>CM060985.1:172010095-173210095 GCA_030765065.1 Deroplatys truncata
TTCCCCTGCATAGAACTGCAATGCAGTTTAAAATTATTTAAAATGCCTTTACTGTCAGTGTGTTATATTACGTAAAATGGTCCATGTTACATACGTCTTGACCATTTAAATGGAATTATATTAATGCTAACATTCCCGTTTTTACTTCCTCTACAAGTTAGATAAGAAAGTGTTGTACTCCAACCAAAAATTCCATTGCTTCCAATCAAAACTGATGCTTTAACTCCTGCCTTAATAACACTTAAAATGTTTGGCTAGAGATTATTTCAAGAAAAGCTATATTTTGATTTTTGCTAGACTTCGCTATATTTGTTCCTCCATGTTTATACTTAGGCAAGACAGTCAGCTGTTTCAGCTGGTTTTTATTTTGTTTACAGCCTACCTATGGTAGACAGAGGAAGAACGTTATATATTCCACCAGAAATCGAGTTTTCACTGGAAATACACGTTTTGAGATCCCGGAGCATTATTAAAAAGGTCTCTGTGTCTGTATGAGAGAGAGAGAGAGAGAGAGAGAGAGAGAGAGAGAAGAGCATAACTAAAAACCAACAAAGCATCTTCGGATATGTCACGAAGATTTTGACGAAATTCCATCCACCCCTAAGTACCCTTTACGTGGAAGAACTGGTTATTTTTTTGTTTAAGAACGGCTCTAAGATTTGTTCACTAAAATACGACATGTTTGTGACATGAACCAGCCACATGTAACGGCTCACTCCATTCTATCTGCAGATGATACTCCCTTCTTTAGCTCTAGTGTAGATTTTAATTGGCTTAAATATGTTCCTGAGAACGCCTTACATCAGGGCTCAGAGTGGCTCAATGAAATGGCTTTCTATTAAATGAAGATAAAACGCAAAAAAATATCATTCGCTTTGAGAGGCGCCCACACTGAAAATTATAGGGAGAATGTGTAATTCTTGGGCAAGTTTATTGATAGCCAATTATCTTGGGAAACACACATAAAGTACATGACCTGTAAACTGTCCAGGGTTATACATTTGATAAGGCGTCTTAAACAGCATGTACCTGATAACTATATAAGGTCTGCATATTTTGCGTACTTCCAAAGCATAATTGCATATGGGATTTTACTTTGGGGAAACAGTGCCTATGTTAATGATCTTCTACTACTACAGAAGAAAGTTATAACAAACTCATCCAAAGGGCTCACTGCGAACCTCTGTTTCAAAAAATTAAGATACCATTCTAAATCTGTATATACTATACTATGTCTTGATATACATTAAAGATAAGGTTCCTGATATGCAGCATAGATATAATGTACAAACCGCACCTTGATATACCCTATCATAGATTCGTTAAAGTAAGCAACAGTTATCATGTTTTAGGTATCAGAATTTTCAATAACCTCCCCCTTGAAATATCTAACAAACCACTGAACATTTTAAACACAAACTATATGATTACTTAATAGAAAATCCTATTTATGATTTAAGTGAATTCTTTGTATATCACATTGACAAAATAGACTAACTAGTGAATAGATAGGCTATATATACATACTCTAATTGACTAAATAATGACAAAGTAATCATTAATCGAGATAAACATTTGCAGAAACGATCTTTTGACATTCAAAGAGAATTACATTTTACACATAGCGACCAGTTCTAAACATATTTGACTATTGCTTAAGGCCTACTATGTTCCCCTTGTTTTGTATTTGCAACAGCAATATAGAAATATAGTAGCCTTTAAG
This sequence comes from Deroplatys truncata, assembly GCA_030765065.1. NCBI lineage: Eukaryota > Metazoa > Arthropoda > Insecta > Mantodea > Mantidae > Deroplatys > Deroplatys truncata. The sequence continues at coordinate 172,011,819 of CM060985.1, forward strand.
AATAGACATATCTCTTAATAGCTGGTTGCTAGGTGCAGCACCATTCTCTTTGCCACAAATTAATACTCTTTACATGTCCAAGACAAAAAATGAATAACGAATTCCCATTTGAGAAAATAAGGATTGAAAAATTTAAGGGAATAACAAGCAATATCTCGAAAATGCTTCACTGAACAAAAAAAAATGTGTATAACATAAATTGTGTATTTTAACGCGATCTACATCTACAAAATGTGGATCGCGTTAAAATACAGAATTCATATCATATACAATTTTTGTTTTTGTTGAGTGAACCATTTTCGAGATATTGCTTGTTATTCCCTTAAATTTTCCAATACTTATACTTTTTTTCAAATTTGTTAGTCATGTTTTTATTTGTCCTGGTAATGCAAAGAGAATGGAATACTCCACATAGCAACCAGCGTTAAAATATTTGACTATCGCTTAAAGCCTAGCATATTCCCCTTGCATCTACAAGAAAATTAGGAATAAGATTAACACCTCTATTAACATGAAGCATATGGAGAATAAGTGTTTGTAAAAAAAGTTTGTACAAGAGTAAAGAAAGTCATGTGAGTGTAACACATCAGATATTTTGGATTCAGGAGGCCTCAAAACATGTATTTCTGGTGAAATCTTGGTATCGAATTTTTTGGTGGAATGCAATACTTCCCCTGCTTACTATACGTAGTAGAGAAAGTAAAAAAACTTAAGAGTTCATTAAAATACACATTTGTAAAACAACTGTTCTAGCATCAACCGTTTTCCGAATATTTCATACCATAATACCTTTGTTTTGCGAAGCTAAGTACATTTTACAGAAATAGTTGGATAATTAGGGAATTTTTAATTTTTTACTTCCATGATCTCAAGAGAAACAAAAAAGGCGTTCTAACAGCTCACTACCTCGCGTCCGCTTCCGTTTGCTGCTAGTGCAGCCTGAGTGAAGTTTTGCTGCGTGCCCATCCTCAATAGGGTTTTACCGCAGGATGTTTATTACAAAGGAAAGGTAGTTAAGGATGGCGGTTTTATTTTTAGGTTTAGTGCGATAGATAGGAGATAGCATGTTGCTCCTAGACGGCTGTCTAACTGCCTTGCATATAAGCGTGTGCAAATTATTATGTCCACTAAAGTTGAAATCATTTCTAGCCAAACATTTTATCCTTGTCACGAACGCAAACAAATTGAAGAATCGCGCTTCATATGCATAGAACCTGTGAAATTGTAATAAAATGTGAGGTTATCACATTATATGTTTTTGTTTTTAATGAGATTATGCTGCGGGGGGGGGGGGAGAACAATGGCGTACTTTTAAAGGATCCCCGTTCAGATATACAGAGAGAGCCAAAAAACTACAAACTTCCTGCGCGGTGTTTTTCCTGTCCGCGTCCTCGACGCTCGTTGCCGTCTGCCATAGAAAGGCGCAGATGAAACCATTTAACATTTTTAAAACTACTTTTAAAGGCTTTACTTACCACCTTTATGAAAGGAGATGCTGAAACTGGCCACCGTCGTTGTCCATACATTTTGGCACCTCTTTAGGAAACTACCCATCACTCGACAATTTTTTTCGAGTAAACAGTTAAAGCCCGTACTTATGTGAATACCTCCTTTGCCTCCTTTTTTTTTATTTTTTTAAGAGAATTAACAAACAGAGAGCGTGATTTTGCCTTCTTTCAACAACACTCTGCAACAGCTCATATGGCCAATATTTCGATGAGAACAATTGAAAGTGTGTTTGAGAAATTAAATTAAATTGAGTTTTATTTATGGACGCTCTTTAACTACTATGGTCCTTACCGTCCCATTCTATATTGGGCGTGAAACACCGGTAATTTTGCTCAGAGGCCTCTTTATCAGGCTTGGGGTTCTTTTACGTGCTGTAAATCTACAACACAGGACCACCGGCTTTACTTCCCTTCCGAAGGAAGCCGTGCTAACGATTTTTACGCACGAAAAAATCCATCGCCCTCCGCCGGGTTTGAACCCGCGGCTACCACGGTACCACTAGTCCACGGAGGACGACAAGTGTGTTTGAGGACAGAATTAGTAGAGATTTGTGGCCCCCTCGGTCCCCCGGCCTAATCCCCTGCGATTTCTATCTCTGGAGTAACATAAAACAAAGTGTACAAGACAAACCCACACACCCTGAAAGAATTAAAACACAATATCCCAGGAAATTGCCGGCATTTCTCAACGTGAACTACGGCGAGTGATGGACAGTTTCCTAAAGAGGTGCCAAAAACGTATGGACAACGACGGTATTCAGTTTCAGCATTTTCTTTCATAAAGTTGGTAAATAAAGTCTTTAAAAGCAGTTTTAAAAATGTTGTATGGTTTCATCCGCGCCTTTCTATGATAGCGGCAGACGGCAACGAGCGTCGAGGACGCGGACAGGAAATACACCGCGCAGCCGGTTCGTAGTTTTTTGGCTCACCCTGTGCTTACAGATGGGAACATGTGAACATACGATGCGAAAAATTTCTAAAGCCTTGTTGTTATACAGTAAGTTTTTGCTTATTCCTTATGGTTTTCAAGTTACATGAAAAGTGAAATATACATTTTATTTGCCGTTCTAATATCTGGAAGATGTGAAGAGACTTTTTTGAGTAGATCAATAGGTAGGCTGCAGAGAAAGTAAACACTCTCACTTATAAGCTGTATCATAAAGAGAATTTAGAGCACCAAAAATGTCTTAAACACTCGTATAATTTCCGAAAACTTTTTTTACTTTCTTTGGTACGTATAGTAAGTAGGGAAAAATTGCATTGCACCCAAAGATACGATGCCGAGATTTCACTGGAAATACTTGTTTTGAGGGCCCCTGAATCCAAAAAAGAGCACTTTTAGAAAAAGGTCTCTGTGTGCGTATCTGTGATCAGCATTATTCAAAAACAAAAAGTCGGATAAATACCAAACTTGGTATTTAGGTTTCAGTATCCTTCAAAGATACGACACGAATATTCTCAAGAAAATGTCCCACCCTAAACTACCCTTTACATGGAACATTTTTCGAAAATTTTAATTTTCTCAAAAATGGCTCTAACGATTTTGATTAAAATATCATATGTTTAAGATATTTTCATGGCAAATAAAATGTATATCTCGAATTTTGTGGGAATGTCCCCAAAAGTCCTCTTCTTTCTGGATGGCTTTCGCATAACTGGTAAACCGTAAGACATAGACAGAATTGTAATACACAGGAAATGTAGACCTAGTTAAAACACACAATTTACGTCATATCCTTTTTTGTTGAGTGAGCCATTTCCGAGATATTCGCTGTTGTTTGTTTGAATTCTCCAATACTTATACTTTTTCTCAAATGGGAATTCGTTATTCGTTTTTTTTTTTTTGTAATGTAATGTCCAAACAGAATGCAATGCTCCACATAGCAACCAGCTCTTAAAATATTTGACTATTGCTTAAAGCCTAGCAATTCCCCTTGCATCTACAAGGAAATTAGCAATAAGATAGTTTATGAAAATGTTTATCTCGAATAACATGAAGTAGATGGAGAATAAGCGTTTGTAAAAATAGTCTGTAAAAGAGTGGAGAAAGTCATGTGAGTGTAACACATCAGATATTTTTTTTAAAATTACATACCTATTTCCATAAACGGTATAACATGCAAACAGGAAACTTTGCAACAAGTTTTAGCGAATGTGGAACAAAGGAGGAGTAGAAATTTCGAGAAACGTGGAAATTCCCTTCTAGTAAGCTCGTTCATATATATATACATAGACATATAACAAGAATTGTACAAAAGCAGATTGTAACTTAGATAAGTAAGGAACGGGCGAGCTAGCTAACTCCAGGTAAAAGATAATTCTAGGTAGAGCCCACCACCTTTCACCAAGCTAATGAGCAGGGAAATTCATGCAATAAGAAGAAACAGAAAGGAAAGAGACAGAGATATCGAATCTGCTTCCGGACGCGTCACTAGGACGCGCGTGCGAAAAACTATGGAGCAGAATATTTTCATACATAATAAGTAGACCTCGGATATTTAGGTTTTTACCTATTGTTTTCCTTTATAGCCTATTGAGCCTAACATACATAATTACACATATAATTGACCTAAAAAGGTATTGACCAACTTTTATAGTGCCTATAGGCACCTATTTCAACATAAATGCCTATTTCTGCCTTTTTGGTGCCTATAAATGCCTTCTTTTTTTTAATTCCAATGAATTTATTCACTACACTTCTATTCAATAAATAATTATTTAATCACAACCTTTCATTGACTGGATGCTTACTTGATTTCTATTTGATAAAATGCGGCGTGGTGTCGTTTTTAAAAGGTTTAGCGCAACAATTAATGAAATCTTAAGGTGCGCATGCGAAATCGGAACTTCAGCAATGGAATACAATAACAACAATTGGCCCACGTCTGGTTCTCAGAAACAGTTATTTGAAAATAAGGCAAAGTGTCGGTTCGTGTTCATAATATAACTTTATTAAAGTCTTTGGTTGTTGTGATATTTTTTCTGCTAGTGCTGCAAAATGCATAAGAACAAATCTACCAAAAGTGCATTAATAAGAACATGGATTTCGGATTTCCAGTCTTATACAACAGATGGGAAAATAATCTTGTGTCAGGTCTGCAATAAAGAGGTAAGCTTTTTACTGCATTTTTATTATTCACATGAGACCATGTGTGTTAACTACCGCGATTAATTATACCGTATGACTTTTTCTTCTATCTGAAAATAATCTCAAATTTGTTTGATGCATTTTATTAAGTCCAATACTGGGGTCTAACAGTACAACAGTCTTGACAATACTAATTTTGTAAAAGACAATTTGTTTTAAGTTATACTAATTTTTATGTAAATTATATTGGTTATTCATTTAAAATTTTGATTATTTTAACCAAATATGATTTACCGACATTAAAATATACTTATATATATTCTTCTACTTCAGGTTTCTACCAAAAAAGGAGTCACTTGGTACAACAGGAGAAAACTTCAATGCATCAAGCAAATTCTAAAAAGAAAGATTCTCAGAAGCAAACTTTACTTACACACCCCATGCCCTCAAAAATAAAATCCCAGTTCTATTTTGATATATGGAAAGCATTCGCTGCAGCCAACATTCCTTGGAATGTAGTTGAAAATACAACAATGAAGAATAGTATTGCAGAGAAAGAATACCCTCTGAATCAACACTTAGAAAAAATTATCTTGAGATGGTGTATGAATAACAGCTGAATAAAGTAAGGTCAGAAATAGGAGATTCCTACATCTGGATTTCCGTAGATGAAACCACAGACGCCCTGGGGCGAAGTATATCAAATTTAACTAGGGAAATTAGATGAAGAAAATTATGGAAATTCGTATTTGATTTGTTCGAAGGTGTTGGAGAAAACTATTGCTCAATCAGTTGCCTAAAAGTACTGTATCCGAATGGTGTAAAAGGATGGAAGGGTGTTGTTACTGTACACTGATGCAGCACCATATATGATAGCAGCTGGGAAACTTTTCAAGGTATTTTTTCAGCATTTAACGCACGTTACTTGTCTGGCTCATGCACTTCATCCAGTAGCAGAGGAGGTTCGAAACGAGTTCCCCAAAATCAATGATTTAATATCTTCCATAAAGAAAGTATTTTTAAAGTCAAATTCTAGAATTGCAGCTTTCAAAGAAAGATGTCCCAATCTGTATTTGCCACCAGCGCCTATTTTGACAAGATGGAGTACGTGGCTGCAGGCTGTGAAGTTGACAGTGTTGAAGAGGTAAATAGTTTTTTTGGAAAAAGAATCGCAGTGTATTAAGGTTGCCAGAATGTCGTCCAACGAGAGAAAGGTTTGAGACAGGATTGTCATATATTCGCGCTAATTTCACATTTTTAGCAGATACATAGAGGAATTACAATCAACAAATCTCAGTCTCACTGAATCACATTTACAAGAGCAGAAAATCAGCTAAACAAAGCCGTTGGTGAGGTTGGGAAGATTGTTTCCCAAAAAACTACAAATGGTGCTCACCAAAAATGCTGGATATACAGTTCTGAAAAGAGTATCAGATATTTTAAGTGGGCGTGAGGCAGATCTCCCTACAGGATTTAATCCGCACCTGGTTTCTCTTTTCAAATATGTTCCAGTCACCACCGCAGACGTTCAGATATCTTTTTTCAGCATTTAAGCTAATTCTGACCGACAAAAGCCATAAACTTGCCCCACATCATCTGGAAATGCTTCATGTTATTTATTGGGGAATAAATTACGGCCGAAAGTGAAATTGATGAATCTGTTATTTAAAAAGTAACAATGCTGCATTCATTTTTAAAATTCATATAAGACATAATTCTATCCTTTATATTTTAATTAACTGACAGTGACACAGAGTTTTTATAGAATGGTTGTTCAATTACTATATCATCTTATCTATCCTATTGTATTTGATGTGTTTTGAAATAAAACATTAATCACTGTGTTTTGCATGACGTGATGCATAATATTTGTTTATTTATTGTGCCTATTAAAGACCTATTTATTTACTTTTTAGGACCTTTTTAGGCGCCTAAAATCACATTTTTAGGACCTAAAGATCCGAAGTCTAATAATAAGGTAACGCGGTCTGAGGACCAATTAGAAATGTCGTTACAGTTTGAGGCGCGGAGGTGAAAGCCCCAGATTTTCACTCTCTTATAGAATTTCGTCGACACACAGTATACTCGGTGGGAGACGGATGCACGTGTGTGCATATGGGTGGGAAGCGTGTGCACTTAGATCAGGCTCCTAATTTATTATTATGGTGGAAATTGCTATAATTGAAAAAGCTAGCCGACCATAAGTATTTATTTGATAATAAACCACATTTTAAGGGAAATACAGCGTATTTTAATTTGCCTCACCTACGAAAACCCTCAGACCAGTGAAATTAGTTAGGTAATTTATTAGGAATGGATAGATCAGCAGACGACGTGCAGCAGTAACTGGAGACATGAAAACTGCAGCACAGAGGAACAACGTTTTTCCGCTACAATTATTAACACAAATACATAGTTATACTAATGTTTTGTGAAGATTTGTTTAATCCTCTCCTTTATTGTACCTAGGCGCTGATTTCTCTTTTACGTAACCGTATAGTTTTTCCTTAACCCCGCTGATTGACAGCTCCTTCCTGATGACCGTCATTAACCGCGGATAATGACCATCGGCGCAATACGAATACACCGACACACACACGCCTTTTTCTAATTTTACTTTTATTCGAGAAGCCCTAAAACGTGTATTTCCGTTGTATTCTCAGCATCAAATTTTTGGGTGGAATGCAATACTACGAGGACAGTCCCAGAAGTATCCGACGTGACGTATATATAGCGGTTATTCTTTCAAACAAATGACTATGGTAGAAAGTACCTCCCTTATAAAGGTTAAGTTGCAACTTTGACGATGCTACGTTGTTTAGTAGTTATTTGGCAGCTATTAATAGTGAACGATCTCAGCGAATTTGTAAACATGGATAAAACTGGCCATCGCTATGTGATACAATACTTTCATTTGAAAGGTCTTAGTCCAACTAATATTTAAGCTGAGCTAGATTCTACTCTGGGGGAGTCTGCTCCTTCGTTTACAACAGTAAAATATTGGGGGGCAGAGTTTAAGTGAGGACGTACGAGCTGTCAAGACGAACATCGTAGCGGTCGACCAAATGAGGTGACCACACCAGAGATTGTGAAGAAAATCCACAAAGTGGTATTGGATGACCGTCGACTAAAAGTGCGCGAGCTATCAGACATTTTAGACATTTCAAAAAAATGGTGTACATCGCATAGTGACTGAATAATTTAGACATGAGAAAGCTGTGCGCAAGATTGGTACCGCGTTTACTCACAATGGAACAAAAGCAGCGCCGTGAGGATGTTTCGCTGCAATAAAGCCGAGTTTTTGCGTCGATTCATAACCATGGATGAAACATGGGTCCATTACTTCACACCTGAGACGAAGGAACACTCAAAACAGTGCACTGAAAGGGGAGAATCGGCTCCAAAGAAGGCGAAGACAGTTCCATCTGCAGGCAAGGTCATGGCGTCAGTTTTTTGGGATGCGCGTGGAATAAGTTTCATTGATTATCTTCAAAAAGGAAAAGTAATCAATGGTGAGTATTATGCAAACTTATTGCAGCGTTTGAATGGCGAAGTCAAGCAAAACCGGCCGCATTTAGCGAGAAAGAAAGTTTTGTTTCATCAAGACAATGCACCAGTTCATACATCCATTATCGCCATAGCCAAAATCAATGAGTTAAAGTTCGAATTGCTTCCTCATGCACCCTATTCGCCAGACTTAGACCCCTCGGATTATTTTCTGTTTCCAAAGTTGAAGAAATGGCTTGGTGGTAAAAGATTTCCAACAATGAAGAGGTGGAGTCTGCAGTTGATGGCTATTTTGCAGAACTCGACGGTTCTCACTATAAACAAGGTATCGAAGCTATTGAACATCGCTGGGAAAAGTGTATCGAGCTGAAAGGAGCCCATGTAGAGAAACAAAGATATTTTTTCCTACTTTGTGTTTTCTTTGTTAGGTCGGGTAGTTCTGGGACAGCCCCCGTACCTCTACTTACTATAGATAAGTAGTAGACAAAGTAAAAAGTCTTATGCGTTACTTTCACAGGACTGTCTCTACTCCTGTTCTATAAATTATTTTTACAAAATCATATTGTTCTATCTACTTCTTGTTAATCGAGGTAAACTCTCATTACACATATAAGAATACAACAGGCTAAAGCCGTAGATTGTTAAAAAGAGTGTCGCTACGTGATGACTGAAATTTCATGTTCTTTGTATGTCCATGAGAAAAAAGTATGTTTCTGTACTCACTACCATTTATTTTTATATTGCTTCTACAAATCATTCTAACGAAAGTTTGTTTTTCGATCTGCTCTATGTTAATCGAGATAAATATCTGCGGAAATAGTTTCATTACCTATTTCGTTGTAGATAGAAGGGGGATGGAGGAAACCGAATGTATAGTCAGGTGTTTTAACGCGAGTCTCTAAATGCTGGCCTTAAAATTCCACACGGCTTCCATGACATCGCGAGAAACAACTGAAAATCGACAGGACTTTAAAACTGACAAATTAATGAACAATTCAAAGCGGGCTAGCCCCGTAGAATACCTGCCTGTTGTGATAGGGGTCCCGAGTTGGATTCCCGGCTGGGGGGTGGGAATTTTCCTCTAGCCAAGATTATTTCTTATCCTCTCCAGAGTCTGGAAGTGTGATCTAATGATTAAAAATGAAAGTGCAAGAAACCCAACGACAAGAGTTACACGAGTTAACACCAACAAGTTCCAAAGGAAAGGCCGCCGATAATACAAATGTAGTTAAAGGCGGTGTATAAATGCAACTTCAAGAAGGGGAAAAAAAGGAATCAAAGCAATATTAAGAATATCTCGGAAATGGCTGATGACACCAAAAAAGTTATTTGAAATATACTGTGCTTTTTCAAGAGATCTATAGTTTTCGTGCAGTAAGATTTGTGTATCTCTTACTGCTTACAAATTATTCAAAAGTCGTTCACATGCTATTCCCAGAAAATTCAAGATATACATTTTATTTCTCATACAAGTATTTTACATATGGAATTTTAATCAAAATCATTTAGAGCCACTTTTGAGAGAATTAAAAATAATGAAACATTTTCCATATAAAGGACAGTTTAGAGTGGGGGCGGTTTTTTAAAAATCTTCGTGTCGCATCCTTGGAAGGTGCTGAACTTAAATACCAAATTTGGTATTTAACCGACATTTCGTTTTTTGAGTTATGCTGTTCGCAGACAGCATGGGCGAACTGTTACGTAAAATCCTTTTTTTTTTCCTATTCAGAGGGCCTCAAAACATATTTCCGGTGAAATGCCGACATGTGATTTTTGAGTGTTACAGGGAGAGCCAAAAAACTACGAACCGGCTGCACAGTGTTTTTCCTGTCCACGTCCTCGGCGCTCGTTGCCGTCTGGCGCTATCATAGAAAGGCGCCCATGAAACCATACAAAATTTTTAAAACTACTTTTAAAGACTTTATGTGTAACTTTATGAAAGGAGATGCTGAAACTGGCCACCGTCGTTGTATATACATTTTTGGCACCTCTTTAGGAAACTATCCATCACTCGCCGTAGTTCACGTTGAGAAATGCTGGCGGATATTTTGTTTTAATTCTTCCAGGGTGTGTGGGTTTGTCCTGTACACTTTATGTTTTAAGCTACCCCAGAGATACAAATCGCAGTGGGGAGGTCGGAGGATCGAGGGGGCCACAAATCTGTACTAATAAATCTCTCCTCAAGCACACTCAATTGTTCTCATCGAAATATTGGCCGTATAACCATTGGAGAGTCTTGTTGAAAAAAGGCAAAATTGTGCTCCCTGGCTGTTAATTCTCTAAAAAAATCTGATGTGTTACACTCACATGACTTTCTCTACTCTTGTACAAACTATTTTTACAAAGCTTATTCTCCATCTACTTCATGTTAATCGAGATAAACATTTGCAGACTCTATCTTATTGCTAATTTTCTTGTAGATGTAAGGGGAATATATATTTACAAGAAATACAGTAGCCTTTAAGCACATGCATATCTCTTAATAGCTGGTTGCTAGGTGCAGCACCATTCCCTTTCTCACAGATTAGTACTCTTTGCATATCCAAGACAAAAAAATGAATAACGAATTCCCATTTGAGAAAATAAGTATTGAAAAATTTAAGGGAATAACAAGCAATATGTCGAAAATGGTTCACTTAACAAAAAAAAAAGTATATGACATAAATTGTGTATTTTAACGCGATCTACATTTTTGGTGCTGTAAAATTTTGTCTATCTTTTATAGTTTACCAGTTATGCAAAAGTCGTTCACAATGAAGAATACTTTTGGAGACATTCCCAGGAAATTCAAGATATACATTTCATTTGTCATGAAAATATCTTAAACATATGATATTTAATCAAAATTGTTAGAGCAATTTTTGAGAAATATTGCTTGTTATTCCCTTAAATTTTTCAATACTTTTTCTCAAATGGGAATTCGTTATTCGTTTTTTTATGTCCTGGACATACAAAGAGAATGGAATACTGCACATAGCAACCAGCTCTTAAAACATTTGACTATCGCTTAAAGCCTACCAATTCCCCTTGCATCTACAAGAAAATTAGCAATAAGATCTCGATTAACATGAAGCATATGGAGAATAAGCGTTTGTGAAAATAGTTTGTACAAGAGTAGAGAAAGTCATGTGAGTGTAACACATCAGATTCTTTTTCTGTGCTTTCCTGTTGTCCGTTGTTTACACATATACATAATACACACAAACACCCATACCCGAGGCTGGACTCGAACCCGCAACCCTTTGAGCGGCCAAAGACATATGCTCCAGCGACCATGACTACGAGGGCCGGCTAAAGTTAAAGCTAGATGTGTTGTGACTGAACTCATGCACTCGAATACCTACTTCTTAAGTTTTCTCTTTATCTTTACATTAGCATAATTTTACCACCGCTTCAGAATTTCCGTTTTCTTCTTTAGAATCTCGTAAACTTGAGTTTTGTCTACATTGAACACCTTCATGATCTGCTTTACACTCATTTTATCACGTTCACTAACATAAATCACTTCCACTCTCATGTTAAGATCTAGCACAACTATTGTTTTCGAAGCCATGGTGACCACTGCTGAACTAAATCATAACCTATGTAAGTTTGGAGCTGACAAGTCATTAGAGCAGGGAATGGAAAGGGAAGAGACAACAATAAAAGACATCAGCTGTGCTTATTGTTAACTTAACTATGCAGTGAAGTGTGACAGGTTTCTCAATATTCGGCCATCATTAGCGCAACCCCTCCTAGACTGGTCAGGTAGCAGCAAAATATTAGCTTCACGTACTTCGAGCAGACAACACAAGCTTTCACAGGGTGCCTGAAAATCTTCTAAATTCTGTTCCGGAACGGGAAAGTTTCCGTTAAAAAGTGTACTTTTGATTTCCGTTGTCCGCGTAAGACAGTTTCCGTTTAATAAAGGGAATTTAGCATGTTTTTCACTCCAAAATTCATGGGACCATGAAATATTTCCGTTTAAGACAGATTTCCGTTTAACAATGGGTCCGTTGAAGGCAGGTTTTACCGTAATTGTTTATTTTTTCGCAAATGGCTTTAGCGGTTTTGGTTAGAGAGAGAGAGAGAGAGAGAGAGAGAGAGAGAGAGAGAGAGAGAGAATTCAGTTTAGGTGCGCTCAACCTAAATGGTGATTAGCGCCCGTGTTTTGAATAAAATAGCATGTTTTTTTACATTGTCATAAATAAAATTCGCCTCGCAATATTTTATAACTAGTCTATCAAGTCCTTTTAATTCTCACCGAGTTATACACATAATTATTAGAAATCGCCGAGATGCTTAGTGGAAAAGCTATATATATATATATATATATATATATATATATATATATATATATATATATATATCTGAAGCTGATGTTTTCGAATCTCGTTCAAAGTGAGTTGCCGAATAAAATTTCTTCCGAGGTTCTTCCCTCTACCACTATAAATATTTCTGTTAACACTCAGTTCAATCGGCCTGATTTACGAATTAAACGGGATGTTAAATTCCTTTATGCGTATATGTAAATAGAAAACGAATGACGAAAACTTGTTAAAATATACCGTTTGTATTAAATAAGTTCTTCCCTGGCGTTTGCAGTTCCCGAAGTAGTCCTTAATTTATGTTTAATCCTGCTGTTATCTTTGGTTCAATAATACCCAATAAGAAGCGTATCTTTCTATTACTAGTTTAAATTATGATAGCCGATACTTGTAATTTTATGCATTTGTTTCTCTTCATATGTACTACTCATAAATCCTGAATTAAAAAAAACATACATTTGTTTTTTTTAATAATTGAAATTGTTACACTTGTGTTCTTTGGGTCATAATGACCCGATTGCTTTTAAAATGAATTTCTAAATTTTTTTCCATTAAGTTTCATGTCCCACTGTACCTAAATTCACATGTATGTCAATGCACCCAACAATATAGCGTCCGCTTGCTTTTGTAACAATGGGCAATACATTGTTGATAAAGTAAATGCAGGAGAATACAAATCAGTTATATCTGATTGACTGTTGAAGGAGGATATAATTTTACTTATCACAGTGAGTGGTGAAATACTTTTATTATGGCAAATCGTTGCCCTACCGAAAGTGAATTGAAAGCTTTAGGCAATGTATCTGATAGTTCGGAGGATATTTCAGAAGAAGAAAACTATACTAGTGAAGATAGCATTCTCCCTACGTCGGAATCAGAAGATTGTTCTGCAGACAATGATGATACAAGTGACAATGTTCAAACTGTGCAAGTGGTTCAATCGAAAGATAAAAACATCAATTGGAGTTTAGCACCCTTTCCACAACATGGCGGAGCATCCAGTGCTAACATAATCAAACAAACATACCTGGTCCAACCAGATATGCTACATCCAGAGTAAGTGAAATAAAATCTTCTTTTCAAGTAATTATGAACAAAACACTTTGCAGCACTGTGCTGAAAATGACTAATATTGAGGGCCGAAGAGTGTACGGTGATAAATGGGAAGATTTAGATGAAATCACTTTAGAAGCATACATTGCTAATGTTTATAAATCATATGGTGAATCAACAAGAAGCTTGTGGGATCCCGAATCAGGTAGAGCCATTTTTTCTGCTACAATGTCACTAAAAAGTTTCTTTTGCATTTCTCGAGTGTTATGTTTTGATGACAAGTCTGATCGACGGGCACGGAGAGCAAATGACAAACTAGCACCTATAAAGGACCTGTGGGAACAGTGGGTGGAAACACTTGCAAAATTATACAATCCTGGGTCAAACGTAACTGTTGATGAGCAACTGGTGGGTTTCAGAGGTCGCTGTCCCTTCAAACAAGTAAACCCGCCAGATATGGAATAAAAATTTGGACCCTATGCGACAGTGCTACTTCATAATATACTCTGAAACCACAAATTTACGCAGGAAAACCACCAGGCATAGCACGTGAGAGTATGTGTGTTGTCATGGATCTGACTTAGGAGCTAAGAGGACAGAATGTTACATGTGATAATTTTTTTACATCCTATGTATTGGGTCAAGCACTTCTCAAAAGAAAACTTACAATTTTGGGAACAATGAGAAAAAACAAGACAGAGCTCCCTAATTTATCAAGCAAAGAAGAGGTCCACAGTTCAAAATACTATTTCACAAAAGATATCACAGCTGTATCTTATATTCCAAAGAAGAATAAGAATCTTGTAAATTATGATAAAGGTTTTACTTCAAAAGAAATGAACACTTTTCATTTATTTATATTTTGATATTTTTCCTGAAAATAAATGTATCCATTTTTATTTTATTGTATATTAAAACATGCTAATTAAAGAGAAGGAAAAATATAATTATACTCAAGTTTCTCTGCCTGTATTTCGTCTAATACCAACGTTACATTGCATAATAGTTCTTAATCTGTATTAAGAAAGAATTAAATGCAATTAAAAGACATAAAATATTTCTTTAACGTACATTAGAATTTTCTTCATCGTGTCATTGTGACCCGAAAGACCAAGAGTTTAAGCTATTTTTAAGGAGAACAGAAGAGTTAAGTTTGAACATGAAAGTATGAAACTTATTCACCTGAGTTGGTGGCAAACGAAACATCTTGCATGTAATCGAAGTACAAATAACGTTACCAAACCACATCCCTAAATTTGAGACCTGTGTGTACGTGTTGCATAAACTATTTAGACATATGAATAAAAAGCAAGTACTTACTCAAAGTTTATACTCATGAGTATGAGCACTTTCTGTGATTATATACTCAGCTCAATGAGAACATGCTCGTTTTCATAAGAATAAAAGTCTACTACCTCACGCAAGTATATACTCATCCCCACAGCCATCTTGTTCACCTAAATGTAAGTATATACTCATGTCATCTACACTCTTTGACCATATACTAGCTTCGTTGACTGTGTGGTGTTGTGTTATTTGGCATTCTGAATTAGAGGAGTTAATTTTGTTTATTTGGTTCTGTCCCATCTAAACTGCTCAGGAATTATCCTGTGTTTTATAACAAGTTTCAGCGAAAATGTTAGAGAAATATTAGCTCCTTCAAGAAATGAAAAATTCATTGAAGCAACACCACAAAAGCATAGCTTTAAATGAAATTAGCAAAACAACAAATAAAATGAAATAGGTAGAATTCTATTATCAATAAATCATGCAAAAAGAAAATATTCACGGATTCTAAATTCATAATTATAAGGTGCCAGATGCAAATTCAAATCAGACTTGTTTCTATAATCCGGGATGTTTACACTATTTTTCTAAGAAACAGTTTTGTTATAAGTAACCTAACTTCTTGAGCAACTAACTTTTGGGATTAGAATTTTACATAGTAGGCTTAATTAATAAATCTGACTTTCAATAATACTTCTAGGTTATGTTTTCATGCAGCAATATAGGATTTTGAAACTCCTTGAATGTTCTTGACAAAGTTAAAAAACCAATAAATAAAATGGTTATAAGCAAAATTAAAGGAATAATTGTGGATTGGAAAGTCATAACTCATGAGGTGCTGGATGAACTCATCCGACTGTTTTTAGGATCCCAGGATATTTACACCATTTAGGTAGACTAGGAAACAGTTTTCTTATAAAGTTATGAGTAGGTATCTGGATTTTGAAGGTAACAATTTACATAGTAAGGTTATTTAATAAGGTTGATTTTCAATGTTATTTCTAGGTTATGTTTTTTTGAAACAATACAGGATTTCGAAACTTCTTTAAAAGGTATGTATGTAAGTTTTACATGAGTACTGCACAGCTAATAAACTGTGCCATTCTCTTCATATGTAGTTTTAAGTAAAAAAATCTGATGTGTTACACTCACATGACTTTCTCTACTCTTGTACAAACTATTTTTACAAACGCTTATTCTCCATGTGCTTCATGTTAATCGAGATAAACATTTGCAGACTCTATCTTATTGCTAATTTTCTTGTAGATGTAAGGGGAATATATATTTACAAGGGCAATATAGAAATACAGTAGCCTTTAAGCATACACATATCTCTTAATAGCTGGTTGCTAGGTGCAGCACCATTCCCTTTCTCACAGATTAATACTCTTTGCATATCCAAGACAAAAAAAAATGAATAACGAATTCCCATTTGAGAAAATATTGAAAAATTTAAGGGAATAACAAGCAATATCTCGAAAATGGTTCACTCAACAACAAAAATGTATATGACATAAATTGTGTATTTTAACGTGATCTACAATTTTTCTGTAGTAAAATTTTGTCTATCTCTAATGGTTTACCAGTTATGCAAAAGTCGTTCACAATGAAGAATACTTTTGGAGACATTCCCAGAAAATTCAAGATATAAATTTTATTTGTCATAAAAATATCTTAAACATAAGATATTTTAATCAAAATCGTTAGAGCCGTTTTTGAGAAAATTAAAATTTTCGAAAAATCTTCCATGTAAAGGGTAATTTGGGGTGGGGGGATTTTCTTGAAAACCTTCGTGTCGCATCCTTGGAAGATACTGAACCTAAATACCAAGTTTGGTATTTATCGGACTGTTCGTTTCTGAGTTATGCTGTTCACAGACAGACACACACGGACATGTTTCCAAAAATGCTTTTTTGGATTCAGGGGATCTCAAAACGTGTATTTTCGGTGAAATCTCGGTATCGAATTTTTGGGTGGAATACAATACTTCCCCTACTTACTATACGTAGTAGAGAAAGTAAAAAACTCAATATATACTCAGAAGTGACCATGCATCTAACTATGCTCAGCATGAGAGGAGAATGAACTCATAAAACTGAGAATATACTAGCTTTTATTCATACCAAATAAGAGTACTTACTCTTGTAAGATAGATGCTTGAGTATGTGCTACTCTGCTTCCATTACTTGAGCATGTTCTCAAAATGAAGTAGATACTCAGATGGTTTTATTCTGACCAAATGGAGTATTTACTTGAAAAAGTGAAGCATGTGCTATATACTCATTTCAATTCATATAACCCATGTAGTGTTATTGTGCCCCTACTAATATTGTTGCAGCCCCAATTATGTCACACTCCTATCTTCAGTGATCCAGGATACAATTAATTCACAGCGAATTCCAAGGAAGCCTGCAGACGTTATAGTTTGTTTTGTTGAAACAGGAAAACGTTAGCATTCTAGCCATGAACCTCGTGGAGCAGGTAAACCATTTCAGACTAACTACTCGATAACATTTACCCCGAGTTCCACTTGGGCCGGAAAACATTGGAAGCGTCTGTACCACAACTAACTGATCCCCAAAACCAGAACCTCACGTCTCCATCGCCTTTTATATAAGCTATGGCTGTTTAGAGGGTTCTCTACATTATGACTTAGGCTTTGCCAAACATGGTGTGCCACTGTCCTATTTAGGTTTGAATTGTAACAGCCAGAAGTAACAAAGTATTTGAATTGTTGTAGAACATTCCAAAGCGACGCATTACATCTCAGGGTGCAGCTTGATGCTGTGCAAGTTTGCACGTAGCCCTGAGGAAGTGATGTCATGGTAAAATCCATTGGGATTGGCATAGGAAGTGGTTAATCCTTACGTTCCTGCGAGCTGCTAAATTTCACAGTGTAAGAAGTAATTTAGAATATAATGTCGCCCGAAATCACAAGAATTGCATAACTCTAAGTAAATGTCAAAAATGTACCATAATTTATTGCACCTCTTATCAGTAGCGTGAATATCCCCGACGGCTAAATCAAGCGTCGCCCTCGGGGCAGAAAAGAACAAAATTCCAACATAGTACAATTCAGCCAAATGCGGGACTATGAAACACTGAGTATACATTACAGTAGGAATAAAAACACACAAAAAACATTGGGCACCTGCAATTAATTAGACTATATAAGGTGGTGATGTAACCAATAATTACAAAAACAACAGTAAGTTTCCTGTACAGATATTACACTAATACAAGTAGAATAATAAACTACAGCACCGGGAAAAAAAGAAACAAAAAGTAAATTAGGAAAATACAGGGGAAGGCGAGGGAAGTGGAATATAGTTGTACGATGAATGCTTCCAACGAATGTTGAGGGTAGCATAAGCACGGAAGTGTTTCCTGACTACTAAACACTGCAAATGAAGTCTATGCTTGATGGACCCAGTTATCAGTAAATATATTTGGCAAGCAGCCTCCACAAGCCCAAGCGCATTTCCGGCGCAAGTGTATCTACTGTCCATTCCAAACCAGAGTTCCCTCTGATGTAAACAGAAGCACGTGCTTCTGCTTGTCACGAACCCAAGAACAGACTCTTACGCCAACGTAAATAGTTCCTTAATACATGTATTGTATTATGAAACATTGGAGCAGGCAAGGTGTAGAACTGCACATTTTATTAGGGTTATCATAAGAACTTATCGTTAAAGGTAATGGATATATACTATCTGTTAAGAGATTACAGAATATGCTTTTCATCTGCTATTGCGCTAACGCAGAGAGTATCTTGCTTGTTAATACCAACCGTATGCATGACTGCCACTCTCTTACATATACAAGAAATGCAGCAATGAATTCCCAGAGGTGCTATCTGAGTACCGAATAAACACTTTGCGTAACACAGGATATATGATAAGCGAACGGTCATTCATAACACGCTAGCACACGTATGCTCAGCTCAGGTCAAATCTTTTGATTTAGTCAGTTGGTATTTGAGTTCACATGACTAAGGAAGGTCCGTGTAGTGCGAATAAACTTTCAAACACAAAAGAGAGAAACAGTTAAAAAGTGGCTAAACAAACAATACTTCATATATTCAACTCATTATTAGAAAAATACCCGACACTTGCATTAGTGCATATTACGAAACTAGTATCTGATTTTACAGGCGTTTCAGTGAGAAGTGTAACGAAAGCGAGCAGGGAATATAAACAGACATAATACAACATAGAAGAGGATAAAATGTGGGAACTTGTTTTAAGTGCGACAGTTCTGTGGAATTGTGGATAAGCTTGTCATTATTTTGAAGAGTAATTTGATTCCGATATGGCAGCTGAGTCATCTTCGGGGGATTTGGGTGTTGCACTTTTGCCCGAGGATTGTGATTAACGTAAGTAAAATGTTCATTGCCGCATACTTATAAACTCGATTGTTACCTTGGGTTTATTTTTGAACTATGATTGTCACGCAGGGCGTGTTTTTATAGGTTTAAATAGTGTTCAACAAGCAGTGGGAGGGGAACAAGCAGCCATTAGGGGTGGGGATTGCGAACTACTTTCGCGCGGATAATACAAAGAGTTTGTTTTCAGTGAAAGGCACTCTGGTTTGGAATGGACAGTAGTCATAGAATGCAGCAAGTAATGAGGGGGTGGTAAACAGCAGCAAGGTTTACTAGTCACTGTTCGCCGTAAAAGTACTGATACTTGAGGAAAGTGGAATGTTCCACTGGGGTAAAGCTAGAAACGCATTTTCCATCACATGCAGGTATTGTAGGTAGGTTCACCAAATCCAAGTGGCATGACTCAGGTTCTCGGTGAGGAGGAGCAAGGGCGCCAAACGTGTAGTAGCAGACCGTACAGGCCTCCCAGATATTAAAAAAAAATCTCATGTGTTACACTCACATGACTTTCTCTACTCTTGTACAAACTATTTTTACAAACGCTTATTCTCCATATGCTTCATGTTAATCGAGATGTCAACCTTATTGCTAATTTTCTTGTAGATGCAAGGGGAATATGGTACGCTTTAAGCGATAGTCAAATATTTTAAGAGCTGGTTGCTATGTGGAGTATTCCATTCTCTTTGTATGTCCAGGACAAAAAAATTTAATAACGAATTTAAGAAAAAGTATAAGTATTGGAAAATTTAAGGAAATAACAAGCAATATCTCGAAAATGGTTCACTCAACAAAAATGTATATGACATAAATTGTGTATTTTAACGCGATCCACATTTTTTGTGTAGTAAAATTTTTTCTATCTCTTATGGTTTACCAGTTATGCAAAAGTCGTTCACAATGAACAATACTTTTGCAGACATTCCCAGAAAATTCGAGATATACATTTCATTTGTCATGAAAATATCTTGAACATATGATATTTTAATCAAAATCGTAAGAGCCATTTTTGAGAATATTAAAATTTTCGAAAAATGTACCATGAAAAGGTAATCTGGGTTGGGAGGATTTTCTTGAAAACCTTCGTGTCGCATCTCTGAAAGATACTGAACCTAAATATCAAATTTGGTGTTTATCGGACTGTTCGTTTATGAGTTATGCTGTTCACAGACACACAGACAGACACACACACACACACACACACACACACACACACACACACGGATATGTTTCCAAAAATGCTTTTTACTTTCTCTACTACGTATAGTAAGTAAGGGAAGTATTGTATTCCACCCAAAAATTCGATACCGAGATTTCACCGGAAATACATGTTTTGAGACCCCCTAAATCCAAAAAAGCATTTTTGGAAACATGTACGTGTGTGTGTCTGTGTGTGTGTTTGTCTGTGTGTCTGTGAACAGCATAACTCATAAACGAACAGTCCGATAAACACCAAACTTGGTATTTAGGTTCAGTATCTTCCAGAGATGCGACACAAAGATTTTCAAGAAAATCCCCCACCCCAGATTACCCTTTACATGGAACATTTTTCGAAAATTTTAATTTTCTCAAAAACGGCTCTAACGATTTTGATTAAAATATCATATGTTTAAGATATTTTCATGACAAATAAAATGTATATCTTGAATTTTCTGGGAATGTCTCCAAAAGTAATCTTCATTGTGAACGACTTTTGCATAACTGGTAAACCATAAGAGATAGACAAACTTTTACTACACAAAACATGTAGATCGCGTTAAAATACACAATTTATGTCATATACATTTTTTTTGTTGAGTGAACCATTTTCGAGATATTGCTTATTATTCCCTTAAATTTTTCGATACTTATTTTCTCAAATGGGAATTCGTTATTCATTTTTTTGTCTTGGATATGCAAAGAGTATTAATCTGTGGCAAAGAGAATGGTGCTGCACCTAGCAACCAGCTATTAAGAGATATGTGTATGCTTAAAGGCTACTGTATTTCTATATTGACCTTGTAAATATATATTCCCCTTATATCTACAGGAAAATTAGCAATAAGATAGAGTCTGCAAATGTTTATCTCGATTAACATTAAGCATATGGAGAATAAGCGTTTGTAAAAATAGTTTGTACAAGAGTAGAGAAAGTCATGTGAGTGTAACACATCAGATTTTTTTTGTCTTGGATATGCAAAGAGTTATAATCTGTGGCAAAGGGAATGGTGCTGCACCTAGCAACCAGCTATTAAGAGATATGTATGTGCTTAAAGGCTACTGTATTTCCAAATTACCCTTGTAAATATACATTTCCCTTACATCTACAAGAAAATTAGCAATAAGATAGAGTCTGCAAATGTTTATTTCGATTAACGTGAAGTAGATGGAGAATAAGCGTTTGTAAAAATAGTTTGTATAAGAGTAGAGAAAGTCATGTGAGTGTAACACATCAGATTTTTTTGGATTCAGTGGGTCTCAAAACATATATTTCCGGTGAAATCTCGGTATTGAATTTTTGGGTGGAATGCAATACTTCACTTACTATACGTAGTAGAGAAATTAAGAATAAAAATTCTAAGGTAAACACCAAAACAATTCTTATCCCAAATATGTTTTTAATTTTGATGGCAACCATTCACAGCAGACTAAAGTACTATTACTGTTTTTACAATAAGCATGATCAGGTCCATATACTTATCACTAAGCAACAAAGAAAAAAGCACTGGCTTGGAATTTACATAAATATAACATTGTAAGTAATACATAAAAGCTTCTATCAATTGTAAGTGCAATTGGTGGCTGTTCAAAGTGTTTCTCAACTACACTAACGGTTGTCAAAGTCAGAAAAATACACATTGCTACCGTTGCGACGGTCATTGTCGCAAACACACATTAATCGTTATCCCAAATATACTTCACTAGCTTGTCTACTCAAAATTGTTATTCCGCTTCTGCTAGTCTATCTGTCTGTCCCGGGACTCTAAAAGCTCACATATTTATATGCAACATCTCTGCGGGAGCGACCCGCGTATTATCAGCTAAGAAGAAACACCATCAATCTCTGTGCACAGGAAAAATTAACTCTCTATAGTTCCCTGGACTATATTCTCTCTAGATTACTAACCGAAGGAGCCTCGCGGCTTACCCACCAAAATAAAATACATTTTATACTTAATGAAATCACTATTAACTCCATAGATTAATGCTTCATAAAACCTCGCGGTGTCCTCAAAACTGAATAATGTTTATGATCCACTGTTTAACTAACCGTACCGCGATATCCCAAGGCATACGAGGGCGGTCCCAGAAGTACCCGATCTGAGTATATATATAGCGGTTGTTGTTTCAAACAAATGACTGTGGTAGAAAGTACCATCCTTATAAAGCTATAGTTTGAAGTTTGACGATGCTACGTTGTTTAGTAATTGTCTGACAGCCATTAATAGTGAACTCTCTCAGCGAATTTGTAAACATGGATAAAACTGGCCATCGTTATGTGATACAATACTTTCATTTGAAAGGTCTTAGTCCAACTAATATTTAAGCTGAGTTAGATTCTACTCTGGGGTAGTCTGCTCCTTCGTTTACAACAGTAAAATATTGGATGGCAGAGTTTAAGCGAGGCCGTAGAGCTGCCAAGACGAACATCGCAGTGGTCGACCAAGTGAGGTGGCCACGCCAGAAATTGTGAGGAAAATTCACAAAATGGTATTGGATGACCGACGACTGAAAGTGCGCGAGCTAGCAGACATCTTAGGTATTTCAAAAAGTGCTGTGCATCGCATACTGACTGAAAATGTAGACATGAGGAAGCTGTGCGCAAGATGGGTGCCGCGTTTACTCACAATGAAACAAAAGCAGCGTCGTGAGGATGTTTCAGTCGAGTGTTTGGCGATGTTTCGCTGTAATAAATCCGAGTTTTTGCGTCGATTCATAACCATGGATGAAACATGGGTCCATCACTTATACCTGAGACGAAGGAACAGTCAAAACAATGAATTGAAAGGGGAGAATCGGCTCCAAAGAAGGCAGTTCCATCTGCAAGCAAGGTCATGGCGTCAGTTTTTGGGATGCGCGTGGGATAATTTTCATTGATTATCTTCAAAAAGGAAAAACAATCAATGGGAGTATTATGCAAACTTATTTCAGCGTTTGAATGATGAAATCAAGAAAACAACGCCGCATTTAGCGAAAAAGAAAGCTCTGTTTCATCAAGACAATGCACCAGTTCACACATCCATTATCGCCATGGCCAAAATCAATGAGTTAAAGTTCGAAATGCTTCCTCATGCACCCTATTCGCCAGATTTAGCCCCCTCTGATTATTTTCTGTTTCCAAACTTGAAGAAATGGCTTAGTGGTAAAAGATTTGCCAACAATGAAGAGATGAAGTTTGCAGTTGATGTCTATTTTGCAGAACTCGAGGGTTCTCACTATAAACAGGATATCGAAGCTATTTGAACATCGCTGGGAAAAGTGTATCGAGCTGAAAGGAAACTATGTAGAGAAATAAAGATGTTTTATCCCAAACGTTTTGCGTTTTCTTTGTTAGATTGGGTACTTTTGGGGCAGCCCTCGTAGGTGGTAACGAAGAACACACAAAAGGATAATGAGATGACCTCTGACATCCCCTAGGTATTAACAATAAATTACATAAATCATCCTACTTAGTGATGTGAATACTATTTTTCTTCAACAGTAGATCAGTAATGCCAGTCTACTTATCTAAGTTTAAAATAATGGAAGTGGACACAACCGCATCCAGCGGGAAAATTCCCCTGACTCTGCGGCCACGTATAAGGTAAAAGATAGGTATCAGCAGTGCGAAAAAAATTATCTGGTATCACGTCCAAGACTATGTAATTGAATCCAACGAAAAGGCCTCTGTCAGCCTTTGATCAACAATGGTATCTGCATCCGGTGTTAGGCTGATATATCTCGGCCAATGTGTCTGTAACCATAACTAAAAAAAAATCTGATGCGTTACACTCACATGACTTTCTCTACTTTTGTACAAACTATTTTTACAAACGCTTATTCTCCATATGCTTCATGTTAATCTTACTGTTAATTTTCTTGTAGATTCAAGGGGAATATGGTAGGTTTTAAGCGTTTAAGAGCTGGTTGCTATGTGGAGTATCCCATTCTCTTTGTATTACCAGGACAAAATAAAATGAATAACGAATTCCTATTTGAGAAAAAGTATAAGTACTGGAAAATTCAAGGGAATAACAAGCAATATCTCGAAAATGGTTTACTCAAAAAAAAAAGAAAAGAATATGACATAAATTGTGTATTTTAACGCGATCTACATTTTTTGTGTAGTAAAATTTTGTGTATCTCTTATGGTTTACCAGTTATACAAAAGTCGTTCACAATGAAGAATACTTTTGGAGACATTTCCAGAAAATTCAAGATATACATTTTGTTTGTCATAAAAGTATCTTAAACATATGATATTTTAATTAAAATCGTTAGAACCATTTTTGAGAAAATTAAAATTTTCGAAAAATGTTCCATGTAAAGGGTGATCTGGGGTGGGGGGGATTTTCTTGAAAACCTTCGTGTGGCATCTCTGGAAGATACTGAACCTAAATACAAAGTTTGGTGTTTATCCGACTGTTCGTTTCTGAGTTATGCTGTTCACAGACACACACACGGATATGTTTCCAAAAATACTTTTTTTTTATTCAGGGGGTCTCAAAACATATATTTCCCGTGAAATCTCGGTATCGAATTTTTGGGTGGAATACAATACTTCCCCTACTTACTATAGGCAGTAGAGAAAGTAAAAAAGCTAAAATGGTAAGTCTTCTGCGACAGTAAAACTGTAACAGTTCGTCCAGGTCATCCGATCATTCCTTGTATACAATTATTATAAATGCGTGACAGTATTTCTCAGGTATATAAACATTTGCCTTAAGCCACGGTTATAATTAATAACAATTTGAGAAAATGCTCCTATCAGACATATTAGTTTTGAAACTTGTCCTAAAAGAAATCTAATGAGGGTAACTATATAATTCTATTAGTGTTCACATACTAATTAAGTTAATAATTTCAAACGTGTATTTGAAATTATGTGTATTTCAATGTAGCTGTTGTAAGAGGGAAAGTGCTGGAAGCTCAGTGTAACAGGGTCATATAATGCACATTGCAGAAGGGAGGACTTGCATTTTCAACCTTAACAGTAGAAAGCCAATCCGAAGCAAGTAGTTTAAAGGTGACGCATCCGTGAAGTTTGACCAAAAATCTTGAAAAATTGCAAAATTATCTTTTTGCATGATAAATTAGTATGGACTTTAAACTTTATGAAAATGTATCACATGCATTTGTGGCATTTAAACCCTAAATTATGTGTTCTTTTAAATGCCCGTGTGCATGGTAAATATGTGCCACGCCTACAGAATTTTGTGATTCCGAAATTGCTATATTCATATAGTTTTCTAGGTTTGAATTTAGCGCTCTTTAGTGACAGGGAAATTTTGTTTTTCATTTCCTGTATGACAACCTGCTCAAAAAGCTTTTTTTGAACAAATGAATATGATTTATAGCGCATTTTGTGTTTACTTCAAACGAAATAAATACACGTGGTTTTGTTGATGCTGTGAAATATAGTTTGTTTAGTTGTTTTGGAGTTTTATTAGTTGTTTCTGCTTATTTTAGTATTATAGTTACCTATAACTATTATGCTATATTATAACTGACAGGCTTTATTATTTTTATGCTGCTAAAAATTAGAACTTTATAGTATTGTGTAATGTGCCTCTAGAGTGTAGCATTGAAATCTAGATAATTTAGCTCATATAACTGAGCTACTATGAACAGACTGTAGACAAGAGATTAAGGGGAAGAAAACGCAAAGAAAGTTCAAAATGCTGAATTTCTAGTTGTAAAAAGATGGAAAAATGACAGGAAATATTGAGGAACCTGAAAATTCCACTCCACAAGAACCTCAAGCAAGTAAATCATTTCCATCTTCTGCTCAAGCATGTATTCCAACATCTAGTCAGAGAAAACGTCTACATTTTCAGGTATTAATGTATTGTGAAAATGCAGCTTCAGATTATACTCTTAAATGGAGATGACAGCTGCAGCTATACTGTAAAAGAGAACTATTAGCACATGCAAAATGTGATACACAACTATTTTGTCAGATGGAGATTGTAAAACTTATAAGCACCTACAGGACTTGCAATATACGAGGCTAGTTCCAGAAGTACCCGTCCTGACGTATATATTGTCGTAGCCTCTAAACAACTCGCTCAAGGGGGTAGAGCACTCGCTAAAAAAAGGTACCAGGTAGTTAACAAATTTAATAAGGCGAGGCCACGACAAGGGACGCAGCTAAAATGAAAATGCAAAATATTATTGGATATCTGACAAAAGGATACCTACATGGTTCAGAATGGGAGAAAGGAGCTTTATACTATCGTAAATGAAACAGGAAAGATCTGGATGGTAAGGGGTTTATTAGATAAAAGAGGATACATTACCTATCTCCTAGCCGCATGGCTGTCGGGCGAGGCCGCCATACATGCCTGTATGGAGAGAGCGTAACACCACGTCCTGTCCGGTTCGCCTCTACTCACTGACTGACTAGCCAAAACCCAAACCACGCTATGCTTACCGCGTGGGGGACGCCAACTAAACTACTACCGCCATCTAAACTACTACCCCCACCACTCTTACGTAATCTCCGATCCAGGTGACCAACGGACACGTATGCACTAACAATGCCTGCATACGCCACAATATAGCGGTTGTTGTTTCAAACAAATGACCATGGTAGTAAGTACCACCCTTATAAAGCTTAAGTTTGAAGTTTGACGATGCTACCTTGTTTAGTAATTGTTTGGCAGCCATCAATAGTGAACTCTCTCAGCGAATTTGTAAGCATTGCTAAAACTGGCCATCGTTATGCGATACAATACTTTCATTTGAAAGGTCTTAGTCCAACTAATATTAAAGCTGAGCTAGATTCTACTCTGGGGGAGTCTGCCCCTTCGTTTACAACAGTAAAATATTGGATGGCGGAGTTTAAGCGAGGCCGTACGAGCTGCCACGACGAACATCCCAGTGGTCGACCAAATGAGGTGACTACGCCAGAAATTGTGAAGAAAATCCACAAAATGGTATTGGATGACCGTCGACTTAAAGTGCGCAAGCTAGCAGACATCGTAGGCATTTCAAAAAGTGCTGTACATCGCACACTAACTGAAAATTTAGACATGAGAAAGCTGTGCGCAAGATGGGTGCTGCGTTTACTCACAATGGAACAAAATCAGTGTCGTGAGGATGTTTGAGTCAAGTGTTTGGCGATGTTTCGCTGCAATAAAGCCGAGTTTTTGCGTCGATTCATAACCATGGATAAAACATGGGTCCATCACTTCACACCTGACACGAAGGAACAGTCAAAACAGTGGATTAAAAGGGGAGAATCAGCTCCAAGGAAGGCGAGGACAGCTCCATCTGCAGGCAAAGCCATGGCGTCAGTTTTTTTGGGATGCGCGTGGGATAATTTTCATTGATTATCTTCAAAAAGGAAAAGCAATCAATGACGAGTATTATGCAAACTTATTGCAGTGTATGAATGATGAAATCAAGCAAAAACGGCCGCATTTAGCGAAAAAGAAAGTTCTGTTTCATCAAGACAATGCACAAGTTCACACATCCATTATTGCCATGGCCAAAATCAATGAGTTAAAGTTTGAATTGCTTTCTCATGCACCCTATTCAGCAGACTTAGCTCCCTCTGATTATTTTCTGTTTCCAACGTTGAAGAAATGGCTTGGTGGTAAAAGATTTGGCAACAATGAAGAGGTGGAGTTTGCAGTTGATGGCTATTTTGCAGAACTCGACGGTTCTCAGTATAAACAGGGTATCGAAGCTATTGAACATACCTGGGAAAAGTGTATCGAGCTGAAAGGAGACTATGTAGAGAAATAAAGATGTTTCTTCCCAAAATTTTTGTGTTTTATTTGTTAGGTCGGGTACTTATGGGACAACCCTCGTATGGCGATAGTGAAATAAAAACAAAATACCATGTAGCTAAGAGGTTAAGTACAGACGTAAGAAATTTGGTAAAGGAATGAAAGACAAATGGAGTCACTTTGGATGGACAGAAGTTTGGAAGCTTGAAAGAGGATACAATAGTAAAATCCACAAACTGTTGTAGAGAGGCCATTAAAGAAGTGTCCTAATGTAGAGCATATTAAAACAGCAATATATGCTACTGTGTATCACTGCAGCTCAACAGACACTAACCCACAACACTATAAATGCCCTGGAAGCTCAAATTCCTGATGTTTTTAAAATGACACCATTGTAAATGGCGAGGCGATTCCACCACATAATAGCTCCACAGTAAAAACACCACTAACAACCCAAGTAGTTCAAAAGCTTATCCCTATCTTTCAGAAACCAGCAAATGAGGAAGTGTTGAAGAGATGTGCTGCAGGGAAAACTCTAAATTCCAATGAGGCATCTAATAAAAAAAATAATGTGGTCTAAATGTCCAAAGAATATTTTTATTTCAAAGAAAAAGAAAACCATTTTGGGGTCACAAAAGCATTATACCAATTTAATATGCTAGTAAAAAACTCAGCAAAGAACCTCACAGTCTTCAATTCAGACCACTTACAAAGAAAATGAGTCAAGTAAGGGACCAACATCGAGTGTAGAGAAGCTTGAAATCTGGTCGACATTCCTCAAAGTCTTCCCGGAGGAAGCTATGCCTCTCTAAGATTGCTGCAGAGAAGCAGAAGAAGGATGAGGGTCCAACTTATGGAGCTGGTTAATTTTAGGAGATTTGAAGGTCATACATACTAACATTTTACATGTTCAAATTTTAAAAAATGTTTTCTCGAAAACTTTCAGCACTTTGACATATGGAAAACGTAGCACCCGATGCAATTTTCTATATTTTTGTTTCAAAATGTTGTTATAATATCTTAAAACCCCATTAAATGGAATGGTCATATTACTTTTTTTTTTAAAAAAGGTCCCTTAATTTTCAGCAAAAAATAAAAAAAATTGATAACGTCACTATTTTCTGAATAATGCATAAAGAAACATCTTTTCTTTGACAAATGAAGGTTAACAAACAATATAAAATGACATCATTTTATATGTTTATTAACTATAAATAGTGGAAGTTTAAATGGGAAAAATTAAAGTGCATCATGTGCCTCATTTAGCCCAGTAAATTTACACACTATAAAATTAGTATTTCAATAACCACACGAGCTAGAAGTAGGTAATTTTTGCAGAAACATCACTCTTATTGTGTGTAATGACTGGTATAAATTTCAGCCAGATAGCAGATATAGTGTGGAATTTCCAAGTTTCACAGATGCACCACCTTAAGTTGCAGATGTTTTGTGTATATGAGAAGTGAAGCCACGCTAACATTATTGTAACCGTTAGGAAATTACTTCCGGTGCAGTAGTGGATGTTCGTTGTGAAATGTAGATGCATAAGTAATGTATTATTTACTGCGAATGATGTAGGAAGGCAAGTTAAAGTATAACCACTAATACATAAAGACTACAAGGAGGGGGCAGATATAGTTATTATGTGCGTGTGACAATCAGTTACAGTGTTGTAAGCCAATACTTAGTATATTTCGGACCTAATATAATCGTAAGCCTAAGTATAAACAGCTTTATTGAACCTACACATATAATGGGGAACACGAACCAATTTGCTGTGTAAAGTATATTAAGATAACTCTATAACAAAAGTACTAACGTGCAACAGTTAACTTACATTGTTAATATTTCCACAATGGTATACTCACAAACATAACTCCTCACCCTGCCAGGAGATATGTGCTTCCGTTGCTGAGTTTTATTAACAGCCGGAGCAATCAGAACAGTAAACCAAACTTAAAATCAAGTAAATTTGTTACAAAGTAAGTAAAATTGTAACAAATCAAACACTGAAGCCTTAACTAGGAAGCCCAATAAATGAATAACATAAAGCCAAAAATCTGATGTATTACACTCACATGCCTTTCTCTACTGTTGTACAAACTATTTTTACAAACGCTTATTCTCCATATGCTTCATGTTAATCATCGAAATTTTAATCTTATTGCTAATTTCTTGTAGATGCAAGGGGAGTTGGTAGGCTTTAAGCGAGAGTCAAATATTTTAAGAGGTGGTTGCTCTGTGGAGTATTCCATTCTCTTTACATTACCAGGACAAAAAAGATATTTGACTATCGCTTAAGGCGTACTATGTTCCCCTTGTTTTGTAATTGCAAGGGCAATATAGAAATACAGTAGCCTTTAAGCACAGACATATCCCTTAATAGCTGGTTGCTTATGTGCAGCACCATTCTCTTTGCCACAGATTAATACTCTTTGCATATCCAAGACAAAAAAATGAATAACGAATTCCCGTTTGAGAAAATAAGCATTGATAAATTTAAGGGAATAACAAGCAATATCTCGAAAATGGTTCACTCAACAAAAAAATGTATATGACATAAATTGTGTATTTTAATGCGATCTACATTTTTTGTGTAGTAAAAGTTTGTCTATCTCTTATGGTTTACCAGTTATGCATAAGTCGTTCACAATGAAGAATACTTTTGGAGACATTCCCAGAAAATTCGAGATATACATTTTATTTGTCATGAAAATATCTTAAACATATGATATTTTAATTAAAATCGTTAGAGCCATTTTTGAGAAAATTAAAATTTTCCAAAAATGTTCTATGTAAAGGGTAATCTGGGGTGGGGGATTTTCTTGAAAACCATCGTGTCGCATCTCTGGAAGATACTGAACATAAATACCAAGTTTGGTGTTTATCCCACTGTTTGTTTCTGAGTTATGCAGTTCACAGACACACACACACACACACACACACACACACACACGGACATGTTTCCAAAAATGCTTTTTTTGGACTCAAGGCGTTTCAAAACATGTATTTCCGGTGAAATCTCGGTATCGAATTTTTGGGTGGAATACAATACTTCCCCTACTTACTATACGTAGTAGAGAAAGTAAAAAAGCTGTGTAAATGGCAGAAACACTAAGCGCCAAGAAATGCGCATGTCGAAAGGACATCTATAAGAAGTTTAGAGAGTAAGACAGTAAGCTATTTTATATCTAAAAGAAAACTGAAGCAACAATGAGCGCAAGAGAGAGCTGAAGCATATTAAGGTATAAATTAAAACATTTGAAGATTACGCCTATCTATATACGCAACGTAAATTTTGTTTATATAATAGCATATTTATTAAGGATATTTAAGAGCGCCCTTTTTCTAAATAATATCTTTATCAAAGAAGATCACAAGCGAAATGCATATGCGTAAATCTTAAGTTTAGTGTCTTTATGAAATAGCACATGGAGATGTATTCCGCTTGTTCTCTGATTTCGCAAACAAAGACTTTGTTATCACGTATGTTTTAATTCTTCATATGCATGTACTGGAAACTCTATTACACGTGTATTTCCGGTTGGAACACGTGATAAATATAGTCCTTTTAAATGGAGTTTTATTATTGGATTGGTTTCTTGCTAAACGGAGTGGATGAGAAGTGTAAATGCAGTAACGCCAAAAACAAGTAAATACAGATGTGGCAATTGCTGCAGTAAGTGCTTAAGGCAATATATATATATATATATAAATTAAAATATAGGTGTCCAGAAATATATGAAAACCCAGCAATGAGACAAAGCATTAAATGGTTCATCTCACCGCAAAGCAAGTCCTTATCGCAGCCCACATCCGGGAGAATCGCTCAGAGCCGTAAGAAGCGGAAGTTAAAGTGCTTGTGTACTGTATGTCGTAAATGAACCTTCTATTTTAATTAAATAAAAGACATAAAAACTGAAAAATGAGCGATAAAACGTTAAAACAAAGTGATCAAATTAAGGAACAAAAGTGGTCACGTTCAATAAGTACTGTAAACGGCTGAAAGAAAAAGTTGAGGAATTAAAATATACAATGAAGTAAGCAGAAAAGCGTAATGAAGCAAATGATACACAGTGCAAGGCCAACAGACGACCACAACACATTTGATTATTTCGATCACAAAAAAAAATTAATTAATGAAGACCTTATACCCAAAAATTGCCAAGACTGCAAACATCTCATTAAAAGGCAATTAACGAGTCTCAATTAATAAACAAAGGAATCACAGCAGCTTATTTAAATGTAACAATGAATACTGAGGTAAAGTAAACTTCAGGGAGAACTAAAAAAACTACGAACCGGCTGCGCGATGTTTTTCCTGTCCGCGTCCTCGGCGCTCGCTGCCGTCTGCCGCTATCATGGAAAGGCGCCGATGAAACCATAAATT
Source organism: Deroplatys truncata (assembly GCA_030765065.1). Classification (NCBI taxonomy): domain Eukaryota; kingdom Metazoa; phylum Arthropoda; class Insecta; order Mantodea; family Mantidae; genus Deroplatys; species Deroplatys truncata. The sequence continues at coordinate 172,044,255 of CM060985.1, forward strand.
TTTAAAACTATTTTTAAAGGCTTTACTTACCAACTTTATGAAAGGAGTTGCTAAAACTGGCCACCGTCGTTGTACATACATTTTTGGCACCTCTTTAGGAAACTATCCATCACTCGCCGTAGTTCACGTTGAGAAATGCTGACAATTTCCTGGCGGATATTTTGTTTTAATTCTTTCCATTGTGTGTGGGTTTGTCTTGTACACTTTGTTTTAAGTTACCCCAGAGATAGAAATCGCAGGGGGTTAGGGCCACAAATCTCTACTAATAATTCTGTCCTCAAACACACTTTCGTAAAGTTGTTAAGTAAAGCCTTTAAAAGTAGTTTTAAATATGTTGTATGGTTTCATTCACGCCTTTCTATGATAGCGGCAGACGGCAACGAGCGCCGAGGACACGAACAGGAAAAACATCGCGCAGCCTGTTTGTAGTCTTTTGGCTCCCGCTGTATAATTTACAAAAGAAATATCTGTTACCAAGCAACTACTTAAAAGGTACTCCTACTGGGAGAACATTTAAACACTTGGCTATACAAGCATTACAGCTATGAAAGGTATAATTCAATGTCTTTCAAGAAACGAAAAAAAAAAAAAAGTTTAAAACATGCGGTCACGGTATGAATAAAAAATCAGAGGAGTTAAGAGATGGATATAAACACCGAATAAATTATTTATTCATCAAAATATTTCAAAAACCATCAATTAAAAGTAACTTGTCTTTAAATCCATGTTAATCGATAGCATGAATTAGAAATGAATAAAACTATAAAACACTGAAAACTATTAAGCCATGTGGATAAAAACAAAACCCTGTTCAGTAAAGCAAAGCATTGTGAAGAGCAATATCCAAAAAGTAAAAAATAAAAAGCCAAACAACAAAGACACCCCTAAAAATAAAAAAAGAACAAAAATTACAATATAGTAAATCATTGTAAGAAAACAATTGCTATACCACTTTTATTCCAGAAGTTACATCTCAACCTAAAAAAGGAATTCATAGTAGGAAAGCTCGATTTGGCATATCGAAAGAAAGCCAAATTCGTATAACAAAGTATTTAGAAAAACAAAAGAAACAACTGCAATGCCAGTATTGCTGTTAGTAAGAACCAGGAATAAAAAACAAATATCTCAAAAATAAAGAAAACCGATTCAATCACAAAAGTACTGTCTCATAACAGATCCCTGCGAAATATCCAGTATGAGTGACATTCTATGAGGGCAAACAATGCAGGGACTAAACAACCGATTTTCAAAGCCGAATGAAAAAATAATTAAATTATTAAGCAATAACTTAACAGTGTACGATATTACTTGTGCATAACCTAATTTCAGAAAACATTTCCTGAATGCTTAAATGCACACTGAAATTAAGCATGTGTTAGCAACTATAAGCAGTATAAATCTGTTGTTGCCAACAACAAATAGAGAATATTCTCTAAAATCAAATACTGGAGTGTTTTAAAGACGCACTGAAAAAAAAAACCACTGATGCCCCAAATTACAAGTATACAATACAAAAACTGCAGAGGAAATTTTTAAGATATATTGAATGCGCCAAGAAAAATAATATGATACATAAACAAAATATAAAATAAATTGGATCCATCCATGGTGTAATATATGAATAACGCTAATAGCCGCGGGGTTTATGCTTCAGTTCAAAACAAATTGTAATACAAGACGACAGTTTCCGAAATAGAATGTGGCCATATAGTAAGCATTTAGTTAAAATGTCTTAGAAAACAAAAAGGAAAAAAGTAATAACGCTAAAGATATCGGAATCACAAATGATTGAAAAACTTAGAATCAAGACTGTCAAGCGTGTTTGTGATTGGTTACATATATGTACCCGAAATTAAAAATCATTACCAAAAATAGCGGTATTAGGGATTTGGGGAGGGGGGAATTCTGATACTCATTAAAAAACGAATTGATGAAGCATATGTACCCGGAAACCAAACATTTAGAATATGAAGTTCTTAATCATCCGTGTTATACACGAATTATCTTATGCGAGATACACGGATGTTAACGGATGTTTCCACTACAGCACGGGAAAGGGAAGCGAGAAGAAAAAAAATGAAAGAAAAATAGAGCTGAATAGAGAGAGAGGGAGGGGGAGGGAGAGAGAGAGAGAAATTCACATAACATTAATCCGTCTTTATGTGCAAATTATCTATGCGAGAAGGATACGAATAAGGCTCTAGTTCCAACCCCGTATGTAACGCTCTAGTGGTGGAATGATGGAGAGAAATATGGGATCGAAATTCATCTTTCAAGAAAATGGTTTGAGAGAGGCTGGAACCTCCACCATAGTGCAGAGTGCATATATCTTAGCTCGTAGTCCGACAAAGTGGCGGATGATTTTATAATTAGCCTCATCTTTAAATTTTCCAAGCACCTTGTTTAGAGCTGAATAACATATATGGTTTATATGATAATCGGCTGTATCTAGGTGCTAAAAACGCACTTTGTCCTCGTACACACCTTTAGTTGTCACTCGATGAATGAATGAATCAGTGTCCATATACGTAAGTTTCAGGTTTTCAGCTCCATAATATGGCAACAACATATCATAATGATAGTGGTACATTAATGTCTTAGAGATGTCCAGCGAACTCATTCCAATGTATATAGGCTTGTTGAACACGATCTGTGAGAGGTCATATGTACAGCAGCATATATTGTTCTATCGATAAACGTAGGCTTGACTATTAACTTTACCAGCGTCTTCTCGTTTATAACCAGTCGTATATCCATACGATTACGATCGTTTTTCCAAACATGGCATTATTATGCAGTTTATAGAGATCCGTCTCGAAATCATTTTCAGCCTGTTGTCGTAATCTGTTGTTAAATTCTACACAAGGTTTTAACCGCTGAGACTGTCGGAATTGCAGCACAAGATGGATTTTGGTTAGCATAAGAGCTTGCTTCAAAGTCATGTAATGCACTACATACTTCTTCCGTGATCTAAGATGGGGTATTAGTTTCTTTGTAGATGACTCCTTAGGCTTCAGGCACTCGGGTAGGAAAGGTAGATCGTTGTGTAGATCGTGAAGTTCAGCAGGATACTCGACGTCAACTTCTAATGTGCATCCATGAGGATCGTCTTCTTGTAGTCTTTCTAAGTTGATTTCACCAAAAACCCATTGAAATCCACCATAAGGAAGGGCGTGGCACATTGCCCAGACATATTGGTTATTCGCATCCTCGTATGTGATAAATTGGGTTGGAATCGACGGATCAAATTTTTCCATGTAGGCATTATTAGCCTCTGCATACCGATGGGAAACTTGGCATAAACCACCTCTTATACCGGATTCTACCATGATGAGTTGATCATAATCTTGTAGGAATTCTAGTATACAGTAACATGGCGTACCAGGTAAGTCCTGGAGAGGTGAAATAATGTGTAGGATCAACTTTATGTATTTTGAGGGTTTGGTCCCTGAATGTCTCAAAGACATCAACCAGAAGAACATCTGTATTCACCCGGTTTATCACATTAAACTGTCTGCATACATTTCCAACATGATTGTAGTTAGCACTACTAATTTCTTCTTCATTCAGTTTATTGTAGGAGTTCTTAGGAGGCAGGCAGGTTTCGTTCAAGACATCCCATGAAGTGATTAATCATAGGGAAATACTCCTTACGAGTCAGCGACTTCAACTTATCTTCTCCGAAGTACTTCATTGTTTCAGGATATTATGTTAGATTTGTTTACCAGCTTACCCAAGCTTGTACTCAGGAACCGAAAGCTATCCACAAGCCGGAGCTTTATATCTCCGACATACTTGGAGAATGAGATATAGCTATCTTCAGAGTTAGGAATTACCTCCACTCGTTCACTTTGCATTCTAACTCCTTAACAATGAAATGAGAGTCATATCCGCTAAGGTTATGCATGAAGACAGGAATATTGCGGCGTAGTATTAATTTTATTGTCATTACCAGACACACTGTTGTACTGTATTGTTGCTACCAGACGTAGCATTATTGGGTCTCCTTGGTTATATTTTAGTTTAACGAGCTTTCCTTTCGGCGCGGACCACGCAAAAGGGAAAGATCTGTTTGAAACTGTCTGGTATGACGTCAACCCCGTCTGGCTTCGGCTAGACACGGTTGGTGGGTGTAAGATAGCGCGACTTGAGTGGAAGTGTCGTGTGGCCGGTCTACGATCCTGTAGCATCTCCGTCCATCCTGTTTCCTTTGTTAATTATGTAGAGAAGCCAAACGTTTTTGAGAATAAATCCCAGGTAATGTGTGTTATGTAATCTTTCAATGTAATATAAACCCCACGCCTTCTTAAATCTACAAACCAAGGTCCTGGACTTTTTGCTGCCAGCGAGTTGCCCCCCTCCTCCATGTGCGTGTTGGGGTAACCTATATTAATCATCTTCTAGTAACCTTTTGGCCTTCACCCCAACATGCAACAATATATTTAGGTGTTTTGCAGGCTAAATTGCATTCATTATGAAGACTTCTTCGGTATTCACCGCTGATGTGATCATGGTCACTTACTTTGTAGTTATCTTCTGTAAGGGTCTTCCCACACAAATAGCATACCGCAGCAGACTCAAAATCCGTTTGTTGTTGATCCGTAAGTTTCAGAGGCTTGGTAGATTTTATATATTATTCAATCCTCTTTGCAATGGATGACAGGTATTCCATAAACTTCTGAGCAGCATCATAACCACGATACACATAGGTTTGCTCAGGAAGACCAGTTTCGAGGTGTTCAACACTGGATGACGGCTTGACGTAAACACAGAAGCTCATTGGTGTCCTCTTGAGGCAGTGTTTGTAATACTTGAATAATTTCAATTGTAGTTTATAATATGTAATTTCAATAACAGCCCGCCTTGAAACAATATGTATGTAATAATTATTTAAAATGTATGTAACAATCATTGCATATGCTTATTTTACTGTAAACATGTTTTATAATGTTATGTGAATACATTACATACTTTAATAATGCAAGAGCTGTGAGAATAATAAGATTTAAGTTGCTAACAATGAGGTAATCATGAGGTAATCTTGTGGCAATAATGAGTTTGAAAGTTACTAGTCATGATTAGAGCAACGATAATGTAAGTTCTGTGACAGTATAAAATTAACCAATCAACAGCAAAGAAAATTTTTTAAGTAAAATGCAGATATTCGATTGGACTAGAACTAGCCAATCAGAGACTTGAAATACCGAAGCTTGCGGGTTTAACGATTGAAACATGTTCAGTTGCTGGCAAACCTTGGTAGTGACCAGATGGAAGATGTGTTCTCTACAGAAATATTACGTGTGAATCGTAAAATATGTCTACGCGTTAGCTAAGTGAAAGTATTAAAGAATCTCACAGTTCTTAAAAAGTGTAGTGCTTTATAAATTGTGCAAAGGATAAATAAAATAAGTGAGTTTAAAAACGTAAAATTGTGTATGTCTACAATTATTGTCGTACCGCACCTGCCTAAGAGATACATGACTCTACAAACATTTCTGACGCAGCCGAGGCAAATTCAAACATAAATAATATATAGAAGCAGTTTTAATAAAAAGTTAAATATTATAGTGTAAAACTTGGAGTGTAACAACAAAACATACATCTTTAAATCAGCTTCTCATACGTAGCAGCATATTGCGTAACAACAGTAACTATTACGTAATCAACAACTTCAAACCGACGCCTAAAGCGTGTTGCCAACTTCTTAAACAAAGTAAACTCCAAGAACAATACTCTCAAGTTGGCTTTCCAAGCGAGAAGCTAAATAATTTACGTAAAAATATATTACGTAACATAACACCTTCGCTCTTGATAAGGGGTTGTATAGGAAATTTCAGGATTGGGGATCATGTATGACATGGAGTGAGAATACTCTCAAAATCCGCATAGATGACAAGGTACGTTTAGCATCCTCTCAACATTTTTAAGCTGTACAATTGATTTTATCCTTGGTAGGCAGAACTACCCTTGCAACATCACATAGGTTACAGAGAGATGCATGTTCTTGTAGTTTTTCCAGTCCAATTAGTCAATATCGTTCATCAAAATGGTAAAGCAGCGCTTGCAGGTATATACACGTTCTTTGTGGTTAGTTTTCTGACGTCGAACGAGCTTCTCAAAATTCTTGATATATGCATAGTAATATTTTCCACTACTGTCATTCAATAGTAACAGGTCACGGTGCTCAGGCAGTTCGGTCTCAGCAACCTTTATTGGATACACTTCTTGCTTTTCATCCAGCCGTTGACAGACATACTGTTAAGCTTCTCAAACTTAGATATTTGAGTAAGTGGAGTAGGATAAGAAACAGCTGAAGTTATACGTACCTTGAAGTTGCTTGTATTTGCTCACACGTTGTGCATTTTTCCCTATGAATTTGGCTAGCACAGAATACATGAAACATTTCTCGTTGGTATTATTCTGAATGTTTATACAAGCTTCTTTAGCTCCAACTGATGGGATAGTGGTATGTAGCTAATTCTTCGTAACGGGTTGCACTTGTTAATACGGAGTCGAACTTTTTCCACAGCAGATAGGCCCAGTTGCTACTCTTAAGCTCCAACTCCTCCATTTCAGCAGCCAGTTTCTTGAATTTCGGTTCTAACACTGAGTCCAGATCCGTTTCTAGAAACACAGGCTGATTCCGTGTTTTAAATATTTTGTTCACAAATCAGCACTCAACCAGCAGATTAATTTTCACACTCATGTGAATACCAAGCTCTTTATATACTGCCTGGTTTATTAGTTGTTTTGCCTCAAGCAGGTGCATATTCAGGTCCTTGGATGAATCGCATCGTATGAAATACGATTTCAGTCGTCCTTCGAATGCTGTCTCCTATTCTCTCATGTCATAGTGATCTATTGTTGATAATAACTGATTTCTAGTAGGCTCCAATCTGCTTTTCTTCTTAGGACTGTTTAATTCGCACACATTTTCATGACGTTCTCCCTTATAACCTCCATTAAAGGATGAGATATACTTTTTTCACTTGAAGAGCCGCTTGCGGCCCATCTCATGCCTTCTCTGTCATAACTTCGTAAGAATTTCTTTCTACATTTGCTACACGCGTATCCAATAACGCTGGGAATGATATCCTTATATGCAGAGTTATTCATCCTTACTCTTGATGTAAACTTCTACGCCTTAATAACGTTTACTCACTCTCGAAAGCTGATCATTCTTGGAGAGAACACGATCTTAACACCTCAAAACTAATTAGCAGAATGAAGCCCAGTGCCCTAAGTCACCCTATTTATAGAGAGCACGAACCTTTCGGTTCAATCATGCACTGAATTTAATAATAAACGACGATTAAGCGTCTAAACTCGTATATTTCCATAGGTGTTGTATATGTGCTCGGATGTGTCCGTAGGTCTTCGTGCAGGTTTGTGTGTTTGGAAGAAGTATTAGCATGTATACTATGTATATGTACCTATGTGTTCGGAGGTGTGTATGTCTGTGTTTATGTGTATATATGTGTGTTGGGTGTATCTGTGTTGATGTGTGGTGCATGTATGACAATGACACACACATTCTCTATGTGTGTTTGTGTGTGTGTGGGTTTCGATGAGTCTGTGAGCATGTGTGTTTGGTTGTCTGGATCAAGAAGAAAGAAGGAAAATGGAGAAAGAAAACGGAAAGAGAGAAAGAAAGAAAATAAAGAAAAAGGAAAGAAACGAGAAAAAAGAGATAAAGAAGAAAAGAAAATTAAGAATCGAAACCAGAACCCAGGATAACTAAGCACACACCAGGGTTTAATCTTCATATTGATATTAGTTAAATGCATTTTAATCCAACCATCTAAGTCACTTAGTCTAATGGTTATTAAACATTAAAGTTTTGCTATGCCAAGACTCGAACTCGGACCTCTGGATACCTGAGAACGCCTTTTTCATTAAAATTAAATTAAATTGGGTTTTAGTTATGGGCACTCTTTAACTGCTGTGGTCCATTCTATATTGGGCGTGAAAGACCCGTAATTTTGCTCAGAGGCCTTTTTATCAGGCTTGAGGTTCTTTTACGTGCCATAAATCTACGACACGGGACCACCGGTTTTACTTCCCTTCCGAAGGAAGCCATGCTAAGGATTTTTACGCCCGAAAAAATCCATCGCCCTCCGCCGGGTTTGAACCCGCGACCTTGGGAACTAGAGGCTAGCACGGTACAACTAGTCCACGGAGGACGACTCTTTTTCATTAATCCACGTAATGCTACAATATTGTGATTAACTCCACGCGTGTAACTCTTATAGCTTATTAGCAATTAAACATTTAAGTTTTGCCGTTTCGAGAGTTGAATATGAACTTCGGGATACCGATATTGTTATCCAGAACAATCTAGTTAATGTTACCATTGAATGTAATTTGTCTCACACATCTAGCTGCCCTAATTCAGGAATAATCAAACATCAGAGTTTAGCTTAGACCTGCACCACGAGATTCTTTTCTGTAAGTAAACAATAATGCCAACAGATGCGCATCATGGGTGCGCAGAGTTTATACTCTCTGGTGTCTCCATGGTCCTTACACGGGAATGTTTGCTTAGCTTAGAGAAATTTTGCTTTCCCATGGACAAAGTAAAGCACTGGCGTCTGGCGTCAAGATTAAAATAGTAGTAAAATGACAACTTTGTGAAATGGGAAAAATTAATGCGTTTCTAGGTTAAAGTTTGCTTTCACACTAAGCTAGGGTTATTATTGTGATCAATATTAAGTAGAGCGAGAAATGGATGCAATACTTAATGTTCATGTCCCAAAAGAGGAAAAATCGACTATAGCTGGTCGTGTTTTACTGGGCATAACAGGTAGGTTTTAGTTAACCTCCTTCGGAATGTGCCTTAATTGGATCAGCTGAAGCTAATAAAAGCTAACAGTAGGGCTATACGCATGCTCCGGCACTTTGGTAATGATGTGTTATAGCGGCTACCTGTATTATAGCAAGAGCATACCTCTTCGTGGCGTTACCATATTTCCCTAGAAGCTGTGACTACTGGTTTTGATTTGATCTTCAATAGACAAAGGAGGAGCAGAGCTATAATTATTTATTGTAACGGATTAATGGGGTTGCGACCGTACCCGCTCTAAAACCGAAATGGACAAAGCGATTTCTTTCACCATAACACAGGCATTGACGCCAATAGTTATTTGGGTCCCGTTCATAGACATACTAACCTAGGCGTCATATCCTAATCTCGGGCTAAATTTCGATACCACAGAACCATGTTATTTTACTAAGTGCTTTTCACTCAAATGTTGGCATCTCTTCACCTCTGAAGTGCATCAACGAGAGCACAAAGATCTCTACTGGTAGAAACGCAAACTAACCAGAGCTGAAAGATACAGAAGTTTGGTCATTGTTGAGCAAAACTTAGTATCCTATGTCAAAAATTGTAAGACAGGGGACAAATGCAATGAAAATACCCCATTTAGAGGTTTAGGAGAAGATAACTCTCGAAAAGTCTGGAACCAACCAAGCAACTAATCCACCTTTTTGACTTTCCCTACCATGTACCTAGTAGGTAGAGAAGGTATTGAATTCCACTAAAAAATTCAGTATTGAGATTTCACCGGAAATACATATTTTGAGGTTCCCTGAATCCAAAACAGTTTTAGAAAACTGTCCATGTGTGTGTGTGTCTGTGAATAGCACAACCCAAAAACAAAAATTCAGATAAATACCAATAAGTGCAATCTCTTTCAAAGATGTGATACAAATATTTTAAATAAAATCCCCCACCCCAAATTACCCTTTACATGGAACATCTTTGAAAATGTTTGATTTTCTAAAAAAAAATGGCTCTTAATGATTTTGATTAAAATACATTGGACTAAAGTTATTTACATTGCAAATAAAATTATATCTTGAATTTTCTGGGAATAGCCTGTGAAGTCCTCTTCATTCAGGAGGAATTCTGTAATATCTTTATAACTGGTAAATGTTAAGTGATAGACGATAATGTACTACACATAAAATATAGTTCTCTTTAAAAGACACATATTTCGAATAACTTTTTTTGTAGTATTAGCTATTTCTGAGATATCTGTTATTAATAGTTCTAATTCAATACTGAGCCATTCTTATAAAGTTCTGTCGATTTTCAGTTGTTTCCCTAATGTCATGGAAAGAGAGTGAAATTTTAAGGCCAGCTAAAGGTGTCCAGTTCTGAAACATTTGACAATCACTATTCCCTTTGTATCTATAATGTAGTGTGTAATGTAGCTATTTCCGTAAAGGCTTATCTGGATTAAAATGAAGTAGATAAGAAAATAAACATTTGCAAAAATAATTCTTTACCCATTAATAATCGACAGAGGGTAGAGAAAGTCATGTAAATATAACACATCAGATTTTTACTTTCTCTACTACGTATAGTAAGTAGGGAAAGTATTGTATTCCACCCAAAAATTTGATACCGAGATTTCACCGGAAATACATGTTTTGAGACCCCCTGAATCCAGAAAAAGCATTTTTGGAAACATGTCCATGTGTGTGTGTGTGTGTGTGTGTGTGTGTGTGTGTGTGTGTGTGTGTGTCTGTGTCTGTGAACAGCATAACTCAGAAACGAACAGTCGTATAAACACCAAACATGGTATTTAGGTTCAGTATCTTCCTGAGATGCGACACAAAGGTTTTCAAGAAAATCCCCCCACCCCAGATTACCCTTTACATGGAAGATTTTTCGATAATTTTAATTTTCTCAAAAATGGCTAACGATTTTGATTAAAATATGATGTGTTTAAGATATTTTTATGACAAATAAAATGTATATCTTGAATTTCCTGGGAATGTCTCCAAAAGTATTCTTCATTGTGAACAACTTTTGCATAACTGGTAAACCATAAGAGATAGACAAAATTTTACTACACAAAAAATGTAGATCGCGTTAAAATACACAATTTATGTCATATACATTTTTGTTGTTGAGTGAACCATTTTCGAGATATTACTTGTTATTCCCTTAAATTTTTCAATACTTATTTTCTCAAATGGGAATTCGTTATTCATTTTTTGTCTTGGATATGCAAAGAGTATTAATCTGTGGCAAAGGGAATGGTGCTGCACCTAGCAACCAGCTATTAAGAGATATGTATGTGCTTAAAGGCTACTGTTTTTCTAATTGCCCATGTAAATATATATTCCCCTTACATCTACAAGAAAATTAGCAATAAGATAGACTCTGCAAATGTTTATCTCGATTAACATGAAGTAGATGGATAAGTGTTTGTAAAAATAGTTTGTACAAGAGTAGAGAAAGTCATGTGAGTGTAACACATCAGATTTTTATAAAAAGGTCTGTCTTTCTCTGTGCGTGCGTGTGCGCGTGCGTGCGTGCGTGCGGATGGGTGGGTTGGTGAGAGAGAGAGAACAGCATAACTCAAAATTGAAAAGTCGGATAAATCCCAAACTTGGTATTTAAGCTAAGCACCCTACAAAGATGTAATAAAAAGATGTCCAAGAAAATTCCCCACCCAAACTACCCTTTTTATTAAACATTTTTTGAAATTTTTGATTTTTTAAAAAATTGTTCTAACGATATTGATTAAAACATCAAATGTGAAAAATATTTATATGACAGATAAAACGTATATCTTGTATTTTCTGGGAATAGCCTATAAAGTCCTCTTCATTTGGAAAAATGTTGTATAATCTTGTATAACTGGTAAACGTTAAATGATAAGAGGAAAATGTATTGCACAAAAGATGCAGATATTTTTAAAACACACAATTTATTACGAGTAACCTTTTTTGTGGCATCAGCCATTTCCGAGATATCCGTTATTGATGTTTAGAATTATTCAATACGTAGCCATTAAGTCCTGTCGATTTTCAATTGTTTTGCAATGTCATGGAAAGAGTATGGAATTTTAAGGCCAGTGTATAGTGTCCAGTTGTAAAACATTTGACTATTAGTATTTCCATTGCTTCTATAACAAAATGAATGATGTAGCTGTTTCCGGAAAGGTTTATCTGGATTAAAATGAAGTAGATAGGAAAATAAAGTTTGGTAAGAATAATTTGTTACCCATTAATAAAGCAATGGAGGCTAGAGAAAGTCATGTAATTTTACTCACATTTTTTGAGACGTCATTTTTATAGCAAAATCATCGTGGAATGTCGGCAAATGACTCCAACTTCGTACTGCTGTGGATGTGTAGAAGCAACTGCCAACCCAAATGCTAACATTAAGCAACAGCAGTATGGTAATTAAAGGAGATATGATAAGATTAATGTGGAGTACCTTGTCTCTCCCCTTCATTCTGTTGAGACCCTAAGCTGGTGGGCACCCAGTAGGTTCATGTTATCATGTGTCTCAAAAATCGGTGCTTTTATCACCCAGATGTTTTACCTGTGTTGTTCCCTCCTCAGATTCTTATGTTCTTTTACGATACCGCATCCTTAGGGGGAACAAGTTGCGGAAGGTTAAACCTCTCTCAGCTGTCTGGGCCACCTCTTCTTGTGCTTCTCGTCGGGAAGAGGTGATTTTAACATGACTTCGTATCAGACATTGCGTTTTTAGTCATAGACACTTGCTTAGTGGTGATCCCGCAGCACTCTGTGATCAGTGTGCTGTACCCTTAACAGTGTGTCATATTTTAACAGAGTGTCAGGTTTTAGCACAATTGCGCGTTCGTGTGTCTCTGCCTGTTGGTTTAGCTGACATTTTGGCAGATGACGCGTATATTGTAGAAAGTCTTTTACGTTTTATCCGTGACAGCGGTTTTATTCGACGCATTTAATGCGCTGAGTGTCTTAGTTTTATGATTTTATATTGTCCATTTTAATGCGGGGCTGTTCTCCCCCGGGGTCATATGAGATCCTGGGACGTAGTTTACTCTTGTATTGTTTGTTTTACAAAGCTTTTAGTGTGGTTGTTTTTAGACTTTGATATGTATTTTATTGTTTTGACTACGCAGGTTTGTGTCGCGTGTTTTAATTTCTGGATTTTAAATTTTATACATCGCTGGCTTGTTTTATAGTGTTTTTGTCTATGCGGTTTTTTACCCATATTTTATTTTTGGACTTTAAATTTTATACTTTGTAAGGGCGCTGATGACCATAGCTGTTGAGCACCCTTAAACCGCATCATCATCATGTGTCCCAAAAGTAAGAGAAGAGAGGGTGTAAAGCAATGCTAAGGGTCTCTCATGGAACTTGTAGTACAAATTGCAACCAACATACAGGGTGATCCATTAGAGATGTCAGAAAAGTAAAATGTTACATGTAAATGGTTAATGCACATATCTCTGAGCAGATTTTTGTAATATAAGCAGAAGGGATGGAGTGAACAATGAGTGATGTTTCAGACTTCATTGACATGGCATGGCAGTGCAATTATGTATAGGAGACAAAATTGTGGTCACGCCACAACATCAAGCTCAATGTGGCATGTGGTAAGTGTAAATGGACCCAGCAAACTTTCAGATGTCAGTACAGCTGTCGACGTTTAACTGGTACAACATCTTGGTGAATGATCTCAAACTGCCTCGCATAGCAGTGATAGAAACAGGGAAGAAAATATTCAGCCTTAAGATGTTTCCATACCTTATTCAGCAAAAGCAAGCTTTGACACAGCGTAATTACAAAGCTCATCTCAAGTTTGCTGTCCTGACATGTGAAAGGCAGGAAGTGGATGATCAATGGTTATATCTACGGATCTTCACAGAAGAAACTACATTTTATGTGAGTGGCCAAGTCATAACTGCATTATTTGGGGAAACCGAGAATCCACGTGTCTCATACAACACATTGCATACCACATGCGAAATCTGGACTGCCATGACATGTAGATGAAGTTTTAAACATCACTCACTGTTCACTTCCACTCTTTCAGCTTATATTACAGCAAGCTGCTCACAGATGTGTGCATTATCCTCTTACTTTTCTGACATCTCAAACGGATCATCCTGTAGAATGAAGCGGGTCAAAGTTTTATTGTACAAAGGTGATTTAAAATGTAACAGCAGACTAATTTTTGTGAAGTATATATTTCAATCACAGATACAAACAAGATGTAATTTTTCACATTATCACCTCCTTTTCGATAAATTTCTCATGCTGTTGCACCAACATTTTTATTCCATCAGAATAAAAGGTTTAGGGTTGTTCTGCAACCAAGAATGCATGCTTCTTTAACCTCATCATCAATTCTAAATTGTTGTCCTCTTAGAGCGTTCTTCAGGGCTCCAAACACATGGATCTGAAGGAGCAAGATTAGGGCTGTATGGGGAATGGTGTAAGACCTCAAATCTGAATCTCTGAATGACGTCAAGAGTTGCAGCAGGGATGTGGAGGTGCGCATCGTCAAGAATAAGAGCACCTCATGGAAGTCCTCTGCGACAGCTCCATATTGCTGGCTTTAGATCATTCTCCAATGGACCCATTCATGTGCCAAGAGAAAGTGGAAAGGACCTTTCCAGCAGAGGGTTGAGACTTGAATTTCTTCTTGGCTGGAGAAGATGTGTGTCACCATTATGAAGACTGCCTTTTGCTTTGTGGTTGATAGTGATGCAACCAGGTTTATCCAGAAAGTCATCTTCATTGTTATATCATCCTGCCAGAAGTGATGTGGAAGTCAGAACATACATCATCTTGCATTCATTATGAGCATCCTAGGTATCCATCGTGCACACAAAAACTGGTACTTGATAACCTCCATAATAATGGTATGAGCGGATCTGACTTTGATACTTAGTTCCCTGGCTAGAACCTCTACAGAAACATGCCAGTTCTCACGAATCATGGTGTCAACACGTCTGAGCTTCCCATCAGTAATGGTCGGCTGGAAAGACCAGAGCATTGCTCATCTGTGACTGATATACACCCACTTTTAAAACACATCTACCCACTCGTACACTCTTCTCTCACTAATGCAGTTATCTGCATACCTTTCCAACATCCTTCAATGGATTTATCAAGCTTATACACCTTCTTGGCACAAAAATCTTATTACTGTTGACTGTTCTTCTACAGTGCTCACAGCTAGGGGCATGGCCATCTTGTTTCAACATCCTTGCTATTCAGTACATCATTCCATCTGTTGGCATATGTCAAAACTTTCTCAAAGCATGTATCTTCACTTCCCAGGAGTTTGAAATGTCTGGAGTGTTGAACTGCATTTAATACTGTTAGCTTGCTCTTACGTTTAGAATGATACTCGTACATAAACGAGCATGTCTGAACCTATTGTTATGTTTGCCGATCATAAAAGATTATGTATAAATTTGCAACTAGTACTGTATACAGAGCAGTTGTGCAATGCAAGCATTAGTGGATATAAAGGTCATAGAATCTATGTTGATGCCATGGCAGTCATCCAATGTACTCTTATAAATACTGCTGCTATTCTACAGCTTTAATAATGCATGAGCTTTGCCTGACAATTTTTTGTAGGAGGAGCGGCTGTGCTGTTAAGTGTTGCCTGCTTGCCGTTTGTGTCCCCTGCTTTTAGAAGAATCTGTCTGCCGTATGTTCCAGCGACTTCTTCACAGATCAACAATATACTGAAGGCTCTCTGTGGTAGATCTGGAAAACTGGTTGATGTTGGCAGTGGAGATGGCAGAGTTGTAAGTGACTAAGAGCATTTTCACATTATTTCACAACATACAGGTTTTCATTCCAAAATATGTAAATATAGCATAGTGTAATGATTTGAAATAGCAGTTTAACATAAAACATTGTTGGTAGACATTCTCTCTGCTACCGAAGATATCCTCAATTAAATATCATATATTTTCGTTGTTTCATTCTTTGCCTGAGAGACATTTCAGACAAATAATGATCAATCCTGTTCTTCCTAACATATAAAGCATATCTGCAATTTTCTTAAGGGGGTTTAATGGGTGAAATTTCTATTTTGCACAATTTTAAAGCTACATATTTAATTTTTTGTACACATTTGGGGTATTATGTGGAATTATTTGGCATAGTTTGATTTTTGTATGTCAATTAGTTTTTGAATTATTGAACATTTTCCTTCAAAAAATTTGCAAATTTCAAAATGAAATTCTCTCCACACTTTTTTGAAAAGTAGTTTGAAATTTTGTTTACAAAACCAGAACTCATTTACAAAAACTTTAGAAAAGCTTAACTGGACGACGAAGAAAAAGAAAGAATGAACGAAGAAGTGTATATACAGTAAAACTCCTCTTAACTGAAGTGTGCCGTACTGGAAAAGAAAGAAGAAGAAAGGAAAGAAAAAAGTAAGAAAGAATGATCAAAAAAGTATATATTATATATACAGTAAAACTCCTCTTAACCAAACTGCACTTAACTGGAGGAAGAAGAAAAAGAAAGAAAGAATGAATAAACGTAAAAGTACAAGTTGCTCAATTTTGGACTGGCAATGTTGCTGCAAAAATTATTAGCAGTGTTCTTTAGCCCAAACCTAAATTTCAGTACAGGAACTTGGTATGGTATGCACCTTACCCCCTAATCCCATATACCAAGAAACATTGTACTGTTATAACAAATGTTAACTGCTTGCACTTACTTTCAGTGTTATTTTACTATTGGTATTAGTGTCTTCTATTTGTGTTTAAGATGTCAGCGAAAAGAAAGCATGTTATAAGCATTAAACAGAAACTCAAATCCATTAACGACATAGTGACCACAAATGAGGCAAGAAAAACTGCAAATTCATATTCAAATCTTAACAGCAAATATTGAATTGCAGCACTGTCAATAAACAAAACTTTTTGCTTTTAAATTGCCTTGCATTTTGTGCAACAAAGTAGTGAATCAACAGATATAATTTAAAATAAAGAGAGCTGAAGGTTGTTACACTACATCACTAAAATGTTCTTACTTGAACGTGTTTCGGGAGACGGTTTGCTCCCATCGTCAGCATGTTTTCAACTAATTTTGTTGGTTATTGTCTGGGGAATGTGTGTGGCTAGTGGTGTTCTCTGGTGCTGGGCTGATGAACCTCCAAAGGCTGCTGGGTGGCGGCAGTTCGAAATTCATTAGGTGATTCCTGTGTTTGACGATATGTATTTTTTCCCAGATGTCCAATTCATTGCTGATGTTGATCGGTTTTAAGAGTTTTATGTTTGGAGTGATATCATGGTTTGAAGACCAGAAATGATGTGCTACTGCTGATTTATCTTGGTGCTTTTGGAAAATGCATCTCATATGCTCTTTAAGTCTTATTTCAAAATTTCTTTTGGTTTTTCCTATGTATACCAGGTTGCAGTCATTACAAACAATTTGATATATACCAGCTGATTTATCGTTGGGGATAGGATCTTTTGTTCTGTTGCATAGTAGTTTCTGTATATTGTGGTTATTCTGTGGAGACAGGGTGATGTTGTATTTCTTGAAAATCCAAGGGTGTTAAGTGAACTTCCTATATTCTTGTGGTTTTTGTTGTCTGAGTAAAGTAGGCATTTGTTGGATGTATTTCTGTCTTTCAAACCTTTTTATCTTCTTATCTATTGTTTTTTTCTGGTATCCATTCATAGTGACTATGTTGATAATGTGTTGGTATTCTTTCTGGTATTCCTCTTTCTCCAATGGTATATGTACTAAACTGTTTGTAATACTATTTAAAATTGCATGTTTGTGGCTTGTAGGATTGTAGCTATTGCTTTTAATATAATTTTCTGGTGAGTTGGTTTTCTGTAAATGCCGAACGTTAGTTTGTTGTGTGCATTATTTGTGATTATCCTGATGCCTAGGCAAAGTAATTGGCCATTTTCTTCTTTTTCTATTGTGAATTTTATAGATCTTTTTTGTAAATTCAATAATTTCAAAGCATCTTGTGAAAGTTTTTTTTGGAACAATAGCAAAAATATCATCTACGTACCTATACAGGTTTTGAATAGATGTGGGAAAGATTTAGTAATATGCCATTCAGAATGGCTCATATATAGTTCTGCTAAAAATGGTGAAAGGGTGTTTCCCATAGTTAGGCCTGTGGGTTGTTTAAAGATTTTGTTATGGAATGAAAAGAAATTCTGGTCCAGACATAATTTTGTTAGTTTTAAGTAATCTTCTGTTTGTGCTCTAGGTGTGCCATTGTTTAATATCCAAGTTTCTAGGAGTGGTAATAATTCTTCTTTTGGTATGCTTGGGAAGAGTGCAGTGACATCAAATGATACCATCATGTCTGTGGGTGATATATTTATGTCTGAAAGTTGACTGGTTAATTTTAATGAATTTTTTAT
Source organism: Deroplatys truncata (assembly GCA_030765065.1). NCBI lineage: Eukaryota > Metazoa > Arthropoda > Insecta > Mantodea > Mantidae > Deroplatys > Deroplatys truncata. The sequence goes on from CM060985.1 coordinate 172,062,419, forward strand.
ACTTAGAGTTTTGAACACAGGCATGGAGTTGAAGGTATTTGAAAGCCATTTTTCTAGTTTGTATGTGGGAGAGTTTATGTTATTCACTATGGAATGATACATCACTGTTACTAGCTTCTAAATCTTCAAAATTAATTAACAGATATAATGTTTATCAAACAATGGCTGCTGCAAGCGTTGCAGGAAGAAAGTTAGAAAAAATTACTACTCTACAAATAGTGTTTGTAAATATTGTAATGCATGTTTTAACACTGTATACGGCAGTAGTTTTTTATTAAACATTATTACAGGTATTTGGAATAGAGTTATTTTCTTGTTTTCGCTGCTTAAAATTTTTATCATTGATTATACCCCCCCCCCCCCAAAAAAAAATAATGGGTTATCGTAATGGCTCTGCCTCCTTTAATTGGTTAAGTCAGTTTCTACTGTGTATACAGGATGTTAAAGAAAAAGTATTCCATATTTTGAGAGGTGGTAGTGTGGACCAAAACAAGAAAAAAATGTCCAGTTAACATGAGCTCTAAAATGCATACCTTAAAGCTATGAGCACTTATTCATCTTCGCTACTGTGAAACATTTCTTCTACTGCAAGCTCTTTGCTATTATGTGTGATCTACAGAATGCAGTAAACAATTGAGGACACACTACACTGTTACTGTGAAACAGCATAACTTTTAATGTAATCTGCTTGCGGTTACATACGACGTGAACCATCGCTAAACGAGGCGCTCAATATGGTGCTCATTCACAGTAAGGCATGCTTCTGTCCGACGTCTTAGGGAATCACGCACTCCAGGTTGGTCACGGATGCTCTGGCAGGCATTGATGATGCCTTCCTGTAGTGTTTGTATATCATTAATGGGGGTTGCATACGCCAAAGATTTCAAGATAAAACTACAATGTAAAAGCATTTCACAACGTTATCAAAACACAAACTGATTCCATTAGAACCAATAAGAATATGTGTTGCACTTATCCAGAACTGTGAATATGGTTTACAGTAACAGATGTTTACTGCCTGCTGTATTCATGGACAATAATAGACTAATGTTCCTCATTTGTTTACTGCCTGCTGTAGTCATGTGTAGCAAAGTGCTTGCAGTAGAAGAGATGTTTTACAGTAGCAAAGATGAACAAGTGCTCATAGCTCTTAAGGTATGCATTTTAGAGCCCATGTTTATTGGACTTTTTTTCTTGTTTTGGTCCACACTACCACCTCTCAAAATGTCGTCTTTGGTGGTGTAGTGCTTACGATGATAGCCTCTAATTCTCAAGGTCGCAGGTTCAAACCTGGCGGAGGGCAGTGGATTTTATCGGGCGTAAAAATCCTTAACGTGGCTTCCTTCAGAAGGGAAGTAAAGCTGGTGGTCCTGTGCCGAACCAGCTGGTTGCTTCACCAATTTCAAGCACTGCCACAATTCGAAAGCCACAGCATCAAAATCTCCGTTGAGCTGGTGAAAAAACTGCAACCAATCAAATGGGACTCCCAGGACACACTCGTCTCATTCGACGTCTAAAACCTATTTCCAAGCATTCCCATGGACAAGCTGGTCACATTTCTGAGAAAATGGTCACTGTCCACCAGCATCCCTGCTGAACAGTGTGAGAATATCTACACCTCACCAGGATCTGCCTAAACCATTCCTTTTTTGCTTTGAAGGGAATTTCTACCAATAGGAAAAAGGTTTGCCTATGGGAAGCCCCCATCTCCTGTCCTGGCAAATTTATTTATGAGCTAACTGGAAATGCCCATCACCAAAGCGTTCCTCTATATGTCATAGTTTGATACAGATACGTTGACGACATGTTCACAATAGTAAAACACAAACACATAGAGGACACTCTGAAGCTTTTAAACTTACAGGACCCATCCATCACCATAGAGATAGCTACCAACAACTCCTTTCCTGCACCACAAATTAATGAAGATTTCAAATGGCATAGAATTCGGAATACATAGAAAACCCACGCTCACAGATAATTACATCAAAGCACATAGTTACAACCCTAAAGCACAACAGCATTACAAAGTTCAACAGCATTACTCGTAGATTAATGAACATCCCGCTCAACAGAACTAATATTACAAAGAATATCAACACACCATCAAATCTGCAGTAGAGAATAGATTCAGCCAGGAAGTGGTAGATAAGGAAAATACGTAAATTCAAAAGATCAAAACGCATTAAGCAGGTCACCATATTTTCTAATGCAGCAGAAAAAATAAAGATCAGGAAATTCACATACCATCCAGGTCTCTTTCACAAATTTCAGAAAATATTCAAGAATCACAACACCACCGTGGCACCTTACAACAAATTTAGCATCAAGAATCTCATTAAAGCAAGAAAATATGATCCCATACCCCAGGACAAAAAGTCAGGAATCTACCGGATCCAATGTAAAAATTGCGAAAAGGTTTACATGGAAAAACAAAAAGGAACATATGCACCCACTTCAAGGAACACCGGCGTTGCATAAAGTTCAAACAGACCGACAAATCAGCAGTTGCTTTTCACTTCTGGACTCAAACCATGAAACAGACACCAATATCCAGTTGCTGAAACCAGTCCAAAAACCCAAAGAGCTTGAAATATGGGAGAGGATTTATATAAAGAAGTTTGAAAACCACATCATGAACTTTGATTTGCCAGAAGCAGACAACCCCCCATTTAGTTTCATCCATAGCCCACCAGAGGACACCCCAGGCTTTCAACAATACGACTTGAGAGCTCATCCGGCAGTCAACAGGCAGCTGATGATGTGAGCTCATGTTCAAGATACATGTGAGAAGCCAGTAAGAGTGTTTAGGTTGACTCCACTTTCATTGAGTGTTTTTCCTTTAAACATAGTTAAAGAAATAGTTGTATAGCTACATCAGCGCTACTCTAGATAGCCACAGATGGCAACACACGCCGTCATCGCGAACTGGAAAAACACTGTGCAGCCAGTTCATGGTTCAATGGGTCCCCTGTAGCTGTAGGCTGTTTGTTTGTTTTAAAACTCATTCAGTTCTTATTATTAACCTTTTTTATTGTTAAAGAACATAATATAATTTTACACATATTTTTAAATTATCATAAAAGGAAATTCATTGAATTATAACAGAAATGCTTCTTATATCACCATTTATTTTTCCAATAAATTTTGAAGGCTTGAATGTTAATGTGACTTTTGAACTTGGCTTTTCATTTACCAATTTCTCAATAGTAAGTTTAATTTTTTATGTGTGCAGAAAAAGTTTGCTCACAGGAGCTAAATCTGCACATGTGCTTGCACAAACTCTTAAGCGTGTAGACAGTGTAGAAGCCATGCCTTCAACCGAAAGGGAAGTTTAGTGCATGATGTGTGATGTGCGCATCCATTCTAAGGAATTTATTGGCAAGTTTACTGAATTACGTAAGTTGTTGCCATGCCTTTGAAAGGTATAAAAGTCTAAGGAATATTCTGATAGAAGTAAGAAGAATGTGTCTTATCAAAAAGTGATACAGAAATTAAATCTTAAATCTCTATATGCTCATCCAGGAGCTTAAAGCCTTAAAATACAATTCAATCTTTCATGAGGAGAACATATTTGTGCATCACATTGTTCTGTTGTTCAGTTACAAGTGAGGCAGTATTTTTAACACTTAAATGTAATTATATAATATATAATATAAAATATAATAACAGCCCACCTTAAAGCAATATATGTATAATATAATATATAAAGTGTATGTTAGTCATTTTATTATGTTTATATTATTATGTACATATATAATGTTATGTGATTGTATTACTTAGTTTTAACAATGTAGGAGCTGTGAGAATAGAAGCAAGCTGCTTTCCATAGCAAACAGAATTACAAAGTAAAAGCCGAAAGTTGCTAACAATGAGGTAACCTTGAGACAACAATAAATTAGAAAGTTTAATAAAGGCTGCTAATAATTCTTGAAACAATAATGTAATATTTAAAACAGTTTATAAATAGCCAATCAAAAACTAGAAAAAGCTTAAGTTAAATAAAAGTATTCAATAGGAGTAGGCTTAGACAATCAGAGACTTGAAATAGAAGAAATGTACAGATTCAGGCGGGAGACGCTACAAGGAAGCGTACCCAAGCAGTTCAACTCAGTATTGGTTCAGTGAGAGATATAAAAATTCATAGCAGTGTGAGAATAATATAAAGTTTACGTGTTTTAAAAACTGCAAATAACAATAATCTCACAGCTCTATAGTAGGATACATCAGTGAAGTGTTATTTAATCATGTGAAGGATTAATAAAACAAAGTACAATACAATTATAATTTGTGTAAGTCTTCATTCTTTAGCCACACCAGCCCTGCTAAGAGATACATGTTCTAAAAAATACTAATAACGCAGGCGAGGTATACATATGTATATAATATTTAAATAAACATTAAAATAAAAAGTTGATTCTTAAACGCGGGGTGAAGGCCACCGGAAAAGTAAACTTGAGGCAAAGGCCACCGGAATCTTTGTGCCATACGTGGGGCTGTAACTACTACAAGTTTGACTCTCCAACAATAAACCACTCACAAGAGTCACTAAGCGGTAATTCATATACACTTTAGTCCATTCTCGAGTGGTCAGTCATCTGTATCTTCTCTTAAATCTTTCATTAAGTTTATATGCGAGTGTACCTTCTCAGCAGTCACTTTTTGTATCATTTCGATCAGAAGCTTTTGGTACCCTTTCTTTTCACCAATAAACAGTACAGATATGCTAGTATCAAAACTAAATGTTTGGGCCATATTGTTCTGATCTCAACAACCTCCTCTTTCGAAGACCAACCTCATACTGAGGTTTGTGCAAACTTCAACGTCTGGACGCAGTGCGCTGTTCCGTCTTGTTTGTGCAATCTATACCATACAAGTAAGTCACTGCTGTGTGACTGACGCTTTAGAGCAAGATCATAAATTTCAGGAAATTGATCTGAAGGGTGTTCCACAATGCTCTTTAAATTTACCTTAAGGTCCTGATTGGTTTTGGATTTCTGTTCTTTTCATTTGAAAGGAATGGGGAGTATTTATGAATCTCAGACTCAATAAATCCATGTTACTCTTTATGAGATTGAAAAGAGGAAGAGTTTGTAAGGATAAACAGTTTCATATCAGATTTTGAGCTATCGACAGGTTATTCAAAATGTTTAGACAGGTCATTTTTTGTCCTTCCTATGTGCATGTATGGATGAAAACACATTTTCTTCTTTGTAATATAATTGGCGTATCCTGATTTGGTGATTGACAGTTGGAGCAGGAATTCCAATGTTACCGCTTTAGTGCCCTGGTCCACTTGCAATGCAGCAAAGATAGCAGGGTATTTGTGTGTTCGTGTTGTGATCTGAACATTGTTTTTTGTTTATTTATTCATGTTGTATCCGGTAATGTCCAGGATATCTGCATCTTACACCAGAGAGAGCGAGAAAAGTACAAAAATGTGGTATTGTATTATCTCTGAGGATGCTAGTTCTACTTGGGGAGTATAGTTTCATTTTACATTTATGGAGAAATCTAAGGAGATGTGTTCCTATATGTTGGATGTCTGAACATTGTTAAACGTGCGGGAACATCTGTTAACTGTTATGGACCACTTGGAGTCTGCGCCACCCTACTAGGGTGGCCACTTTGAAAAAGTTTGCGTTAATGGACATAATCAGAGCATATAATCTCTGTTGTTTGTCTCTTAATTGGTATTCCAAGCCCAAAAACATTTTTTGTGGCCTTCATGGATAGTTTCTTTTTGACTGCTTTGATAAAACGCGTCTTTATTGCAGCCAAGAGTGATGGAAGAATTTGCTAGATATAAAAGTTACACATCACAAACACATATATGAATACTCTTGTACAGGGTGAGCACAAAGTCCTGTCACCCCCCATAATTAACACCATGACAGAATTGCAATTTTGTTTTTTCTATTTCTGATATAAACAATGGCTGATACAAGTGACTATACCGTTGAAGAATGGATTGTCACAAGCGCTTGGGTTCACGAGAGGCCAAGAACAGACAAAACATTGGAACAGGTAAGTACGGACTTCAAGATATGATTCAGATGAGAACCACCTCCACAGAGGACACTTTTGCATTGGGAACAGAAACTGTTTTCTGCTGGCAGTGTTGAGGATAAACCACAAAGTGGTAGACCATCAACAAGAGGGGAACAATGCAGCGATGTCATGGAATCAGTTGAAAGATCACCAGTGAAGTCAACTTGCCAACGATCTGCGTAAGCACATGAAAGTTGACTTGAAATTACATCCATATCGATCAAAACATGTTCAACAATTAAGTGACAATAATTTAAATCGAAGGAAGATGGCATGTGATGCACATCCTCCCAAAACCTGGCAAAGTGATTTTCAATGATGAATGTGCGATATATCGAAGCTCACGCTCAAGAAATGTTGTCTTCTGATCAAAGAACAACCCTTACTTTTATGAGGAGATTGAGAATAACTCTCCCCATGATATGGGCTGATATGACAATAAACAAATTTATGGTCCGTATTAGTTTGAACGATCTGTTGACCAACATGAATATCTTGATGTGCTAAGAATATGGTTCATACCCCTTTTTGGAAACCTGAGGGTTCAAAGAGACATGTTGGTTTCAGCAAGATGGAGCACCTCCTCTTTTTGCCGTTTTGGTTTGAGGATATCTCAACGAGGTGTTTCCAGAATGCTGGATTAGCCGGGGATTGCCTTTATTGCCAGCTCCACTTGACTGGCTACCTCGAAGCCCTGACCTAATGACATGTGAGAATGGGCTCTGGACATTGTTGCAGCACAATGTTATATTATGATTGATAATTCAAAGAAGAAGATGACTTGCTTTCAGGCAGATTATTCCAGCAATGCTGAAAAGAATGTCCCAAGAACCTGGCAACAGAGTATTTTGTGTTTTGAGCATGATGGTGCCCATACTCATGTTTTAGACATGAAGGACATGTACATTAAGACATAAAACACTATCTATAGTGTGTACATGTATTTATAATTAAACTATTGTAAATATTTTTAAGTCAGATATGAATGCCCAAGCTGTTACACCTGGTCACACATTCACTGCTATGTATTACATTACATTTGCAAAGCAAGAGTAACAGCAGTATCTGTTTAAACCAAATGTCAGCATGCAGATAGCAGAGGTAATGCCACAAAGCACATGGTGTAATGTGATAGAGCTGGTAACATAGCCATAGCATACTCAGTTGCTATGACAACAATTTGCTTTTGATTGGTGGGTTACTGGTTGCTAGGCAACTGTAATGACATGTTTATCCCTTCTCTTGGTTTACACAGCTCATTACCACGTGGTTAGAAAACATCAATCACCAACTTAGGCTGCTCCCAGAATAGTAGAGATATAGATCAAATAATAACTCTAAACACTTTTCAGGTGTTTGCTGCAGCACAGGCTGGATTCCTTGCAGACGGAGTGGAACTTAATCCTTGGCTGGTGCTTTATTCCAAAATAGAGGCATATCGTAGAGGAGTTTCTCATTGCACAAGCTTTTATTGTAAGGACCTCTGGAGATTTGACTTTCAGCCTTATCCCAATGTCATCATTTTTGGTGTCCAGGAGATGGTAAGTTTATTTTACAGCAGGATCGATGGATTTGTGCCGGTGAAGACTGGGTGCGCAATCGTTTAGAGCCCAGTTGCCGAGCCTATGTTCTCGGTCATGCGCAGTATACTGAAATGGCCAGTATCGTGGAGAGCTTTGACCGTGCAACATCCGTCTTCTACCGCTTCGGTGCCAGCACGTTAAGTTTTACAAGTTTTAGAAAGTGATTATTAATCGTATTCGTGATTAGTGTTTTGTGTCTTGTGTGTATGTGTGTGCGCGTGTATATGTATTTGCTTATTTAGACTAAAATGCCTCCCATTCAAAGCAAACTTGGTGGAAAAACACTGCACAGCCAAACACGTGAAGTTGTTAATAACATCCATTTCTTCATGAAACGGGAAGCAGCTTCTGGCGATATTCTAATTCCATTGAAGAAAGTGCAAGGGAGGGTGAGTGCAGCAACAAAAGTATCTGAGAGGACAATATGTAAAATAATTAAAGAAGGGGGAACATGTGAGGAACAGGGACAAAGGTGTCCTTTGGGACACCTGGAAAGGTACATCGTGTACCAAAATGGATCACAGACATTGATGACTGATAGGTGTGTGATTCGGCAAACAATTTACAATTTTTATATTCAGGAGAAAACCGTGCCCACTGTCAGAAATCTGCTCCTGAAGCTTAAGGATTCCATTAACCTTAAAGGGGGAAGCACTAGTTTAAATATTATCTTACGTGACATGGGTTTCGCGTGGAAGAAAACAAGGAACAATAAGGTCTTGCTACAGGAGAGACATGAGATAAGAGATTGGCGCGTGTCATATTTGGGTGCCATTAAAAAGTTTAGAGACGAAGTGCAATACATTGTTCTGTGAGCAGCGCGATCTCGCACCCGCCCGTAGCAGCCGTCATTCTAGGAATGAACAACAATACGGTGAGTCACATGATAGTATACTACTTAGTTATTCTTTTGCCGGTTTATTTTCCCGGGTTTTCTGTTTTACTGTTTGTTTACCATTTCCATACACCACATTTACAAAGAGCTGCCTGGCATTAGACATAGACTCGCTTCAGTGCGCGAGGAAACAAGGTCACCGGCACAAAACCATCGTTTCTACTGTATATGTGTATGTTCTTAAGCTTTTAAAACAGGCATGGCGAGACTGTAAGCCTGCCCCGAAGCACCTTGATGCAACCTGGATAACAAAGCTATGGAAGGGGGAGAATTTGTATGGCGGGCGGGGTAGTGGCAAAGAACGAACTGATGCAGTGGCGTCCTGTACTCTGTATTTAAAATAAATTAAGCTTCTCCGATGTCGTTTACAATGAGAGATTCGAAATCGGGAATTATTTGTTTACAGCTAGACGTAATGGTCATGAAGATGTTCGTTCGTCTGTCGGGATCTGCAGTTGCTTTTTACTAATTTAATCATGGAAAATAACTATTCACAGACGTACGTTGTACAAAACATTGTTTCCATGGAAATTGCATATAATCGAAGTTTCGGATACTTATTGTCGCATAAGATTTTAAAACATTCCACTCCTATTAAATCCTTGCATCTGACTGTCATGATTTCGTCAGATTGTAAATGAATCAGCTCCTCTTGCAGATTGATTCTGGCTTCTCTTACGTCTATGTTTAATGGATAGACATACACTGATATATCATATTTAAAAACCCTGAAATCACGAAATCTGTAATCACAAAATTCACTTTAAAGTGTTAAGAGAATACTAATGTAAATACTGAATTTATCTGAGGAGAAATTTGAAAGGAGATTTAAACATGGAAGATAGTGCACCTGCCCCTCTTTCAAGTGATCTACCCAGAGTGAAAGTGTGTTTCCGAACGCCTGCACTGAACTATACCTATCAACAATATTTTGATTGCGTCGTTGAAATGTAGTATTGAGTTTAAGTGCGTACATATACCGCATAAGAAAGCTAAGTCGCAGACCCAGACCTCGTTATTTAGTTCCTAAATTTCCATTCCCTAAAATAAGGAAACAATAAAATTACAATAAAATGACCTTAAAGCATATGAGAATAATGTAAATGTAAAGCTAAAATAAATTGCCTTTTCTTTCATGAATCCGGGAAATGCATCTCTGAGGTCGAAGAACCGACGTAACATTGCACCTCTGCTAAGCCATCTAATATCACACAAATACTTAATATCTTAAATGATTCTCCCATATTTTTAAGTATACATATTTCGAAACTGTCGGTGTTTCAAAGCACTTCCTTTTATTTTGTTCACAACACAATCCATCACTGTTGTAGTGTAACTGACTTGGCACAAAGTGCTTCTTGATGCAACAGACAATGCCAAGCATAAAAATTGCTCGAAATACCTTTATCACTAAAAAAAATGTTTTATCCTGTCAATCAACCCACTTTTTCCCTAACCATGGCCTTGGCTCCGTCTGATACTAATTTTGACCACTGTAAACAATATCTTTCAATACTAATTTTTAGAGATTTAAATATCTCCTCGCCAGTAGTACTGCCTTTTAGTGGCACTAAATCGAGCAAATACTCTTCAACATTAGGTTCCTTATCAACACCTCGAATGAAAATGGCCAATTGAGATGCGAGTTACATCTGTACTCTCGTCCAGTGCAGGAGAAAGCTTCACAAATTCAGCCATTTTCAAATCCATCTGCCTTATTACGTCGGCAGAAAGCACTTCAACTTTCTTTGCAGTGGTTTGTCGGAAAATATGCTAGCACTCAAAATTATGAACCTGTTGAGGACATAAAATCCAGCAATTAAACATGTTTTAATAAATTCTCCTTCCTTAAATGCCTTAAGGCCTTTGCATTTTCCCAGGTTACAATATAACTAGCGTGATTTCTTTTCTCTGCCATAGTTTGAGTCTTTGTAGTTGGTTTAGGTCCATTGCTTTCTATCAATTTCAAAATTTCTTGCGTTCTTTCGCGTCCTGTGAACATATTGAAAATTAGCAGTCTGACTTGTAGTTTAAATAAGAATTAAAGTCTCATTAAATAAAATGTTTAATAATAACAATAATTACAGACCCAACTTGCCTTGTAACTTGGCATATTCGGAATGATAAGCATTGTAATGGCGTTTCATGTTGAATTGCATTACTCCGCTTTGGGACATATAAAACATTTTGCATTGCCACCATCCTCAACGAAGAACTTCTTCTCCCATTCCATGAAATGTTCTGCTCTTCGAACGTTGCTTTGCAAGCGGCATTGCTAGCCACCACTGTTTGACGTAGTACTGACCACGCTGACATGAATAGGAGGTGGAGGGGCGGGTGAAGCTACGGAGGGGTAGTGCGCGAGTCAACTGAAGAGCAAATTGACTCGCGAAGCACTGTTTCGCCATGGCTATTTTAAAACATCCTAAAATAATTGTAGTACCAACAAATGCTTATTGGGTATCAACAGTAATTGCCCAAATTAACAATAGTACAATATTTTGGGAAAGTTTTGTTCTTTTTTGGAAAAATGTGAAGCAAGAAAAACAGAAGAAAGGTAAAAAATAAAAGTATCTGATGTGTTCACATGACTCTATCCTCATTCTTCAACATACTATTATTAAAACATCTGATGTGATACATTCACATGACCTTCTCTACTCTCTAATGTTTATTAGTGAATATACAAACTATTGTTACTAAAGCTTATTTTTCTATCTACTACATTTTAATCCAAATAAACATTTACAGAAACATCTACATTACACATTTCGTTATAGATACAAAGAGGACAGCAATAGTCAAATGTTTAAGAACTAGATACTATATTTTGGCCTTAAAATATCATATTTCCATGCAATCCTGAGAAACAAATGTTGAAAGGACATTAAAGAATGACCAAGAAATGAACAATTCAAACCTTTAATAACAGATATCTCAGAAATTGCTTATGTCACTTATTTAAAGTGAATTCCGTGTTTTAATGAGATCTACTTTTTTGTGTAGTACTTTTGGAATATTGCTTAATGTTTACCAGTTATGCAACATAATTCCTTCTGGATGAAGAGGACTTTACAGGCTATTTCCAGAAAATTGAAGATATACATTTTATTTGTCATGTAAATATCTTTAATATATGGTGTTTTAATTCAAATCATTGGATCCATTTTTTAGAAAATAAAAAATTTTGAAAAATGTTCCGGTATCTGAAAACTTACAGCATGTAGAGCTATCAAAATTGTTTGACACCATTCTAATTCACCTTTCGTATCAAAGTTTTGTTCCACATTTGGTTTTTCTTACTCTTTACTAATTTGGGTTTCATACATTAGACAGTGACAAAGGAAAAACACCAAGAATACTTAGGGAATCGAGTATGGTGGATATCCGTAATGATTTTGAACGAATGAATTATTTAAGCAGGAGGTCATCTAGCAACCTCAGTTACATAGCAGAAACTGTAATTTGTCCGATTGCTTGCACTGTGTTACATGCTTGTGCTGCTTCACAATTTATAGGAGAAAGCTGACTTCTTGAGAAGTAAAATTCTATGTTTTGACTCTAATTTTTCAGTCATTTTAAACTTTATGTTGCTGGATAACCTACAAAGGCATCACCATAAACAAACAATGGGAAGTTGCCTGATGCGCATGTGCAAACGTTACCAACTTTACTGCTCTGTGGAATTGTTCACCTCAGTAAAGCTGAACCTACTTGCCCTAGTATAAAACTTGCAAAGCTTAAACCTTGCTTAAATGGTGTTCATAGCTTACTAAAGTTTTGGCTTAAGCTTAAACTGTGAGACCTGTAATAAGACAGGAGTACTAGCAAAATGTCAAGTAACATGTAATTATTTTATTATTATAATAATAATAATAATAATAATAATAATAATAATAATTAATAATAATTAATAATAATTAATTGAAATTAATTATACTTTTTACAGACCTTAGCCTGGTCTTCTCAAGTTTTTAATATAGAGTCAACTGAAAAATTCAATGCTACAACCGGGATTTGAACACAGTTCTCCCGCTCTCTGTGCGGTTGCTCTAACCATTCAGCTACTGTGACAACTTGCTGGTGGGACATTGAATTCCCCAATTGACTCAGGTAGTTTCTTAGCCAGATTAATTATATAATAATAATAATAATAATAATAATAATAAATAATTAATTATAATAAAGTAAAACCTTAAGAAACCCATAAAACCCAGCACTGAAGTACTTGTGATTGCAGGTCGGCACTGAGATTGTCATCTCGAGTGAGATGCCTTGGTGGTCTGTCCACGAAACTACTTGAGTCAATTGGGGAATTAAATGTCCCACAGGCATGTTGTCACAGTAGCTCAATGGTTAGAGCAACCACACGGAGAGTGGGAGAACCGCGTTCAAATCCTGGTTGTGGCATTGAATTTTTCACTTGACTCTATATTAAAAAACAACATGTAAACTGTAATCTTTGTGGCCTGAGAATGGGTCTCCACATAGGCAAGTCAGCAGTAGCATCTCATTTTTTAAATGAAAGCCATAACCTGGATCCAAATCTGAAATTACTAAAAAGCATGGCAGGCCACAATGAACTCACAATGTCTGAACACGTGTTAATATGGAAGCACAAAGACTGTCTTATAAATTGCAAAATTCTGCTGATTGACATCTTAGTAAAGAAGTTTATTGTCCCACAGCCAGAGAGAAGGCTGCAGGGAACTACCTAATGGCATTCAGACCCTGAGGTTGAAAATGGAAGCAACAGTTCCAGAAACTAGTCCCTTATAAACTAAAGTTTAAGTAACATAGTGTTATAAAAACCGACTCTACAAATATAAAAGTGTAATTTGGACATTACTGTTACTAAATTCCTTTAAACATTAATTAAAACTGTGTTACTTGAAGGTTAATAAAATATTTTAGCATTGGTATTGAATGTGTGGAGTGCTAAGCAAGCAGTGGAAGAGAGTGGATGTGAGAGGAGGAAGCTCCTGGAGTGGAAGAAAGAAGGGCTCAAGTAACCATGGGAATTGGTATTGAGGTGCACAGAGCAAGAATTGGAGCATTTAACAAATTAAAATCGAAGCATTTTAAAACAAACAAAGGTGTAGAAGAGATGGCAAACATGTTCCTTCTCACATTGTAATAGGTATACTATTGGTAATTGGTGGAGTTGAAATCAACCCTGGGCCAAATGGGGATCGAAACGTCGTGGAACAAATGTTTGCATACATTAAAGATATGGATGAGAGATTAGGAAATAAACTCAATGGAATGGAAAAGGAACTAATAGATATTAAGGGAGAGATCAAAAATGAAATGCAAGATATACGAAATGAAGTACAGAAAGTTAAAAGAAGAGTTGAGCTGCTGGAAGAGAGAGACTGAAGATTTAATTTGGTTATAGCAGGAGTGAAAGAAAGGAATGGAGATGAGGTCACAGAGATTATAGAAGGAAAGCTTGGTTTGAAGCTTCAGGGCTGGGAGATTAGAGAAGCATTTAGAGTGGGGAGATCAAGAGGAGCCAGAATGATAGTTGCAAGATTTACATCAGTGCAGTTTGTTTATGAAGTATTGAAGAAATCAAAGCTACTAAAAGGTACAAATATCTTTATAAACAGAGATTTATCGGTGGAACAACGGGCCTTGAAGAAGGATTTAACACAACAAATGATGCTGGCAAGAATGGAAGGGAAACGGGCCTTCATAAAGAATCTACGATTGTGGGTCGATGGGCGTATGGTGATGGGATACGAAAGTGACACAAGGAACAGCAGATCGCAGGTGCAGGATATGATTCAACGAAATACATCCGAGACCAGAGAGAAGGAATGCAGAGGAAGTCCAAAGAGCGATCGGAGACCAGAGAATAAAGATCGACATATGGAAGTTACATCACCGGCATGTGGGGCTGGCAGAAAGAAGATGACGGTGTTAGAGAGTAGGCGTGGCCAGGACGCAGTCAGAACGTCAGATCAGAGTGATGCAAGGGCATCAGCTGGCGAAACAAGGAAAATGGAAGTTACGTCACTGCTACGTGGGGCTGGCGGGAAGAAGATGGCTGAGTCAGAGAGGGGATTAGGAGCCGAGGCAGTGACGTCAGACCAGAGTGACGTAAGGTCAACAGCTGGCAAAGTTAGGAAAGTGACATCATCGAGGAGCGAGGAAGCTCAATCGCCACGTGATATGGTTGTGGGCAGGGCAGAGGCGTGGTTTCAGAGTGGCAAATTGGTGGAAGAAGAAAGCATTGTGTTGACACCCAACGGGAGTTTACAGATTTTGGACAGAAACAAAGCGGGACCATTAAAGGAGCCAACAGAAATAGATTTATGGAGTAGGAAAGTGTGCCATACGTATAGAAATAGTGCAGGCTCTGTGAGAAGTATGGGGAAAACAGAAGCAGTAATAATGGGGGAGTAAATAGAATAGGGAGGGAGAGTGACTATAGAATGAGTAGAAGGGAGCAAATTAGACAAAGTAAAGACAGGTGATAGATTTATATGAAATCATGAAGTGAATGATTTAGATATAAAGGACAGTAAACACGGTGAGGACTAGGAGGGAGAGGTACATTTCTTAATATGAATGAGCAAGTGTTGTTATGGACGATCAGTATGGGGTACACAATAAGCATTCTCTAAATTGCATCTAATAGTTCCCATTTCCTGCTGATAGTGGAGTTTTAAAGAGACGGAGGAAGTAAGGGAAGGAGATGGGAATGGGAAAAGAACACTAAGCAGTATAGTGACTTTAAATGAGAAACTGTTAGCGATATGAAGCTAACTCAACACACATGCTTTGTAAATGCGGAAGCTTGGGTACAATCGGCAAAAGGAGCCAGGGCTTGACGCTGATCATGCCCAAATGTATTGTATTAGCTCAACACTCAATAAAGATATCATATCATATCATAGAATGTGTATCGTACCATTATAAGCAGATTTGATTCCCTTTTGGTTCGCTGTACCATAGTTGCTAAATTGTGTGTATCCATATATTGTGATGATTATAGTTTTATTGTACAAGAATGTAAATATAATTTTATAAAGCTCAAGATGTTCAGGACAAAATTTAAGTAAATATATGAAATTGGCTTTAAAATTCTTGTGAATCCTTTCCTGGATGCTTATGTAAGCAACAGTTTCGTGGTATGATTTTTAGGGGAGTTCGACACTCATGTTTGACACGTGGGTGGATTATGCATTCATGCTGACACCCACATAGTCATTGCTTGCTAAAGTACTAGTCGGCATACTTCTCGGGTATTTAAACTTAAGAGGTTTTTTATGGCTGGTGGTAGGACTTACACTTGCCTAGCAAGACTCTGTGTTGACCAGCTCCTTAAATTTATTTTGTGCTAACTTACAACTTCAACATAGGCGTTAGGCGTGATGAAGATGCAATGCTGAACTTCTTCCGTCCATAGATAAACCCACAAACTGTCTAAATCTTTCCATCTTGCAATGTAGTTTAGGTTAGTTATTAAAAAGATTAAAGTCTCTCTTGGAGTCAGAATTACACATCTAATAGTGTCAGATACCTGCAATCTATAACCCTCTTCATGGCATCCCTGACTACGTTCCTGTCCTCGTCACTTCTGGTATAGGCACTGGTTTGGGTAAAGTGGCCTTACATCATACTTGATGGAGCAATATATATATATATATATATATATTGCTTGAAGTGAAATATCCGCGGCATTTGTCTTATTTTACATGCATATTCTGAGGAGTAACAACAACTAGTTTGTACTTCATGCATTCCCAGCTAAAAGCCAAGGCCTTCTTCGAAGGATGTTGTTTTGTAACTCCAATATGTTCGCTATCAAGTGTAAGGGCTTTGTAAATGTTTTTTAATTGTTAAGTAATTTATGAAATGAAGTTGTAAGGTGTTACAGAGACCATGTCCGTGAAAAAGAGTAGAGCTTTTCAATAGTGAAAGAATTATCAAAATTATTATCAAAAAACACACACACACACGCACACGCACACGCGCATGCACACACGCACGCACACACTCTCTCTCTCCACCCATCATTTTCTCTTGTTATAATTGTATTAATATAGATTAAATAGTAGTTATATGGATTAAAATTACTGAGAGATTATAGTCATACTATGCAAATTCAGTTTTGCTGATTGTGAAATAAAATGCATTAATATTGTTACTACACTGAAATTAATGTGAGCCGATACATAATTTCAATGTATGTATTTGCTTCACTATGGTTTTTCTAATCACATGGTTTTTAAATGTTGTTACTGTTTACATACTTGGTCATTTAATTGCTTAAGAAAAGTGATCCTTGTGTATAATTCAGTATCAGAAAGTAAGTGCAGTGAAAGTTGAGTAATTTGAATATGAATGCCCTAATAAAACATTTCAAATTATCCAAGAATTCCAAATAAAAAAAAAATCTGATGTGTTACACTCACATGACTTTCTCTACTCTTGTACAAACTATTTTTACAAACGCTTATTCTCCATATGCTTCATGTTAATTGAGATATCGAGATGTCAATCTTATTGCTAATTTTCTTTTAGATGCAAGGGGAATATGGTAGATTTTAAGCGAGTCAAATATTTTAACGCTGGTTGCTATGTGGCGCATTCCATTCTCTTTGCATGTCCAGGACATAAAAAAAATGAATTATGAATTTGAGAAAAAGTATAAGTATTGGAAAATTTAAGGGAATAACAAGCAATATCTCGAAAACGGTTCACTGAACAAAAGAAATGTATATGACATAAATTGTGTAGTTTAACACGTTCTACATTTTGTGTGCAGTAAAATTTTGTCTATCTCTTATGGTTTACCAGTTATGTAAAAGTCGTTCACACTTAAGTATACTTTTGGAGACATTCCCAGAAAATTCGAGATATACATTTCATTTCTCATGAGAATATCTTAAACATACAATATTTTTAATCAAAATCATTAGGGCCATTTTTGAGAAAATTAAAATTTTCGTAAAATGTTCCATGTAAAGGGTAGTCTGGGGTGGGGGGATTTTCTTGAAAACCTTCGTGTCACATCTCTGGAAGATACTGAACCTAAATACCAAGTTTGGTGTTTATCTGACAGTTCGTTTCTGAGTTATGCTGTTCACAGACACACACACACGGACATGTTTCCAAAAATGGTTTGGTATTTATCCAATTTTTCGTTTTTGAGTTTTCTGTTCACAGACACACACATGAATCTTTTTCTAAAATTGTTTATTCATTTAGGGGACCTCGAAACATATTTCTGGTGAAATCTCGGTATCAAAGTTTTGGTGGAATGCAATACTTCCCCTACTTACTATACGTAGTAGAGAAAGTAAAAATTAAATGAACTCTAAAATGACCATCATAACGTCCTCGAAACAAAACACGAGTAATGGCATTTACTTCCCCGCATAATATGAAGCAACTTTTATTAAAGACATTTCTTTCTACAATGTTTAGTTTTGGAGATATTGTACAGTCTCAACTTAAATGGTCCACCCTGTATAATGACAGTAGTCACATAAGTAAGAAGCATATTTGTTATAGCAAAACTTATAGTTTTATTTGTTATGCAGATGCTGGAACTGGAGACAAAGCTTGCCAATGACTTAAATTCTAATGCCTGTGTGGTGGCATGCAGGTTTCCGTTTCCTTCTTGGATACCTGAAAAAACAGTTGGTGCTGGTATTGATACCGTCTGGCTGTACAGGGTGAAGAAACCGTAAAACTTTGATTGTAAAGTTGCAGTAATATTATTGGGTGTAATTCAGTGAGGAATTCAGTAGTGAAACATTTGTTGATCCAGCACACAGACTCATTCTGTGAAGGTGATGCATGTGAATGTAATTGAAGACTGGAAGTGAGGAACGCTGAAGGTGCAATGTCAGATTTTTTTATGAAAACTACTGCATGTGCCAAGGCATGGCAAGGATGGACGCACAGTAAAACCTGTATCAAGTGACCACCAATGATTCCATTGAAAATTGGTGTTTTAGAGGGGTGAAGATTGTTTTACACATGTACTAACTAGGCATGTAATATAATCGACCTGAAATGTAGATCTAGGGGAACTTCGAACTGTTGGCAAATCTTCTCTTAGA
Organism: Deroplatys truncata; assembly: GCA_030765065.1. NCBI lineage: Eukaryota > Metazoa > Arthropoda > Insecta > Mantodea > Mantidae > Deroplatys > Deroplatys truncata. The sequence goes on from CM060985.1 coordinate 172,081,030, forward strand.
GTATGCCCGTTGAAAATACTTATAAAATCAAAAGGAAAGTCAATAAATTACCTTAGGAGTGAGTTTAGAACAGGATGTGATCTCTTCTCTATCTGGTGCCCACTTCTCTGCCGCTTTTAGGTGTTTTACTTATATAGGCAAATTGCATCAGGAACACAACAAACGTAGCCATTTTTCCAATAAATCACATGCAAAGTGGGTACTGCCAACCTAAATGAAAATGTGAAATCCGCTAAAAATGTGATGTGCTGTTGTTACCACTATTTCTTCTTCTTCGTTTGTTTCCGCTGAAAAACCACAACGCATTCGTAGTAAGAAAGACTATCCACCAAAATTGTAATTTTTGTATTCTTTTTGTGAAAGTTTGTTATATTAATACGTTATTTCCATTAAATAAAGAAGTTCCTTTACTGCAACAGTGGTAGATAGTTAATGCAAGCTTACATAAAAAAAAACCTAACCTAAGGGTAACCTTCTGTGAATTCAGAAACGTAAGCTTATATAAAAAAATCTAAACCTAACCTAACCTTGCTTCGCTCGCGTGCTTTGATGTAACCACTGGTAACAAATTAAAACAAGGTTATATATATAAAAAAAACTAAACCTAACCTAACTTAACCTCCCGTGAATTAGAAACCTGTTAGGAATGCATGCTCGCTTCGCTGCATGCTTTGATGTAACCACTGGTAACAACTTAAAACAAGGTTATATATATAAAAGTAAATCAGAAACCTAAGCTTATATAAAAAAAACTAACTTAAACCTAACCTTCCGTGAATTCATAAACCTAAGGTTGTATAAGATCCCTTGGCTATGCCCTGTGGTCATTTCCATAGTCGCGGCGCTTTGGCAGCATTAATTTTTCATATGTTGGCAGCATAAGCATATGACATACAGTGACCTGTTAAGCTAGTGCATGACATAGTGTGACATCTGTTGGATGTATAACACATCATATTCATCGCCGTGGGGGATACTCTAAGAGGAGATTGTCTGAACTGTTTAGTACAAAATGCAAGTTATCAGATCCCTTAAACAATAGCATTCTTCGTCCTAACATTTCCTTGAGGATTACCCATGTTTCAGTAAGTACAGTTACAACCGTTGCCAGACATCGTGAAGTCTGGTTTTAGACTCAGAACTTTTTTATTCTTAGAAAAATACATTTTTAGAGGGATAGAGGGGGTATAAATAACAGATTCACTTTCTTTCTCACACAGAAACGCTTCACGCCCAGAGTCTTTTGTCAAAATACAACCCTTACCCCAGTGAACATACGTTTAGCTATGTATGTGTTGGGTTCATACCAGGCACCCATCTTAATTTTGTCGTACATGAGAGAGAAAGCAACTGCTTAGGATTTGTCCAGTAAAGAGAGAAAAGTCACGTGGTCAAACCACACATCTGCTCAGATGACAGTAGATTCAAAGGCAATTTGTAGAAGTGGAGGGGATGAGAGAAAGAAAATGATCATGTACATCTACGTGTATTTGGGATTGATGTGTTGAAGACCTGTATAATCGCCTCGAAAAACCGCTTTAAAAATCCTGAAATTTTCAATTAAATGAAAAGGTGGTCTTTGAAAAGGGCTGCAAATGAAAATAGCTCACCAAAGGCGAAGAGAGAGGTGGTCTTTCAATAGAGGTAAATTTCATCTGCCATAATGTTAAACTATTTTTCATCGTTTTTCAACATTTTTCTGTAGGACTGTTCAACTGCCATGTTACATAAGCATTAGTTTCATCATACATTTTGTCAAACAATAGTTTCATGTATCCCAAAACAATTGAAAGCACAGATGGCATCTGTGATGCATGCTTGTTCAGTAAGTCTGCACAAACACCACTTTATCAGTAAACGGGAGAGAACAGGATTATTGTCAGTTTTAGTCCAATTTCAGTCATACTGTTTTTTCTGCATTGTAGTATGAATGCGTTTTGAAGGGCCTGGTGCATCATTGGCTTCATAATTATTTTGCTCGCTGCTTTCTGCACTGGATTCATTATCACTGTCACCAGAACTTTGTCGCGGTATTGTCGTGTTATCTTATTTGCTGAGCGCCTGTTATTGTTTTACTATTTTTAATTTTGAGTTCTTTGTCCTCCGGCTAGCTATTATTATTCAGTCGAGCAAATCTCTTGAACAGGGTGTGTAAACGGAAAGGAGTTGTTACTAAAAATAACTCTGATAAAAAAATTTGTTTTTACACTTTTATTGCCATCACACTTTATTCATTTCACATAATTACTCTTGATACACACCAGACTGAAACTGTTATATTTTCGAATGTAACTATAATCACTTATTTGCCGCACATTATTAATTCGAGTATTTCACATTTTTGTAACTAGCTTTACGAGCGAGAGATTCTGTAGAATTGCGCGACGTGTAACCCGTGGATGATTATGTTGAACTGCGCGACGTGTAATGCGTGAATGGTTTTCTTAAACTGTGCGATGTGTAACCCTTGACTGATTCTGTTGAACTGCGCAACATTTGCCTTGTGAATGATTCTGTAGAACTGCGCGACGTTTGCCTTCTGAATGATTCTGTAAAACTGTGCATTAACCGTCTCTGGCTCGGAATTTATACTCCCTCACCCCGATATGCCTAAAGATTATAATCGAGCTGCTATTGGTTAATAAAGCGCGCCAACATTAGCGTCTATTTTTATATCCAATCAAAATTACGAACACATATGCTCTAGGGAAGATATTCTCTCCATTTCTAAATAAAAGCGCGCTACTCTGACGTCATTTGTTTGTCTCTTATAATTGATAAACAACTCACCCCCTCGCTCATTGTTAATCGCTCCTATTGTCAGTTTCAGTGAGGCCGTGTAGACTTATTTTTTAACAATGCTTATAATTAACAAACGTCTCAAATCATTGTCACACAATAATGCAAATTTATACTACAATCACTCTGGCATGCACAGTGTTGTGATATAAAATACTGCCACAACTTTCTTTAGTCTCTGTTTCATATTCAGAAAAATCACCATTTTCATTATCACTCTCTAAAACACTTTGTATTAGTTTTCTCAAAGCCTCATCGTCATCTGCATGGATTCTTTTTGCGGCCATGATGGCTACTGACGCGAGTGCAGGAAGAATAAAATTATTTTTCCTTTGTTGAAACACAGTTTGTGAGGTCGTACTGCAGGAATTACAAGCATCACTTGTCAGCACTTCATTCCAAATGTATACAAATGACATCTGTGAGAAAGAACCTAAACTACATGCAGCACTGTGAGCTGAGTTTGTGATACAATTCATATGCCAAAAAAGTGCCTGCGAGCCCTGGTCGTCAAATGTTGCGAATGTGTTGGGGTTTGCTCAGCAACAAAAAATAATAAATAACGGGACATTATTATACGGACCAAAAGTCACTATCCATTACTTCTTCTACTGTATGATGGTTTTAATACTTACACTTATGTGAGTTATTTACAGTACACTTTTTGCTTTCTCTACTATGTATGGCAAGTAGGGGAATATTGTATTCCACCCAAAAGTACGACCGAGATTTCGCCGGAAATATATGTTTTGAGACTCCCTGAATCCAAAAAAAGCATTTTTGGAAACATGTCCGTGTGTCTATCTGTGAACAGCATAACTCAGAAACGAACAGTCGGATAAACACTAAACTTGGTATTTAGGTTCAGTATCTTCCAGAGATGCGACACAAAGGTTTTCAAGAAAATCCTCCCACCCCAGATTACCCTTTACATGGAACATTTTTCGAAAATTTTAATTTTCTCAAAAATGGCTCTAACGATTTTGATTAAAATATCATATGTTTAAGATATTTTCATGACAAATGAAATGTATATCTCAAATTTTCTGGGAATGTCTCCAAAAGTATTCTTCATTGTGAACAATTTTTGCATAACTGGTAAACCATAAAAGATAGACAAAATTTTACTACACAAAAATGTAGATCGCATTAAAATACACAATTTATGTCATATACATTTTTGTTATTGGGTGAACCATTTTCGAGATATTGCTTGTTATTCCCTTAAATTTTCCAATACTTATACTTTTTCTCAAATGGGAATTCGTTATGGATTTTTTTTTTGTCCTGGTAATGCAAAGGGAATGGAGTACTCCACATAGCAACCAGCTCTTAAAATATTTGACTATCTATTTAAAGCTGAGTCGGAATTGTTACACTAACATCACGTAAGTTTACTCACTTAACATGTTTCGGGAAACGGTTGTTCCCATCCTCAGAAGTTAATTCGACTGGCCCGTGTTGTTGGTGTTTCCGTTTTTTGGACTGGATCCTGTGGTGGCATCTTGTGGTGGAGAAATGTACTTCCAGAGAGGATTTGGTGGCGGCAAATCAAAATTCATTAGATGTGTGTTGTGTTTTAGAATGGTGATCTTCTCCCATGCATCTAATTCGGCTGCAAATTTGGCTGGTTTGACTAATGTAATATTGGGTTTGCTGTTGTGATTAGTGATCCAAAAATGGTGTGAAACTGCAGATTTGTCCATTTGTTTGTATTTAATACATCTCATGTGCTCCTTTAGCCTAGTTTCTAAGTTTCTTTTTGTCTTACCTATGTATACTTTATTGCAATCTGAACAATTGATTTTATAGATTCCAGCTTTTTTGTCTTGTGGAATGGGGTGTTTTAACTTGTTACAAAGTAATTTCTCTATGTTAAATTTGTTCTGTGGAGCTAGGCTGATGTTATGTTTCATGAAAATCTTCTTAAATTTGTGAAATGTTCCTGGGTGGTATGTGAATTTCTTGAACTTTAGCTCTTTATCTTGCTGGCTGAGATTTGTTGTGTTTCTGATGTGCATCTGTCGTTTGAATTTTGCAATTTTTTTGTCAATAGTTGCTTTGTTGTACCCATTATGTATTGCTGTGTCTACTATTTGCTGGTATTCTAACTGGTATTCTTTTTTATTTAAGGGGGTATATACCAGTCTATGTGTTAGGCTGTTTAGTACTGCATGTTTGTGTGTGGTTGGATTGAAACTCTTATTTTTTATGTAATTAGTAGAGTGTGTTGGCTTCCTGTATATGCCAAAGGTTAGGTTCTTTCGTTCTCTGATGATTTTTTGGTCTAAAATGGTAGCATGCCTTCTTTTTCTATTTCTATGGTGAATTTTATTGATTGGTTCTGTAGGTTTAGTAAGGCTAAGGAGTCTTGTATGAACCTATTAGGGACAACAGCGAAGATGTCGTCAACATATCTGTGCCAAACTTTAAACATGTATGGAAAGGAAGTTGTTATGTGTGTTTCTAAGTAGCTCATAAATAAATCTGCCAAGAAGGGTGAAAGTGGGTTGCCCATGGTTAGACCAGTTGGTTGTTGATAGAACTTCTTATTGAAACTAAAACAATTTTGTGCAATGCATAAATTGGTAAGTTGTATGAGGTCTTCTATTTCTTCTTCAAGTAGGTTAGTCTGCTGTAGCCATTTCTTTAATTGACGCAGGAGTTGATCTGTAGGGACACTTGGAAATAGTGCAGTGACATCAAAGGAAACTAATCTGTCTTCTGGTTCGAGTTCCAGGGATTTTATCTTCTGTATTAAATCTTCTGAATTCATTATGTTTTTGCTATTGAATTTTGGTAGTGAAGAGAATCTCTGTACTAACCATTTTGCCAGTTTGTAGGTAGGAGAATCAATATTGCTGACGATTGGTCTCATCTTATTACCCGGTTTGTGTATTTTAGGTAGAGCATACCTTCTTGGTAAAGTGGGGTGGTCTGGTTTTAATCTAGATTTATCAGTGTCTGTTATAGTTTTGCTTTCCTGGATGGTTTGATTGAAGGCTTTAAAATGTAATTTTAATGGGTCTTCTTGAATTTATATGTAATTTTCTTGTTGCAGCATATTTTCTACTCTGGCAATATAATCATCTTTTTGCAGTACAACTAGTTTATTTCCCTTGTCAGCTTTTGTGTATACTATTGGTTTTGATTTTAATGTTTTGATCACATGTTTGGTTGGGAAATTGTTATGTTTATCTGCTTGTATTTCTTGGAGAACCATTTCACATTCTTTTTTTATAGTGGTTTTACTATTTTCATTTAGGTTGTAAGTAGCAATCTCAATGTCTGCGACTATTTCATCGGTTGTTTTTGTGTAGCCAACACATGTTTTTAGGCCAAGGTTTAATACCGATAATTCCGCTTTGGTGAAAGTTACGTTTGAAAGATTAATTACGTCTGGGTATGACGTCGTTTTTTCATTTTTTAGGTTAGGATTATATGAATGTTGCTTCCGGCGTAGTATGTCTAGTTTTTTCTTTAATTTCAGCGTTTTTGTTTTCATCCTGTAGCTAAGAATAGTGAGGAATTTTGATTGCATGTTTTGCCAAAGTGGGTAGCCGAGTGTGTCCGTTAATTTAAGGTGAAGAGCATATAATTCCAGTTCCAATTTTTGTAATTTTGCATAGTGGTTGTTTCTCTCAATTATTATTACTTTTTTATCGGCTGATGTTTGGTGTTTGCTGTTTTTGTCATATTTTACAATTCTCCTTACAAACTTTGGTGTGACTTTGCTTTGTATGCATAGGTTTAAAAAACGGATGTCCGCAAATGTGTTTTTTCTCTTTTCTTCAATTTTTTGGTATCTTTTGATGTCACTTTTTATTCCACTGAAATCTGTATTGAAATTTAGGGTTTTCTAATCTTACCTTGTTTTCTGCCATGACTTGTATCTTTTCCACGTGGTGGCCAATTATAAATTTTGCTTCTTGTGACTTGTTGGTCTTAAATTACGTTGATATTGTAATGAAAAGAAGCTAGAAACAGTGATGTGTATTGAATTTATTTAAAGGTGAGTCGGAATTGTTACACTAACATCACTTAAGTTTACTCACTTAACATGTTTCGGGAAACGGTTGTTCCCATCCTCAGAAGTTAATTCGACTGGCCCGTGTTGTTGGTGTTTCCGTTTTTTGGACTGGATCCTGTGGTGGCATCTTGTGGTGGAGAAATGTACTTCCAGAGAGGATTTGGTGGCGGCAAATCAAAATTCATTAGATGTGTGTTGTGTTTTAGAATGGTGATCTTCTCCCATGCATCTAATTCGGCTGCAAATTTGGCTGATTTGACTAATGTAATATTGGGTTTGATGAAATTTAAGAAGATTTTCATGAAACATAACATCAGCCTAGCTCCACAGAACAAATTTAATATAGAGAAATTACTTTGTAACAAGTTAAAACACCCCATTCCACAAGACAAAAAAGCTGGAATCTATAAAATCAATTGTTCAGATTGCAATAAAGTATACATAGGTAAGACAAAAAGAAACTTAGAAACTAGGCTAAAGGAGCACATGAGATGTATTAAATACAAAAAAATGGACAAATCTGCAGTTTCACACCATTTTTGGATCACTAATCACAACCTCAAACCCAATATTACATTAGTCAAACCAGCCAAATTTGCAGCCGAATTAGATGCATGGGAGATGATCACCATTCTAAAACACAACACACATCTAATGAATTTTGATTTGCTGCCACCAAATCCTCTCTGGAAGTACATTTCTCCACCACAAGATGCCACCACAGGATCCAGTCCAAAAAACGGAAACACCAACAACACGGGCCAGTCAAATTAACTTCTGAGGATGGGAACAACCGTTTCCCGAAACATGTTAAGCGAGTAAACTTAAGTGATGTTAGTGTAACAATTCCGACTCACCTTTAAATAAATTCAATACACATCACTGTTTCTAGCTTCTTTTCATTACAATATCAACGTATTTGACTATCGCTTAAAGCCTATCAATTCCCCTTGCATCTACAAGAAAATTAGCAATAAGATTAACATCTTGATTAACATGAGGCACATGGAGAATAGGCATTTGTAAAAATAGTTTGTTCAAGAGTAGAGAAAGTCATGTGAGTGTAACACATTAGATTTTTGACATTGTCTTTCGTCTGCATTGACACATCTCTGAAGACAATCTGGAACACTTAAGCATATTTCTTCACATAGTTGTGGATTCGAATCAATAACCTGAAAGTCCTTGATTGTGGTTGGTTTTGAAGTATAGAGCACATCTTGAATCAATCCGCAAAATGAAAATTTCATTGGAGTGAGGTGGTGATATGGGAGGTACTTCTACTGTCACTCGTCTTCCAATACTCTTCCACTAAACTCCTCATGAAGGTAGTTTCACACAGCTACAGCATAATGTGCTGGAGCATCATCATGCTGAAAGTAAATTGAGTTGAAATTGCTGTAGTTCATTTATAACTCTGGAACAACATAGGTAGTCAACATTTTTAGGTGCTTTTTACCTGTTACTGTACCATCAAAATACCAAGGTCCAGGAGTCCATGACATGATATAGCACCGCACACAGTGACACCAGGTTGGTTAAGTTATTTTTCAAATGTGATGTTATGATTTTCTGAATGCTAGTACATGCAGTTATGTCTGTTGATGTGATCAGTTAAGTTAAATGTTGCTTTGTCACTCCAAATGACTTTACAACAGAAATCACTGTTACCGTGCTGAAGCTCATTCAGAATTGATTCACAAAATTGAAGCCTATGATCAGGATCGTCTTCAAGTAGACATGGTGTGTAGTGCTTAAATTTAGCGTGATGTAAAATTCACTGGACAGATGTTCAGGAAACATTCTGTTCCACAGCAAGCCTGCGTGCTTGTGACACTTTCACGTTTGTCTCCTCCTTAAAGATGGCCTACCTGACCTGCGGCAGTCATCGCTGATCCATTTGTTTTAAAACGTTTCCATAAATTGTAGACCGTCTTCTGTGTTGGTGGAACTGTACTGAAGTGTCCATTCCATTCATCAATTAATAACGCATAACCAACTACCTTTGTACCATCTTTGAATACAAAAAAATTCTTTCTTCTTTCAACAACATGGATACAGAACGTATCTAAGCAAAACAAATCTAAATATCTTATAGCAGACTGATGATTTAGCAACGTCCTCCAGTGTGTATCTGAGTAATTATCTTATGAATGTCACAAGCGGGTAGTTCGAAATTCATAGGAGATTAAAACCATAATAGAGAGTAGAAGTAGTAATGGTTAGTGATTTTTGGCCCAACCTGTATAACTATCTACCAGAAGGCATAGAAAATGTATTGTACATAATGTAAATGAAGTATTATAAACTTAGTAATAACTATAAAAAAAGTGATTATATAAAGATTTATATTAGATACATATACTTTAAAAATAAGCACAGTAATACTTATGGTCAAAGACCAAGTTTGTATGCAATTTTATGTATTTTATATCTGTATGATGATGCCACCTGTATTTTATTACTTTGGGCAAATAAACAAATTGAGTACTTGGAAGAAGTGTATACATCACAAGGGGACTATTTTGAAGGTAATGTGGTGCATAAGGTTTACATATGCTGTAAGTCCATCTATTGAGGCATTTTGGCAACTTTTGGGTAGCACCTCGTATATGCAGCTGTTGCCTTCTGGTCAAGACTTTGGTGTTATAGAAAAAATAATAGTTTAATCGAAGAATATTAAATGCAAAGCGCCTGAACAACTGGAAAATATAATGGCTACAGCTAGAGTAAAACATTCTTTTAAGATAGTAAACAGGTGAAAGTGATTCCTTAGATCTGGCTTCTGTAGCTAATACATACACTATGTGATCAAAAGTATCCGGACACGTGGCTGAAAATGACGTACAAGTTCGTGGCGCCCTCCATCGGTAATGCTGGAAGTCAATATGGTGTTGGCCCATCCTTAGCCTTGATGACAGCGTTCACTCTCGCAGGCATACTTTCAATCAGGTGCTGGAAGGTTTCTTGGGGAATGGCAGCACATTCTTCATGGAGTGCGGAACTGAGGAGAGGTATTGATGTAGGTAGGTGAGCCCTGGCACGAACTCGGCATTCCAAAACATCCCAAAGTTGTTCTATAGGATTCAAGTCAGGACTCTGTGCAGGCCAGTCCATTACAGGGATGTTATTGTCATGTAACCACTCCGCCACAGCCTGTGCATTATGAACAGGTGCTCGATTGTGTTGAAAGATGCAATCGCCATCCCCGAATTGCTCTTCAACAGTGGGAAGCAAGAAGGTGCTTAAAATATCAACATAGGTCTGCACTGTGATCGTGCCACGCAAAACAACAAGGGATGCAAGCCCCCTCCAGGAAAAACACGACCGCACCATAACACCACCACCTCCGAATTTCACTGTTGGCACTACACACGCTGGCAGATGACGTTCACCGGGCATTCGTCATACCCACACCCTGCCATCGGATCGCCACATTGTGTACCATGATTCACCACTCCACACAATGTTTTGCCACTGTTCAATCGTGTAATGTTGATGCTCCTTACACCAAGCGAGGCGTTGTTTGGCATTTTCCTGCGTGATGTGTGGCTTATGAGCAGCTGCTCGACCATGGAATCCAAGGTTTCTCACCACACGCCTAACTGTCATACTACTTTGAGTGGATTTTGGAATTCCTGTGTGATGGTCTGGATAGATGTCTGCCTATTACTCTTTATAACCCTCTTCAAAGGTCGGGGGACTCTGTCAGTCAACAGACGAAGTCGGCCTGTACACTTTTGTGCTGTACATGTCCCTTCACGTTTCCACTTCACTATCACATCAGAAACAGTGGACCTAGGAATGTTTAGGAGTGTGGAAATCTCACGTACAAACTTCTGACACAAGTGACACTCAATCACCTGACCACGTTCAAAGTCCGTGAGTTCTACGGAGCGTCCCATTCTGCTGTTTCACGATGTCTAATGACTATTGAGGTCACGGATAATGAGTACCAGCAGTAGGTGGCAGCACAATGTACCTAAGATGAAAAACGTATGTTTATTGGGGTGACCGGATACTTTTGATCACATAGTGTATATCAGCACCAGCAAGTCGAAGATAACACAAGCTTCAGTTACATGTTTCACTTCAGACAAGAAAAACAAGCTCTTCTTGAAAACTGCTTCTGATGAAGGAGACTGGGTTCAGTTCTGTGTCTTCAAGAAAGGGCAGAAATTCATTGATCTGCCTCCTTTAGAAATGTGCCTTAATTTCCACTGTCAAACAAAGTAAGTGCAGAGAAAAACAAGGACATACTTGCTAGCATTAAACTTCTTCATGTGAAATATGGGAAATTTTATACATGTCTTTTTCAGTGATTATCAGCTGTAAGAACTTGAAGTAGAATTCTCAGTATGTGGGAGTCTGTGCTCATACTGAATGTGCTTTTGAAAATGTGTTTGAGTGAAATGTTGACCCTGATATGAAGCATCCAATTTATATTTCATTAAATTGTTTGTAGTACTGCTTTTATAAGGTCGTTTTATGTTTTCCTAACTATTTAATTTTGGGACGTTCAGCATTTCCCATTTCCAGTCTTCAATTTCTGTTACTTTTGTATAAATATTTCAGACAGTATACTGTAAAATATACACTTGTTGAGTGAGAAGTGCTTTCCAGGTTTAAATCTTGTCATAAAATGCCCCTTGTATGGCAATACTTTGTCTGCAACTCCTTTTACACGTAAACATGTCATTCAGTAACTCCAGAGTGTTGTAATGGTTCATATCACATTGGGGAAGGATTGTTCTGTGAATTTGTTATGAAGAAAATTGTTATTGTTAATGTCAAGTTGTTAAACAAATTGTTCTTGTTACTCTCAATGATAATATGCTGATTTTATCAACCATGGTGTTACTTTGGTTTTTGTAATGTGATTGGTTGTCCTTGTTAGCCATCTGGAGTGACTATTTAAGAGTTGGTGCACTTTATCATTTTACTTTCTCTACTACTTACCTGCAGTAAGTACAGGAAGTATTGCATTCCACCCAAAAATTTGATACCGGGATTTCAACCAGAGATACATGTTTTGAGACCCGTGAATCCAGGAAAAGCATTTTTAGAAAAAGGTTTGTGTGTGGGATAAACCCCAAACTTGTATTTAAGTTCAATACCTTACAAAGATGCAATACAAAGATTTCTAAGAAAATTCCCCCATCCCAAACTACCGTTTACATGAAGATTTTTCAATTTTTACTTTCTCTACTACGTATAGTAAGTAGGGGATGTATTGCATTCCACCCAAAAATTCGATACCGAGATTTCACCGGAAATACATGTTTTGAGACCTCCTGAATCCAAAAAAAGAATTTTTGGAAACATGTCCGTGTGTGTGTCTGTGTGTGTGTGTGTGTGTCTGTGAACAGCATAACTCAAAAACGAACAGTCGGATAAGCACCAAACTTGGTATTTAGGTTCAGTATCTTCCAGAGATGCGACACGAAGGTTTTCAAGAAAATCCTCCCACCCCAGACTACCCTTTACATGGAAGATTTTTCGAAAATTTTAATTTTCTCAAAAATGGCTCTAACGATTTTGATGAAAATATCATATGTTTAAGATAATGTCATGAGAAATGAAATGTATATCTCGAATTTTTTGGGAATGTCTCCAAAAGTATTCTTCATTGTGAATGACTTTTGCATAACTGGTAAACCATAAGAGATAGACAAAATTTTACTACACAAAAAATGTAGATCGCATTAAAATACACCATTTATGTCATATACATTTCTTTTGTTGAGTGAACCGTTTTCGAGATATTGCTTGTTATTTCCTTAAATTTTCCAATACTTATACTTTTTCTCAAATTCATTATTCATTTTTTTATGTCCTGGACATGCAAAGAGAATGGAATGCGCCACATAGCAACCAGCGTTAAAATATTTGACTATCGCTTAAAAGCTACGATATTTCCCTTGCATCTACAAGAAAATTACCAATAAGATTGACATCTCGATATCTCGATTAACTTGAAGCATATGGAGAATAGGCGTTTGTAAAATTAGATTGTACAAGAGTAGAGAAAGTCATGTGAGTGTAACACATCAGATTTTTTTTTATATTTTGTGAAAAATGGCTAACGATTTTGATTAAATACCATATATTGAAAGATATTTACATGACAAATATAATGTACATCTTGAATTTTCTAGGAATAGCTTTTGAAACCCTCTTCATTTGGAAAAGTATTGTATAACTGGTAAACGTTAAGCAATAGATAAAAACATACTACACAAAAGAATTTAGTTCTCCTTAAAACACACAATTTATTTAAAACTTTTTTTGTGGCTTCAGCCATTTCTGAGATATCCATTAATAATGGCTCGAGTTATTCAATACTTAGCCTAAAGTCCTTTCAACATTCAGTTGTTTCTCTCGATGTCATGGAAACAGTATGGAATTTTAAGCCAGCATATAACGTCTGGTTCTTAAACATTTGACTGTCGCTGTTCTCTTTGTATCTATAACGACATGTGTAATGTAGCTGTTTCCATTTATCTTGATTAAAATGGAGTAGATAGGAAAATAAACTTTCGTAACAATAATTTGTATACCCACTAATAAATCACAGAGGGTAGAGAAAGTCATGTGAATGTAACACACCAGATTCTTTTCCTTTCTTTTTCGTCTTCATGCATGGAATTTCAAAGACATCACATAGCTACCAATTTTGAAAAGATTTGATGATCACTTAGTTTACTCTATCCTGGTTATACCTATAATGAGACGTATAAATGTGTAATGTTGGTTCATCTCTATTAGCAAGAGGTATTTATAACAACAAGCTTTTGTAAGAATACTCTGTAGAACACATCAGATTCTTTAAACATATAGGATGCAGACAAAATTTGCTAAAACCAAGCTAGGTGGATCAAAAGTTTGAATCTGGCTTGCATTTTGTAGGTTGCAGGTTCAAATCCCATGTTCTGGTCCATTTGAATGGGTTTCTCTCGGCTACCAGGTGAACATCAGATTCCATATTGAATACCATGACCCACAGTTCCATCAATAGAGCAAAAGAAATAGAAATTAAAGTAGATGGTGCGTGATTGTGAATATGCAATTAATGCCATCTGTCCATTATCACAACAACATGTACACTCAAAAAAATGGACAGCAGTTCCAAGATTACAAAGTCCACATTCTGATGTGTTGCATTCACATGATTACTACTACTTTTTCTTGTACAAACTTTTATTTCATATTTACACATTTCATTGTAAGTATAAGAAGGTAACGGTTGGCTAAAGTAATTGTCAAATTTTTAAAGTGTGTCACTATGTGATGAATTTGAAATTCCATGCTCTTTGCATGGCCACGAAAAAAACGAGTAATGACTTACCAGTTGAGAAAAGTGTAAGTACAAGGGATGAGTGAAAAGTAATGCCTCCATCTTCATAACTCCTCTGCAGATGGCAGCACTGGTATAGGACTGTTTATTAGAATCTCCTCTACAGTTCCAGGTGGCGGGAAGCCTTAGCAATGAACAGTTGTGTTGTTACAACATAAAGAATCAAACTCTGCGCAGACAGCAGTCAATGCGAGTAACGCAATGTGCTGTCATTGAATTCTTGACAGTAGAAGGTGTCACCCCAAAGGAAATTCATCAATGAATGCAAGCAGTTAGCACACTGTATCCTTGGGCCAGTAGGTTTAAAGAAGGTGTGGCAGGAACGTCTGACTTGTTTAACAAAGGAGTTGGATGCACTGTGACAGGAACCTCTGAATTTTGTAGGCAGAAAGTTGACAGACTGATTCAGGATGATTGTTGTATCACTCAGAGAGAAATTGCAAGTATAATTGGCATTTCACAAGAACGTGTAGGTCACATTATTGCTTTGCTTGGCCATCGGAAGTTGTGTACACAATGGGTACCCCAGATGCTGACACCTGAAATAAAAGTGCATAGTCTTGAAATTTGCCAGGAACTCCAAGAATGAAGGTAATGCCTTTCTGCATGCAATTGTAACAGACAAAAGTGGGTACAACATTTCGAGACAAAATGTCAATCTATGGAATATCAACACTAAGACTTGCCTCAGAAAAAGAAACTCAAGACACAAACCTCAGCTTGAAAAATAATGGCAATGATGTCTTGGGACACAGATGGTGTTATCTATGTTGATTTCCTTGAACGTGGAATAACAATCAATTCACAGCAAAATTTCAGAGACTGAAGCTCACACCATACGGCATCCTCAAACAGTCCAGATTTGGAGCTATCTGACTTCAATCTTTTCCTGATAATGAAAGATGATCTGCAGGGACGTCACTATGTATCGGCTGAAGAAGTTGAGACAATTGTGAGAGGCTGGTTGCAGAAATAGATTGCCAACTTTTTCTGTGATGGTTTCAGAAAACTTGTGGAAGAAGCGTATCCAGTTGTCTGATGATTATGTGTAAAAGTGAATACATGTAATTAAAGAGCACATTCCAAGGATTATTTGTGTGTTTGATTTATTAAAATATTCCCATCGAAACACAAGTTACGAAGGTGGAGGCATTACTTTTCATTCAACCCTTTTATTTGAAAATTTGGTTCCACTCCTGTAGGAAGTTAGGAAGGAATTACAGGAGAAATACTTAGGAAATCAAAGAATCCAGTTTTCCATAATAATTCTTAATGAAAGAGAAGTGATTTAAACAGTAGATGTTGCCAAAATGAATGTGAAAGATTGCCAACTGAAGGAGGCAAAAGGTTGCCAAATGATGTTGCCAACATATGAAAACATTGCAAAACTAAAGTAGGTTGTTTACCTTCACAGATCCTATGGCTATGCCCTTGATGTTCTGCTTCACTCCTCAACTTATAAAAAACATCCCTCGGCTACGCTTTGCTGCTTACAATCTTAAATAAGTAACCGTGATCTGTTTCTGTGTTGGCAGCATTGTGTTACCTTCATCTATGTTTGATTGCCAATGTTGGCAGGACACAAGCAGTGCTCCCAGTGTGCCTCAGGTGGTATGTGTGTTGTGTAACTTCTTTATAAGGAACACAAGTGGCAATAATTATCATAAATGTGGTATCTACAGTGTGAATTAGTGTCCATTATCTGTACCATAACAGTTAAACAATTTTTAAGTTTTGCATTACTGAAAGGTGTTGCATTTAACTTTATGCTAGATAAGAAATGAAGAGAGTCAAGACTTCATGTTATTGCCTTGCACGCGTCTCCAAAGTGTTGCCAGACTATAGTTCTTGATAGACCTTGAGTGCAGTTTCGGTTGGTGAATCAATGCAACATTCCATAGACTCTTGTGTTTAAATGAAAACATACAAAACAATGGGGGAAGCAGTAGAGGTACTCATGTAACATGCAGTGTTAACTGGACTGTGAATGAAGCTGATGCACTAGATCACATTTCTGGCTTGGTGACTCTCTCGCAGCTATTACATTTACGTACCCCGGTGACCAAATTCTGTGAAACCAGCAGAAACAAATCAGAAGTTAAGACGTGAGATAATACAGTGCATGGAAATACTTGTTTTTTTCCTTCCATCTGTTAATTTGTGTATGTCAGGTCACGAACATAGCTTACAAGTATACAGTACGACTAATTTCCAAAATGTGGATAGAAAATGTTTTAAAGAAAATTTTCATCACAAAACATAGTTACATAAAACGGGAAGCAAAGAAACTATTATTATTTTAATTATTTTATTATTGTTGACTAACAGTAGGGGATGTATAACCTATGACATCAAGATAAAACAATTGCTGCCAATTGGACAATGTCACACGGGAACAATTTCAGAATTAGTGTACAATACAAAATTGGTTACTTGTGTTCATACGCAGAAAACTACTAACAAGAACATAATTCAGTGAACAGGCTATCACCTTTACAGTTTTTTATAGAGTGGGTATTGTGCTCAAAAATGGGTATTGGTATCAAGTATTGAAAAGTAGTGGTATTGTCCCATCACTAAAAGTAATCATGTAGATGCATGTGTTATGTGTATAGCAATTTGGATCTCTATCTGTGTACAGGAATATTTTGGAGAATTCAGACCAATAACAAAGAATATCTTGGAAATGGTTAATGTCACAAAAAAATTCTGACATAAATTGTGTGCTGTAACGAGATCTACATTTTTTGTGTAGTAAGATTTTATCTATGTATTATTGTTTACTAGTTATGCAAAAATCACTCAGAATGAATAGGACTTCAGAGGCTATTCCCAGAAAATTCAAGACATACATTTTATTTGCCATGTAAATATCTTTAATATATGATATTTTAATCAAAATCGTCAGAACCATTTTTACTTTCTCTACTACGTATTTCGGTGAAATCTCGGTATCAAATTTTTGGGTGGAATACAATACTTTCCCCGCTTACTCTGTGTAGTACAGAAAGTAAAAATTACAGTCAGGTGATTGAATGCAAAAGAAACTCATTCCACAACATAAAAGCAAAAGGAAGAAGCCTGAGAAAGTCTCTCTGCAGAATATAATGGCCATAGTGGTGGTGTTTGAAGGTCTGCTAAAAACACCCGAATGATATATGAAAATGTGAAGAAATGTAGCAAAAAGAAATTTGCAGAAGAAAGGTAAGAGGTTATGGTGTGCCAGAAGTTATTGACATTACGGCATTTGACCAGCTTGTGAAAGGTATGGTAGGTGAAAGCTGCATAGGATTAACTTCTCTACATGATAGTGACGGCATTGCTGGAGTGAGTACAAGCAATGCTTCGCAGAAATGCAGTACATGGAATCCAGCAACATTAAAGGAGCCCATCTCATGTCGAGATTGAGGGGTTGGATGACTTTCCTGAAGAAGATTTTGCTGCTGTTCTACTGTCCATTTCAAACCAGAATGCCTTTTACTGAAAACAAACTCTTTGTATTATCCGCGCGAAAGTAGTTCGCAATCCCCGCCCCTAATGTCTGCTTGTTCCCCTCCCATGTGCTTGTTGAACACTGTTTAAATCTATAAAAAGGCGCCCTGCATGAGAATCATAGTTCAAAATGCAACCTGAGGTAACAATCGATTTTATAAGTATGCGGCAATGAACATTTTACTTGTGTTAATCACAATCCTCGGGCAAAAGTGCAACACCCAAATCCGAATCCTCCAAGATGACTCAGGTGCTATATCGGAATCAAATTACTCTCCAAAATAATGACAAGCTTATCCACAATTCCACAGCACTGTTGCATACAAAACAAGTTCCCACATTTTATCCACTTCTATGTTCTATTATGTCTGTCTATATTCCCTATTCACTTTGGTTACACTTCTCACTGAAACGCCTGTAAAATCCGATATTAGTTTTGTAATATGCACTAATGCAAGTGTCAGGTATTTGTCTAATAGTGAGTTGAATATATGAAGTATTGTTTGTTTTTAGCCGCTTCTGTGTTTGAACAGTTTATTCGCACTACACGCACCTTCCTTTGTCATTTGAACTCAAATACCAACTGATTAAATCACAAGATTCGACCTGAGCTGAGCAAACATGTGCTAGCATATTATGAATGGCTGTTCACTTATCATATTTCCTTTGTTACGCAAAGTGTTTATTCGGTACTCAGATAGCACCTCTGGGAATTCATTGCTGCATTTCTTGTGTATGTAAGAGAGTGGCAGTCATGCATACAGTTGGTATTAACAAGCAAGATGCAGCATCTTCTACCACTTGCACATTTATAGAAAAGAAACCTTTTCTGTTGCTGTACTGCTCTGCATTATCTCCTCCTAAAAGTAAGGTTAGGAATTAGTTATTTACATTTTATTTCGTTTTAAGGGGAGAGAAATATCAGTAGGTAGTTGCCAGTAAATCTTACCAGGAGACTGTATTTTAAGGAGTGCAATAAAAGCCAGGAAACCTTGCAATTTGTGTAAAACTGCACCTTAGTAATGAAGAGCTATCTTCCTTCTGTGGTAGTGTTATATTGTAGCGGACCAGGAAGAGCTTTGAGAATTGCACATATTTCGTATACCAGGAAGTGTGAAATTCAGGTTAAGCAGAAAGCGTCCACGCTGCACAAAGCCGAGTCAGCGCTTATGTAGGTATTTATACTACAGGGTTTTGACTCGGTCGGGTGAGAGTGAGTGTGAGTTGCCTCGTGGTTGTTGCCAAGAGGTTGTTGTTGCTACGAGAGAGTCGTCAGATTAGGTATCAGTTTCGAGACCCGTCGCCACCAGTCAACAGGTAAGCATGCGACTCATCTAAGTTCTCTTGACTTGTCGGGGCTTCACCCCTAAGTTCTATTGACTTGTCGGGGCTTCACCCCGAACTGAATGTACGCATACTTAAAGCTACAAGTATAATTTAGTGGGCCAATGCATCCCCTGTGCTTTATTTAAATACCCCCTATCCTAGAACGCCACTCTGGCCTGCCTACCACCCCGGTACCAACGCATCCCCTACCTCTGAGCTACCAACCCCCCTGTGTAATCACCTACTGCGGGGGTAACCACCCCCGTGGGGTGTTACAATATAGGGCCTTTTATTTCAAAACCTCCTAGTCTAAATAATTTATTTAAATTTAATTTAAACAAAAAACATGCCAACTTAGATATTTAGGAGGAAGCTTAAAACTGGTCTTAATTGCATTTTAGGTTTCACCCCCACTTTAAAAGTTTAAATAGTACTCCTACATTTTTATACTTAAATGTGAAAGAGTATTCAATTGTTTCTTCATTTCATTCATTTACATCTTTTACCTGGCAGCCTGACAAGAAACACAATTTTTATGGACTAAATCAAATGTTCAAAATGTGCTTCATTGTTGGCTAAAGAGTAATACAGTCTTATTTTGCAACTCCTCACGAACTTTCCGGTATGTTTCATTACTAATCCGTTTACATTCTTGGGTTATTCTATTTCTCAGTTCTTGAGTATTCTCAGGCAGAGTAATAATAATAATAATAATAATAATAATAATAATAATAATAATCTTTATTGTCAAAGAGCAGCATCCAACTGCTATAGACATAGTCATAAAACCTGTATGATTACATGTGATTAAAATTAAATTTTATAACTGGCATTTGCCACATATAGTCCTCATATTTGCTTATACTATAAAAAGCGATATCCTTTAAAAAGATTTCAAGATATATTTTGAACTGCTTTAGGGGGAGTATTTGGATACTAGGAGGTAGTATATTAAAAAGCTTAAGACCTGTATATAAATAGTGATTTTGAGTTTTACTCAGTCTAAAGTAAGGGATTTCTAAATTTTTATTGTTTATAGTATGATGGTTTTCTTTTATATATAGTAAACAACTGAGTATGTAATGGCTAGGGACAGTTAAAACTTTTAATTCTTTAAAATAATTCTTACATGAATCTATATTTTTTAAATTTTTGATGCAACGAATTGCTTTCTTTTGCCACTTAAAAACAGTATTAGCTCCACTTCCATTGTTCCATAATAAGATTCCATAATTAAGATGAGAATGAAATAAAGCATAATATATATTCAACAACGATTTCTCCTTAATAATGAATTTTAATCTATTAAGCACATACATAACTCTAACCAGTTTCAAGGAAAGGTTATTTGTATGTACATCCCAATTTAATCTACTATCTAAATGCAATCCAAGTAGCTGTACATCTTCATATCTGAGAGTAAATACAAGTTTTTCTGTTTTCGTATTATTAATTGCTAGTTGATTCATTTTAAAACAGTAGGTAGATTTTTCCCATACACACTTATTAAATTGCTCAATAGTGTCCATATTTTCTGCTGTAGTAATAAAGGTAGTATCATCATCATATAATATAGATTTATGTGGAAGGCAGTCAAGTAGATCATTTATATATATTAAAAACAAAAAGGGTCCAAGTACGGATCCCTGGGGTACACCTTTTCTAACTCTTAACGCTTTAGAATATTTATTATGTATAGAGGCAATCTGAAATCTATTGTCCAGGTACGATTTTAGTAACAATAACTCAGGAGTGTTTAATTCCATAAAATTCTAACTTTTTTATAAGAATATTGTGTGATATGTTATCAAAAGCTTTTGTTAAATCAATAAGTGTAACACATGACAACCTTTTGCTTTCAAAGCCCTCCAATATATTTTGTATTACACTTTCCACTGCTTTTATAGTAGATAAGTTTCTTTTGAAACCATACTGTGAGGTATTAATTAAGTTAAATTTATAGAAGTAGTCATTTAATTGTCTATACATATAAGCAACTGATTTCAAATGAACCGATAGGAAGAAGACAAGTGGTGTCAGGTCTGGAGATCTTGCCAGCCGTTCTACAGCACCTCTCCTATCAATCCATTTTCCTGGAAATCTTCTATCCAGCCATTGTTGCAGGGTACTGCATAGTGCGAGGGAGTTCAGTCCTGTTGAAAATGCAAATTTTGTTCGTCCAACATCACGTTTCCTTCACTGACAGTGTGATAAGTGGATGAATTACATGTTCTAGTATGTTCAGATACAATTCTTCTATGAAAATTAGTCCAATAATATCATCCCCCATAATTCCAGCCCACACTTGATCTTATGCGGAAACCGAATATTAACTTCTAAAACACATGAGGATTTTTATTGTCCCAGTACCTACAGTTGTGCTTATTGTCAAACCCATTTAAGATAAAGGTTGCTTCATCACTAAAACAAATATTTTGTGTCAAATTTGGATCATCTTCGATTCTCTGAGACATCTACTCACAAAATTTTACTCTTCTATCAAAATTGTCTTCACTGGGCTGTTGGTGAATTTGTATTTTGTAGGGATAAAATTTGTTCATCTTTAGCACTTTATGTATGGAACCAACCGAAATGTTTGTTGCAGCAGATACTTTTGGAATGGACATGGTGTTTTCAATACTGAAATTACCTAATATTTCAATCTGCGGAATTTCATAGAGTTTTCTAGATTTATTTACCTTATTGCACACAGAACCAGTTTCTTCAAATTTACGTACTAAATCTATGACTTAACGTTTTTCTCAGGATGCCTTTCATTAAAAACAGTAGCAGTTCTGTGGGCACAACGGTTTTAAGCTCCATAAATAAATATGATTTCTGTTTTCTCTTGAATGGAATACACCATCTTATAAACATTGAATACACAAGAAATGTTCAAAGTGTTCCTTAATAACAACAATCCAGGTTACTAGGCAACGATTTAAAACAAAAGATGTAAAATAAATGAATGAGATGAATAAATAATTGAATACTCTTTCATATTTAAGTATAAAAATATAGGGGCGTCATGTGAAATTTAAAGTAGGGGTGAAGGGGTGAAACCTAAAATGCAATTAAGACCAGTTTTGAACTCCCCCTCAATATCTAAGCTGACTGTTTTTTGTTTACATTAAATGAAATTTAAATAAATTGTTATTTAGATTGGGAAGTTTTGAAATGAAACCCCTGTATACTGTGGAGCGAGAAGCTAGCATAGTGCTGGACGAGATACAATCTATGATACGGTGCATTAGTGTATGCCTCCAAAATCACCCATTGTTATGAGCATACTACTGGAGGCAAAAAAATGCAGAGTAATTAGAAGTTGATGAGGGGTTCAACAGCATGGTTCCTGAAATGTGAAATAGTTAATATGCTGAATTAATGGCCATTCACGACAAAAATTAAGTGTAACAGTGTAGCAGCATTAAATTAACATGACAGGCTACCATTCACAATTAAAAATAGTAATGTTTGCAGTAGCAAAATCTGTAGCAATTTAGATACAGTCACCAATTTACTTGGCATTTGGTTCATATTAAAAGAAACAAAAACTGATGTACTGTCACTTGACTTTAACTTCTATGATTTATTTTCATATATGTTTTACAAATTTTTCATCAAATCTCGTTTTTCTATCTACATCAGTTAATTATGGTCGAAATGGAACATTTTCTCATAGGTATACAGAAGGCTAGGCTACAGACAATTGAGGTTTATAGAAGCATGTCCCAGATATTTACGTGATGCATGGGTTTATTGCATTACGTGTCCCTAGCTTTAATTTTCAAGCATGTATTGGTATTTTAATAGAAAGCCAATAATAAAATACAGGATGATCCATTTGAGATGTCAGAAAAGTAAAGTTTTATATACAAGAGGTTAATGCTCACATCTCTGAGCAGCTTGTTGTAGTATACGCTACCGCTCAAAGGTTTTTGAACACACCTCATTTTTAGGATTTATTGAAACAATGGAATAAAAAAGACATGTTTAGTCACAACAGTATATTTAATGAAAATCAGCAATACATGCTAGATTTTGCTTTCTTCAAAGTAACCTCCCCTTCCTTTAATTACAGCTTCGCAAACTCTGGGCATTCTTTCTATTAAGTGCGCCAGTGTATCTTCAGAAATATCCCTCCATATGTTTTGCACATGACTCCACAATACATTTACATTAGTGGGTTGTTTCTTTCTTACCTCTCTGTCCAATGATCCCAAAGTAGTTCAATAGGATTGCAGTCAGGACTTTGAGAGGGCCAAACCATGTTCTTCAAGACTTGTCTCTCTTCCAATCGTTCATTGTATCTTCTACAGAGTATAGATGTATGCTTGGGATCACTGTCCTGCTGCAGAATGAACCCCTTGCTAATTAACCGCATCCCAGATGGTTTGGCATGCCATTGGAGAATATTGTGATAATGCTCCTTCATAATTCCTTCTATTTTCACAATATCGCCTGTCCTATTGCCACCAAAACAACCCCATACCAGCACCGAACCACCTCCATGCTTGACTGTAGGGGATATGCACTGAGGTGGCATGCGTTCACCTTTTGCACGTCGAACAAACTGGCGACATTTTGAGCCAAATAGCTCAAACTTAGATTCATCAGTAAATAATACCTTTTTCCACTGATCAACAGTCCAGCTTACATGTTGCTTGGCCCATTGTAATCTTTTCCGTTTATTGACAGCTCTCAATAGGGGTTTCTTTGCCGCAATGCAACCTTTCAGATGTGCATTCTGAAGTCGTTTCTTCACTGTAGAAACACTCACAGATTCATCCCTCCACTGGTTCAGTTCTGCTGTCAGCATGGGTGCTGTTTTGAAATGAGCATGTTTGCTGGTCTCTATTAAATGTTTGTCCTCACTTTTCGAGGTCACCCTAGCCTCCCCTTTCGATAATGGTCCTTATTGCTATTTGTAGTTACATACCTCTTTACAGTGTAATGGACACTTCCCAAAGAAACGTGTTCTTGTGTGCAATTTGACACATGGTGTGGCCTGCTTTATGTAAGCTGACTATTGCAGCACGTTTTTCTGCTGAAAGCTCCCTTCTTTTACCCATTTCAGACTTTTCAACTGCACAATAACAGTGTGTACCATTCACCTGCTTATGAAGCACTGAAGTGCTGTTTGCAGCCAATACCTGTGTATAGATGTCTGTGAACAACATCTAGGGAATCACAGACATACTATGACATCCAAAACAACATTAGGGTAATTGTTCCTATAAGGGCCAACAAATGCTACATTTTCAAAATGCATGTAATTGACAAACAAAAGGTAGCATAGTGAATTTCAATTGTCTCCATGGATTTCTACCATTTATAATATGACATTGGCTTTGTTTGGCGTTATACACTTGTTAATTGCAGCAAAACAGGCTGTTCAAAAACTTTTGAGCGGTAGTGTAAATGGAAAGGATGGAAGTTAACAATGAGTGATGTTTCAGACCTCATCCGCATGGCATGGCAGCGCTATTGTGCATAGACAAAACTGTGGTCACACCACAACAGTGCAGTGTGTTGTATGGTATGTGAAATGTGTCTTATGAGACATGTGGATTGTCAGTTTCCCAAATAATGCAGTTATGCTTGTTGACTCGGCCACTCACATGAAATGTGGCTTTGTCTATAAACATCCATCGATTTACCATTGATCGTCTACTTCCTGCCTCTCTCACATCATGATAGCAAACTAGGGATGAGCTTCATAATTACGCCATGTCAGAGCATGCTTTTACTGAATATGGATGGAAACATTGTATGCTACTGTCTAACAATCCTCTTAACACGTTGCATATGGCATATCCTACTCTGCTGATAAGTGGTGGAGTGGCTTTCATGGACTCTGGGTTAAGGCTTGCTGAATATCTTCCTCCTTGTTTCTATCACACATCCTTCCACCTGTGCAAGGCAGTTAGAGAATATTCGCCAAGCATATGTAGAGTTAACAATATCTTGATGTAATGGGGCATACTGAGAACTGTACTGACATTTGAAAGCACTGCGTCCACGTTATACTTGAAAATTTTGCATACCATACGACACTGAGCGCATGTTATGACATGACCATTTTGTCTCCTATGCATGATAGTGCTGCCATGCCACATGGATGAGGTCTGAAACTTCATTCATTGGTAACTTCCATGCTTTCCGCTTATTTTATAACAAACTGCTCAGAGATGTATGTATTAACCTCATATATAATGTTTACTGACATCTCAAACAGATGACCCTGTATATGTTTTTACAGTTTATACCTTCTTGTTGCATTCTGTATCCAGTTTAGAATTTGGCCTAATAAGGTTAGAACTGTCTAGTTCATAAAGGCTGGTTCACAACCGCCCGAGAACAGTAACGAGAATGGGAAGCAATGCACCATGCAAGATATTGGTTCACAACAGCTCGGTAACGAGAACGGGAATGCATATCGATCACAAAGTGAAAGTCAATTTTGCACATTGGGATTTCATTTGTTTTTAACTGACCAATGACATTTTTTCATCTACTTCCAATTTAGCCAAGCCAACGTCAAAATTTGATAGATAAACATTATATAAATGCATATCCATTACATTTCCGATCCCTCTACTTATACCAAGCTTTCATTCCTTTATTTAATGGCATACATTAAAATTGTTTATTGTTCTTTTTTCATTTCCACCAGTTTTAGCTGTTCTTTGTAGCTTTTGCCATTGTTTCTTAGGTAATAGCCAGTTTTGAGTTGTATATAAACAAACTACAAATGATCCCTTCACAGAGGAACCAACATTCATTAGATATGCGGGTGTTGGGATGAGGTTAGGAAGCACATTTACTACTAATGCTTCCAGTTTCATGTTTCTAGCTTGCAACTATAGAGAGCACTAGTGGCTATTTCATGTCCGGCCGCCTAGAATAACCTCTAGAATGAAGCGTCTAATATGCATAATAGGGATCTAATATGCTGTGCCCGAGAACGAGAAAGCTAAAAGTTGGGCAACTCTTCTTTCCTGTTCCCGGAGCCCGGGAAGGCTTCCCGTCAGTTGTGAACATTCCCATTTGAATACATGTATTTCAGCTTTCTCGTTATTGTTCTGGTTGCTGTTCTTGTTGGTTGTGAACCAGCCTTAAGTCTGAATCTGTTTAAAAAATCATGATCATTCCATTCTGAAAATGATCAGGTCTGTTTAAGAAAGTTCTGGGTCTCCGAGGTCTTTCAATTATGTGAATAACTTCATCATCACTCAGCAATTCCTCAAATACTTCCCCGATATTCTTATGTGCAGCTCAGACTGCTATCTTAAAATGTAGCATTAAACTGTAGTTAAACTGAGGACGAGTTATAGTAAAAATCTTAACCGGGTGTAAACCTCCTTTGTAATACTGTGCCTAATTTTATTATAGTTTTGTTAAAACAAAAAGGATATGTATTTCTCAACATTCTGATTGTGTTACATGTATTTCACCTTGAGTACAGTTTGTAGGTTTGCAAGGAGTACTAGTGTGAGGAGCAATCAGTAATAAAGTCTAAACAACATATGAAAGATTGAAAGAACAAGGTAGAGTTTATAAATAATTGACTAAGTTATACTATAGCTAGAGCTTTTAAAATATTTTATTGAACACTATAAGTAATAAAATACTCATAAAGCATTAAAGATCATTAAGAATTAAAACGAAATACAAGAGATCACTTACTTCAAACTTGTTGTACTTGGAATTGATTTCATAAGAATGAATGTATATATGAGGGCTGCCCCAGAAGTACATGACCTAACAAGGAAAACATAAAAATTTTAGGAAAAAACATCCTTATTTCTCCACATAGTCTTCTTTCAGTTCAAAACACGTTTCCCAGCGATGTTCAATAGCCTTGATACCATGTTTATAGTGAGAACCGTCGATCTCTGCAAAATAGCCATCAACGCAGACTCCACCTCTTCATCGTTGGCAAATCTTTTACCACCAAGCCATTTCTTCAAGTTTGGAAACAAAATAATCAGGGAGGCTAAGTCGGCGAATAGGGTGCATGAAGAAGCAATTCGAACTTAAACTCATTGTTAATTAATTTTGATGATATTTTTGCTATTGTTCCAAAAAAACTTTCAGAAGATGCTTTGAAATTATTGAATTTACAAAAAAGATCTATAAAATTCACAATAAAAAAGAAGAAAATGACCAATTACCTTACCTAGACATCAGGATCATCAGTAATAATGCACACAACAAACTAACGTTTGGCATTTACAGAAAACCAACTCACACAGAAAATTATATTAAAAACAATAGCTACAATCCTACAAGCCACAAACATGCAATTTTAAATAGTATTACAAACAGGTTAGTACATATACCAATGGAGAAAGAGGAATACCAACACATTATCAACATAGCCACCATGAATGAATACCAGAAAAAAACAATAGATAAGAAGATAAAAAAGTTTGAAAGACAGTAATACATCCAACAAACGACTACTTTACTCAGACAACAAAAACCACAAGCATATAGGAAGTTAACATATCACCTTTGGACACATAAATTTCAAAGGATTTTCAAGAAATACATCACCCTGTCTCCACAGAATAACCACAATATACAGAAACTACTATGCAACAGAACAAAAGATCTTATCCCCAACGATAAATCAGCTGGTATATATCAAATTGATTGTAATGAATGTAACCTGGTATACATAGGAAGAACCAAAAGAAATCTTGAAATAAGACTTAAAGAGCATATGAGATGCATTTACCAAAAGCAGCCAGATAAATCAGCAGTAGCACATCATTTCAGGTCTTCAAACCATGAAATCACTCCAAACATAAAACTCTTAAAACTGATCAACAGCAGCAATGAATTGGACATCTGGGAAAAAATACATATCGTCAAACACAGGAATCACCTAATGAATTTCAAACTACCACCACCCAGCAGCCTTTGGAGGTTCATCAGCCTGGCGCCAGAGAACACCACTAGCCACACCATTCCCCAGACAATAACTGGCAAACTCAGTTGAAAACATGCTGACGATGGGAGCAAACCATCTCCCGAAACGCGTTCAAGTAAGAACATTTTAGTGATGTAGTGTAACAACATTCAACTCTCTTTAGTTTAAATTAAACTCATTGATTTTGGCCATGGCGATAATGAATGTGTGAACTGGTGTATTGTCTTGATGAAACAAAACTTTCTTTTTTACCAAATGCGGCCACTTTTGCTTGATTTTATCACTCAAATGCTACAATAAGTTTGCATAATACTCACCTTGATTTGTTTTCTTTTTGAAGATAATCAATGAAAATTATCCCACATGCATCCCAAAAGACTGACGCAATGACCTTGCCTGCAGATGGAATTGTCTTCACCTTCTTTGAAGCTGATTCTCACCTTTCAACCCACTTTTTTGACTATTCCTATGTCTCAGGTATGAAGTGATGAACCCACATTTCATCCATGATTATGAATTGATGCAAAATCTTGGCTTTTTAGCAGTGAAGCATCACTCAAACTGAAACACCCTCATGACATTTTTGTTCCATTGTAAGTAAATATGGCTTCCATCTAGTGCACACCTTTCTTATGTCCAAATTTTCAGTCAATATGTGATGTACAGCACTTTTTGAAATGCCTACAATGTCTGCTAGCTCGCGCATTTCCGTCGACGGTCATCCAATACTATTTTGTTGATTTTCTTCACAATTTCTGGCTTAGTCACTTCATTTGGTCGACCACTGCAGTGTTCGTCTTGGCAGCTCGTATGACCTCCCTTAAATTCTGCCACCCAATATTTTACTGCTGTAAACGAAGGAGCAGACTCCTCCAAAGTAGACTCTAGCTCAGCTTTAATATTAGTTGGACTAAGACCTTTCAAATGAAAGTATTGTATCACATAGCGCTGAAAAGTTTTATCCATGTTTACAAATTTGTGCAGAGCATTTACTATTGTTGGCTGCCAAACAAATACTAAACAATGTAGCATCATCAAACTTCAAACTTAAGCTTTATAAAGTTAATACTTTCTACCAGAGTCATTTGTTTGAAACAACCGCTATCTGTACATCAGGTCAGGTACTTCTGGGACTGCCCTCACACCATCAAATTGCTCCTAACACTATCATGCCATGCTATATTAATTACTGGGCATAATGAGGTGTTTAATTGGTTTAACATTTGATCAGTTCGAGTCAAGGATTCACCAAATATCACACCAACGAGCTACACCATATATCTTGCATGCAAGTAATTTCCCAATACAGAACTAGGAAGAAAGTTACTCATTCCAATTTAAGTTTGTTATATTCAGTCTTTTATTAAACAGTGTACATGTAGTGCCTTGCTGCACTTTGCTTTACTTAAATACAGACATTACATAATGCATAGAGATATCAAATAACCAAAGAAATAAATACTGTAATATTAGGACTACAAAGGAACATGGAGGTAAGTCAACGTTTGGTCAAAAATAAGGTAGCACTGCCATCATAAAATATGTCACATTTATGTAAAAAACTGTGCTGGAATCTGTCTGTAGTCCAAGTATAGGTATGTTAAACTAAGTTTAAAACACCATTGATGTAAAATTATATTTTTTCTGGGCTTATCGTCCTTTTCCACTCTAATGTTCATATATATGCATACAGCATAGATGACTTATAATGACAATGTTCTTTGCTCCACTTTTTGTTCATGCTGTCATAGTGAAAATTTGAATTTCCTGCACTCAGTGCTGCTAACCTAACCTACCTGTATGCTTTGTCTATTTTACTGCACATATGTGCATGAACTATATTAAATCCTCTATTTTTTATATATATTTATTGTTGAAGGCATGGAATATAATTATATTTGATAGTTGAATCTTACCATTTAAATCTTATATGGGTCTTTACTTCCTTAAGGTGTATCTCCACTGCCTCAGCAATCAACAAAATGTGTTGATTCAAGACGTTGAGCTCAAAATGACGGTAAACGAACATCTTGGCTGAGCAAAATTGTTTTCCATTGGCAGTAGAAAACATTATGAGTGTGATATTATTCGACTAACTTTGTGCAGATTCTGAGTAACTTCGGCCAGACAAATATAGACAACTGGCCCAGAGCCAGCTCTAGGAACATCTTGATTTACAAGGGTAATCCCAAAAGTAAGGTCTCCAAAGCGCTGGGATCACAGGGAAACTGTTTGTGTGGATATTGGCCATACTGCTTTTTTCCTTCCTCCCTCCATTCTCTTCAGAAACCACCGCACATCCCTTAGCGCCCTCAGTCTTGGCTTGGCAGCCAGTTAAAATGGAGCTCCCGTTAGCCACTACCGCCAGGTGCGAAGTTCGCGCAGTTATTCGCTTTTTTTAGTGCAAAAGGGGTTAAACCTGTCGAAATTCATCGACAGTTGATGGAAGTGTATGCAGTCTCTTGTATGGATGTCAAAAATGTCTGCAAGTGGTGTAGAGAATTTGCAAATGGTCGCACGGAAATTCATGACAAGGAAAGAAGTGGAGACCGTCCATTTCTGATGAAACAATCGCAAAGGTTGAACAAATCGTGCTTCAAGATCAGCGGATCACTCTCCATGAGCTCTGCATTGTTGTTCCTGAGATTTCTTGAAGCACTATTCATCGGACTTTGATTGAAGAGTTGAAATTTCGGAAGGTGTGTGCAAGATGCTGACAGAAGATCACAAAAGGCAATGCATTGAAACTTCCCGCCAATTTCTTAAACGCTATGCAGATGAAAAAGACAACCTTTTAGATTCAATAGTCACGGGTGATGAAACCTGGGCTTTCCACTTCACACCTGAGACCAAACAACAATCACGTGAGTGGCGGCATTCCGGTTCACCCAAGCCGCGAAAATTCAAGAGAACACAGTCTGCCGGTAAAGTCATGGCAACTGTATTTTTGTTGGTCGACTTTATGGATCCTGGGACAACAATAAATACCGACAGGTATTGTCAGACATTAAAAAAACTCAGACGGGCAATTCAGAACTGCAGAAGAGGAATGTTGAGCAAGGGCATAAGCCTTCTCCATGACAATGCTCGCCCCCACACCGCCTGTCAAACCATGAATCTTCTGCAACAGTTTGGATGGGAAACCATCACCCATCCACCCTATAGTCCGGACTTAGCACCCAGTGACTACCACTTGTTTCCCAAGTTGAAAGAACACTTGGCTAGAAGGCGCTTCAGTGATGACGAAGTGAAAAATGAGGCCCATCACTTTTTCAAGAGCATGGCGGCAAGCTGGTATGACATGGGCATACAAAAACTGCCACAGCATCTACAAAAATGCATCGACCAAAATGGCAATTATGTGAAAAAATAGAAAATGTTAAAGCTTCAAAACTATGTACCATTTGTTGTCAATAAAAGTTTCTTTGTATTTTAAAAAAAAATTGGAGATCTTACTTTTGGGAATACGCTTGTAGTAAGGGAGGCTGTTAAGAACTGGTCCAAAGTAGAACATCATAAAACTTGGCTTAAAACTCCAGGAAACGAACATGGTAACTATTTATTAGAAAACCATGTAAGAAAAGAGCTGAAAGCTTACTTAAATGTAACAGACTTCAACTAAGAACAATTATTACATTTCTCACAGGACATGCTCATGTGCAAAAGCATCTTAACACGATGGGAGTGTTTCAGAGTAACTTAGATTGCAGATTGTGCAAGAAAGAAAGAAACTGAAACGGCCCAGCACATTATATGCTCCTGTGAGGCCTTGGCTTACAGGATATATTGCTTTTAGGAAAATGTTTTTAGAACCAGAAGAATTTGAAACCATATCTGCTATGAAACTATATTCCTCGGTAAAAGGTGCAGCCATAGTGAATTGGCTTTAAAACGATACAGGTAGCACAAGGCTGAAGTGTGTCCAGAGCAATGATGGAAATCTGTATAGTATAAGACAAGACAACTGGCCCATGTATAACATTCATTGCTTACTAGTAAGAAAAATGGAGTAGTTGAAAGGAAAGACAATGCAGTTAGTTAATGCAATTCATGCAAGACCTATCATCCAGGATATATCCCTAAAAGACTATGAAAATAAAATCAAGAAAATGAAGTATGTGTGAGGTTGCCCACATTTTTTAATGTACACATGAGGACATGCAAACAGAGGATAAACATAACCTCAATTCAGCTGATATGGCTGCTCTGAAATCCATCTCCTGTTTTACAATTGCCTGGTGAAATTATAGTCAACAACAAATTTAAACCTTCTTTTGACATGCTTAGAAAATTCTTGAAGCCAAATCTGCCTCAACTTTCAGCTCAGACAAGATGCTATTTATATTGTTTGTGTTGCTTAGAAAAGTGTGCAGTCTTGTGCCTCTTCCACACATTATGACTATAAAGGTTAAATCTTCATAACCAGAATCCATGTGATATTGATAGTAACATAGCAATAAGGTTGCACTTTGCATCACTTGTTAATGCAGTGGAGATGGAATGTTGATGGAAATTCCAACTACATGACTGAAAATGTTTTGCATTGCATGTTTTTGAAGTTGGTTATTATGTTTAGCATTGATTGTTGAGGCAGTGGAGACCCTCCTTTGTATTTGTTAATATTTACTTACGATTTAATTCATATAGCAGCTAAATATAAGCTGCAAGTTACTGATTGTTTTAAGGTCAACAACCAGGCATGGTTTGCCAGCAATGTGAATGTTTGTGACCATGTTTACCGGAACCAATGTTCAACAGCTTAAAAAGGCTTCCACTCCCATTCATTTTATAGGCGCTGTAAATGTTGGCATGTTTGTGAATGCAATACTTGCGGGGAAAACAAGCAACATGTTATTTCTGCATCATTTTCAAAGTTAGAGGAAGAGAAGCTGAGAAAAACACCTGGAAGTACAGGGTACAGAACCTGGCTGCTTGCAAGGTATTGTGCGTCAGAGGTAATGCCAGCTGGCTTCCCCCATTCCCCACATCCCACAGTCACGACAGGCTTTTTGTCCTTCAGTTACCACAGAGTGGTCCACTTCCATTTGCGAAGATGGGAAGGCAGTTTTCTTTAGAACAACGTATGTAAATGTTATTTTACGAAATATTACAGTGGCTGAGCTAAATTGTGTCAATCTAATGTATATACTCGGTACAATGCTTGTTTAGCTGTGGAAGAATGACATTTCCAGCATTTGCTATGAGGTAAGGGTTAATTTTGTTACATTTTATGTACAGGAGTACCGGCATGGCTGACTGGCATGTCGTGCTGCCCAGATGCAAAACCCTGTGCAACCAGTCAGGTTTTATGCATAAGACCTGACTGGTTACAGTTGCTGAGTCATTTAAGCCCTATAATCTCCTCACTGTGACCTTAATAAACCTATTGTGGGATTACCCTAATCTATATTGCCCACTTTAAATGAATGCTTCTAATGAAGCTTAACATTTTTCTGGGTGGTTGTGAGGCAATCTGCCCTTGGTTAGGAAAGCAGATTCTAAAAACCTGATTCTTGGGCGAACAAACACTTCGCAATCACAAAGTATATGCCTCACCATTTCTTTTTCTTGTTAACAGAAATGACATTTACTCACTCTGTGAGGGCAATATCCAGTGAGGAAGCTGTTCAGTATCGTCATCTCCTGTTTGCTGAATGTGAGGATCTCTTTTGATCTTTTAGCTGAGAGTTTTATAAGCTCTTTGGCATGATTTAGCTTTGGGACTTTATCCCAATAGCTTTCACATTCCCAGACTTTTATCTTTTGATTTAAATAGCAATCTGATACCCCGCAACCCAGCGGAGGGCGATGGATTGTTTTCGGGTGTAAAAATCCTTAGCATGGCTTCCTTCGGAAGGGAAATAAAGCTGGTGGTCCCGTGTCGTAGATTTACGGCACGTAAAAGAACTCAAGCCTGATAAAGAGGCCTCTGAGCAAAATTACCAGTCTTTCACGCCCAATATAGAATGGGACGCTAAGGACCACAGCAGTTAAAGAGCATCATAAATAAAACTCAATTTAATTTGATACCCCGTAAAATGGTTCAGCGTTATTCAATGGAGCGAAGACCCTGTACTTTGTAACCTAAAGCAAGTAAAGAATTGTTTTTTTCAATAATGAAAGCATTTTCTACATTTAAGCAGTCTCTTGAAGTTGCTTAAGCCTCATTTACACACACATTCTCTCTCTCTCTCTTTATAGTAGTACTACAAGCTTTTCATTCTTTGAATAGGTAAACATAGCAAGAGAAGTTTATGTAGAATGCACATTTCTTGGCAGTTGAAGCACTTTGGTTATTTGGTTTTAAATTTTTAAAGCTGCACATTGTTTTCATCTTCATGCTTTGTAACCATTACAAAGTGCACAGACAAAATGTCACATGAGAAACTGGGCAACAAGGTTCAGTAATCCAAGAACAGGAATAAACATGTGGATGATGATGGATCTCATTGAAAGTTTACCCTCGTCTTTTAATGTTGCAAGGTGCAGCAGAATGGGCAACGTGAAGATGTAGAGCAGACCACATATGGCACCAGTGTACCTGTAAAATTTGATGTAACTGCATTAGTATTCCTACGTAAAATCAAATGCAAAAACGAGAAGCACTGAGAGCACTCCTCAAATATATCATGATTCATTAAATTAATGAAAAGTTTTTCATTCAATTTAGAGATAAAATTCTCTCCCTCTGTTTCCCCTTCCCTCACTTTTATTGAGATGTATTCCCAAGGGTTTACAACACATTGCTACATATTTTGCCCGGACTTACAGAAGACTATATGAGACCTACAAAAAGGATGGGAAAATGTAGATACAAGAGAGAGGAATTTTTGCAAAGTAATCCTGGGATTGCCAAGAAGTTCACCAAATGGAGTAGCACAAACAGATTGATGCAGTAATTTGTATCACAAATTACTTAAATGTAAATAATGATTGTAATATGAATATGCATTTTTATGTGACATTGATTTGAGATGTTTATTGATTGTAAGTATTGTTGAGAAGTAAGTTTATACGGCCTTACTGAAACTGACAATAATAGCGTGCAATAATGCAGCGAGGGGGTGAGCTGTTTATCATTATTGGAAACGAGGAAGTTACGTAATGTTGGCGCGTTTTATTAGCCAATTGCAGCTCAGTTATAATCTTTAGGCATATCAGGGTGTATGTGTATAAATAGAGGCTAGGTTAGAGGTAAAGTCCTTCGGTCAGTCAGTTCATCAAAATTCTTTGCACACTACACGTCGCATTCCCGTCAGTTCATCGAAAATATTTGTAAAGTACACGTCGTCTTCAGTCAGTCAGTTCGTCGAAAGTATTTGTACGGCACACGTCGGATATCAATTTGCAGGTTACGCGTAACAGAGTTATGAAAAATCTCAAGTGTGATAAAGTTAATTATATAAAAAGTTGAAGTACGCGAATTAAGAAATATCAGTAATGAAGTTATTATAACAGTTTCAGTTTGGCGAGTGTCAAGATCAATGTGTAAATGTGATAGTAAATGTGTTCGACAATAAAAGTGTAAAACAAATTTCTTCATCAGTGTTATTGTTTGGATAAAAGATTCCTTTCCGTTTACACAACCTGTATAAAGAGAAGTGCTTGACCAAAAGGATAATAGCTAGCCGGAGGACAGAGAACCAAAATTAAATAAAATAACAGTAGCATTTTTTCAAACAAAAACTAATACTGCCGCAAATTGCTAACACCAGATGGAGCTAACAAACCTAACAAATGAATCACGTCACAAGATGGCTTCAACGCGTGAAGTAAACACACATACACAAACATATACAATAATGTTAAATAAATAACATTATAAGTAAAAACACTCCCAAGATCTAGGGAGGGTGGGAGCTAAAGTTAAAATGATAAAATGGGCAATCAAATAGTGGTTCAGAATAACAGGAAAATGAGATACTAAAGCAATGCTTGGTTGTACAGGAGAAAATGGGATGCACAAGATACAGATAATATTGGAAGAAATAGGAATGGGGGAAACATGGGCAGAAAGAAACAACAAAAGTAAGGGTTCCTGGAAAGAAATTAGAACAAGAGTGGAGGGCATTGAAAAGTAAGAAATTATAAGTAATTTCAGGGAAAAAATTCATTAATGGATTAAATATTTTAAAATGGAATGGGGAAAAAAGATACACCGAAGTATGCAACAAAGAGGCCAGAATGGAGTATACATGGGCAAGGACAGGTGTAATGAATTTATGTGGTCTAACAGGGAGGAGAGATGTACTAAATGCAATGGATTACATGACAATTGGCATTATATTCTGGAATGCAATGATACAGGTAGGGGAAGAGAGAATTTAATACTAGAGAAGTGGAAAAATTTACCAATAAAACTAAAAGTTAGGAAGATTTTTAATACAAGATCAAATGAATATATGGACAATGCAGGAAAATATTTAGGAAAAATAAGGTTAAAAGAAATATGAAGTAAATTAGAGAAAATACAGAAAACGGGCAACAAGGAAAAAAGTAAATAGTGGATACATTATACTTCCCCATTTTATATATATATATATATAACAGAATGTTAAATATAAAGGGAAGAGAAATAATAAGGAACTCCATTGTATTGTGTACATTATATAAAGTGTATGTAAAGTTTAAATCAGACAATCATTCATATAGAAGACAGCAGGCTGCCCAATGTTGCACAGGTTGTCTTTTAAAACTCAAATCACGAATTTCTTTTCCATTTATTAAAACGTTTTGTCAACCACATTAGAACTCATCATGTGGGAAAAGATCTTCATTTTTAAAAATTCCAATAGCCTGTTAAATTTGAGATGCCACCAGTATGCAACACCATTAAGTTTGCCTCCAGATGGCAACAGTTGGATGCTCAGCATGAAGAAGGAGGAGGAGAGAGAGCAACCAGCAGTCACCACAATGCTGAGGATGGAGACAAATGTCTCCAAATATGTTCCATGATTTTACAACTTGATGTAAAGTGTGAACATCGACACATTCATATTATATAAACAAATAAAAAAACTTTCTTACTTGAGTTTTTTTTAAAATATTTTAGTATTGGTATTGCATACATATCACGTTATAAACAGATTCAATTCTCTTGTTTTGCTGTGTTTTAATTGGCAAATCATGACCATCTACATATATACTGCTTGGAATGAAATATCTTCAGCATTTGTCTTATTTTACATGTATATTCTATGGAGTAATAACTATTTTCTACTCCATGGAATTCTCAACTAAAAGTCAAGGCCTTTTTTGCAAGCATGTGTTCATATTCAACCACAAGGACTTTCTAAATCCTTTATCATCTTTTAGTTATTTATGAAGTGAAATTAAGTACTTTATAGCCCATGCGCATCAGAGAGAACTGTTCTTTCCAATGGTGAAAGAATTACAAAAATTGGTTGAGTGGCTTTTGAGATTACGCTACACATACATACAGTCATACAAAATTTCTCTCTTTATAATATTGTGGCACATTAGTAGGTATTAGTAGCTATTGTCATGCCAGACACATTATTGCATCACATTGGCGACAGCATTGTTGGGGAAATTTCTTTCGGCTTTGGGTTTGAAGTTCTCTCTGGAATTCTACCATTGGCCTGTGAGTATATTTTAGCTATACTTTTCACCATGGTTGACCACCCAGAAGTGTTCATAAAAAATTCAGACATACACAGCAAACAAACCAGAAATGGGCAGGACTTACACAGGGCAAGCAATAACCTACAAGTATTCCAAAAAGGGGCTTACTACAATGGTATAGTATTATTTAATTCACTTTCATCATATATTAAGGAACTGAAAACTAATAAAAATAAATTCAAGTTAGCATTGAAAAGATATCTCATCACTCACACCTTCTATACAGAGGAGGATTTCTTTCATTCAAAAAAATAACTGACTATAAAATGTTACCAAATTTTATAACTACCTACATTAAGTATAAATAATATTGTTTTAAATTTTTTTAGCTCTAACGTACTCTACATAAGAACTACAATTTATTTACATACAAGTACACAATGTAATTATGTATTTATGACGTAATCTACATCCTAAGTAGACTAGCTTTCTTTAAGCTGGTCTAGCTCACAATAGGGTCTATAGATTGAGATGTTATGTTATGTTCTGGCATGGCGACTCACCGTCTTAGCTGCCGAGCTTAGCTAGCAGTGGGGAGAGAGGGGGGATAGTTGAGCGTTACTTTCTTTGTGTGTTTAGCGTCTAGTCTGGCTTGAGAGTTGAGTGTGTGAATTAGTGTAAATGTAGTTCTTGTGTGAGGCATCTCCCCTCAATTCTTTCTTTATCTCTTTGTGTGTGATGTAGGGACATCATTAATCGTGTATTGAATAAACCACAGGAATGTAAATAATGTGAAAGATGTGTAATTTGTTATAAATATCCCACACCTGCACCGGAATGTGAATATCAAGGTCCTGGTCCTCTCGCTGTATCTGTAGCTACGTTTCCTCATGCGCATTTTGGGGTGATTAAAATTTAATACTTTTGCTGGAAACCTTCTGACCCTCACCCCAGTATTTAAAATTTTTAGGGAACTATGTTGTACTAAACTATTACTATAGAGTTTTAAGACATTTGTGTCACTTATGACCTATTAGCACGTTATCCCCATATTATCCTTGGTTTTCTGTAACTGAGGTAGTCTCCACCACAGCTTGGATAATCACAATTCTACTGTATTATAAGTGAAAAATGAAAAAAATACTTGTATATGCTTTTAAGTTAGCTCCTTTCCCTAGTATATTGACTTTGGCCTACCTTAGAATGGTGCCAATCTTGGGCAGGAATATAGCAAACAAGACACAGATCAAGATCACAAAAGCATTGAAGCTAAAGATGTGAAGGAACTTTGGTCTTGCAGGATCCATTCCTAACTGGCTACCAAAGTTGAGGAAGAACTGGGAGCGGAGCATGAAGGCAATCAAAGGGTATACTGTAATAAGTTGAAAGAAGAGGAACACTCTTGCTATCAGCGTCATTAGGTCCCAGTTTGGGAAGTTATTCAGCATATTCTGTAACCAAAATACAAATTATTAGGATCACATGCGGGTAAGGCATGAATTAGACTCGTCTCAAAACATGGATATTTCATTAAAAATCCCAGATAAAACTTGATTTTTACTTTCTCTACTGCTTATCTATAGTAAGTAGAGCAAATATTGCATTCTACCCAAAATGTGATACCAACATCCCAGAAATACATGTTTTGAGGTCCCCTGAATAAAATTTTTTTTTATAAAAAATGTGTGTATGTGTGAATAACATAACCCAAAAATGAAATTTCTGATAAATACCAAACTTTGTATTTAGGTTCAGCATCCTCCAAAGATGCTAAATGAACATTTTCAAGAAAATACCGCACTCCATACTACCCTTTAAATGGAAATTTTTTTGAAATTTCCTATTTTCTCAAAAATGGTTCCAAAAATGTTGATTAAAGGCTGGTTCATAATAACTCAAGAGTGGCAACCAAAACAGAAACGAGAATGGGAAGCAATACAGCATGCAAAGTTTTGGTTCACAACCGCCTGGTAACGAGAACAGGAATGCATGTAGATGATTATATTGATCACAAAGTGAAGTACGTTTTTCACTGGTTTCATTTGTTTTCAACTAGCCAATGATATTTTTTACCTCTTCCAATTCATACATAATGCGGGTTAGCCAATGTCAAAATTTGATAGAGTAAACATTAAATGCATCCATTACATTTCTGATTCCTCTAGTTGTACCAAGCTTTCATTCCTTTATTTAAGGCGCACATTAAAGTTGTTTATTGTTCTTTGTTAATTTCTACCAGTTTTTTGCTGTTATTTTTGAGGCAATAGCCAGTTTTGAATTGCATATAAACAAACTACAACGCTTTTGCTAGAAGAACCAACAGTCTGATTCTGCAGGTGTCAGGATCTGAGGTTAGGATGCACATGTGCTAGTATTTTCTTCAGTTCTATGTTTCCAGCTTACAACTAGCAGTTGTTTCATGTCATGGCCACCTAGAATAGTCTCTACAGTGAACAGTCTAATATGCCATGCCTGAGAATGAGAAAGTTAAAACATGGCCAAGTCTTTTTTCCCATTCCCGGGACCCAGGAAAGCTTCCCGTCAATTGTGAATGCTCCCATTAAAATACTTGTGTTTCAACTTTGTTGTTCTCATTCTGTTTACTGTCCTTGGTTGTCAACCAGTCTTAAAAATATCATATATTTAAGATATTTACATGTATATCTTGAATCTTCTGGGAATAGCCTGTGAAGTTCTCTTCATTTGGAAACAATTTTGTATAACTGGTAAACATTAAGAGAGACAAAACATTCTGCACAATTTATTTTAAGTAACTTTTTTGTAGCATCAGCCATTTCCAAGATATCTGTTATTATCGGTATGGATATGAAATTTTTGGGTGGAATGCTATTTTTCTTCTAGCTACCAGTACCTGATAGAGTTACTGTTGTGAATAATACAGGTTGATACATTAAAATGCTCAAAACCACCCGTCAATTACATATGAAGTGATGCTACTTACATCAGCGATGCATTCCTTCTTGAGAGGGAAGGTGATGTAGAATACAACTCCTATGCTGACATAGGTGAAGATCACGAGAAGGTACGCCACACACAGGTCACGGTACTACAGAAAAGCCAAAAAGAAGTAAGCAAACAGTGATTTGGTATAATAATTGAATACAGTAATGCTTGCCTATGAACTGAATATGAGACTTT
The DNA here is from genome assembly GCA_030765065.1 of Deroplatys truncata. Classification (NCBI taxonomy): domain Eukaryota; kingdom Metazoa; phylum Arthropoda; class Insecta; order Mantodea; family Mantidae; genus Deroplatys; species Deroplatys truncata. The sequence goes on from CM060985.1 coordinate 172,121,719, forward strand.
CAGAGGTGATTGGCATACAAAGCTAATTTTACAGATATATCATCAGTTTTACTTAATTACTTACCAAAGATTTTATCTCGTAAAGATAATTTAACCGAGAAAATAAAGATGAAATTGGTAAAGAATATTAATATAATGATATTATACAGGGTCTTTCATAAGTAAGGAGTAATGCAAATAAAACTAAAATAAACTCAGCTTTCAAAAAAATGCTCAGACATGTCAAATTTAATATTTTGAAAGGAAAATTTTACAAAAAAGAAATAAAATTTTCAGCTATTATTGGACAGGGTGTAACGTTATCAATAAATATTTTAAATTGCAACATATTTTTTCATTCTTTTCTGAAAAAAACATCTTATTTAGTTGCATGACCCCATAGTAATGGTTTGGCTGCTATGGAAATAGATCTCTTTCCAGTTGGTATTTGAAATGTAAAGTCTTTGTTATGAGGCCTGCTAATATGGAAGATTAAACACGGGATTAGAGATATAAAAATGTTCAACACGCTTTGACTCACTGCTAGATTGTAAATGGGAAGCACTTTGAAAAAGTTGAAGATGTTAGGCAAGTATTTCAGCGCAGTCCACAACTAAGTATTCCACTGTTCACAACATTGTCCATAAAATTGAGTGCTATAGCCAGGACTTGAATCATGGATCTTCCACTTTTCATCCAGTTGCTCTAAGTGAGCTACCATGGCAACATGCCAGTATGATTAAATTCCCTAACTGACTCGCATTTTCTCCGGTAAACCACAAGGAGATCTCACATCATTTTGAGATGATATACCCTAATGGCAATGTCATAAGTCTTGGCTTCATAGGAAGTTGGGGAATATAATGTTGTAATGGTAGTTCCCTTGGTTAGAGCAATTGAACAGAAACTGGAAGATCTGTGGTTCAAATCCTGGCTATGAGAAGTTGTTTTGTTACGTAATATATTTACGTAATTTATTAAGCTTCATGCATTGGAAGCCAATTTGAAGAAGTATTGTTCTTGGAGTTTACTTTGTTTAAGAAGTTTGCAACACGCTTTGGGCATCGGTTTGAATTTCTTGATTACATAATAGTTACTGTTATTACGCAATATGCTACTATGTATGAGAAGCTGATTTTAAGATGTGTTTTAGTTGTTACACTCCAAGTTTTACGCTATAATATTTAACTTTGTTATTAAAACTGCTTCTATATATTATTTATGTTTGAATTTGCCTCGGCTGCATCAGTAATGTTTGTAGAGTTATGTATCTCTTAGGCAGGGTGTGGTACGACAATAATTGTAGACATACATAGAATTTAAGTTTTTAAATTCACTTCTTTTATTAATCCTTGCACATTTTAATAAAGCACTACACTTTTTAAGAGCTGTGAGATTCTTTAATGCTTTCACTTAGCTAACGCGTAGACATATTTTACGATTCACACGTAATATTTCTGTAGAGAACACATCTTCCATCTGGTCACCACCAAGGTTTGCCAGCAACTGAACATTATTTCAACCGTTAAACCCGTAGGCTTCGGTATTTCAAGTCTCTGATTGGCTAATTCTAGTCCAATAGAATATCTGCATTTTACTTAAAGCTTTTCTTTGCTATTGATTGGCTAATTTTAAACTGTTACTGAATTTTACATTATAATTGCTATAATCATGACTAGTAACTTTCAAACTCTCAAACTCATTATTGCTATAAGGTTACCTCATTATTACCTCATTGTTAGCAACTTAAAACTTATTATTCTCACAGCTCTTGCATTATTAGAGTATGTAATGTATTCACATAACATTATTAAAACATGTTTACAATAAAAATAAGCATTTGCAATGAGTGTTACATACAATTCAAATAATTATTACATACATATTGTTTCAAGGTGGCCTTTATTGAATTTACTTATTATAAAATACAATTGAAATTATTCAGGTATTAAAATACTGCCTCAGCTATAGCATTGAATTTTTCAGTCATGTGAAAGCATGACTGAAAACCTTGTGCTACATATGGCTTGTGTGACAATTCAATTAACCATAAAAGATTGTGCCTTAAAGCATACAAAATCCAAATGGTGCAGAAGCTTCTAATAATAGGGTTTTCATTATCGTGATTGTATACAATTTTATCCGTTACTACTTGTGATTGTCTACCACTCAGTCCAAAATGATGGAGATTAAAGAAGTGCATGATATGATCAAACAAATACAGAACCTAAATAAAAGTATAGTCTTACAGTGGATTCCCTCACACTGCTGTGTTTTTGGAAATGAAATAGCAGATATTTTAGCAAAGAAAGGAACTAAAATCAACTTTGTGATATAGCAAAATTTTTCATGTGAATCAATTAAATGAATCATAAAAAGAAAAATAATTATTTCTGATCATAATTAACAGATAACAGTTAAAAATGAACAGTCAAAATGGAAGAAATTTTAAATGGTCCATCAATAGTTCCTGTTTTACCAAGAAAATCTTCTGTTGCTGCATTCAGACTTGTCACAGGACATGACTGTATGAATAAACATCTTTACAAAATTGGAATAGTAACATCTCCAAATTGTTTATTGCGCTCCAAGAAAGAAGAAATGGACATGGAACACCTAATATACTGTGGCTTTTGAAAATATTGGGAAGCAAGGAGAATGATTTCATTATTAGCTCCTGAGCAAAAAAAAAGCACTCTCCCCCCCCTCCCCCCTTAGGAAGAACTAATGTAGGTGGCCCTGATTGAAGGTCTTGTCACTTACTTAATACAAAGTGTATATTTCTGCAAAACTAGAAGTTTATTCTGCTTTAAAATTCAGGTCAATAGTCTTTCCATGAATGAGGTTATTGATAGAAAATGTTAATGTTATAGAAATTGTTAGGTACTTTGGGACATGACATTTTCAATATAAAGAGGTTACAATATGTGATAGGTTACTAAAGTGCAGCTTTGACATTTTTCCACCATTATGGGATAAGTCACTAGAATCTGGTGATATTTGGGTTGTTAAGTTCCATTCATAACCAGCAACTCCTCCACAAATACACACCTGTCACATGTACTGGGAAGGTAACATATTGTATCTGTTAAGGTAGCATCCTGTTTTTATATTTGTAGGTGTTCAAACCTTCATGCCGTCCATTTAGTCACCAACTGACACGCATTATAATATTCATATATTGTGTGTATTAATTACTTTATTGCTTACATTAGATTAATTATAGTTATATTAATTCAATTTATTATACAAGCTTTTAATTATTAAGGTTTTTATTAATTATTAGGTCTTACCTTTGCTGTTAGGTAACAATTTTAATTCTTTTTTGCAATTTTTGGTGTAGTGTTGTCTGTCTGTATGGGGTTTTATTTTTAGAGGAAGAAGATGTGTGTAAAAGAAAGTATAGTTTTTTGGTTTAGGTAGGTATGGCAAACTCAAATGAAAACGTAACTATAACTTGTTGTTCATACTATTACAGTACAGTAATTTGCAACGTTTAATAACTAGGCATGTTATATAAATTAAGTCCATAGCACGGTTCAGTACTTTATTTAACGCTTAAGGTACATTTATCATTCATTCATTCATTATCTGTTTACCCTCCTCTTATGTAGGACTTACACCCCCCAGGACTTACAAGCGGGTGCCTGGGGTCAGAGGCCCGTCGAGGAGCAGACACACTCATGGATCAGACAGAATATCCAGGATGGGTGATCAGCCCGATGCCTGGTATGGGATGAAGGAAGTAGATGAAACGAAATGTTGGTGAAATGGATGAAAGGAAAGGTGCTGATGGAGCAGTTGGTGGAATGAATGGCGGGGGAAACCGGAGAACCCGGAGAAAACCTGCCCAGACGCCGCTTCGTCCACCACAAATCCCACTTGCAGGTCCCTGGGATTGAACCCGGGCCGCCTCGGTGGGAGGCGAGCAGTCTAACCACTCGGCCACGGTGCCGCCTTTAAGGTACATTTAGGTTACAGGTAATCAGTGATTATGGCAGAGAAGGAAGGTGATGTCCAAACCTTTGTGCCAAAGAAAATAATATTACACAGCAGTATATGTGATATGACAGTGACTGAGAATACTAGCAGAAGACTGTCTTTTGTAAATAGGTTGTCTGGTGATATACCTATACTCGGCGCCAATCAAGAAGGTGATTGACATTTCGCGGAGAGAGAGGCAACGTTGCCGCTCATCACGACCACATGGAGAGCGTGCTAGAACTGTGTTAAAGGCGCACCTGCATTGTAGAGCGGGTACGAAGACAATTGTAAAATAATGAATCTACGTGCAGAGGATAGAACATGCAAGAATATATCAGTGTAAAAACCTGCGTTAATGGAAGAGATATACCTGTGAAATACTGATGCTTATTCTAATGGAAAAAATGCCATATTTCCGCATCGCTGCTGCTGCTGCTTGTTTGATAGACAATGTTGCCACCGCCACTGTCGTCATCATCATCTGAAGAGCTGCTAGAATTCCCCACGGAAATGGCAAGCTGTTCTATAGTTTCTTCCAAAACTCCTTCATTTTCCCAAGCTGCACTTATTACGTCCTTTGTATCAGTCACCGCTTTTTTTCCAGTTTTCAGCTTTCACTGCTGTTAGTGCCTCTTCTTGAGCTTTATTACTGACGAAACAGTGAAACCTTTTTTGTTTTGCCCAACATAACCCTTTATGTCAGCACAAATTAATTCAATCGAGTTAAAATGACAATGATAAGGGGGAAGCCTAATTATTTTGTGACCATGTTCTGCAGCAATGCCATCGCCTACATAACTTGGAAACAGCGGTTTGTTTGCTTTCACAAGTTCCAGTAGCTCACTTTTCTTCAGTCCCTCCTTCACTGGTATATTGCAGCGAACAAGCCACTGAATTATTTTCTCCTCTTGGAAATATTCTCTCACAGAGTATATTTCCGGTGCCTGTCCTTTAATTAGGATACCTTTACCAAATACAGTTTTATTCGGTTTCCCAAGTGCGCTCAGTTTTTCGTTTGGCTACGCTATCTTTGTCACTATTTTTGGACATTATTAAATATCCATTAAACGTGTTAACACAATTATAAATGCTCACACAACACATGCAAGCAGAAATACATGGACTCAAAACACATGTAACACAAGGCAAATACCATACAAATAGGACAATGCAAAAGAACTTTTCAGTACGCAGGCAATCTCTAAACTGATACAAAAACATAAGCAAGCTGGGGCTAAAAGGAGGACATTGTTTATAACTGCAGTGACAGCAGAAGATAAGACTGCAGTTCATGTTTACTGCAACGTTCGCTTGCCCAGCATGTCATGCCAATCACATGTTACGATATCGCAACAAGGCATTTGCGTCTATCGTTGCTATGGAAACGTCTTAGTTCTAATTGGTCCTTCTAATGGTTGCTATGATGACCGCTGTGACGTATTCATCCCCTCCCATTCATTTAAAGCTTTCCGCCACGCGGTTAGTAACTGTCAATCACCTTCTTGATTGGCGCCGAGTATAGTGACTCAAGTTACAATGTTGACCGCGTTGACATGTGGCATCAGTAATCTTTGTTTTTTAGTAAAACCTGGCTTAGGCTGTGTCATCTATAGTGGGCTTATTCATTTTGTTGTTCCCAGTAATAAGGATCAACAAGGCTGTTGAGAACCCACCAGCAGGGAAGTCACACAATCCTTATCAACTACATGAAAACATTGAAGGGTAGATAGAAAGCACTTCTTTGTGTGTACAGCAAATGATAATACAGATAAAATATTTCCAAATGTTGCCCTTGCTTGTTGCCACATAACACTCTTAATCGTTTAAAGCTCTGAAGTATGAGGTACAAGATTATATAATAATTTACTTTAATAATTGACACAGATCTCTAGGTCTTAAACTTTATAACAGCGTACCTCATTATCTGACAGAAATATTTTGTATGTATAAATTCAAATTATCAGTGAAGAAGTTCCTCTTAGAAATTTATTTTTATAGTCTAAATGAGTTCTATAATAGCGTTCAAAGTAAATAATTATTAGTAAACATAATAAACTCTTTGATATATATAATACACACTGCTTTTTCCTCACACTGTGGCCACCTCTTGGTGGCTCCAATCCAGCTGCCTCAGCTCAGTCTACTGCCAAAAGAGGTATGTATCCCCGTAAGCAGATTAATGTTCTCATAATTACAATTACAATGTTAATAAGCACATACCTTTCATAAGAGATGCCCTTCTCTATCCACACATTTCTAACATCTTCTCAGGAAATTTTCATTCACACTGGAGAGTTCAGCATCCAAAATTGAGTGAATTTCTCAGCTGATGTTTTCTTTTAGTTCTTCCAATGCACTGGGGTTTGTTGCATACACCTTATTTTTCATGTTCACCCGTAGATAAAAATCGCATACAGTTAAATTAGGGGATTGTGAGGAACATAATCCTTTACTAATCAGCCTATTTTCAAAAATGTTCTGAATTAAGCTAAACAACTTATCAGCGGCATGTGCAGTAGCAGAATCTTGTTGGAAAAATCCAGACTGACATTCAATGTTGGTCAGCTGTTCAAACAAATGTTGTGAGTATTCCATTCCTGTATCTCTCTGCAGTTATTGTTTGTTCAAACAATATAGATCCTATTTTCATGTCATGAAAGGGAATCTCGTGTAAAAAATCAGGTTTTTCTGTACTCCAATATATGTTATTTCGCGACAATACAGTCATACAAATGGAACTGTGCTTTGCCAGAGAAGAATATTAAGCAGTGAATTACTCATCATTTCACATAATCCAATTGCAGAAATTTACCGAACTCTAATGATCATGTGAAAATAAAGTGTATACAACAAACCTCCAATCATTGCAAGAATTAAAAGAAAATATCAGATGAGAAATTCACTCAATTTCGAATATTGAACTCTACAGTGCAATTGCAAATTTCCTGAGAAGATGCCAGAAATACACTACGTGATCAAACGTATCCGTACACCTGGCTGAAAATGACGTACAAGTTCGTGGCGCCCTCCATCGGTAATGCTGGAAGTCAATATGATGTTGGCCCACCCTTAGCCTTGATGACAGCGTTCACTCTCGCAGGCATACTTTCAATCAGGTGCTGGAAGGTTTCTTGGAGAATGGCAGCCTATTCTTCACGGAGTGCGGAACTGAGGAGTGGTATCGATGTAGGTCGGTGAGGCCTGGCACGAAGTCGGTGTTCCAAAACATCCCAAAGGTGTTCTATAGGATTCAAGTCAAGACTCTGTGCAGGCCAATCCATTACAGGGATGTTACTGTCGTATAACCACTCCGCCACAGCCCGTGCAGTATGAACAGGTGCTTGATCGTTTTGAAAGATGCAATCGCCATCCCCGAATTGCTCTTCAACATGGGAAGCAAGAAGATGCTTAAAATATCAATGTAGGTCTGCGCTGTGATCATGCTATGCAAAACAACAAGGGGTGCAAGCCCCCTCCAGGAAAAACACGACCACACCATAACACCACCACCTCAGAATTTCACTGTTGGCACCACACACGCTGGCAGATGATGTTCACCGGGCATTCGCCATACCCACATGTTGCCATCGGATCACCACATTGTGTACCATGATTCATCACTCCACACAACATTTTGTCACTGTTCAATCGTGTAATGTTGATGCTCCTTACACCAAGCGAGGCGTCATTTGGCATTTTCCTGTGTGATGTGTGGCTTATAAGCAGCCGCTCGACCATGGAATCCAAGGTTTCTCACCTCACACTTAACTGTCATAGTACTTGGAGTGGATCCTGATGGAGTTTGGAATTCCTGTGTGATGGTCTGGATAGATGTCTGCCTATTAATCTTTATGACCCTCTTCAAATGTCGGCGGTCTCTGTCAGTCAATAGACAAGGTCGGCCTGTATGCTTTTGTGCTGTACATGTCCCTTCATATTTCCACTTCACTATCACAGAAGCAGTGGAGCTAGGGATGTTTAGGAGTGTGGAAATCTCGCGTACAGACTTCTGACACAAGGGACACCCAATCACCTGACCACGTTCGAAGTCTGTGAGTTCTACGGAGCGTCCCATTCTGCTGTTTCACGATGTCTAATGACTACTGAGGTTGCGGATAATGAGTACCAGGCAGTAGGTGGCAGCACAATTCACCTAAGATGAAAAACGTATGTTTGTGGGGGTGTCCGGATACTTTTGATCACATAGTGTATGTGGATAGAGAGGGACAACATCTCTTATGATAAGGTATGTGCTTATTATCATTGCAATTGTAACTGTGAGAACATGAGGGGTTTTGGGATATTATAACTGTTTTGGTGGGAGTCCGTGCTGCGGTTGCTGGTGAGTGAGCCACTGTGCAGTGGCTAAAGTGTGAAGGAAAACACTGACTCTCTGTGTGTGCGTGCGTGCGTGCGTGCAGGTTTTGAGAATGGGAACAATGAGTTGTGGTAAGCCAAAGCAGGTCTTCCTAGCTTTAGATTGAAGTTCAGATAGTAATATATGTAAGCCTGGCTGTGCTCCAACAAAGTTTAGCATCAGTATTTCCATGTATGTGCATACAGGTGTTGCCATACCATAGGCTAGGATGGAACTTGAGTGATAGCATTTCCGGTTATGAGTTTCTCTACTTTAAAAGCCAGTGTAGGAGAAAGGGAATGCCTTGAAAGACTGCATCAGGCATTTGGGGATCTTTACTTTTTGCAATCCACGATTTATCAATGGTTTGCAGAATTTAGAAGAGGAAGGGATTCCCTCGAAGATGAAGACCATGCAGGATGGCCTGCTACAGCTTATAACAGATGAAAGTAGAGCATGTGTTGCGGGAAGGTCATTATTGCATTGAGCCCTAAATATTGGATCAGCAGCAATGAACACCATCCTTAATGCCAGGAAACTCTGCAGTCATTGGATCCTCCACCACCTTACAGAAACAAGCATGTGTGCAGTGGTGCCAGGAATTGATAGAACAATTTTATGGGGGAAGATCCAAAGGCATATTTAACATCATAACAGGCGATGAAAGCTGGATATACCAGTGTGAGCTTGAAACTAAGTGACAATCATCAGTCTGGGTGTTCCCAGGAGAGAATCCCCCAACAAAAGTGAGGCAAACAAGAAGTGTTGTTCATTCTTTTAAACTAATGACCATATTGTGGCAATTTCACTCAAGGGACAAAAGACTCTCCCTGCCAGATGGTACACAATGAAATATCTGTCACAAGTCTTCACTGAACTGAGAACAAAGTGTCCTAAGACTGGTCTGTTGCACCTCGACAATGCCTCTGCCCACATTGCACTAGGAACAACCCAATTACTACAGGAGTTAGGAGTCAAATATTTGTTCCATCCTCCCTACAGTTCTCATCTGGCTCTATGTGACTTTTTTCTATTTCCTAAAATAAGAGAAAGAAATCAAGGACAATTGTTTGAATTAACTGAAGCCTATAAATTATACAGAGTGAACCAGGTGTAAAAGGTGAAGGTTTGTAAATGGAAACAAAACTTAATTGTTAGAAAGGTAGAATCAGATGACTGAAAAATTCAATGCGATAGCCGGGATTTGAACCACGGATCTCCCGGTCTCCGTCTGGTTGCTCTAACCACTGAGCTATCATGGCAACATGCCGGCACGACATTAAATTCTCCAACTGATTCGCATTTTTCCCGGTAAACCACAAGGAGATCTCAAGGTATTGAAATGTCATACCCCAATGGCAGCTTACATTCTTTGTAAGTACTTAAGTCCCAGGCTTTATACGAGGGGTATTTTTTAAGTAAGGTCCGGTTTGTCGTTGTAAAAAAACTACGAGACATACTTTCGTCAAATATTTTTTATTCAATTCTTCATACATTCAGCTATTTCTCCACATAGTTGCCGTTGTTGTTGAGATATTTGTCGTAACGAGGGACAACTTTTTGTAGTCCCTCGTCATAGGAGACCGCCGCCTGTGAGGAAAGCCAATTCATAACAGCTGCTTTCACTTCATCGTCCGTCTGGAAACGCTTGCCGCCGAGGAACCTCTTCAGATGCAGGAAGAGGTGGTAGTCGCTAGGAGCAAGATCGGGGCTGTAGGGAGGATGATCGATCTGCTGCCAACCAAAGGATCCAATGAGAGCTTGTGTCTGAGCAGCGGTGTGTGGCCTTGCATTATCGTGCAAGAGAATCACTCCGGCAGACAGCAGGCCGCGACGTTAATTCTGAATTGCACGGCGAAGTTCCCCTCAAAGTTTGACAATATACGGCTGCATCGATTGTTGTCCCCGAATCCATGAACTCCACAAGCAGAATACCACATCTGTCCCAAAAGACTGTTGCCATAACCTTGTGAGTTGAGAATGAGTGCTTGAATTTCAGTTTCGTCGGAGAAGTCGTGTGTCGACACTTCATCGACTGTTGTTTGGATTCAACGATCACGTGGGACACCCATGTCTCATCCCCCATGATGATATGGTCCAACAATACATCACCTTCCTCGTGGTATCGGGTCAAGAACGTCAGAGCACTGGCACATCTCTTTTCTTTGTGTTCCTCTGTCAGCATCTTCGGAAACCATCGATTGCACAATTTTCTGTAGCCCAGGATTTCTGACAGAATTCTGTACAGAACAGACCTTGAAACCTGCGGAAAATGCAATGACAGTGTGGTAACGGTGAACCGTCGGTTGGCAAGAATTTCAGCGTTTACGCCACGCACAAGATCCTCGCTAATGACAGATGGTCGGCCCGAGCGCGGTTCGTCGTGCATGTTCTCTCTGTCTGCCTTGAATAACCTCACCCACCTACGGACTTTGGTATCACTCATGGCTTTGGGGCCATAAACTTCACTAATCTGGCGATGAATTTCTGCCGCTGTCGTATTCCTTGCTGTCAAAAATCGAATGACCGATCTGATTTCACACCCGGCGAGTCACGCGATCGTCGTAAACTTTTCCATCACACAGTACGGTCCACACTCACTGCCTGCCTGACTCCAACCGCTGTGTCACTGTGTGCAAGGGATGCCGGGATTGAGTGCGCATGCGCGAAAGTACAGTTGCCTGATTCTTCCGACGATACGGGGCAGCGGACCTTACTTAAAAAATACCCCTCGTAGTTTCAACCACTATTAGGTCAATTAATGGAATTAATTGTTAGGTTAGCGTGCAAGAAGCAGAATGGGTGAAAGAGTGTAAGAAAATATAAATATTTGTTAGCCAAGAGAAGATCAAGGAGGTAGCAAACAGGCAGGTTTTACAGGAGCAACAAGCCAATACATTCATGTTGGAAAGAAGCAATTGCTGAGTCGAGTTCAAATTTATCATGTGCAAATAGTATGCACTAGTGAGAATAGGGGTACCGTAGCAGTTGAAGATTTAGGTTCTATAACTGTAAAGACAAATTTATAGAAAATGTATCCTCCACAAAAACAGTGTTGAGTTGATTGCCTGCTAATTGTGTGCCTATATGTGATGAATTGTTATTTCTCCTCGTATAAGTAGTAACAATAATTAACATCCAAAAGTAAAAACTAATTACTATCAGCAGCTTAAAAACTTATAATTATCGAGTTTAGGTGAATGCACAACTCGCGTAGAGCTCTGAGTAAAGAGAAGTTGCAAAAATAAGCTCAGTTGATATTTCCAAATCATAAATTTTTGAATTGCTCAATGGACTGGTTCACCCTGTAATGTCTTACTTATTGTACAAATACCATGACATTTATTGCTATAAAAAGCAACACTTTTGTGTAGCTTAACGTCCTTTAATGGGATAAGTTGTATCAGACGATGAATGAATGAAATGGGTTGTTGCTCCAATGAGCCTGGGATCAATAGAACTTACAGTTACCCAATGTTCATCTTTTCAAGCTAAGGGAAAAACCCCAAAAACCTTATCTGGGTAACTCACCCTAACTGAGAGTCGAACTTAGGACCTCTTGAATGTGAGGCAGACATGCTATCCCCACACCACAGAGGAAGGCTAACATATTGTTGAAAGTGTTTGCAGCTAAGCTGTTTTGTTGAATATTCTCTCTAGTATCCTGCCTTAATAGTAATATTACTACAATACGAGTTAATGCAGCCAACTTACATTGTTCTCCTGGTAGCGGTTGTTGCGCATGACGCTAATGACAATGTTATGGATGAAGTAAGAAAGAGCCGCCATTCCTGAGAGCACAGGAAAGGTGATCTGAAAGAGTGGAGTATAATGCTCAGACTCTTTGTCAGTAATCTGCACATTGACGCCCCATACTACAGCCTTCACCATCACAAAGATGAAGATGTACAATACAGAGAGAGTGCCTGCGAACAACATAAACATGGAGATAGGCACTGTAAAATAAGCACTCATAACTATGATGGTAGATTAAGTCACACTTTTTGACACTCACCTTCACTAATTAAATGCTGTATAAAACAAAAACGTTGTCGAGGGCATTCGTCCTCATCGTCAACGACTGGTGACTAAAGGTCTCTTTCTCCCTTATGTTCTTCTTCCTCTTCCTGCGGATTCTTTCTGAACCTGTTGCTGTCTGGTGTTTGGGGCACAAAGTTTTAACACATTGTTCACAGGCAGGATTTCAAAATTAATAACATTGTTGCCGTTTTTGATGATGTGTATTTTTTCCCAGATGTTCAATTCTATTGGTGTGGTGAGGGGTTTTAACAACTTTATACTTAGGCCAATGTTGTGGTTTTCTGCCCAAAAATGGTGTGTAATATAGCGGATTTCTCTATTTGTTTTAGTTTTATGTTCCTTAAGTCTGGTTTCCAAGTTTCCTTTTGTTTTTCCCATGTAGTATTTCTCACATTCATCACAATTAATTTGGTAAATTCCGAATTTTAATGTGTTTGGGATGGTATTTTTGAGAGGTGTGTTTAGCAAGTTCTTCAAGCTGAATTTGTTTTGTGGAGCTAGTCTTATGTTAAATTTGTTGAAGATTCATTCAAATTTTCCAAAGGCCCAAGGGTGGTATGTGAATTTCTTGTATTTCCAGTTTGTGTTTGAGAGAGGCATTAGAGTGGTAGATTGTGAAATTGCCTTGAGTTTCTTCTTCTTGTTTATCATGTTCCTTATGAAGGAATTGTGGTGAATGTGATAAATACTACATAGGCAAAACAAAAAGAAACTTGGAAACCAGACTTAAGGAACACCAAAGGAACATAAAATTAAAACAAATAGAGAAATCCGCTGTATCATACACACCATTTTTGGACAGAAAACCACAACATTGGCCTAAGTATAAAATTGTTAAAACCCCTCACCACACCAATAGAATTGAACATCTGGGAAAAAATACACATCATCAAAAATGGCAACAATGTCATTAGTTTTGAAATCCTGCCTGTGAACAATGTGTTAAAACTTTGTACCCCAAACATCAGATGGCAACAGGTTCAGAATTCGCAGGAAGAGGAAGAATAACATATGGGAGAAAGAGACCTTTAGTCACCAGTCGCTGACGATGAGGATGAATGCCCTCGAAAACATTTCTGTTTCATACAGCATTAAATTTAGTGAAGGTGAGTGTCAATAAGTGTGACTCAATCTATCATCATTAAGAATACTTCACTGTTAATAGTGCTTCTGTTTTTAATTAACTCATAACTGTACTGAATCCAGCCCAATAAAGGCTCCTGGTGTAAACAAATGCACATACCTTTGCCGCAGACCACCTTTCAAGCCAATGAAAATAGTTTGTTACTTCACTAGGTGTGTTAGCACATAAAATAATAAAGACAGTGAATAAGCATAATATTTTAATAATCATTTCATTTAAACATAACCTAAATAATTATGTTTTATTTATTATCATAGCCATGCAGACATCAGTATTCCTGCACTGTTTACTGAAGTGAAGCAACAGTCGTGTTAATGCAGTATAGTTTATGTTGCAATCATGGCAGGTCACAACAATGTAATTAAACGTACAACTGGCAAAGCCATTAAAATGGTAAAAAGCAATAGTTTTGAATGTGTTCAACTTTTTTTTAAATGTTATGATACCCTTGCTGTGGGTGTCATTAAATTAACATTGGAAGCAACTGTGAATACTCTTTCTAATGCAAGGAAGATAGTGAAGGAGATGAGAACTGTGAAAACCCCAAAATAAAGAAATGGAATCGACATGCATTGTTTTAGGCAAAGTGGACTACTTTCTGAAAAGTCTTACATGTTTCAAGGTGCATAGCTTTTTCTTAAACAACGAGTCCGCTATCATAGATAAGGTGCTTTCTGAGTAAACAGTAATAAAATATGTTTAACATTTCTTCATTGATTCTTGTATTAGTACATTTAGTTTACCAAGTTTAGCGGCATGCATTTCTTTAACACTCAGTGCTGGTGCAGTGGTTAATACAACATTGGGAGGTAATAAGGTAGTTTCTTGAGTTCCAGAAGTAAACAGCTGAAGGGAAGAGAGGAAGCTCTTCCGTGTGTTCACAGAATATCAAGAGCAGAATGATACTATTTGCATTATTTATGTGCAGACCCATTCTCGGGCTGGAAAGATTACACTACTATAGCACAATTTTGAACCCACTTGTACTTCAAAATTACTTGCACTGTATGTATTGAGTCTGTTAAGAGTCAGATATAGACACATCTACTTTCAGCAAAGAAGACTAATGTCACAATCTTCTCTTTTTAGAAGTCAACACATGTTTGCTTTGAACACATGGAATTTATTTTTTATCACATTAATCTGAATCAATAATTTTCAGTCAAATTGAATGAGAAATGGTCTATTTATTCAGCTGAAATACTAGCCATAAAGAAGGCTAATCATTACAAGAAATAAATATATTGCATCATTCCAAAAGTAATGCCTCCTATTTATTTTCATAAAAACTACAATAGATACAGAAAGCACAATAACACGGTTAAATAGAGCAATATTTCCGCTACATACTGACTACATCCCGGCTATGGCATTGCATTTTTCAGTCGTGTGATTCTACCTGTCCAACACACGGCTTGTGTGGGAGAACAATTGATTCCATACTGTTATTTTGCCACATAATCATCACCATGTGTTATGGACTTTTGTTAATGATGAACAAGAGCCTGCATGGCACACTTGTAAAAATCTGAACCAGCTGAGGCTAGCCACTGTCTTACTGCTGTGACAACAGCATCTGAGTCTGGAAAATGTTGGCTATGTAATGCATCTTTCATAGGCCCAAAGAGATGGAAATCCGAAGGTGCTAAATCAGGATTGTACAGTCCAGCCAAATTTGGTAATGAGCTCCATGGTCGCAAACTGCTGTGGGGCCTTTGGTCTTGTGAAAACAGCCACGGGACCCATCTCACATACTCTTTGAGATAATTAAGGTTGTGTAACATCTTGTCTAAGGCATTACAGCCGACACTCAGCTCTACACACAATTCGTTTGTCGTAAGCTGCCAATCACTGCAGATGAGTTGATTGCGACGCTGTTCAGCCAAGCAGAGTTGAGCAGGGCATGGCTTGTCCTGCACATCCTTTTCACCACTTTTGAAATGCCATACCCACTGCCTCGCATTATTCACATCTACTATATCATCTCCATACAACTTTAGAAAGCTTTGATTGAAATTGAGTTTTATTTATGGATGCTCTATAACTACTATGGGCCTTAGCATCCCGTTCTATATTGGGGGTGAAAGACCGGTAATTTTGCTCACAGGCCTCTTTATCAGGCTTGAGGTTCTATGACACAGGACCACCAGGTTTACTTCCCTTCTGAAGGAAGCCATGCTAAGGATTTTTACCCCCCAAAAAAAATCAGGAACTACACCACAGACGACAGCATATATACAAGCCAGAGATAAATTAGGTTAACAATTAGTTTACATTAGCGATGGGAGCTCGATACTCAGTGGTATTGAAGTATGTCTAATACTTTGGGACTTTTAAATTTTTAAGTTTTGCATTATTGAAACTTTATTGCATTTAAACTTTGTGCTAGATAAAAAATGAAAGGAGTCAAGACTTCATGTTATTGCCTTGCATGTGTCCCCAGTGGTACTGGACTGTAGTTCTTGATAGACCCTGGCTGTGTTTCCTGTGGGTGAGTCAATGCAACATTCCATTGATTGTTGTGTAAATGAAAACATGCAAAACAATGGAGGAAGGAGTAACATATAACATGCAGCATTAACTGAGTTGTGAATGAAGCTGATTTAGCTAACACATTAAATCACGTTTCTGCAACAGTCTGGCTTATTGACTCACTCTCAGCCATTACATTTACTTACTCCAGTGACCAAAATCTGGGAATCCAGCAAAAACAAAAAACGAACTTAAGACGTGAGATAATACAGTGCATGGAAATATTTGTTCTACAAGTCAAACTCAGGTCTCGAGGGTAGCTTACAGGTATACTGTATGACTAATTTCCATAAACATTTTGCTTTACCAATGTACAACAGTGATATTGAATAAAACATGAGTGAGGTGTGGAATGAAGTAGTCAGAACTAATAACAACAGAGCAATAGGGAATATATACCTAACCTCTGGTATTATCAAAATATAAAATATGTTGGATTTCAGAGAAATAAACCTCAGAAGAGTTCAAGTCTATTACCTGTTTTTCTTTGTATATTTATGGTGAGATTGCCATGGTGCATGTGCATTGTACTTCATTTAAACATTAAATCTTGTGGCCAAACTAAGCTCTTACCCCAAAACGTCTTTACAGTAGATTAGATTAGATTGTATTCTGTGAGTTCACTAGCAGCCGTAAAGGCTTGTGAACATAGAACATGTCAAGGAAATGTACAAAAATTACATATAAACATAAATATTACACAGAATTTGAAATAAAATAGACACATACTATATGCGTGTCAAGGAAATGTACAATAAAGTTACATATATACATAAATATTACATAGTATACAGAACATTTAAAGTAAAATAAAGACATATTATATACAAAATGAAGCAAAACAAGCGTAATTTTGTACAGAGTTGAATACCTCCTTACTGTTATAAGATTAACATGCGTATAGGCAAGAACAGTTATTTTAACATTCACTAGGATTTTACCTTTGTTCGTCTCATCATTTTGTTCTATTTGAATTGTAATGCATAGCATTTACTGTCAGTTCTTAATATACATACATTTAAATAGCTTCATTAATTCTAGAGCAGGCATCAAATATGACTGGCAATTGTCATTAATATTTACTAATACTATTTTCAAAGCTAGGTATTACCTATATTTAGCACATAGGTATTAAAAGAGAACATGGCAGAAAAGTGTATAGTATAAAAGACAAGGAAAATAGATTGAAAACAGAAACACAGGAGGTACTAGAGGTATGGAGCAGGTACTATGAAGAGAAATTTAGGAATGAGCATGTTATGATGGAAACGGAGATCAATTGGGAAGAAGAAGGGACAGTTACAGATATACATAGGGATTTAGAGATTGATTACTGGGATGTACAGATAGCAGTGAGGCAAATGAAAAGTGGTAAGGGAGCTGGAGCAGATGGAATATTCCCTGAGATGATCAAAGCGGGAGGTAAAACTATGATTAACCAGATGAAGGAGTTGTTTAGAATAGTATAGAGAGAAGAATATATCCCAAATGATGGAACCAAAACATAGTAATCCCCATATATAAAAAGGGAGAGTCATGTAAATGTGGGAACTATAGAGCAATTTGCTTAACAAGTACGATCATGAAGTTATATACAAGGATTCTGGAAAGTAAATTGAGAAGGTATGTGGAAAAGGATTTAGAAGACGAACAAGCAGGCTTTAGACCTGGTAGACAGACTCAGGACCAGATATTTGCGCTAAGAGTCATCACAGACAAATGGATAAGTAAAAACAAAACAGCATACCTTTGCATTTTTGGATCTACAAGCAGCCTTTGACTCTGTACCAAGAGTAGAGATATGGAAGGCACTATATAAGAAGAAGGTACCCTTAAAATTAATAAGGGTAACCAAATCTACATTTAAGAATGTAGAGGGCATAGTAAGGCTGAAGGGCAGAGCATCAAAACCTTTTAAGATAGAAAAAGGTGTTAAACAGGGAGATAGTTTAAGCCCATTACTGTTTACAGTATTTTTGGATGAAGTAATGAAAACTTGTAAAATGAGAACAAGCAAGGCACTAGTGGGAACGTGGAATTTATAGAAAAAGAGGGAAGGCAGTGGAAAGCTATGAGTATTTGGGAACAGTGATAAACCAAACGGGTAAAATACAAGAAGAAATAAGAAAGCGTGTAGAGAAAGCTACTAAAGCGTATTATACACTAAGTAAATGTGTTTTTGGGAAAGAAGAAGTAGATAAGAGGACAAAAACTAAAGTATATAAAACAGTTATAGAACCAATACTTATCTATGGAAGTGAAAGCCGGATAATAACAAAAAGTGAATTAAGCATGGTGAATGCAATGTAAATGAAATGCTTAAGAAGAAAAGTAAGAAAGACACAACAAGATAGAATAAGGAATGAAAGGATAAGAAATGAACTTAAAGTGCCATTGATAAATACGAGGATAGAAGAAAGACAGTTTACATGGTATGGACATGTGAAAACAATGGACATAGACCGGAAAGTACGCTAATTTTTAGAAGCAAGACCATTAGGAAGGAATCCGAAAGGAAGACCAAGGATAACCTGGGAAGAAGGGATTAAAAGTGCAGTGGCTAAAAGAGGAAAGACTTGGGAAAAACTTAATAGACTAGTAGAGGATAGGATGGAGTTTAAAAAATGGATCCGAGGCAAACCCCTGACACCTCAATAGTGGTAGAACAGGGAAGTTGAAGAAGAAATATTAAAAGAGGTTTGAAACAAATCATTTACTGGGTGCTAATTAACGAACCATGTGTGTCACATTAATTCTAGCAGAGCAGAACGTTAACGTACTTACCGAGAGAGTTGAACTTGGTGAAAAATACAACGCTACGGAAATTTACCAAGGGACAGATGAACAGTATGAGCAAGATGGGCACAGTGGGAGGTTCTTGCCATATCTGTTCAAACAGCACAGTGCTATTGGCAGAACTGGACTCCGGTGTGCTGTTAGCCATTAGGCATATCACTGCAACAAAGAGAGAGGTACCAGGTCATTGGTTGCAAGAATAGATTAGTACCTACTCAATTACGGAGTCACTTAAAATAAAATGTTATATTTTCATTGTTCTAATGACTGTGACCAGGGAACACCTCAAACCAACACCTGCAGGAGGCTATAGGCCAGCCGACAGAGACGCACAGAGGTCCCTAATGATTTCAAGCTTGATGACCCGATCACACCAGCGGGGTGGTCAGAGAAGGCTACCATCTGGCAGAGCCAAAATGAACTTTCTAACAAGCAAGCACCTGCGACATCTGTCCGACACTGCGCAGCCTCTAAACCTACCTGAAACATGAAAGGGGAAGCGAAATGATTCGTAAATGAGGGAAATGAAATTTGTGGTAAAAGAGAGAAACCACCCCAGCACTCAGTTTCCCAATGAGGGAAAACCACGAAAAACCCATGGTCAGAGTGGCCGACCCCAGGAATCAAACCCAGAACCTTCTGAATGAGAGCCTTGCACGTTACTGCGGAGCAACTCGCTCAGTTCATTTATTGTTCTTAAATGTCAAAATGGGAACTTGATATCAGGAAGCATGTAGAGCTTTAAGTTTCATCCCACATTTACCTCAAGAATAATTACTCTTCCTGTTTACTATGGAAAAACATGTATGTAAAATGTTTAAATTAATTATTAAAACCCTAAAGTATATTTGAATATATACAAGGTGTGATCAAAAAGTTTCCGGAATGAGGCCATAAACACAATACTTTGATTTGTCTATTCTGCACTGTCACCTTGCAAGTAGTCTTCTTGGGAGTTGATATACTTGTCCCAGCACTTTTGCTACTCCTGGAAGCACCTCTGGAAGTAATTTTTTTAAACACATTCGGAGCCTTCTGGGATCTGCAATGGATGATATCTGTGTCCTCAAGACAATGTCCTCGGAGCTGTATTTTAAGCCGTGGGAAAAGAAAAAAGTTCACTGGAGCCAAATCTGAGAAATAGGGATGAGAAACAGTATTCATCCTATTTTTATCCAAAATTGGTTGGAAAGAAAGGCCTTTGTGCGCAGGCGCATTTTCATGATGCAGGAACCTGTCACCAGTCCTCTGCCAGAGTATGCATTGTAACGCTTGTTTGTAGAACATTTGATTCACTATTTGACCCTGTGGTACAAATTCCTTATGTACAGTTCCTTTAATGTCAAAAAAAAATTATCATTGACTTCACATTGGATCAAACTTGTCTGGCGTTTTTGGAGCATGGAGATGAACTCTTCCATTGTGAAGATTGTTGCTTCGTTTCTGGATTGTACCCATAAATCCATATTTCATCACCAGTGATAACTTTCTTCATAAACTGTGGGCCGTTTTGAAGCTGTTCTATAAGATCTGTGTAATCACACAGCTTTCCTTTTGGTCATTTGAAAGTAGGCAAGGCACAAACTATGCAGCACTTCTTCTCATATCCAAATTGTTTTTTAAAATGCTTGAACACTTCCAGAATTTCTCTTATTGTAATCATTTAATACCATTTCTCTCACCTGATTGATATTTTTGTCAGTTTTGCTGGAAGAGGGTCGCCCTAAAGGATCTACATTCTTAACTGATGTCACACCACTTTTAAATTTCGAAAACCACTGAAATGCTTGAGTTTTGCCCATGACTTCCAACCCCAAAAGCTGTTCTTAACATTTCATATGCTTCTGTTGCAGTTTGAAGTAAAATTTGATGTTTGTTCTTCGTAATCTAGCATTTTCGCTAGACAGAAAAATGGTAGCAGGTGCAAAACATGTATTCACTTCAAAGCTACTACCTCTGCACTGCAAGGTTGCAAAAGGTCATGTAACCTTGCATTGTTATCAGGAGGGAGCGCTGCATGTACACTTTGGGTAAGAATTAAAGACGGCTCAGTGTCAAAATTTTGTGAAGCCATTCCGGTAACTTTTTGATCACTCCTATATTTATTATTATTATTAAATAAGACAATTCTTATTAACTGAATGTATTGTAGTCCATACTTACGAGTTACTGACTACTCTATTGGTCCTGGTAAGGTTTAACACTGTGGGTATCTTGCTGTCGGGGCCACTCTATATGAAATATTTACCCACTATCTATTTCTAGAAATCTACCTCATCTTAATTAATTTTCTCATCCATTTTGTTTTTACCTTTCCTAAGTAACTACCAATTTCCTTAATATCCTTATCTAATTTAAATAGCTTTCTCCATTATATGTTTAGAAATAGGACCCAGAGACAGGGTCTCCCCTGAAGGCCTGACACTGTTAATGGATGGCTCCCACTTTGGGGGCTTAGGACAAGAGATCTGTTACATAAAACCTTTACACTGCTGTTATTAGTAAGAGAGTGATAATATTAGCATTCTGTTTTATGGATCTATTACTTAATATTATTAGTTATCAGTGTATTACCTAATAATATTTGAACATCTTCCGCAGAAAAGACAGATTTTTCAAACTTTTATTTTATTTATTTAAATTTTTATGGAGTTCCTTGAGCCAGAGCTCATAAACTAGGAACTAAAAATGAAATGATGTGGACAAACAGCTCTATCTAAATTTAGCATACAATATTATAATAAGAAATAGCACTAAGGGAGAGAATACATAACTCCATGCAACAATTTCAAACCGGAATTTAATAATATTATAAGCAAATTTTTTACTGATAAAATGATCCACATAAAGAGTGCTATAAATGTCAATTTGTCAGGTATTGAGATATCCTTTAAGATTTCATTTAGTTTTCTTTTAAAACTTTTTATATTTTTGCAAGCTTTCAAATCTATAGGTAGAGCATTGTACAGAGGGTGCCAAAAGACTCCGAACCGGCTGCGCAGTGTTTTTTCTGTTCGCGCCCTTGGGGCTTGTTGCCGTCTGCCGCTATCATAGAAAGGCGCAGATGAAACCATACAACATTTTTAAAAGTACTTTTAAAAACTTTACTTACCAACCTTATGAAAGGAGATGCTGAAACTGGCCACCGTCGTTGTTCATACATTTTTGGCACTTCTTTAGGACACTATCCATCACTTGCCGTAGTTCACGCTGAGAAATGTCCTGATGGATATTTTGTTTTGAATTCTTCCAGGGTGTGTGGGTTTTTCTTGTACACTTTATGTTTTAAGTTATCCCGGAGGGGTAATATTATCAGCTGCACAGTTTTTTTCAACTGGGCATGTGGAAATATGATAAAAACATGATAATGCACTGCTGCTATAAACAAAGTCACACTGTCATGGTTTTGCTTTGCAGTGTGAAGTGCAGTATTGAATTGATGGTGATGTGATGTAGTTCAGTTATTACGAGTTATTTATTATTTTGTCCTGTATTTAGTCAAAAAGTATATTATGGCTCAGTATATGTTTTCTACTGCACAGTGTGCATTTATTTATGATTCGTATGTGTTAACTCGGTCAGCTCGCTAAGTGAAAGTAAAATTTTCAGAAAGAGTTCCAGGTGTAAAAGTTCCAAGCTGTACTACGATCTATGAACTTTACAGTAAATTTCAGGCCACAGGAAGTGTTCAGGCTAAGAAATCTAAAAGACGGCATTCAGTTCTTACTGAAGAAACATTAGATGACATTGGTTATTGTTTGGAAAATTCCCCCCAAAAATTCCATGAATAGAGGTGCCAAAAATGTAT
The DNA here is from genome assembly GCA_030765065.1 of Deroplatys truncata. Lineage (NCBI taxonomy): Eukaryota > Metazoa > Arthropoda > Insecta > Mantodea > Mantidae > Deroplatys > Deroplatys truncata. Next base: position 172,144,360 of record CM060985.1, read on the forward strand.
GAACAACGACGGTATGAACAACGACGGTGGCCAGTTTCAGCATCTCCTTTCATAAAGTTGGTAAGTAAAGCTTTTAAAAGTAGTTTTAAAAAAGTTGTATGGTTTCATCCGCACCTTTCTATGATAGCGACAGATGGCAATGAGTGCCGAGGATGCGGACAGGAAAAACACTGCACAGGCGGTTTGAAGTCTTTTGCTCACTCTGTATAACTTACTGGAATGTGAGGTTAAACTGTTTAGGCCATAAGTAGAATTTATCGCAGTTGGTTTTATTAGGTTTTTATGTTTTCTCATATTACATGCATGCTTAGAGCTTTCAAATATTAAATTAGTCTTTAACAGATTATTGTATATTTTATGGAGGTACAAATTATTATCACTCAGTTTTCCTGTTTTTATACAAAACATAAAACAGTATGTCAACAAAAACCAATACCAAGATGTCCAGTAAGTAATGAAAGATACAAAAGGAGAGCTAAAACAAAACACAGTCGTATGACAACTAATAATATTAGTGAGGTTCTTTTATTAGCTGCTAAGAATATTTATGAAACAGAATGTCATTAAGTAATAATTGTTTTCTATTGGTGTAATAATATTAGCTAATGTTATTAGTGTGTTTTATGAAACAGATCCCAGGCTTGCGATTCCCCTTGCAAATTTTGCTACTATCTTTCAAGCTGATGTATATGCAGTTTTAGCTTGTGCTGTGCATATATTTACTTTGCCAGGCAGAGGTGAACAACTGCTCAGATAGCCTGGCAGCCTTGAAAGCCAAACTGGTGTGATAAGGCCAAAGGATAGACTCTGTGCCATCTGTCAGGTTACTCTTGTTTGGATTCCCGGCCATGCTGGTATTAGAGGAAATGATATGGCAGACACACTTACTAGACTCTGTGCCATCTGTCAGGTTACTCTTGTTTGGATTCCCGGCCATGCTGGTATTAGAGGAAATGATATGGCAGACACACTTACTAAGAGGGGCACAGTGTTTTATTTAATAGGACGCAAACCCTTCTGTGGTGTGTCAAGTATGAGATAACCCATCTACTGTGAGGGCTCATCTTGAGATCCGGAGTAAATAAACTGCTGTCAGGCAATCCCATGATTTTATTTCGGGGCCTCGCAGAAAACACTTTCTCCTAAATTTAACTAGATCTAAGCTCGGAGGAGTTGTTGGTTATCTTACAGGCCACAACACTTTGTGTAGACATTTATACTTGATGGAACTAACTCAAGACACTTTATACAGGAAATGTGGGAGGGAACTTGAAACCTCCCAGCATATAACATGTGAACATGAAGGATTCGCTGTGCATAGATATGTATCCCTAGGCTCCTTTTTCTTGGCACCTGAGGATATAAGAAGGGCAGATATCAAGGACTTGGTTGGGTTTTCTTGGACTATTGGACTTGATGCCCAGGTCAACAGGCACAAAGGGCTCCTAGAACCTATGTGCATGCCTCTATTGAGGCCACTCAAAGTTTCATCACCCCCCTTGTATCTATTGGTAAGTTGGCCCATTTCTCCAATCTTAATTTTCCTCTCATTACTCTAGTTACTTCACATTCAAGAATTGCATGACAATTATCTTTCATTCCACTCATTGGACATTCGTCTACATCTCTTCCCACTCTTAAACCCTTCAATTTTACTACACTTGTTCTAGCCCCTGCAGTTTCTTCCCTGGCACTTTTATCTCCTTTTTTTCTCATAATTTACCCTTCCCTCACTGTAAATGTTGAGCAAGTTTTAAAGTACCTACCAAGTGTTTTCTGAATTTCAGTATCATCAATTCTTAATCTAATTTCTTTCCGAAAGCCTCTTTCTTTCAACTGTCCATTTCTTCAAGTCATTCCCTCACCAATTTTTTTCCAAAACAATTTTAATTCTGTTAATCCAGGTGACACATTGGGTAATGTTCTCCTGAAAAACCTAATATTACTTCAAAATACTTTGTTCATCTAAACACTTTAATCTAAACCAATATTTTAAAATTCTCACCATTGAGTCGTAGAGTAGAAGTATAGTGGTGGAACCATCACTTGCTAGTTTATTCTCTAAGTTAAAAAGAAAGTCCAGCAGAGCCGATGCAACCTGCTTGCATCCTCTGGAGGACTGTCAGCAGCCACATACAGAAAGCAATATTTTCCTTTTGTTGCTCAATAGCAGGGATCATGATGCAAGATTGTAATGGTTCTTCAAATTTATTTGGCCGTTATTGCCAGTCAGTTTAAATGAATGACAACATTATTAATTCAGCAAGCCCCTTGTCTCAAAGGGGAGGTGCAGAATTGAACCTCAGACTGCATGCGTTTCTGACTTTGAGCAGGTTGATATACTGTGGTGGTGCAGAACTGTTTTTCACTAGGACATTTGTGCATTCTTTGCACATGAAATAGAAATGATTACCAATCACAGAATTTGTATGGTTGAGTGCTAAGCCGAGACACACTATAATACAAAAACCATCCAATTATTTGAGTTACCTATCAGCATACATGCTGAGATTGCGAGTTTACGAGACGCAAGCGAAAGAAGTTCCAAATGTAAATACTAGAAACATACGATACAAATCCCATTTCACTAAGGTGTCCTCGAAACTGTTGACATCCACTCATCTTTCGCTAGTCCTCTGCCAGAGGCACTGGTGATAAACTTGCTTCAAAGTATTGACGTCATGTGCAGACATCCAACTGGCAGAAATGACTGAATATATATGAAGACCCCGTGTAACCATACTTGTGTAGCATAGAAAACTTCACTCACAGACAGTTTTGGAAGTAGCTGATTTTGCTGCCTATCAAAGGAAATCTTAATGACATGCTTCTGGTTTTCTTCTTTCATTATTCTATAAAATGCTTGCAGGAAGTCTATGCAATCTGTGACTAGCTCTTAATTAATTTTTCTTCTCCAAACACTTCTCTGATTGTATTTTCATGACATCAACCTTACATCAGTGTGGGATGTCTGAAATTTTAGATTGAAAGTTTATAAAATACATTCTTGTATTTTGATAAAGAGCATTGTTTGAGTTCAAAATTTCCCCTTTCTTAGCAGAATTTTTTCCACATCTTATTGACTGTGAGTTCTGAAGGTAAATAACCTATTTTAGACTTAACCCTACCATGATGACTCTCCCTACATTTGTATTTCTTTACGTTGTTCTTAATAGCAATAATTAAATCCTGATATTTTCCTGTCCTGTCTCCACCTCTCTTTTCCTTTGGCTACTTCCCTTCATGAAACCTGCTTGCTAGATAGGATAATGTATCTTTCAACATATCAAAAACTACTTGTAAAGTAGCAGCATAGAAGGCACTACCTCACTGTTTTTCTTCCTAATGGTATATTTTACTGAAACTGTTTTCTTCCTTTTTGCTTTCTCAGTGTGAAATAATAGTCATACTTTAAGAGAAATTTATCTTGGTTTGTCTTGTTAAAAGATGTCACATGATGATGAAACTGGGTGATATTTTCATAGCATAGTTCAGCAGCTTTGCATTTTTTCTTCCCTTTAGCTTTTGCATTTGAAGGTGAAACTGCAGTTCATGATTGTATTTATTAGGGTTGTTTGTACCTCTGTTGTTTTGCTTCTCAAGAAGGGTAGCACCCTTCTTGTCTCTAGATCTTCTGCCGTCCAAAGATTTTTTTACCTGTGCACCATATTCACAGTCACTAGAATCATCATCCATTCTGATTTAACTGGAAATATTGCTGTTAACTCAAACATGACTGCACAGTTGATAATTGATCTAAAAGTTTCCAAGAAATAAGCTGACAACAATGAAGTCTGGTTGCAGGTTTATAAGCAGCCAATGTAAGAACATTGGTTACAATGATGAGTAACAGACACTTCTATTATTGCCAACTACTCAATTGAAATTAAAGTAAAGAACAATTTATTGTATTTGTCGACTTTTTTTTTTATTTTATTTTATTTTACGTCACTTTAACTCCTAGGTCATATTGCGACAGATCTTTGGGGGAAATATCTCTAGAACGATATGTGATGGACATTAGTCTTCAAGGTCTCATCCCTGTAACCCCTACTTCATGCCGTGCAGATGGCATTAAGGTGCTGTCTAGTCTAACTGCCGCCCTCACACAGAAAGACGGACAGTTAGCCTTCAAGGTCTCATCCCTGTAACCCCTACTTCATGCCGTGCAGATGGCATTAAGGTGCTGTCTAGTCTAACTGCCGCCCTCACACAGAAAGGCGGACAGTTAGCCTTCAAGGTCTCATCCCTGTAACCCCTACTTCATGCCCTGCAGATGGCATTAAGGTGCTGTCTAGTCTAACTGCCGCCCTCACACAGAAAGGCGGACAGTTAGCCTTCAAGGTCTCATCCCTGTAACCCCTACTTCATGCCCTGCAGATGGCATTAAGGTGCTGTCTAGTCTAACTGCCGCCCTCACACAGAAAGGCGGACAGTTAGCCTTCAAGATCTCATCCCTGTAACCCCTACTTCATGCCGTGCAGATGGCATTAAGGTGCTGTCTAGTCTAGCTGCTGCCCTCACACAGAAAGGCGGACAGTTAGCCTTCAAGATCTCATCCCTGTAACCCCTACTTCATGCCGTGCAGATGGCATTAAGGTGCTGTCTAGTCTAACTGCCGCCCTCACACAGAAAGGCGGACAGTTAGCCTTCAAGATCTCATCCCTGTAACCCCTACTTCATGCCGTGCAGATGGCATTAAGGTGCTGTCTAGTCTAACTGCCGCCCTCACACAGAAAGGCGGACAGTTAGCCTTCAAGATCTCATCCCTGTAACCCCTGCTTCATGCCATGCAGATGGCATTAAGGTGCTGTCTAGTCTAGCTGCTGCCCTCACACAGAAAGGCGGACAGTTAGCCTTCAAGATCTCATCCCTGTAACCCCTGCTTCATGCCCTGCAGATGGTATTAGGATGCCGTCCAGTCTAACTGCTTACATTGTCTGTAGATAGATGGCATAGCATTCACTATTACCACTTATTTTTCATTTTACTATTGTTTTAGACTTAAGATGGAACTTTGGGTCTTGCTGTTAAATATCCAATCTAGTATTTACCTTGACGACTGAGGAAAACCATGAGAAAACCTCAGACAGATTGGTCAGCCCACAGGATTTGAACCTGGGACCTCCCGAATGTGGACCACAGACTTTACCGCCTAAGCCATCCCGCTCGGTTGTCGACTTTTGCTTTGGTTGTCAGAGTGCATATATCAGTTTTAACTAAAATCCCATGAATTGGCCTTGTTCTACACATAATATTTGTTGACTTCTGCTAAACCTGATTCAAAGGATGATGCAGAAGGTCAAAATTATATTGTTATGATGTATAACTCAATTTCAGAAAAAAATTGCATTTATGAAGTTTTGAAAACTGCTCCTCAATTAAGCAATCCTAGTTCTAACCAACCACTAACCACACAGGGTAATGTGGTTTGGTATTATTGTGCTACTGTAATGGTTAAAATGCAATACATCAAAGTTGCCTCATTGCAATGTTGTGTTTAATTCCATGTGGGCTTAACATCTGTGTCATTAAACATTTCTTAGTATTCATTGGCCGAAGTGACATGCTAATTGGTGCAGTGTGAAATGCTAGCGCCTTCCAAGAATGAACAATGCGTCCAGTGTATGTAAACTGAGAGGCTGCTGATAAACAAAGCAAAGTGCATATTAACCATTAGACTAACAGAATAATGTACATTTCCTTGATCCCCAAAGTACCGGAAACTTTTGATGCTCATAAAGCAACTCTGTCAGGAGGTTAAAGCTATAATAAATTTAAATGAGAAATATCTTTCCTTACTGACTTACCAGGAGGAAGATGTTCATTTATGTGACTGGTAGCCAAACCTGAAATAAAGGTAGAAAATAGAATTATTGAACATTGGCTACCAAAGCTGTGAATTACAGTTATAAAGAAAGCTTAATTTATCCTTTTAAGTGCTTAACTCAGTCATAAAACAACATTTTGACACAAGGAAACACTACCCAGTCACTTTAGCTGATGGTTGTAGACAAAACTCTGTTTCCTAATGGACAACAAAAACTTAGCAATCTCAATTGGGTATTATTATTGCTGGAAATATCTGTGTTGTGTATAAACATAATAATTAAAAGGTGCAACAGAACTGAATATCTGATGTGTTACATTCATGTGACTTTCTCTACCCTCCATCACTTATTAGCGAGTATACAAATTATTCTTATGAAAGTTTATTTTCCTGTCTACTTCATTTTAATCGAGATAAACCTTTTTACAAACAGCTGCATTACACATTTGTTACAGATACAAAGAGAATAGCAATAGTCAAATGTTTTAGAACTGATGCTATATGCTGACCTTAAAACTCCATACTCTTTCTGTAACATTGCAAGAACAATCAAAAGGTTTTTAAAAGAATGGCAAGTTTTGAACAATTCAAACCATTACTAACTGATATCTAAGAAATGGCTGCTGCCAGAAAAAAATTTATTTCAAATAAATTGTGTGTTATAGAGATCTACATTTTTGTCTATCACTCAATGCTTACTAGTTAATACAAGATTATACAAAATTTCTTCCAAATAAAGAGGAATTCACAAGCTATTGCCAGAAAATTCAAGATAAAATTTTATTTATCATTAAGTACGAGATGGCATTTTAATCAAAATCATTAGTGTCATTTTTTAGAAAATTAAAAATTTTGAAAAAAAAATGTTTCATTAAAGGGTAGTTCCGATGGGAGGATTTTCTTGAAAATCTTTGTGTCGCATCTCTGGAAGATACTGAACCTAAATGCCAAGTTTGGTGTTTATCCGACTGTTCGTTTTGGGGTTATGGTGTTCACAGACACATACATTGACCTTTGTTTTAAAATGCTTTTTTATTAATGGGGCCTCAAAACATGTTTTTCTGTTGAAATCTTGGTATATAATTTTTGGTCAGAATGCAATACTTTCTCTACCTACCATGTACATGGTAGAGAAAGTAAAAAAATATTTGAAATTTAAACCAATAACAAAGAATGTCTTAGAAATGGATAATGCTACAAAAAATGTTATTTGACATAAATGGTATGCTCTAATAGGATTTACATCTTTTGTATAGTAAGTTTTTGTCTACATCTTATGGTTTACCAATTATGCAAAGTCATTCAGAATGAAGAGGACTTCACAGGCTATTTTCACAAAATTCAGCATATACATTTTATTTGTCATGCAAATGTCCTAAATATAAGGTATTTTAATGAAAGTCCTTTGAACCGTTTTTGAGAAATTCAAAAATAACAAACACTTTTCCATGTAAAGGGTAGTTTGTGGTAGGGGAATCTGCATATCCTTGGAAGATACTGGAGTTAAATACCAAGTTTGATATTTAACTGAGTTCATTTTAGAGTTGTGTTGCTTAGATACACGAACCTTTTTCTAAAAATAGCTATTTTATTTTGGGAATCTCAAAACGAGCATTTCCGGTGAAGTTGCGGTATCCAATTTTGTTTTGCTATTCCTTTTGCCTTTAGGCATCAGGTTTCTTAACCCATTTTCTATGTTCATTTCTGTTCTTGCCATAGCTTATATTTCTCTCAAAGGCTTCTCATAATTGGCTACCACCTTTTCCATTTATTGTCTCTAATCTAATTTTTGTCTTCCTACGCACCTTCTTCCCTCTTTCCTTGTCTTGTAGATCTTTCTTGGTACACTTTCTTCTTTCATTCTTACCACATACCCAAGCCATCTTAGTTGATTCCCCTGCATTGTTTTTATTATGGTGTTTTGATTCAGGCTTTCTCTTGTAGTATTCCTCACTTAGTCCTTCCTAGTAAATCCAACTACTCTCATTATATATCTCATCTGAGCCGCGTCTATCTTCTTGTGTATTTAGCTAGGATTGTCCAACTTTCACCTGCATATATTAATACCGTCTGGTATAATGTCATATATACCCTCATTTTTGTATGTTGATCCAATTCTTTCCTCCCAATTATGGTATTATATACACTATGTGATCAAAAGTATCTGGACACCTGGCTGAAAATGACGTACAAGTTCGTGGCGCCCTCCACTGGTAATTCTGGAAGTCAATATGGTGATGGCCCACCCTTAGCCTTGATGACAGCGTTCACTCTCGCAGGCATACTTTCAATCAGGTGCTGCAAGTTTTCTTGGGGAATGGCAGCCCATTCTTCACGGAGTGCGGAACTGAGGAGAGGTATCGATGTAGGTCGGTGAGGCCTGGCACGAAGTCGGCGTTCCAAAACATCTCAAAGGTGTTCTATAGGATTCAAGTCAGGACTCTTTGCAGGCCAGTCCATTACAGGGATGTTATTGTCATGTAACCTTGTCCGCCACAGCCCCTGCAGTATGAAAAGGTGCTCGATCGTGTTGAAAGATGCAATCGCCATCCCCGAATTGCTCTTCAACAGTGGGAAGCAAGAAGGTGCTTAAAATATCAATGTAGGTCTGTGCTGTGATCGTGCCACACAAAACAACAAGGGGTGCAAGCCCCCTCCAGGAAAAACACAACCACACCATAACACCACCACCTCTGAATTTCACTGTTGGCACTACACACGCTGGCAGATGACGTTCACCAGGCATTCACCATACCCACACCCTGCCATCGGATTGCCACATTGTGTACCATGATGCGTCACTCCACACAACATTTTGCCACTGTTCAATTGTGTAATGTTGACGCTCCTTAAACCAAGTGAGGCGTCGTTTGGCATTTTCCTGCGTGATGTGTGGCTTATGAGAAGCCACTCGACCATGGTTTCTCACCTCACACCTAACTGTCATAGTACTTGGGGTGGATCCTGATGCAGTTTGGAATTCCTGTGTGATGGCCTGGATAGATGTCTGCCTATTACTCTTTACGATCCTCTTCAAATGTCGGCGGACTCTGTCAGTCAACAGACGAGGTCGGTCTGTACGCTTTTGTGCTGTACATGTCCCTTCACGTTTCCACTTCACTATCACATCAGAAACAGTGGAACTAGGGATGTTTAGGAGTGTGGAAATCTCGCGTACAGACTTCTGACACAAGTGACACCCAATCACCTGACCACGTTCGAAGTCTGTGAGTTCCACGGAGCGTCCCATTCTGCTGTTTCACGATGTCTAACGACTACTGAGGTGGCGGATAATGAGTACCAGGCAGTAGGTGGCAGCACAATGCACCTAAGATGAAAAACGTATGTTTGTGGGGGTGTCCGGATACTTTTGATCACATAGTGTATTTGATAAGGTATAGGACCTCGATACTGTCGATAGTTGGTGGTATCGGAGAATCTCTAATACTTTGAATAAAACCTTTGATACTTTTAAATTTTTAAGCTTTGCATTATTGAAAGTTGTTGCATTTAACTTTATGTTAGATAAGGAATGAAAGGAGTGAAGACTTCACGTCACATGTGGCCCCAAAGAATTGCTGGACTATAGTTCTTGATAGAGCTTGACTGTGTTTTCCGAGGGTAATGAATTCAACATTCCATAGACTCTTGTGTGTAAATGAAAACATACAAAACAACGGGAGAAGGAGTAGAGATACTTATGTAACATAGAGCGTTAACTGAGTTGTGAATGAAGCTGGTTTAGCTGACGCACTAAATCACGTTTCTGCAACAGCCTGGCTTGGTGACTCACTCTTAGCCATTTCATTTATCTGTGAATCCAACAGAAACAAATCACAGCTGAAAGACAAGACAAGACAATACGTGCATGGAAGTATTTGTTCTTTCCTTTCAGCTGTTAGTTTGTGTTTACGCAGGTCAAGTCTTATGCTAATAATAATAATAACAATACTTTATTACCACCTTATGGTTTACAGGCCTTATGAAAACAGGCAAGTTGTCAGATTTAAATATACTTATATTAAAGCATTGTAATCCTAGTATAAATAATATCCTTTGTGGAAAAAAAATCTGATGTGTTACACTCGCATGACTTTCTCTACTCTTATAGAAACTATTTTTACAAACGATCTACTTCATGTTAATCGAGATAAACATTTGCAGACTATCTTATTGCTAATTTTGTTGTAGATGTAAGAGGAATATATATTTACAAGGGCAATTTGGAAATACAGTAGCCTTTAAGCACATACATATCTCTTAATAGCTGGTTGCTAGGTGCAGCACCATTCCCTTTGCCACAGATTAATATTCTTTGCATATCCAAGACAAAAAAATGAATAACGAATTCCCATTTGAGAAAATAAGTATTGAAAAATTTAAGAGAATAACAAGCAATATCTCGAAAATGGTTCACTCAACAAAAAAAATGTATATGACATAAATTATGTATTTTAACGCGATGACCATTTTTTGTGTGGTAAAATTTTGTCTATCTCTTATGGTTTACCAGTTATGCAAATGTTCACAATGAAGAAAACTTTTGGAGACATTCCCAGAAAATTCAACATATACATTTTATTTGTCATGAAAATATCTTAATCATATGATATTTTAATCAAAATCGTTTCAAAAAATCTTCCATGTAAAGCGTATCCTGGGGAGGGGGGATTTTCTTGAAAACCTTCGTGTCGCATCCCTGGAAGATACTAAACCTAAATACCAAGTTTGGTGTTTATCCGACTGTTCGTTTCTGAGTTATGCTGTTCACAGACAGACACACAGACAGACAGACACACACATGGACATGTTTCCAAAAATGCTTTTTTTGGATTCAGGGGATCTCAAAACATGTATTTCCGGTGAAATCTCGGTATCAAATTTTTGAGTGGAATACAATACTTCCCCTACTTACTATACGTAGTAGAGAAAGTAAAAATAAATAACGAATTCCCATTTGAGAAAATAAGTATTGAAAAATTTAAGGGAATAACAAGTAATATCTCGAAAATGGTTCACTCAACTAAACAAATGTATATGACATAAATTGTGTATTTTATCGTGATCTACATTTTTTGTGTAGTAAAATTTTGTCTATCTCTTATAGTTTACCAGTTATGCAAAAGTCGTTTACAATGAAGAATACTTTTGGAGACATTCCTAGGAAATTCAAGATATACTTTTTATTTGTCATAAAAATATCTTAAACATATGATATTTTAATCAAAATCGTTAGAGCCATTTTTGAGAAAATTAAAATTTTGGAAAAATCTTCCATGTAAAGGGTAATCTGGGATGGGGGGATTTTCTTGAAAACCTTCGAGTTGCATCCTTGGAAGATACTGAACCTAAATACCAAGTTTGGTGTTTATCCGACTGTTCGTTTCTGAGTTATGCTGTTCACAGACAGACACACACAGACAGACAGACAGACAGACACACAGATGGACATGTTTCCAAAAATGCTTTTTTTGGATTCAGGGGGTCTCAAAACATGTATTTCGGTGAAATCTTGGTATCGAATTTTTGGGTGGAATACAATAATTCCCCCTACTTACTATACGTAGTAGAGAAAGTAAAAAGAGTATATAAGACAAATGCTAGATAGTACATAACATTGAATTAATAATTGAACTTGTAACTTATTTTAAAAATTCCTCAACTGTATAAAAAAGTTGTTAGGTAAGATTGCAAAGCAGATTTAAATTTTCTGTAATTGTCATATCTTTTAACTTCTGCTGGCAGCCTATTATAGAATTTTACACCAGCATAACTAGGCAGCTTTTCATATAGACTAAGTCTGTGCATCGTGACAGCTAAATTACTTTTATTTCTTGTGTTATGGTTATGTATATCTGAATTTGTTTGCATAGGAAATTTATATTTTATAATGTATAAAATGGTGTTATAGATAGGAAGACTTGGTAACGTCATAATTTTTAGCTGTTGAAAGGCTTCCCTACATGAGTGTTGCATTTTTAAGTTTGACATATATCTGATTGCTCTTTTCTGTAATACAAAAGTTTTATTTAGAAGTACTGCCCCATATTTCTATGCCATATGAAATATATGGCTAAATGAACGAGAAATAAATTATCCTAATAGTTGCTGCAGGGACATAATTCTTTAAGCGGACAAGGTAGCCTGAACACATGGAAATTACCACTGCTCTTAAAGTTCTCAATGGTTTTTCCTGAAATTTTTATGAATTATTCTATAAATCATGATAATTATTTCAAGTGGTTGTTTGAATTGATAGCTTATGAAATAAAAATTATTTCATTCAACAGAAAAATAATAAAATTTACTCTTAAAACATGTGAATTCTTGAATCTTTTTCTCTGATACTACTTGCAATGCAGAATCACACTTTTGCATACTTGTTCTTAGTATAATCTGGTATCTTTTGAACCTCAATTATTTAGTTATGTATATCAGTTCACTAGAAATTGAAAAAATAAAATATATATTTGCAAATGTAAGAACGTAGGTTTTCACGGCCGGTGGCACAATTATAACTAATATGATTTTCCGGGCTGTTATGCCGTGGCCTGCTGAAGAAAGATTTCCCAGATGTTTCGTCCACAACTGCGGTGGACGAAACGTCTGGGAAATCTTTCTTCAGCAGACCACGGCATAACAGCCCGGAAAATCATATTAGTTGTAATATATTTGCAAAGTCAAGAAAGTGAAAATGTGGAAAATTTGCAATGTTGTTGCTTTCTTAATATCACTAATATACATTATAAAATTACGATTGTGGTTCAGAAAGTTTAGCTATGTGTTGTATACATGTATTGAAAATTTCAGCTCTCTATCTTTCATACTTTCTGAGAAAAAAGTACATAAGTATCCAAAAATGTTGTTTTGAGAAAACTGAATTTAAAGTTTGAACATTAAAATTCTGACACACTTCAGTACATTCCAGGTTGATAATCATCTGCACCTTCATTCCTGGATTACTTCAGCTTTTCTGATTGCTTTCTCTTGATCCTGGCCTCTTTTGTTAATTGCTGAACTGCTCGCTGGACATGATATAGTCGTTCGTTGTTGAAAGATACAAAAATGTTCTAAAAGGGGCGTTACATGGCAGCTTTAAAGGAATGCAGACTAGCATTTAAATAAACCTCTTAACCCCCAAGAAGTATATATTTTCTGAAACTGGAAATAATAAGAGATTTTATTAGTGCTTAGAACAAAAAATGTGATTTTTTACCATTTCAGAGTACCTTGTCCCCTTAAACATCTAAGTAGAATCAGATTTTTACTTATTTTTAATGCTAATTTATCCATATGTGGAGTATAATGTATGAGGGTGGGTAGTAGAGAGGCTTAGTCCATAAAGTTACTATGTTGCTAATTACTTACTACCGGAAGATAAAATACATAAATATGTTGTGTGGTAGTTGTGAACAGTGGTAGAATGGTGTAAGACACATTATTTTTAGTTGTTTGAGTTTTGAGGCAGTATTTTAATACCTGAATAATTTCAATTGTATTATATAATAAGTAAATTCAATAACAGCCTGCTTTGAAACAATATGTATGTAATAATTATTTGAATTGTATGTAACAGTCATTGCAAATGCTTGTTTTTATTGTAAACATGTTTTAATAATGTTATGTGAATACATTATATACTCTAATAATGCAAGAGCTGTGAGAATAATAAGTTTTAAGTTGCTAACATTGAGATAATAATGAGGTAACCTTGTGGCAATAATGAGTTTGAGAGTTTGAAAGTTACTAGTCATGATTAAAGCAACGATAATGTAAATTCAGTAACAGTTTAAAATTAGCCAATCAACAGCAAAGAAAAGCTTTAAGTAAAATGCAGATATTCTGTTGGACTAGAATTAGCCAATCAGAGACTTGAAATACCGAAGCTTATGGGTTTAACGGTTGAAATAATGTTAAGTTGCTGGCAAACCTTGGTAGTCATCAGACGGAAGATGTGTTCTCTACAGAGATATTACGTGTGAATCGTAAAATTTGTATACGCGCTAAGTGAAAGTATTGATGATTCTCATAGTTCTTAAAAAGTGTAGTGCTTTATAAAAATGTGCAAGGATTAATAAAAGAAGTGAATTTAAAAACTTAAATTCTGTGATGTCTACAGTCATTGTCACACTGCACCCTGCCTAAGATACGTGACTCTACAAACTTTACTGACGCAGCCAAGGCAAATTCAAACATAAATAATATATAGAAGCAGTTTTAATAACAAAGTTAAATATTATAGTGCAAAACTTGGAGTGTAATAACAAAAACACATCTTGAAATCAGCTTTTCATACGTAGCAGCATATTGCGTAACAACAGTAACTATTACATAATCAACAAATTCAAACTGACGCCCAAAGCGTGTTGCAAACTCCTTAAAGCAAAAATAAATATTACGTAAAAACATATTTACATGAACCAAACACTACTACAGTTTCATGTAAAATAAATATGAGTTTATATTTTAAAGATTGCAGAACGAAGAAGAATTGTTAGTATTGGTTTTTCTATGGATAGATAATCCATTAAAGAAAGAAAGTTTTCAGCACAAAATATAATTACATAAAAAGTGAAGCAAAGAAATTATTATTATTATTATTATTATTATTATTATTATTATTATTATTATTATTATTATTACTATTATTATGATTATTATTATTATTATTATTATTTATTAGTCTTGACTAATAATAGGGGATGTATAACCTGTGGCATTATTAAGATAAAAACATTGCTATTGGTAGGAGAATGTCAAACAGGAACAATTCCGGAATTTGCATACAATACAAAATTGGTTACATGCGTTTATACACTGAAAACTATTAATATGAACATAATTCAGTGAAAAAGTTATCACCTTTAAAGTTAGTATCTAGTATTGAGAAATAGTGGTATTGTCCCATCACTATATTTGATAATATACCAGGTGAGTCAGCTGCCCCTAGGTATTCGTATCTATGCAACCCACAGTTTATATTCTAATGTGAAAATATCGACCCTTTTAGCAAACAAACCGTTATTGTAGCTCTACTCTTCTATTCGATACTATACGTAACTAGCATTAATAATTAAAGGCCTGAATGAGAACCAAGGAGCTGCAAAAGGCTTAAAAAAGGCGGCTGTTCATGGATATAATGCTTGCAATGAGGTAGAGGAATGTTCTCCCAAAGAACGGCAGAGAGTGACCTAGCTGAGTGGGTTAGCTGCCGAAATATGGTGAAGCAAAGGTTAGTTTTGGAGGTTCGAATCTAATACAAGTATCAAATTGTTTTGGTTCTTTCTTTTTCTTTCTCCTTGTGTTATTTTCTGTATTTTAGTATACTAATTTATTTATTTTTGTTATTGGCTCTCCTGTGAGCCAAAGACACAAGAAAAACAAGCAGATAATTGTGTATCATGTTTACCGTAATAATCTGTACCATATCTGGCATTTTAAGCTTCGTTACGTAGTTAGCTTTCATTCTTTTGGGCGCATACCGACGATATTAAATCTAATAGTTTTTGTTTCATGTTTAAACCTTATATTTCACTTCTTCTATTGACAAAGGAGTTGTAAATGTGTTAAGCACTGGTAAACAGGATAATAAATTGTTCAAGAGCGTGGATTTCATCAGTGAAGTAAATGTTCAAAATGATGACACCCTTCATCAATGCCCATTTGTGACGTTGCCTGAGAGTCCTTCTTGCATGCTGTAACATGCGCAGTGTAATCTGCCTGCATTCTTCACATATGAGTGTGCCTGTAAATGATTTGGCCTTTGCGGTGGAAAACATGGCGATTATTCTATTTTGTATACACTTATGTTATCAAAAGTCTTATTTATATCATAATATCAAATTATAGACCAAAAGAGATAAAACAAAAGGTAATAAAACCCGAAGGATTTGAACCCGAAATGAAATGGGACAGTGTTAAAGCAACCATGATAATCATTCGGCTAATGCTACCTTGCGGGCTTAGGTTCTTATATGAATTAGTAATGGCAGAACTAGACCCCACCTCAAATCTTTACATGCTTTTTGCAGCTTCTTACAGTGTTTTGAGCTTGGTTCGGTAGTTTTAACTCAAATAAAGAGACTGTGTTAGTCATTACAATTACTGTATGAACTGAAATATGCCATTTTATGACAGAAGGGAAATTATCTACCTAATACTTAGCATTTTTTGCAAAGGCTGAACTGTGAACCTTAGTTGTTCCTTCAGGGGCATTTTCAAAGGTGTGTAGGAATGTATGCTAAAGAATAAAAGTTTGTAAAATCAGCTAAAAGTGCTGCTGCAGCTGCCAGTGTCAGGGTGGGATGTTTTTGAAATCGACATACATGGCGATTGCATTCTGTCCCGTAAAACACTTATGCACTGAGTTATCTATCCCTCCTCTATAAAGTGTTACGCAAATCAGCTATTAGAAGGCAAGAAAGGCGTAAGTCACATATGTTGCTTAGCACGTTGCATAAATTCAAATATAAATAGGCGCAGCTGACTCACCTGGTATATTCATGGGTTTCTTGGCCTATTGTTTATTTCTTGGTCTATTCTTCTTTTGTTAGTATCATCCCTAGGTATTCATAACTTCTCACCTCTTCCAATTTCTTTCCTTTTCAATGAATATTTATAATCTAGCTAATTTTCTTCTTCACCTTACTCTTTTTGACATTTATTGTCATCCCTCTTTCTTCTAATGTGCTAGCGCATTGCGTTACTGCTTGTTGTAATCTGTCGTCACTTTGTGCCAGCAGTACTATATCACCCACATACACTAAGGCTTGTCCACATGTTCCAGTATCCTACACTCAACCTACTTGTTCTCCTTCTACAGTCTGGGTATCTAATCTTCTGGTGGAATGCAATACTTCCTGTATTTACTCTAGGGGAGTAGAAGAAAGTAAAGATATAACTTACCATAAAAAAAGTTAACGGAGTGATAGAGGAAGTTGGTCATGAGGATCCAGTAGGTGATGACAGCTCCTGTGAGGACAACCATTGATATAATCTTAGCAGCCAGCGCAGCGTATTCTCCCAGAAGAATATCAGCAAGTTGCGCTACTTCTCCTCCAGGAACACCTCTCTTATCCTGCACCTGTAGGATGCGATATGCTGTGTACAGAGACACAACTCCCATCAACACAATGGTGAGAAGTCCTGCAATAAGTCCAGATCTCTCTATGCCCCACGGCATCGTAAGCAGCGACGTTCCCAAAACTGTGTTCCAGATGGCAAAGCTGTAAACATACAGAAAATTAAATTAATAGTTATTTGTGGTGTAAGAAATTAAACTATTTTTAGATAGTTGACACTAAAAGCGAGCTTTTAACATAAGCCACACATACTTGAAGTTCAAGATTATAACACTCGATATCATAAAGTTTTTACTTTCTGTACATAGTTATAGTAAGCAGAGGTATTGTATTCCAGCCAAAAATTTAATACCCACATTTCACTAGAAATACATGTTTTGAGGCCCCAAAAACAAAAAAATGCATTTTTAGAAAAAGATCCATCTGTGGGCATGTGCGTCTGTGAACAGCATCACTCAAAAACACAGTCATTTATATACCAAACTTGATATTTAAGTCCACTATCTTCCAAGGATGCAACATGAAAATTTTCAAGAAAATTCCCCCATCCCAAACTACCCTTTACATAGAAAAATCTTTCAAAAAGGGCTCTTAATGATTTTGATCAAAATATCATACATTTAAGATATTTGCATGAAAAATAAAATGATGAAATGTATATCTTGAATTTTCTGGGAATAGCCTATGGAGTCCTCTTTATTCTGAACGAGTTTTGTATAACTTGTAAACCGTAAGAGATAGACAAAATGTTACCACACAAAAAATGTAGATCTCGTTAAAGTACACAATTTATGTCAACCATTTCCAAGACGTTCTTTGTTATTGGTTTGGATTTTCAAATACTTACACTTTTCTAAACAGAAAAATCATTATTTATTTTTGTTTTCTTTGTGGTCATACAAAGAGAATGGAATTTCAAAGCCATCACATAGTGATCCGCTCTTAAAAGATTTTATTATTGCTTAAGCCTATTGTAATCCCCTTGTATCTACAAGAAAACATGCAATAAAACCATTTCTGAAAATGTTTATCTCGATATGAAGTAGTTAGACAAATAAGTTTCTGTAATAATAGTTTGTAGAAGAATGGGTAGAGAAAGTCATGTGAATGTGACACATAAAACTGTTTTTGTATAGGGACTCCTGAGACCTGCTGGTGGAGACTTTTTTGGGACCTCAAAATTATCAGGAATTCTGTCAGATTCGGCATACACAGAAAATGTATGCACACAAATAATTGCATAAAGCCAATGGTTTCAGTCCAAGAAAACAAAAAAAAATCTGATTTGTTACACTCACATGACTTTCTCTACTCTTGTACAAACTATTATTACAAACGCTTATTCACCATATGCTTCATGTTAATCGAGATATCGAGATGTCAATCTTATTGCTAATTTTCTTGTAGATGCAAGGGGAATATGGTAGGTTTTAAGCGATAGTCAAATATTTAAGCGCTGGTTGCTATGTGGTGCATTCCATTCTCTTTGCAAGCCCAGGACATAAAAAAATGAGTAACAAATTTGAGAAAAAGTACAAGTATTGGAAAATTTAAGGGAATAACAAGCAATATCTCGAAAACGGTTCACTCAACAAAAAAAATGTATATGACATAAATTGTGTATTTTAATGCGATCTACATTTTTTGTGCAGTAAAATTTTGTCTATCTCTTATGGTTTACCAGTTATGCAAAAGTCGTTCACAATGAAGAACACTTTTGGAGACATTCCCAGAACATTCGAGATATACATTTCATTTGGCATGAAAATATCTTAAACATATGATATTTTAATCAAAATCGTTAGAGCCATTTTTGAGAAAATTAAAATTTTCGAAAAATGTTCCATGTAAAGGGTAGTCTAGGGTGGGGGGATTTTCTTGAAAACCTTCGTGTCGCATCTCTGGAAGATACTGAACCTAAATACCAAGTTTGGTGTTTATCCGACTGTTCATTTCTGAGTTATGCTGTTCACAGACACACAGACACACACACACACACAGAACACACACACACAGACACACAGACACACACACACACACACACACACACACACAGAGACACACACACGGACATGTTTCCAAAAATGCTTTTTTTGGATTCAGGGATTCTCAAAACATGTATTTCCGGTGAAATCTCGGTATCGAATTTTTGGGTGGAATGCAATACTTCCCCTACTTACTATACGTAGTAGAGAAAGTAATACGCAGCTTTCAATATTATGATCCACAGATTAGTGAATCTTCCCCTTGGGACAAGCTGAACACAAAGTAACATTCAAAATGAAACAGCGGAGAGAGGCTTCGTAGATTATCAGATTCTAGTTGCGTTACACCAAACACTGGAAGTGATAGCTGTCATGTTCATACTGCATAACTCATCGGCCGGTGTGCTGCTGCGGCGTGAAGCTCTCAGTCAGCAATCTATGTTCTAAAACCCTATGTGCTAACACAAATAAACTGTTATAAAAGTGTACTTCTAAGGAAGATCCCATCCTGATATTAACAGGTTTAAAACAAAATATAACACATACTCCTCCTGTATTTTTTCCAGATTTTAATATTATGGGGTTAAATGTGGTATTGCGGTTTAAAATATTCATATTTAAAAATTAATTGGTTTTTTATTCCAAATGAATACTATTTTGATAACGAAAACCACAATGTTTTTATCTACAAAACGAAATATTGTTCTTATCCATGATCATTCTGTATTCCGAGAATAAATTACTTTTATGTAATGTTGTGTGCATATAAGAAAAATATTAAGTATGCTGTAAATCCTAAAATAATTTGATTTTTCGCAAAATATAAAATACGTGTCCATTTATTTTTTGCTGGAGCAAGTAAATTAAAATTCAAAGGAAGTGATGATTTATGTGTGTTCAGTTTGATGTAGAATGACTCATATATGTGTATTAGAGTTATAACCTTACAATAAAATAAAAAAAAATCTGATGTGTTACACTCACATGACTTTCTCTACTCTTGTACAAACTATTCTTACAAACGCTTATTCTCCATCTACTTCATGTTAATCGAGATAAACATTTGCAGACTCTATCTTATTGCTAATTTCTTGTAGATGTAAGGGGAGTATATATTTACAAGGGCAATATAAAAAACAGTAGCCTTTAAGCACATACATATCTCTTAATAGCTGGTTGCTAGGTGCAGCACCATTCTCTTTGCCACAGATTAATACTCTTTGCATATCCAAGACAAAAAAATGAATAACGAATTCCCATTTTAGAAAATAAGTATTGAAAAATTTAAGGGAATAACAAGCAATATCTCGAAAATGGTTCACTCAACAAAAAAAATGTATATGACATAAATTGTGTATTTTAACGCGATCTACATTTTTTGTGTAGTAAAATTTTGTCTATCTCTTATGGTTTACGAGTTATACAAAAGTCGTTCACAATGAAGAATACTTTTGGAGACATTCCCAGGAAATTCAAGATATACATTTTATTTGTCATAAAAATATCTTAAACATATGATATTTTAATCAAAATCATTAGAGCAATTTTTGAGAAAATTAAAATTTTCAAAAAATCTTCCATGTAAAGGGTACTCTGGGGTGGGGGGATTTTCTTGAAAACCTTTGTGTCGCATCCTTGGAATATAATGAACCTAAATACCAAGTTTGGTGTTTATCGGACTGTTTGTTTCTGAGTTATGCTGCACACACACACACACACGCACACACGCACGCACGCACATTCCCAAAAATGTTTTTTTCGGATTAAGGGGGTCTCAAAACATGTATTTCCGGTGAAATCTTGGTATCGAATTTTTGGGTGGAATACAATACTTCCCCTAGTTACTATACGTAGTACAGAAAGTAATAAATACTAAAGAACAGTAACAGTGACATTACAATTTAGCATAAATGTGTCAGATAATACATAAGAAACTGTTGTAGCAACCTTTTTTTTTTAAATAAATTATACATAGGTGCACAAAATTGATTATTACAGTGAAACAAGTGATTAATAAAGCAATATGTTTTTATTTCAAAGGCTGGACAGTCAAATAACAAATGCTGCTACAGTGTCTGTTCACTGCCACAAGGGCATTGGTAAGTACTTTCAATATTGACTTAGAAGCTTTTAAAATAATTTTGAAATTTTCCATGACCTATTACAAACTTTGGATGGAAGATTTTGCATTTAAAGCAACTATCTCATTAATGCCATACAACAGTTTGGGCATCAGGAATTTAAATATAGACAGTGTTCCTCCTGAACAAAAAAGATCCAACATATGCAGTGCTTTTCCTTCACACTGGCTTGCGTGACATTCCACCAGAGCTCGAATTCCTGCTGAAAATGTAATAATATCCCTGCAACCACCATACATTCTCGTAGTTACAGTTACAATGATAATAAACATATACCTTATTATAAAGAAGGTTGGAAATGTTGTCCTTCTGTATCCACACATTTCTGGATCTTCTCAGCAAATTGAGAGTTCAGTATCAGAAATTGAGTGAATTTTTCCCTGATGTTTTCTTTTAGTTCTTACAATGTACGGGGTTTGTTTCACACACCTTATTTTTCAAGTTCTACCATAGATAAACATTACATACAGTTAAATCGGGATAGTGAGGGTCTAATTCTTTACTTATTATCCTATCTTCAAAATATTCCTAATTAAATTTAATGACTCATTAGTTGTATGGGCAGTAGCAAAGTCTTGTTTGGAAATATCCAAATTGATCTTCAACATTGGTCAGCACTTCAAAAAATGCTGTGAGGCAGTATTTTTAACATTTAAATGATTTTAGTCAAATTATATAATATGTAAATTCAATAACAGCCCGCCTTGAAGCAATATATGTATGTAATAATTTATAAAATGTATGTAACAGTCATTGCTTATGCTTATATTATTGTAAACATGTTCAATAATGTTATGTGAATGCATTACGTAATTTAATAATGTAGGAGCTGCGAGAAATAGGTTAAAAGTTGCTAACAATGAGTTAACAATGAGGTAACCTTGAGGCAATAATGAGTTTGAGAGTTTAAATATTACTTGTGATTCTTGGAAGCATTAATGTAATTTTAGTGACAGTTAACCAATCAACAACCGGAAAAAGCTTTAGTGAAATGCAGGTATTCTATTGGAGTAAAAATAGCCAGAGACTTGAAATACAGAAATTTACAAGTTTAGACGGTTGAAATCAATTCAGTTGCCTGCAGACAGTGCTCATAACTGGATGCGTTGCTTGTGTGTCCTCGAGAGATTTAATACGTATTCGTGTGAGACAAAAAATAAGTTTACGTGTTAAAAAGTGTAATTAATTAATAAAATGAATCTCACAGCTCTCTATATCAGTGAACTGTTATTTAAATTGTATCAAGTATAAATAAAAGGAGTGAAGTAAAAATTATAATCTGTGTAAGCCTACATTCTTAGTCGTATCACAACCCTGCCTAAGAGAAACGTGTCTCTAACAAAAATACTGATGCAGCCGAGCCAAACATAAATATATAATATTTAAAGTAACAGTCAAATTATAAAGTTAATATTTTTTTTTTAAACTTGGGGCAAAGGCCACCTGAAAGTACATTTGGGATGAAGACTACCAGAAACTGTTTACCATACATGCGGTTGCAGCTACTTCAAGTTCAGCTCCCCAGCAGTTGAAATATAATGCAACTCCTTCAATACAAACTACTTCAAATTGACGCCCAAAGCATGGTAAAAAATAACATAACAAAACAACGTTTCTCAAATTGGCACCCAACGTGGGGCTAACATCAACAACAAAAGATACTTCAAGTGTAACTCATTCCTGTACCTTTCTGCATTTATTGTTT
Source organism: Deroplatys truncata (assembly GCA_030765065.1). Taxonomy (NCBI): domain Eukaryota; kingdom Metazoa; phylum Arthropoda; class Insecta; order Mantodea; family Mantidae; genus Deroplatys; species Deroplatys truncata. The sequence goes on from CM060985.1 coordinate 172,167,102, forward strand.
GTTCAAAAAAATATGATGATGTTGTTGACCAATGGCACTGAAGATTAATTGATCTGCATCATTTTCCCTCTGGCTTCCCAATATAAAGTCTGTAAGTTATCACCAGGGTTAGGAAGTTCATGCATTTGCATATGTTTTTCAAAGCATGTTATTGATATGCTGATAAATTATTTTCATGAACTATGAATTTTCTGGTGCTCTGAGTGATTTTTATTGGGCATATAATTGCATATTTATGCTGTTTTAAGTAACTGCATCATATTTAGTAAATAGCGTGTTTATTTGGCATATTTTAGCACTTAAACGAGAAATATTTTTTAAAATGAGTTATATTAGTTAAATGGTCAACTTCTTTTTCTGTGAACTGATGCTAACAAAGGATCCCGTTTCACCCTCTGCCAATGTCATTGATGCAAGTGATTCATGACATTGATCACGTGAAGGGTGAGTGATGCAACACTGGTAAGAATCATGTGATGTCTTGGAAGATAGGGAAATCCCTGCTGTACTGGGGAATAGATTAAGCAATAAGGCAGTGTGTTGATCGAGCAGCCAGTTTGTTTGCGATAATTGACGAGGTGGTATGAATACATACAGCATTAAAAATGCCGAAGGTGAAACCAAGTAATGCGAGCAGACTTAAGAGTTTACAAAGTGAATTTTCTAGTGATCTTATTAGTACAGATAGCAGAGTCTTATACTGTAATGCATGTGAAAAAAATATTGGGAGTGAAAAACTGTTTCAGGTCATTCAGCATATTAATACTGCAAAGCACAGGGAAATGATTGTGAAAAAAAGTGACAGAAGTGAAAGTGTCCAACGTCTGCTAGTTGAATGTATGGGAAGTAGAGTTACACAGTTTTCATACGACCTTCGTGAAGCATTCCTAGCAGCTGACATACCTTTATGGAAAATAAATAACCCAATTTTGCATACTTTTTTACTTTCTCTACTACGTATAGTAAGTAGGGGAAGTATTGCATTCCACCCAAAAATTCGATACCGAGATTTCACCGGAAATACATGTTTTGAGACCTCCTGAATCCAAAAAAAGCATTTTTGGAAACATGTCCGTGTGTGTGTCTGTGTGTGTGTGTGTGTGTGTGTGTGTGTGTGTGTGTGTGTCTGTGTGTGTCTGTGAACAGCATAACTCAAAACGAACAGTCGGATAAGCACCAAACTTGGTATTTAGGTTCAGTATCTTCCAGCGATGCGACACGAAGGTTTTCAAGAAAATCCGCCCATCCCAGACTACCCTTTACATGGAAGATTTTTCGAAAATTTTAATTTTCTCAAAAATGGCTCTAACGATTTTGATGAAAATATCATATGTTTAAGATAATGTCATGAGAAATGAAATGTATATCTCGAATTTTCTGGGAATGTCTCCAAAAGTATTCTTCATTGTGAACGACTTTTGCATAACTGGTAAACCATAAGAGATAGACAAAATTTTACTACACAAAAAACGTAGATCGCGTTAAAATACAAAACTTATGTCATATACATTTTTTTTGTTGAGTGAACCATTTTCGAGATATTGCTTGTTATTTGCTTAAATTTTCCAATACTTATACTTTTTCTCAAATTCGTTATTCATTTCTTTTATGTCCTGGACATGCAAAGAGAATGGAATGCGCCACATAGCAACCAGCGTTAAAATATTTGACTATCGCTTAAAAGCTACCATATTTCCCTTGCATCTACAAGAAAATTACCAATAAGATTGACATCTCGATATCTCGATTAACATGAAGCATATGGAGAATAGGCGTTTGTAAAATTAGATTGTACAAGAGTAGAGAAAGTCATGTGAGTGTAACACATCAGATTTTTTTAGAAAAGTACACCAAGCAACACGTGCCTGATCAAAGTACCTTACATAAAACATACATCCTTCATTGTTACAACAATGTAATGTCTACCTTGCAAACTAAGTTAGCAAATGAGTTTCTCTGGATCTCAATAGAGGAAACAACTGATGTAGGACGTTTCATTGCAAGTGTAATAGTGGGTGTTCTAAATCAGCAAGAGGAAGAAGTGCTCTCAGTTAGAAGTTACTAACAGTGCATCAGTGAGTCAACTTGTGATTGACTCTATGAAATTAATATGGCCTGGTGATATAAAATATGACAATGTGCTTTTGTTTTTAACTGATGCATCAAGCTATATGATCAAAGCAGGGAAAACACTAAGAAAATTTTTTCCTAAGAGCATTCATTTAACTTGTCTTATTCATGCCCTTCATCGCATTGCAGAAACAATTAGGTTATGTTTTCTTAAAGTAGATAAGTTAATCTCCAATGTGAAAAAAGTATTTCTTAAATCTGCATCTAGGGTCCAGCTGTTCAAAAAGATGGTGCCTAATATTCCACTGCCACCTGAACCTATTTTAACCCGTTGGGGGAGTTGGATAACAGCTGCATTGTATTATGCTAAACATTTAGCGTCAGCCAGAAGAGTTATTAATTCATTAGAATCAGATGATGCTGTTTCAATTCATATAGCATAGGATGTTTTCTCAGATGAAGAGCTTGAAGGAAATCTTGCCTTTATATTAACATATTTTTCCAATATGCCTGCAGCAATTAAATCCCTGGAAACAACAGGTCGTCCCTTAAATCAGTCATTAAATGTGTTTGATACTACCATTTCTGGTTTGGTGTCCATTCCAGGTAATGTAGGACAGAAAATAAGACACAGTAAACTATGTTCTTTTAAGAAACCCTGGGTATAAACAAATCTCCAAAATACGAGACATTCTTGAAGGAAAACCCATAAGGATACCTGAAGACTTGCCTCTTTCTGTGGAATAACTATCAACTTTTAAGTATGCACCAATATCCTCATGTGACGTTGAAACAAGTTTTTCAAGATACAAAAGTATATTGAGACACAACAGACGAAGATATACCATGGAAAGTCTCCGTCATGCAGTAGTGGTAAATTGTAATTCATTCCTCATTTTGGATGTGGAGTCATGTGCATCAACTTCTCAGCAATAAATGTAAGTTTGCATGTGCACATTGTCTTTAAATATAATAATTTTTAGGGCATATTTTGGTGCATATTTCGCACATTTTAAGGGCATATTTGCATGCATATTACAAGAGTTTTTAGAGCATGAACTTCCTAACCCTGGTTATCACTTTTAAGGCCTTTACATGTGGTGAGATGTTGTTTGTTCTGGATGACATCTTCTTCACAGAGAGTGCACTTGGGTGTAGGTAGGCATCATATCTTTTAGAGGTAATGCCATCCTAAATAAGGCCACTGCAGTTTCCCTTGGCATTTTTTGTATATCAACTCTATCTTTAATATTCTTGTAATCTTTATCCTTTAATTTATCTTCTTCATCAAGTCTCTGTAGTTCCCAAGGTTGCAGGTTCAAACCCGACGGAAGGCGATGGATTTTTTCGGGCGTAAAAATCCTTAGCATGGCTTCCTTCGGAAAGTAAGTAAAGCCGGTGGTCCTGTGTCGTACATTTACGGCACGTAGAGGAACCTCAAGCCTGATAAAGAGGCCTCTGAGCAAAATTACCAGTCTTTCACGTCCAATATAGAATGGGATGCTAAGGACCATAGTAGTTAAAGAGCATCCATAAATAAAACTCAATTTAATTTTAATAAAATCTCTGCTGTCTTTTGAAATGTTGTATAATGTTATTTAATTGTTTGTTTATTTCTATTTGTCCTACAGGTTTTATTTGTTGTATGCACCTTTCTTTGCTAATTGATCCACATGTTCATTTCCCAAAAGTTTGACATGAGCTGGGATCCATTGTAGAGCGACATGATGTCTAGTTTCAACTGGTTTAATTAGGCCTCTTATTTCTTTAATATTTCTTGTTGTTTTATTATTGTAATTTACTATTCCATCTATGGCTGATTTTGAGTCTGATAAGATGACTATTATTTTTTGTTTTATGTATGGTCTATATACAATATTCTGTAATGCTGCTTTTATAGCTGTTAATTCTCCATCATAGTGGTTTGACGTTTCATCTAATATTAGATACTGTGCAAAATGTTTACAGTATACACCTGCAGCGGCATTTTGTTTATTGATGAGGGATCCATCTGTATATATTCAGAGTCATTCTTTTTCTGGATATCTTTCAAAAACATATTTAAAAAATCTGATGTGTTACACTCAAATGACTTTCTCTACTCTTCTACAAACTATTTTTACAAACGCTTATTCTCCATCTACTTCATGTTAATCGAGCTAAACATTTGCAGACTCTATCTTATTGCTAATTTTCATGTAGATGTAAGGGGAATATATATTTACAAGGGCATTATAGAAATACAGTAGCCTTTAAGCACATACATATCTCTTAATAGCTGGTTGCTAGGTGCAGCACTATTCCGTTTGCCACAGATTAATACTCTTTGTATATCAAAGACAAAAAAATGAATAACGAATTCCCATTTGAGAAAATAAGTATTGAAAAATCTAAGGGAATAACAAGCAATATCTCGAAAATGGTTCACTCAACAACAAAAATGTATATGACATAAATTGTGTATTTTAACGCGATCTACATCTTTTGTGTAGTAAAATTTTGTCTATCTCTTATGGTTTACCAGTTTACCAAAAGTCGTTCACAATAAAGAATACTTTTGGAGACATTCCCAGAAAATTCAAGATATACATTTTATTTGTCATGAAAATATCTTAAACATATGATATTTTAATCAAAATCGTTAGAGCAATTTTTGAGAAAATTAAAATTTTCGAAAAATGTTCCATGTAAAGGGTGCTCTGTGGTGGGGGGATTTTCTTGAAAACCTTCGTGTCACATCTCTGGAAGATACTGAACATAAATACCAAGTTTGGTGTTTATCCGATTGTTCGTTTCCGAGTTATGTTGTTCACAGACACACACACGGACATGTTTCCAAAAATGCTTTTTTTGCATTCAGGGGGTCTCAAAACATGTATTTCCGGTGAAATACTCGGTATCAAATTTTTGGGTGGAATACAATACTTCCCCTACTTACTATACAAAGTAGAGAAAGTAAAAAATATAGGTCCTATTATTCTGTATGCATTTTCTGCACACCAATTTTCGCGTCATGCAAGAAAATCTTATGTGTAAAATCAGGTTTCTCTGTGCTGCAATATTTTTTATTTTGTGACAAAACATAATCATATAAATGAAACCATACTTCATCAGAGAAAATCATTAAGTGTGGTTCAATTACTCTATCATTTTGTGAAATTAAATTATGGAATTTTACCCAGCTTCAATGATTTCATGAAAAATTTGTGTGCAATTACCCCATATACTGTAAGAACTAAAAGAAAACATTAGGGAGAAATTCACTCAATTTCGGATATTGAACTCTCGACTGTAAATGAAAATTTACTGAGAAGATGCCAGAAATGTGTGAATAGAGAAGGACAACATCTCTTATGATAATGTATGTACTTATTAACATTGTATTTGTAACTATGAGAACATAAGGCACTTGTGGGGATATTATAACTGCTTTGGTGGAAGTCTGTGCTGCGGCAGCTGTGCAGTGGCCACAGTGTGTGTACAAGAGCGATTCTTTGGAATGCAGCAAGATATACATTGGGAAGACTAAGAGAAATTTGGAAACTTTTGTCAAAGAACATTTCCATAGCATTTTCAATAAATATACAGATAAATCAGCACATTTCTGGGACAGAAACCATGAGATCAGTAGAGAAATTAAATTACTAAAATCAATGACCTTAGCAAATGGTAGAAGATCTTTATAAAGAAGCTGAATGACAATGAGAAGAATGTGATTTTGAAATTCATCAAGTTTCTACCAGCAACGCTTAGGAGTTCCTATACCAAAGATTATCCAATGCTGGCAGTCGACAATGAGCTGATAATGCAGATATGGGTCTGTGAAACATGCGTCAAAATTTTGAATAAGTGAAGTAGTAAGAGTGTGTTAGGTTATCTCATCTTCTCTTAAAATTAATTAGTAATTTATGGTAAAAGATATTAAAATAACATGTTAGTATTGGGTAAAATATTTAACACCCGAGGCTGATCATTTTCACGAAATTTTAAATGTATTTTAATATCATTTGTATACAATATTTTATCCACTTATAAAAAGTAAATGAGTCATTAATTAAATATATATATTTATCATTATTGGATGGGAACATGGTAGCACCAATGCAGATAATGGATATAAATAACTGAAATTGATGGCAGATTGTCTTCTGCTTCCTTTCAAGTATTAGGCCCTATGGTCTGTTATAACCTCATAGTTGAATTTTCAGTCCAATGTATCCTTGGATAGTGATGCTAGTGAAGCATACCTTTGAAAATAATTAATAACATTACGAAACCTTCCTTAGTGCAAAGACATACTAGAATCTGCCTATACAACACCTTGGACATTAAGAAATAAAGATGACAGATAGTGTAAGTGTAAATTGAAATGTATGCTGGAAAATACTCATTCCTGAAGATATTCTAATGAATGTTCAGGGTCTGTGAATTCATCAGTCACTAAAAAGCCTGGCTTTCCATACGATAGAGTGCAAGTCAATTTGTGAGTGGAGAAAATGAAGGAACTGTTCTGCCAACAGTTTTCATGGTTTCCCTCAGCCACTAAGGTAAATACTGGATTGGATATTTAATACCACGACGCAAAGTTCCACCTTAAGTCTAAAACAATACTAAAATGAAAAATAGGTGGTAATAGTGAATGCTGTGCCATCTATCCACAGCAGGAAGACTGGACGACACCCTAATGCCATCTGCATGGCACGAAACAGAAGATCCAGCTGCTATGCGCTAGTGTGTCTGTGGACACGAGACAAAGCAAGATGGCATGGTTACAGGAATGAGACCTAGAAGGCTAACTGTCTGCCACACCTCGATATAAGAGTTATCCACTAACAGATCCATTGTGATGGGACCCTGCAGTTAAAGCGACAAAAAATAAATAGAGGAGTAGTAGTAATAATAATAAAATCTTACAGAAAAGATAAGTAAATGACATTGTGGTCATATCATTCTATGTTAAAGAAGACATTATATAATTCTTCAGAATTTATTTCTGTTGATTAGTATTACCTACTAGAAGTACAGTTTCAGAGATGAAACAAAAAGATTGTAGCAATGGTTTAAAATATTCTACGTAATTCACTACTGTGATTAAAACCAGTGTTTAGGTTGTTAGGAACGACAAAGCAAATCATTTTCTTCCTTCCCATGGCCATGCAAGTGGCATGGAATTTCAAAGCCACACATGGCGACCCTGATTTTAAAAATGTGACTCGCTGTATTGTACAATTGAAGGTTTATCTGGATTAACAAAAAGTAGATAGAATAATTAGAAGAATGAGCAGAGAAAGTCATCTAAATGCAATGCATCGGTTTTGTTTTAAGAGGGCACCAGTTTTTACTTTCTCTACCTCTTACCTCAAGTAGGTATGAGGAAGTATTTTATTCCAAACAAAAATTCAAGATGAAGATTTCACAAGAAATACTTGTTTTGAGGCTCCCTGAATCCAAAACGAAGCATTTTTAGAAAAAGGTTCTTGTGTGTGTATGTGAACAACATAAGTCAAAAATGTACGGATAAATACTAAACTTGGTATTTACGTATGCAAACATTTTCAAGAACATACCCTCTTCCAAGCTACGCTTTACATGGAAACATTTTTGTTATTTTTTATTAAAGTACTGTATATATATAAAAGATATTTACATGACAAATAAAATGTATATCTTGAATTTAATTGCTAAACTGTAAGAGATACACAAAATCTTACTACACAACAAAAGTAATTTTCCTTTTTTAATTTTAGCCATTTGTGAGATCTTTTTTGTTGTTTGTTTGAATTTTCAAATAACTATATTTTTACTTTCTCTACTACGTATAGTAAGTAGGGGAAGTATTGCATTCCACCCAAAAATTCGATACCGAGATTTCACCGGAAATACATGTTTTGAGACCTCCTGAATCCAAAAAAAGCATTTTTGGAAACATGTCCGTGTGTGTGTCTGTGTGTGTGTGTGTGTGTCTGTGTGTGTGTGTGTCTGTGTGTGTGTGTGTGTCTGTGAACAGCATAACTCAAAAACGAACAGTCGGATAAGCACCAAACTTAGTATTTAGGTTCAGTATCTTCCAGAGATGCGACACGAAGGTTTTCAAGAAAATCCCCCCACCCCAGACTACCCTTTACATGGAAGATTTTTCGAAAATTTTAATTTTCTCAAAAACGGCTCTAACGATTTTGATTAAAATATCATATGTTTAAGATATTGTCATGACAAATAAAATGTATATCTCGAATTTTCTGGGAATGTCTCCAAAAGTCTTCTTCGTTATGAACGACTTTTGCATAACTGGTAAACCATAAGAGATAGACAAAATTTTACTACACAAAAAATGTAGATCGCGTTAAAATACACAACTTATGTCATATACATTTTTTTAGTTGAGTGAACCATTTGCGAGATATTGCTTGTTATTTCCTTAAATTTTCCAATACTTATACTTTTTCTCAAATGCGTTATTCATTTTTTTTTGTCCTGGACATGCAAAGAGAATGGAATGCGCCACATAGCAACCAGCGTTAAAATATTTGACTATCGCTTAAAACCTACCATATTCCCCTTGCATCTACAAGAAAATTACAAATAAGATTGACATCTCGATATCTCGATTAACAGGAAGCATATGGAGAATAGGCGTTTGTAAAATTAGATTTACAAGAGTAGAGAAAGTCATGTGAGTGTAACACATCAGATTTTTTACCAAGGTAAGTCACTATTTGTTTTTTTCTTGAGCATAGAATTTCAAAGCCATCACATAGCGACACAATTTTTAAAAATCTGACTATCACTTAGCTCATTGTATCCTTCTCATACCTATACCAAAATATGTAAGTGATAATAGAAGTTTATCTGGATTAACAAAAGTGGACAGACGAATAAGCTTTTGTAAGAATACTTTGTAGAAGACTGAGTAGAGAAAGTAATGTGAATGTAACACAGGTGGTGTTTTTTTTTAACTTATGGCAAACGTTAATTTACTAAAAGATCCCCAGTATGAGTGGAGGGCACCACTTGTCACTCGAACAACCAGGTGCAGGATCTCTTTTTAGTCTATTGCCATTCCTACAGATGCTACTTCATGTGGGTGTGTTTATGCTGTAAACAGAGTTTTGTCTAGTTTTAGTGATATGGTTATATTTACCACCAGTACCCAGTACTTGTTTGTAAAAACAGGTTGAATGTGGGAGAGCTTATCAAATGTACTTGTAATCTGTTTTTCTTCCCGGCCTCACATATTGCAGAAATTCCTGTAATTATTATACATTAATTCTGTTTAACAAAATGTTCAACAGCCGATGGCGCACATCGGACGTCTGTGTATACAGGATATATGCCAGTCTTTTCTTCTGTTCCCTCTCTGCCAGCATAACGTAAGAATTCACCAAAATAGCGACCTGCGGTTACAAAGGCTCAATAGGTAAAGCCGTTTTCGATTCCAGAACCGAGCGAGATGCCTCCGCGATAATGTGGAAGGTTCCGGGTTGGATTCCCGTCGTGTTGAACACTGACCATGGCTTTTTTCGTTGGTTTCCCTGGGTCGGTAAGCGAATGCTGGGGTGATTCCCCTTCTACCAGGAATTTCCTTTCATATGTTCAGAGTTATAGGACCAGGTGATGGCGGTTGGTCTATTGTGGCAGGACGTAGAACTCGCACTATGGAAAGATTTCTTCCTGGCGCTTTTTGGGGCTGCAAGACTCCTTCCTTCCTGGGAGTACATCGTCTACATCCGGGTGACTAAGGCAGGACTAGCCGGTCACGATTGGTGTCATGTTGGAATCGCTAGGGATTCCTCCTTGCTAGCGCACATCGTCGTCCGGATCTGGTCACTCTTCATGTCTTCCTTTCATCTCTTTCTCCCAGGAGTTACGTTGGAAACGCAAAGGGCCCACTATGGACTACGTGCTGTGCTCCAGGCCCCTTCGCCTCACTACTCCTAGCCCCAGGTTCCAGAACCAAGAAAGTGAATCAGGGGCATATTTGAGTGGGGGTGGAGGGGCACCTTCTTCCTAAATTTCTTTTCTTTTTTTTTTTTTCCTTGAAAATAATTTGATAAGGAAAGGAATCCCAAACATTTTACCTAAAATAAGTTCCAAAGGAAAGTATTTCTTCAGAAAGAAAATGTTTTTAAAGGGAAATTTTCTTAAGACAGTCTGATAATATGGGAAGCTTCCGCAGAAAGAAGGAGACAATTAAAGACATACTTGAGAAGCAGAACATCTGGACTTGCCTTGCTGATGACGTACACAAGTTTGCTAGTGTTTCAACAAGCCTTGATGAACATGTTTGTACTTCCAAATTGTTTCTAAAATTCTTCTTCTATCATATCAAGGATTGGGTATTTGTCCCGTTCTACCTCAAACATTATCAAAATTGGTCTTTCCATCTCGTCCTTGGCCGTCCTATATCCTGTCTACCTGTTGGTTGATATAAAAAAAAACGCTTGCTTTGGTAATCTATTGCGGGGTCATCCTGCCAAACATGGTTGTACCAGTTTTCTTGATATTGTATAACATCTTCTGTCGTTATTGATTTTATCCCTAGTTCCTTGCTTATGTTTGTACTTCTCACTTTATCTTGTAGCTTTAACGATCACGGAAATCTCTTTCCCGAAGTCTGTATTCTCCTCCTTTCTTAATAACCATGTCTCACGTCCATATAGTAATGTTGGTTTTGCTATTACATTATGTAGTCCGAATTTAATTCCCTTCCTCTTTGATTCCCTCTTAATAACTCTATTTGTTCAATTATATTCGATAATATTAAAATTGTATATATTATATACATTAATAATATTAATTTCTAAAATTTTAAACAAAAATATGTTAACACTTGTGAAAACTGTTGCAAAATCCATTTTGTAGGAATCGTGTTTTTATAGTCGTGCCACGCAAAAATAGAAGATTTCTGTCTCAGAACCCAAAGAGTATATCTGTTTGAAATATTATGATAATGGCCAGGGAACGAAGGGGACAAGTTTGTGGGCAAAGGTCCATCCAGAGCCGAGGTTCCCCTCCTAAGTCCAGGAAAAGGCGCCCACCAAGTGGCACTCCTCTCTATGGGGTTTACCATTAGGCCAATGCCTGGTTGCTTAAAAAGGCCCCCGCTTTTGCAGGGACGTATGTGGATACGCCACTTACACGCGTCAACCCTAGAGGGGAAGACTACCGCAAAAGCCTTGGCAGAACCGACAGTGAACTAGCGCACCGTCTCCAGGTGGTACCGGAGGACATTGACATCCCCGCCCAGACGTATTCATGGGTTTCTGGAACCACTGTCCCGTCGAGACCAACCCAATCCAATCCAAACAGCTCCCTTTCGGGAGGGGCTCGGGTGTTCGGCCCAACGTACTTCTGGTAACGTTAGAAGTACCATGAGTGTTAGGGGCACGCAGCACTCGCACCACGGCAGCTGAAGGGGCCGGAACCTCTCCCCTACGGGAGAAAACGGAGGAGACATCTCGCCCCAGCGCGGATCTTTGGCGTTTACCACTCTAGAGGAATGGGTGAGGTGAAGGAACTATAGACCGCAGTCAGGCAAGCCGACAGAGACGCGCAGAGGTCCCTAACGATTCCAAGCTTGAAGAGCCAGTCACACTGACGGGATGCTCAGAAAAGGCTTCCCTCTGGCGGAATCTGAGGAGAGTTCGACCCCGCTGAGGCTGCCATCGGGTAGAACATAAAAGGGGAGGCGAAATGACAGAAATTGAAGGAAAGAAAATTTGTGGTTGAAGAGAAACCACCCTCCCAACAGGGAAAACCCATCAAATGCAGGACCTCTCGAATGCGAGCCTCGCACCTTACCGCGGAGCTATATCGCTCAGTTTGAAACAACTCTTGACAATTGTGTGTTAGTGTATTTTGTCTGTGTTCTAAATTTAAACTTTATGTAGGTTGGTCACTTCCTGTCCCGCCGAAATAAAATTCTATATACGCTCCTGACATTAATGAATACAACTATCGCTAACACTGATGTCTGAGGTACTGCAAGCTACAGGAATGTGAATATCTGGGCAGATCACTGTAAATATTAATAGAGGGCGTTGAACCTAAAAGTAGGAGCGAAGCTATTAAAATAAAGGGAAGGATTAGTATAGGTCAGTCTGGCGGGGTTTTAGTATAGTGTCTGGCCACGTAGCAGCGCTGCTGAGGCTGGTGGTTTCCATGGCAACCGACTGAGTGTTCGATGCGAGGCGAATGAACTCCTTTACAACCCGTGCTAAAAACGTCCCATCTGTTTCCGGGTTAGCAAGAACATTCCAATATTAAGAAGGGCGTCGTTTCATTCAAGTAACATCAGGCACAGTGTGTCACACTGTGTTTGCATTAGAAACTCGCAAAAAAAGGGATACAGAATCATAGGCACCGACTTAGGGGGCAAGGCACTTCCTGCCCTCCTAATTTACAAATCCACCAACAGTTTTACTGAAGAAGCCACCTTCTAAGATAAATCTCGTTAAACAAACAAAAAATATTAAATATACCAAACGGAGTGGCAAACGATAACCTCATTTCAAATGCAGAGTTCAACTGTTAAAGAAAAGCAGTGAGGTAACATCTGAGCACACAAATACTGAAGTGTTCTTGTGCTGACACATCACCTAGCGATATGGCTTCGTGTGCGCGGGAGGGCCTGGGTTCGATTCCCGTCGACCGACCACTCTGACCTTGGGTTTTTCCTTCTCATCTTTCAGGTGTAGGTACTTCTAGGTTTCGTGGCGTGTGGCGGTGCCGGACAGATGGTGCGGATGCTGTCTCAAAGGAAAGTGTACTCCCCGTGGGCACTAGAGGGCTGCTTGGTAGACGGGTCGCCCTCTCTCGGCAGCTCCAGCAGTGGGACGGGTCTTCGAGCCTGGAATTGTTAGAGACTTCCGCGCGTCTCTGTGCCTGTAGCCTCCTGTGGTCCCTTCCTACTGGGGGTGGTAGCTACGGGTGGGAGTGGTGTGCAGTGTGCGAGGTGTCCCTCTACGTTGTATAACCTATAACAGCTATACTTATTTCATTAGCCACAAAACAAAACACTCGAGCTTCCTTTGCCAACATTAATTTTCTTGTAACATTTCTCAATATGAATGACATTTCTATCTGGGTATCGGGTGTTCTCTCTTTTTGTATGCAAACAGTGTGAATTAATAAAAACGTTTCATATCAAAGTTGTTTGTTTTAAAGAGCTCTATCTAAGGATACGTTATTTGACCCCTACTCCCAATTGGAATGTTAAAGTGGTACGCAACTGAACCTTCTTCAGTTATGGTGATTAATAAAATCAAACTCAGGTGAATGAGCTTTTGTTGTTTCGAAATATCTAATGCCGTATTTCCCCCAATAAATGCCTGTTAAGGGTGTATATGTATTACTTTCTCTACTACGTATAGTAAGTAGGGGAAGTATTGTATTCCACCCAAAAATTCGATACCGAGATTTCACCGGAAATACATGTTTTGAGACCCCTGAATCCAAAAAAATCTGATGTGTTACACTCACATGACTTTCTCTACTCTTGTACAATCTAATTTTACAAACGCCTATTCTCCATATGCTTCATGTTAATCGAGATATCGAGATGTTAATCTTATTGCTAATTTTCTTGTAGATGCAAGGGGAGTATGGTAGCTTTTAAGCGATAGTCAAATATTTTAACGCTGGTTGCTATGTGGCGCATTCCATTCTCTTTGCAGGTCCAGGACATAAAAAAAATGAATAACGCATTTGAGAAAGTATAAGTATTGGAAAATTTAAGGAAATAACAAGCAATATCTCGAAAACGGTTCACTCAACAAAAGAAATGTATATGACATAAGTTGTGTATTTTAACGCGATCTACATTTTTTGTGTAGTAAAATTTTGTCTATCTCTTATGGTTTACCAGTTATGCAAAAATCGTTCACAATGAAGAATACTTTTGGAGACATTCCCAGAAAATTCGAGATATGCATTTCATTTCTCATGAGAATATCTTAAACATATGATATTTTCATCAAAATCGTTAGAGCCATTTTTGAGAAAATTAAAATTTTCGAAAAATCTTCCATGTAAAGGGTAGTCTGGGGTGGGGGGATTTTCTTGAAAACCTTCGTGTCGCATCTCTGGAAGATACTTAACCTAAATACCAAGTTTGGTGCTTATCCGACTGTTCGTTTTTGAGTTATGCTGTTCACAGACACACACACACACACACACACACACACACACACACACAGACACACACACGCACATGTTTCCAAAAATCCTTTTTTTGGATTCAGGAGGTCTCAAAACATGTATTTCCGGTGAAATCTCGGTATCGAATTTTTGGGTGGAATGCAATACTTCCCCTACTTACTATACGTAGTAGAGAAAGTAAAAAAGCATTTCTGGAAACATGGCCGTCTGTGTGTGTCTGTGAACAGCATAACTCAGAAACGAACAGTCGGATAAACACCAAACTTGGTATTTACGTTCAGTATCTTCCAGAGATGCGACACGAAGGTTTTCAAGAAAATCCCTCCACCCCAGATTACCCTTTACATGGAACATTTTTCGAAAATTTTAATTTTCTCAAAAATGGCTCTAACGATTTTGATTAAAATATCATACGTTTAAGATATTTTCATGACAAATAAAATGTATATCTTGAATTTTCTGGGAATGTCTCCAAAAGTATTCTTCATTATGAACGACTTTTGCATAACTCGTAAACCATAAGAGATAGACAAAATTTTACTACACAAAAGATGTAGATCGCGTTAAAATACACAATTTATGTCATATACATTTTTTTGTTGTTGAGTGAACCATTTTCGAGATATTGCTTGTTATTCCCTTAAATTTTTCAATACTTATTTTCTCAAATGGGAATTCGTTATTCATTTTTTATTACTTTCTCTACTACGTATAGTAAGTAGGAGAAGTATTGCATTCCACCCAAAAATTCGATACCGAGATTTCGCCGGAAATACATGTTTTGAGACCTCCTGAATCCAAAAAAAGCATTTTTGGAAACATGTCCGTGTGTGTGTGTGTGTCTGTGTGTGTGTGTGTCTGTGTGTGTGTGTGTGTGTCTGTGTGTGTGTGTGTGTGTCTGTGAACAGCATAACTCAAAAACGAACCGTCGGATAAGCACCAAACTTGGTATTTAGGTTCAGTATCTTTCACAGATGCGACACGAAGGTTTTCAAGAAAATCCCCCCACCCCAGACTACCCTTTACATGGAAGATTTTTCGAAAATTTTAATTTTCTCAAAAATGGCTCTAACGATTTTGATGAAAATATCATATGTTTAGGGTAATGTCATGACAAATGAAATGCATATCTCGAATTTTCTGGGAATGTCTCCAAAAGTATTCTGCATTGTGAACGACTTTTGCATAACTGGTAAACCATAAGAGATAGACAAAATTTTACTACACAAAAAATGTAGATCGCGTTAAAATACACAACTTATGTCATATACATTTCTTTTGTTGAGTGAACCGTTTTCGAGATATTGCTTGTTATTTCCTTAAATTTTCCAATACTTAAAACTTTTTCTCAAATTCGTTATTCATTTTTTTTATGTCCTGGACATGCAAAGAGAATGGAATGCGCCACATAGCAACCAGCGTTAAAATATTTGACTATCGCTTAAAAGCTACCATATTTCCCTTGCATCTACAAGAAAATTACCAATAAGATTGACATCTCGATATCTCGATTAACATGAACCATATGGAGAATAGGCGTTTGTAAAATTAGATTGTACAAGAGTAGAGAAAGTCATGTGAGTGTACCACATCAGATTTTCTTGTATATGCAAAGAGTATTAATCTGTGGCAAAGGGAATGGTGCTGCACCTAGCAACCAGCTATTAAGAGATGTGTATATTTGTTAAAGGCTACTGTATTTCTATATTGCCCTTGTAAATATATATTCCCCTTACATCTACAAGAAACTTAGCAATATGATAGAGTCTGCAAATGTTTATCTCGATTTACATGAAGTAGATGGAGAATAAGCGTTTGTAAAAATAGTTTGTACAAGAGTAGAGAAATTCATGTGAGTGTAACACATCAGATTTTTACTTTCTCTACTACGTATAGTAAGTAGGGGAAGTATTGTATTCCACCCAAAAATTGGATACTGAGATTTCACCGGAAATACATGTTTTGAGACCCCCTGAATCCAAAAAAACTATTTTTGGAAACATGTCCATGTGTGTGTGTCTGTGAACAGCATAACTCAGAAACGAACAGTCGGATAAACACCAAACTTGGTATTTAGGTTCAGTATCTTCCAGAGATGCGACACGAAGGTTTTCAAGAAAATCCCCCACCCAGATTACCCTTTACATAATTTTAATTTTCTCAAAAATGGCTCTAACGTTTTGATTAAAATATCATATGTTTAAGATATTTTCATGACAAATGAAATTTTATATCTCGAATTTTCTGGGAATGTCTCCAAAGGTATTCTTCATTGTGAACGACTTTTGGTAAACTGGTAAACCATAAGAGATAGACAAAATTTTACTACACAAAAGATGTAGATCGCGTTAAAATACACAATTTATGTCATATACATTTTTTTGTTGTTGAGTGAACCATTTTCGAGATATTGCTTGTTATTCCCTTAAATTTTTCAATACTTATTTTCTCAAATGGGAATTCGTTATTCATTTTTTTGTCTTTGATATGCAAAGAGCATTAATCTGTGGCAAAGGGGATGGTGCTGCACCTAGCAACCAGCTATTAAGAGATATGTATGTGCTTAAAGGCTACTGTATTTCCAAATTGCCCTTGTAAATATATATTCCCCCTTACATCTACAAGAAAATTAGCAATAAGATTGACATCTCGATGTCTCGATTAACATGAAGTAGATGGAGAATAAGCGTTTGTATAAATAGTTTGTACAAGAGTAGAGAAAGTCATGTGAGTGTAACACATCAGCATTTTTTTTATTGTTAGTTCCATTTATGCCCCGCCTTTAGCTGCATTTGTCTTATCGGCGGCCTTTCCTTTGGAACTTATTGGTAATTATGTTAACTCGTGTAACGCTTGTTGTTTGGTTTCTTGCACTTTTTTTTTTCTTAATCATTACATCATACACACATTCACACTCTCTGATTCATATTTCCAGGGTCTGGGGAGGATAAGGAATAATCTTGACTGGAGAAAAATTCCCAATCCGTAGCACAACAGGCAGGTGCTCTACCGACTGAGCTACGGGGCCAGTCTGTAAATGTGATAGAACATGCATAGGTGGGTACGTATTGAAGGACATCTCAACTTTCACTGATGGCACTGTAAAGGCTGGTTCACAACCAACGAGAATGAGAAAGTTGAAATACATGTATTCAAATGGGAATATTCACAACCGACGGGAAGCCTTCCCGGGCCCCGGCAACGGGAAAGAAGAGTTGCCTAACCTTTAATTTTCTCGTTCTCGGGCACGGCATATTGTGCATCTAGAAATTATTCTAGGCGGTCGTTAAATGAAACAGCCACTAGTGCTCTCTATAGTCGCAAGCTGGAAACATGGAACTGGAAGACATTAGTAGTAAATGTGCTTCCTAACCTCATCCCGACACCCGCAAATCTAATCAGTTGGTTCCTCTGGTGAAGGGGTCAATGGAAAAAGCTACAAAGAACAGCTAAAACCGGTGGAAATGAAAAAAGAACAATAAACAAGTTTAATGTATGCCATTAAATAACGGAATGAAAGATTGCCATAAGTAGAGGGATCGGAAATGTAATTGATATGCATTTAGATATGTTTACTCTATCGACTTTTGACATTGGCTTGGCTAAATTGCAAGTAGGTGAAGAAATATCATTGGTAGTTAAAAACAAATGAAATCCCAATGCGCAAAATCGACTTTCACTTTGTGATCAACATGCATTCCCGTTCTCGTTACCGGGCTGTTGTGAACCAGCCTTAAGGCCCGATTTCACGGTTAAGTTTCCAATCAGGCTTAAGCTATAGTGGAGTTTTACAATGCGTAATTCAAGCGATAAGCTGAGCTTATACGTGCTTGACTTAAACCGTATTGAACTCTGGTTTAAGCTAAGGAGTGACCGTGTTCTGTGAAGAAGATGAGATTAGTAATGACTGATGAAATATAAAATTAATAGCCTTCAAAAAAGATTTGAAAACATTCCTAATAAGGGTTATTTTTATTCAGTAAAAGAATATCTAGAAATGAATTAGTTTATAAGCTTTCTTATGGAATATACTATGTTTACAGTTCCAAAATTTAGTTTAGGTAACTGCTCATGTAAGAAATTAGGATTTGTGTATTACGTCTAATTAGACCTGTTCTTTTTGTACTAATGACGAAACCAATATTTCTGTATTGAAATCAAATGGTGAATTCAAATAAAAATGGAAATTATTATAACCTGTACGGACAGCAGAAGATGATCTAGAAAATTTAGAATACGTCCAAACCATTTTCACGTAAGGAATGACCGAGAATTCTACGAGAGATTTCGATCAAGTCGGCAATGGTGTTAGGTACTAGAAGTTATTGATGATAAAGATAAACACAAAACCAACTGGTAAGCGAAATTAATTTTAGATTTATACATCATGCTTTCATCGCATATTTTGTTGCACTCATTGTTATAGCATCTAAAAAGTATTGCTTTATAATTGAATAACAAAGCCCTCTCGTCAAAAACGATGTTTCTCTGGACATTGAGGTTATATTATCCAAGTGGAGCATTGCAGCTGACATTTTTCCGGCAGCTTAAAACGTACAGCACGCGGAACTGTCAAAATTGTTTCACACGTTCTAATCCACCCTTCGTATCGAATTTTCCCCCCACGTTTGGCTTTTCTTATTCCATAGTAATTTGTCCGATTGCTTGCGCTGTATACGTAGGTACTTATGCTGCTTCACAATTTAAGCCAACTATACAAGGCGCCATTGACTTGCAGTGTTCTGAGATCATTTTAGAAGTCTAGTCGGGCCACTGTTTAAAATTAAACTCTTCCTTTTGTTAATGTGGATTACGATGAGCGTAGCGTGACTTGACGTGACGTAACATGACATTAAATGGGGCTGTTTATGCTTGACTTAACCTAACCTAACAATTTGTCAATGCCAAACTTTTCCTTCCCGTTACATCAAGTTGCACTGTCATGTGACTAATTCGCACTAATCGGCGTGGAGCAAACATGTTTAGTTACTTCTTTCATCTCTCGCGGTTTTAAATAGGACAACGACCAGTAAATGCCGCGTGGACCTGTCAACAAAGTACTTCGATAATGTAGCGGTTTATTACTTTCCCTACCACGAAACCTAGCAGATCGAGGAAGCGTTACATTCCACTCAAAAGTTCGATACCGAGATTTCACGAGAAATACACGTTTCAAGGCCCCTGTATAAAAGCGTTTTTAGAAAAAGCTCCGTGTGTGAGTATAAATAACTTAAAAACGAAAAATCCGACAAACATCAAACTTGGTATTTAAGTTCGCTATCTTTCAAGGATACAATAAGATTTTTAAAAAAAATCCCACCAGTTCTCACTACCCTATATATAGAAAAATGTTTCCTTATATTTTTATTTTCTCTAAAATTGCTTTAACGATTTTGATTAAAATACCATATAGATATTAAAGATATTTACGTACAAAAAATGTTTATCTTGAATTTTCTAGGAATAGTCTGGATTTTCGGAAAAGGTACAATTTATGTAAAATAGTTTTATTTTATCTACCACATACATAGCAGGCAGAGAAAATACTGCATTTCACCCAAAAATTCAATAACAAGATTTCACCGGAAATACATGTTTTGCAGCCCTTGAATAAAAAATGCATTTTTTTTAGAAAAACTCCGTTGTGTTTGTCTATGTGTCTTTCTTGTTCTGTGTCTGTGAACAGTATAACTCAAACACGAAAAATCGGATAAATACCACATGGTATTTAAGTTCAGTATCTTCCAAACATTCGAGAAAAAATCCCTCATCCCAACTACTACTTTTATTTTCTCAAACATTTCTCTAATGATTTTGACTAAAATGCCATATATTAAAGACATTTACATGCAAGTAAAATGTATATCTGAATTTTCTGGGAATAGTCTGTGAAGTCCTCTTCATTCGGAAGGAATTTTATATACTCTTGTATATCTGATAAACGATAGACGAAAACGTTTTACTTAAAGAATGTGGATCTCTTTAAAACACACAATTTATTTCAAATAACTATTTTTGTGGCATCAGCCGTTTCTGAGATATGCGTTATTGTTCCAATTGTTCATTATTTTGTCATTCTTTTAAAGTCTTGTCAACATTCAGTTGTTTCTCGCGATGTCATGGAAACAGTATGTAATTTTAAGGCCAGCATATAGCGTCCAGTTGTTAAACATTTGACTGTCAAATGAAATTGAGTTTTATTTATGGACGCTCTTTAACTACTATGGTCCTTAGTGTCCCATTCTATATTGGGCGTGAAAGACCGGTAATGTTGCTTAAAAGGCTTTTTACCAGGCTTGAGGTTCTTTTACTTGCCGTAAATCTACGACACGGGATCACCGGTTTTACTTACCTTCCGAAGGAAGCCATGCTAAGAATTGTTACTCCCGAAAAAATCCATCGCTCTCCACCGGGTTTGAACCCGTGACCTCGGGAATTAGAGGTCGCGGGTCGCTATTCCTTTTGTATTTATAACGAAATGTGTAATTTATCTAAATTAAAATGAAGTAGATAAGAAAATAAACTTTTTTTTAACGATTTCCGAGAAGCTCATTATTTGTTTCAATTTTCAAGTACTTATAGTTTAATATAATAAATTATTTACAGTGTACACCTTTTCGTTGTATTGCTTTGTCATGGGCAGGTATAGTAATTTCTGAGCGCTAAAGCCAGGACGGAAGGAAATAAGGTTGAACTGCCACCATCCCCCATCCCTCGTACACTTTTGGCGTTTGAAGGCAGCACTCGGACCCGCTTTTATCTGCCTGTCTCTGATCCTTGACCTCTCTTATTTTGCATTCTTTGTAGTGCAAAGTTTTAAGGGTGGATAGCTTGAAGATATCTGTTTAAGAATTTCTATGCCTGGTCATAAGGAATTTTGTATTTGGCCTGCGCGAGTTTGTCATTAATTTCGTTACTTTCTGTGTTAGTTTAGGGATGCATAGCAAGTTTGTGTTTGCTCGAGTCCTACAGTAATTTGCGATATTAATTGTTAATTTCATTTCTTCTTCCTCATTCTTCCAGCTTTTAATTTACCTGCTCCGCTCAACATGTGTCAACTTCTAATGGCCAAAGCTCAGCCGCTATCAAATTTTGTGTTTGCCATAGGTTGCTACACCTGCAAACGCGGTGCTGCCATAGGTCTGCAAACGCGGTGCTGCCATAGGTTGCTACACCTGCAAACGCGGTGCTGCCATAGGTTGCTACACCTGCAAACGCGGTGCTGTCATAGGTTGCTACACCTGCAAACGCGGTGGTGCCATAGGTTGCTACACCTGCAAACGCGGTGCTGTCATAGTTTGCTGCACCTGCAAACGCGGTGCTGTCATAGTTTGCTGCACCTGCAAACGCGGTGCTGTCATAGTTTGCTGCACCTGCAAACGCGGTGCTGCCATAGGTTGCTGCACCTGCAAACGCAGTGCTGTCATAGGTTGCTGCACCTGCAAACGCGGTGCTGCCATAGGTCTGCAAACGCGGTGCTGCCATAGGTTGCTACACCTGCAAACGCGGTGCTGTCATAGGTTGCTACACCTGCAAACGCGGTGCTGCCATAGGTTGCTACACCTGCAAACGCGGTGCTGCCATAGGTTGCTGCACCTGCAAACGCGGTGCCCATAGGTTGCTACACCTGCAAACGCGGTGCTGTCACAGTTTGCTGCACCTGCAAACGCGGTGCTGTCATAGGTTGCTACACCTGCAAACGCGGTGCTGCCATAGGTTGCTGCACCTGCAAACGCGGTGCTGCCATAGGTTGCTGCACCTGCAAACGCGGTGCTGTCATAGTTTGCTGCACCTGCAAACGCGGTGCTGTCATAATTTGCTGCACCTGCAAACGCGGTGCTGTCATAGTTTGTTGCACCTGCAAACGCGGTGCTGTCACAGTTTGCTGCACCTGCAAACGCGGTGCTGTCATAGTTTGCTGCACCTGCAAACGCGGTGCTGCCATAGGTTGCTGCACCTGCAAACGCGGTGCTGTCATAGGTTGCTGCACCTGCAAACGCGGTGCTGCCATAGGTCTGCAAACGCGGTGCTGCCATAGGTTGCTGCACCTGCAAACGCGGTGCTGCCATAGGTCTGCAAACGCGGTGCTGCCATAGGTTGCTGCACCTGCAAACGCGGTGCTGCTATAGGTTGCTGCACCTGCAAACGCGGTGCTGTCATAGTTTGCTGCACCTGCAAAAGCGGAGCTGCCATAGTTTGCTGCACCTGCAAACGCGGTGCTGTCATAATTTGCTGCACCTGCAAACGCGGTGCTGTCATAGTTTGCTGCACCTGCAAACGCGGTGCTGTCACAGTTTGCTGCACTTGCAAACGCGGGGCTGTCATGGATTGCTACACCTGCAAGCACAGCGCTCGTAACGCGGCTGTGAGTCCTGCCACTATATATATTCCTGATTATCGGAGGGGACTCGGGACTTCTCCAGTGAGCATATTGTACCTATGCCCCACAAGTAGGCGCCTCCAGGAGGGAGGAGATGAGATACGGCCAGAACCATGGGTGACGGCACAGCAATGACACCATCCCTACAGTTTCCATATTGAGACGCCCCAACAGGCAGACCACACAGAAGGTCCAACATCCTGCTCTGAAGGGGCGGTCCGTATATCCCAACAACATTGTAGCACAACATTAAGGTTAGTTTCCACGGAGAGCATCCTAAAATATTTCAATTTTTATGCGTGCCAATGCACATAAAGAGTTGACAGTTTTTACTTAAGAGTTTTAAGCAATTTTTCTATATATTTCAAAGGTGGTTAAAATCGGTGCTAAATTACGAGTAGTGCAGATTATTAGTTTCCTAAAACTGTCTACTATTTTTAGGATTGTTTCCAAAATGTTAACTGATTACCAGACTGTAAGAACACGTGTTGCAAAAGCACCCAAAATGTAACGCAGTGCGTTCATTTACTATCTTGTTATTATGCCTTTCACTACTACAGTCTGAAGTAGTAGTTTGTTATAGGAGGTTTTATTGTTGATGTTAGCCCCACGTTTTGGGCACCAATTTGAAGTAGTTGTTTGTTATTACGTTGTATTATTGTTATTTGCCCCACGTATGGACGCCAATTTGAGAAAGAATGTATCTTTGTTACGTTATTTATTAACACCACGCTTTGGGCGTCAATTTGAAGTAGTTGTTTGTTATTACGTTGTATTATTGTTATTTGCCCCACGTATGGACGCCAATTTGAGAAAGAATGTATCTTTGTTACGTTATTTATTAACACCACGCTTTGGGCGTCAATTTGAAGTAGTTTGTATTGAACGTGTTCTATTTTATTTCAACTGTTGGGGAGCCGAACTTCTAGTAGTTGCAACCGCACGTATAGTGAACAGTTTCCGGTAGCCTTCGCCCCAAATGTACTTTCAGGTGGTCTTTGCCCAAGTTTAAAAAAAAATATTAACTTTGTAATTAAACTGTTTCTTTAAATATTTAATATTTATGTTTGCCTCGGCTGCGTCAGTATTTGTTAGAGACACGTTTCTCTTAGCAGGGTTTTGGTACGACTAAGATGTAGGCTTACACAAATTTTAAGTTTTAATTCACTCCTTTTTATTAATCCTTGACACAAATTAAATAGCACTTCACTGATATCAAGAGCTGTGAGATTCTTTTATTTAATACTTGCATTTTTTAACACGTATACTATTTTCGTCTCACACGAATACGTATTAAATCTCTCAAGGAAGCACAAGCAACGCATCCAGTTATTAGCACTGTCTGCAGGCAACACGTCTGGTTATGAGCACTGTTTGGAGGCAACTGACTTGATTTCAACCGTCTAAACGTGCAAATTTCTGTATTTCAAGTCTCTGATTGGCTAATCCTACTCCAATAGAATACCTGCATTTAAACAGAGCTTTTTCTGGTTGTTGATTGGCTATTTTTAAACTGTCTCAAAATTTACACTATTGCTGCTGTAATAATGACTTTTAGGGGACACGTCAGGGACGTCGCGCATCGGGGGCATGGGGCTGCGGCTTCATTGTACCCGATGCTGAGGTCTGAGATGCCTGTCCCTCTTAAGTTACACCTTTTTCGAGCGCTCATAATCCCCTTCCTGCTTTACGCCTGCGAGATCTGGGGCATGGCCGCAGATTCCAGTCTGCTGCTCCTGCAACGGGTGCAGAATAGGGGCATTCTGGCTATCTATTCTGTAAACCGCTCCTTTCCCGTGAGACTGCTTCACGAAGCCTCATCTCTTCCTTACGTGGAGGATGAAATCAGGCGCCGGGCCGCAAAATTTTACGACCAGTTGCCATACCATCAGAGCGCCCTCGTTAGGTCTCTTGGGGATTATAACCCTAGAACACGCCGCTTGAGGCATCACCGGCTTCCCCGCATGGCATGCGGGCATATCCGGTAACAACGGAGTAACTCCAACAGCAGCTAAAGCTGAACTCCAACACAATCCCTCCAAGAGTAGCTTGGACTTCAAAATTACAATCCCTACATGTTTAAATTACTAGATTAATATCATCAGCGGTGCACAAGGGCAGTTGCACCATGACCGGCTATCGTTGGGGAACAAACTTTGTTACCTCCTTTCTCTCCCCTACCTAAAGAACAACTGCCATCCTATAACCCCCATATCCCGTCACTACGTGGTTAAGCCCGAATTAGGGCAGGTACACGCCTAAACACACCATCGGGTGGCCCTCAACCTGCCATCTTGACGCACGCACAGTAGCATTTAAACTTCCTTACTCATTATTGCCTCAAAGTTACCTCATTGTTGGCAACGTTTAACTTATTATTCTCACAGCTCCTACATTATTAAATTACGTAATGCATTCACATAACATTATTACACGTGCATACAATAATATAAACATATGCAATAACTGTTACATACACTTTTTAGATATTGTTACATACACATATTGTTTTAAGGCGGGCTGTTATTCAAATTTATCAAGTCTTATCGGCAGTCTTTGAAACGACTGGGGTCTATTTCACAAAATACACATTTACAACATTACGCAACAATGCTTTTAGCTCAAAACAACAAATGACTCTGTTTCACAAACGTATATGTATGTATCATTGTACAATTATTTTATAAAATGACATTTTTACATTTTATAGGAAATGGATTCCTCGGAATAGGTTTTCTTTTCTTACAACCATAATTTTGTATTTTACATTTGTAATGTGTACTTGCTTGGTGTTCTTAACTTGCTTCTGTTGTCCATTTTAACCTTAAGATTTATTGTTGTGGGTTAACAAAGCACCAGTGCGCAAGTGCACACACGCATGCGCAAACATAATACGTAATATGCCTCCAGACTAATGTGCCAGGGAATAAAATGTAATAAAAATCTCTTCAACACTCGGAGTCGAACCCTATAACTCTGTATATGAAAGTTGGCAGGCTAAACAGTGGGCTAGAATGTTAATTTGTATTTCATTACTAAAATATACAACAAAACGTGAAATACGACCATAATTTAAATAAATCCTGAAAGTTAAATTCCCAGTGTAGTTACAAATCAAATTCTCCTGAAAATAATATTGACTGCATACCTTAATAATTCCTTCTCTCGCTGTCCTCTGGATTTATGAACGCCAGCTGGTCGACAATGCGAACTTATTGATGACCGCACCAATAATTGTTTGTTTCTCGATATTCATCCTTTCACGACGAACGCTCAGAAGTCAAAGACCATTCAGACGTTCTTCGCACATTGTTGATCGGAGCCAAGTGTTTACACGTCGGAGAGTGCGGAATTGAAATTGAGCTTTTTTATTTATGGACGCTCTTTAACTACTGTGGTCCTTAGCGTCCCATTCCATGTTGAGCGTGAAAGACCGGTAATTTTGCTCAGAGGCCTCTTTATCAGGCTTGAGGTTCTTTTACGTGCCGTAAATCTACGACACGGGACCACCGGCTTTACTTCCCTTCCGAAGGAAGCCATGCTAAAGATTTTTACGCCCCAAAAAATCCATCGCCCTCCGCCGGGTTTGAACCCGCGACCTCGGAAACTAGAGGCTAGCATGGTAACCACTACGCCACGAAGGACGACTGGAGAGTGCTGAATGACGTTCTAAGGTACATGTTGTAGCAGGAAGCTGCGTCGTCCATTCTCTTTTGTTTTATTTATATTTACCTGGAGAATGCGACCTATTGGTCACCTCGGCTACTCATTGAAGATCTTGTTTTCTGGATTCTAATACCTGTTATAATTGTTTTTGTGGTAGAAACATGTTTTCGTTGATCCCAGGGCGTGATACGTAAAGGCCCAGATGACTAATAAAATAATTGTAGACGACACAGCATATAAAATTCAACATACATTGTCTTTTTATTGTTCCGAGTTGTAACAGAAAACCTACAACCAACCTTTCAAGTTGTGTGTTAAACTTAGTGCATGGTTACATTTCTACTTCAACCAGCGCATTACTTAATCGGTTGTTTAACAACACTTTTGCATGTTTAATTACTCTCTCCGCGAATTTCTTGTCACGTTTAGCACATACATTACTCGCGTGGCTATGTTCAAAACTGAGTTACATTCTTAAAGTAATTCCAGCGCGAAAATTTTGTTGCAAGGGGCACAGGTTGAGGCAGTATTTTTAACACTTAAATGAAATGAGTCTAATTATATAATATAAAATATAATAACAGCCCGCCTTAAAGCAATATGTGTATAATATATAACGTGTATGTAACAGTCATTGTATTATGTTTATATTCTTAAGAACCTGTATAATAATGTTATGTGAATGTATTACGTAGTTAAACAATGTAGGAGCTGTGAGAATAGAAGCAAGCTGCTTTTCGTAGCAAACAGAATTACAAAGTAGAAGCCAAAAGTTGCTAACAATGAGGTAACCTTGAGACAACAATAAATTAGAAAGTCTAATAAAAGATACTAATAATTCTTGGAACAATAATGTAATATTTAAAACAGTTTATAAATAGCCAATCAAAAACTAGAAAAGCTGAAAGTTGCATAAAGGTATTCTATAGGAGTAAGCTTAAGCAATCAGAGACTTGAAACAGAGAAAATAAATTCGGGCGGTAGACGCTACAAGATTGCGTACCCGAGCGGTGCGATACAGGTTCAATGTGAGACATGAAAAGTTATTGCGGTGAGAATAATATAAAGTTTACGTGTTAAAAAGTGCATTTAACAATAATCTCACAGCTCTACAGTGGGATATATCAGTGAAGTGTTAATTGTGTGAAGGATTAATAAACAAAGTACAATACAATTATAATTTGTGTAAGCCTTGTTCTTTAGCCGTACCAGCCCTGCTAAGAGATACGTGCTCTGAAAATTACTACTGACGCAGCCGAGGCATATATATATATTTAAATAAACATTAGGATACAAAGTTGATGTTTTAAACGTGGGGCGAAGGCCACCGGAAAGTTTGTACCGTACGTGGGGCGAACACTCCTAGAAACAGTCTCCCGCAAAATTGGCATCCATTACGTGTGTAGTCTAAAAGAGCTTCAAGTTGGTGTACCATACGTGGAGCTACAACTACTGCAAGTTGGTGTACCATACGTGGAGCTACAACTACTGCAACTTTTGGCTCCCATACGTGGGGTTAAAAACAGCTTCAAGTTGGTGTACCATACGTGGAGCTACAACTACTGCAACTTTTGGCTCCCATACGTGGGGTTAAAAACAGCTTCAAGTTGGTGTACCATACGTGGAGCTACAACTACTGCAACTTTTGGCTCCCATACGTGGGGTTAAAAACAGCTTCAAGTTGGTGTACCATACGTGGAGCTACAACTACTGCAACTTTTGGCTCCCATACGTGGGGTTAAAAACAGCTTCAAGTTGGTGTACCATACGTGGAGCTACAACTACTGCAACTTTTGGCTCCCATACGTGGGGTTAAAAACAGCTTCAAGTTGGTGTACCATACGTGGAGCTACAACTACTGCAACTTTTGGCTCCCATACGTGGGGTTAAAAACAACTTCAAGTTGGTGTACCATACGTGGAGCTACAACTACTGCAACTTTTGGCTCCCATACGTGGGGTTAAAAACAACTTCAAGTTGGTGTACCATACGTGGAGCTACAACTACTGCAACTTTTGGCTCCCATACGTGGGGTTAAAAACAACTTCAAGTTGGTGTACCATACGTGGAGCTACAACTACTGCAACTTTTGGCTCCCATACGTGGGGTTAAAAACAACTTCAAGTTGGTGTCCCATACGTGGGGTTAAAAACAGCTTCAAGTTGGTGTACCATACGTGGAGCTACAACTACTGCAACTTTTGGCTCCCATACGTGGGGTTAAAAACAACTTCAAGGTTCCTCCTGCTTTTGAAGTCCAAAACTGCTTGAAATTTTGAATAACACCTCAGATATATACAGTTCTGAGAGGCGCGAATGTGAAGCTTACAAACTAATTTTATTGGTCCTCGAGCTGGCGCGAATGTACTTTACATTTAAACACTATCAAATTTCTGTTAACCTGATTGGCCAACTCGGGGTCACATGGTAGAATACAGTGAAAACTACCCTGCTTCTGGAATATTGTGGGCTTTTCATAGCGTCAAGTTACTTGTGTCCTATTTTGCACGCAGCTAATAAATCTTTTTACAAACATGTAATGCAATAACCTTTACTCTTGTTTTTTTTAAACGTTTGCTGCATTTCTGCTGGTGCGGAAGTTACTAAAAATAAAATATAGGTATAGACGTATTTCTTTACTTTGCAAATGTGACTGAACCCTGTTATAAAATGATAACACAAACGAGACAATAATATGCAAACATAATTAAATCGTAGGAGAGGTGCAAATACGAAGGTCATTTCAAAAGTCCTGCACACAGCGCTTGGACGACGTTACGGTGGCGTGATCAAGTTGAAATTTATATCATCAGATCAGGCTTGACAGTTGTATATGTGTTTGCTGGTTCGCGTGGCTGTGTCGTGAGTAATTCAGTTACAAAATGAAAGCGGAAACCAAGTCAGGTCGGATTACACGTAGTGACCAGCGTTCCTACATCAAAATCGAATCCCTACGTGGAAAGAACCCAACTGCAATTTACAACGCTTTGAGAGAGGTGTGTGGGAATAGTGTAGTGAATAGTAGCACAGTATCACGGCGGTCTGCTAGTTTCCGTGAAGGTCGGGTAAACATTGAGGACAATCCAAGAAGTGAAAGGCCATCAACTGCAACAGACTACACCTCTCAGATTATTGTTAATGACATTTTGAGAGAGGATCAACATGTGAGGAAATTGTCTGTCACTTCAGTTTACAGAATCATTACTGAGAAGTTAAAGATGAGAAAAATTGCTGCCAGATGGGTTCCGTATGATTGAGTGAAGAGGAGAAAGCAGGTCACAAAAGAATCGCAGAAGAATTTCATCAACGTTACTGAACAGGAGGAGAAGAGTTCCTGAAAAGGACTGTTCCACTTGAAACCTGAAGTCGAGATTTTTGAGCCGGACCTGAAGTCGCAGTCGTCACAATGGAAAAGCTCCTCCGTCAACAATCAAAAGCGAAACTGATGACCTTTGCATACGACATGGAGTCATAGCTATAAATAGAGTACCCCTGGGGACGTCCATAACAGACGCGTACTACAAGCTGTTTCTGCAAAATGTTTTGCGTCCGAAAATTGGTTAAAGAAGGCATGACAAGCTTGCGCTGGGGTCCTTATTTTGCACGATAATGCAAGACCGCATATTGCCCTACCAGTGAGAGAAACGCTCGACAAATATGGATGGGAAATACTTCCCCACCCACCATACAGTCCTGATATGAGCCTACCAGACTTTGATTTGTTTCCCAAATTAAAGGAACTACTCTGTGGAAATCTTTTGATACAATTGATAAAACTTCCAGTGAGGTGACCCTAGTAATCATACAACTCAACAATGGAGGTGCCCGATCCGGAATACAGAATTTGCCAAAACATTGGGAAGCTGTCATAAGCAAGAACGGAGATTAGGTCTATGAAGATATTTTGTAAAATAAATTATTTTCTTTCTATCTTACACAGTACAGAACTTTTGAAAGGACGCTCGTACTGTCTAAAAGTATCAGTCTAATGAGGAGAGCAGGATGCACCGTGGGGTAGAACTACGAAGAAGGTGCAAGTAAATCGATGCACTTAATATCTTCATGATCATCATCTTTGTTATTTCATACTTCGTACGTACCATGATTCACCTTCTGCCAGAATGTTTTTGTTGGAGTACATTTCTTTAATCCCTCTCCAATGAGCTACATAATCATTGAAGCAAAGTTTTTTTCATCGAGTGAGGTTGGAGTACCATAAACGAAAAAGCGTTCTTATTGCATGAAGAAAAACGAACTTTTGGGGATGTGATAAGGGAGTCTAAATAGGGAAGGGATATAGAACATCTGAACTGCTCCATACCTCCATTTTCCTTACCAGCCATAAGTGAGCAATTGTCGTATCCCTGGCCAACAAGTTTGTTCATGTCAACACCAGCATCAATTAAAAATGTAGTAATGGTGTTTGCTATACTGTTAGCACTCAGATCATTAAGTAGTGTAAAGCCAAGAAGTTCTTCTCAAACACTGTTATTGCTGTTCACAAAGCGCACCCCTATAGAGAGCTGCCCTCTCACTGCTATATCTTTCACTGAGTAAGGAAATCAGCGTCTTGAACAAGGTGTCCGTAGAGTGTAATTAGTTCATTTTGAATTTGAACAGAACAGTATTTAGCGTACTGAGGTGATCTTTTAAGATGGTGTCCCCAGCATCGACTCTGAAATCCAGTAGAACATGGAAAACGCGGAAAGATGAATTCTTACCGCGAAGGGGTAAGTCATGAGTTCCCAAAAAACAATGCAAGAAACTGTACGATAAAGCTTTGCCTGTTTTCTTCAATTTCTCTTTTGTAAGTATGATCTATCTGTTGTGCCACACTGAGTGATTTATTTTTCATCACATACACGAAGTTGCTAGATTTGTTTACAGCCTCGCGATGCAAAGATGACTTCATATGCTATCCCTCGATCTACGGACTGCGCGAGTATTCAGGAGGGATAAATCGCCCCCACTCTACTTGTCTTATGCTTTTAGCTACTGAATTATCCAATGAGGTGTCTTAAAGAGGAGGTGGGCTGATAAGCGGGAAACAAGTGTCAGGTCACTATTGCGAACACAACAATTTTATAGTGTAGAAAAATTTAATAGGATCTTGTTTACATCGTAATTTCGATATAATGATGATGGTGTGTGATTGGTCTCCGCTAGTTTTCTTTGTAAAACTTCAATTGAAATAATTTGTATTATTAAAATCAATCGGCGAGGAACTTTTTTCCCTTGAAGAGATAGATAGGGAAGTGAAGGTTATGAAATATCCTAAAAAGCGTGAATTAGCTTTTGGAAGATATCCCATGATAATACCGCATGTATGTGAAATGCTATCGCTAGTTATATGCAAACACTTGCTTTCACAACCACTCCACCTTGCTCCTTGCATGGCCTGTCACAGCAATCTACAAACACAGCATTTTTGTTGCTATGCTCTCGTGTCTTTAGTCCTGCTTATACATTTGGATAGTTACAAGAGTGGTGTCATAAACGATTTTGTGAGAATGACATAAAATAAAACAGGGCTAGATGAAAGTATGGGTGTGGTGGTTAAGCAGCGACTCAGAGGCATATCCGCCCAAAGCAGTTAGAGAGGGGAATACATGCCCAGGTGAGTTACCCCTCCCAAGGATTTTTCTAAGTTATTGAACTATATGGAGGTAACTATACAAAAATGACGTGGTGGTGACGGTGATGATATATTTTTTGCATCATATAAGAATTTCGGGAAGGTAATCCTGACACTACCACTGCATTCATGCTTCAGCCCCACTTCTCCTTCATTAATAGCGTACATCAACGTTGTTTGTTATTCTTTGTTAATTTATACTGTTTTTATGTTCTTTGTAGTTTTTGCAATTGTTTTTTGAGGCAATAGTAAGTTTTCAGTTACGTATAAACAAGCTGCAGATGACACTTTCGTTATAAGAACAATCAATAAGCCTGAAGGAGTCAGGACACACATTTGCTGGAATTTCTTCCAGTTTCATTTTACCAGCTTGCTACTAGAGGGAGACAGCTGTTTCATGTCACAGCCGCCTTGAATACTTTTACGGTGAAGAATCTAATGGATCTAATATGATGGAAACGAGAACGAGAAATATAAATTTGACCAAGCCGTCTTTCCCATTCCCGGACACCGGAAAGCTTATTAACGCTCACATTATACACTGGTGTGCAAAACCTAAGGACGAGATGGGTAAAGTAACATAACAAATGAATTACTTAGTGGAAGTAGATGAAGGTGCGGGAGTATGTTGCCAGAGGTCTCTCACACATACACAGAAAGCTGGACGTCACATGACGTGAGTGTAGCGAGCCTATAGTGCCAAATGGGTCCGGTCCCGCAACACGGGGCAGTTGACGAAACAGGACAAGACGGTGTGTGGCAATTAGCGAGCTGTTAAGGTGCACTGTAGTGGTGTTCTTCATTGCAACATGGCCCATAGACACCATTTGGATTACTTCACACGGGGAAGAATCATCGGGAAACTGGAAGAAGGGCGAAGTGTGACGAGTGTTGCTCAGGAGTTTGGAATTGCTTACAGAATTGTTTCACGTGCATGGGGAACCTTCCAAACCACAGACACTGCTGTCCCAAGGAGAGGTGGTGGTCGACCACGCTCACCTACAGCAGCAGATGACTACATTGTGCAACAGGCAAGAAGGCCAAACAGCAGGTGCAATTGCAACCACATTTAACAGGACAGCTAGGCACGCAATCTCACGATACACAGTGCCACGGCGACTACACAGAGGTGGTCCCTTTGCTCAACGGCCAGTACGTTGTGTTCTATTAACATCCGCACATCGCGGCACCGTTTGCGATGGTCCCAGGAGCTTCAAATTTGGACCAACGAGGAATGGGGTCGCGTGCTTTTCTCGGATGAGAACAGATTCAGTCTAAGTAGTGATTCTCGACGCACCCTCATCTGGCGAGAGGTGGGAACACGTAATAAATCCAAGAACATCCTTGAACATGATCGTTGTAGTGGTCCGGGTGTTATGGTTTGGGGAGGCATAATGTTGCATGGGTGCACCGACCTCCAAATCTTTGAACACGGTACGCTCACTGGTCAACGTTATTGTGATACTGTACTCCTTCCCCATGTGTGTCTTTTCAGGGGTGCAGTCGGCCCTGACTTCATTTTTATGGATGACAATGCGCGACCGCATCGAACAGCACAGGTGGAGGATCTCTTGGAACGAGAGGATATTCGGTGAATGGACTGGCCTGCCCGTTCCCCTGATTTAAATCCCATCGAACACCTGTGGGATGCTTTGGGGATATGCATTGCAGCACATCCACATGCACCAACGACCGTCCAACAGTTGTCAACAGCGCTGATGGAGGAATGGAACGCCCTACCACAAGAACTGCTTACTAACCTTGTGGCCACATGGGAGCACGATGCAGAGCATGGATTGCTGTCTGTGGTGATCATACACCCTTTTAAGCACTATGTATCTGTTTCTGTAAATCTAGAGAGCCGCCATGTCATATTGACTTTAGTGTAGCTTATGGTGTATGAATAAAAGTGACATTTCTGTTCGTCCCATTGCATATTTCGTTTAGTTGTCTACCGTAGCACTTCCCTCTATGAATGATTCAAGTTTCATCGAGCTATGTGTCACAGCATGCGAGGATTACTTTCGTCCTTAGGTTTTGCACGTATAAATGTTGTTTCCATTCTTATATGGTTAGTAATTCGAATAGCCGCCCCAAATGGGGGATGAGGTTGAAAAATGTTTGATGGGAGGCAATTTGGAGGGCTTTTTTTTCTCAGTAGGAACGATAAATATAGCAGAGTGAAGCTGAGATCAAATTAAAATAATTGAATGCCAGTAATATTGTAATTGCTCTAAGTCATTTAAGTGTACATAAATATCTGGAAAAGTGATGTCTTACCAAAGCCCCGGGCAACGCCGGGTGTTTTTGTTTACTCCCCCTTAAGAAAGTGTTCGTCTGCGCCAAATTAATGGAGGGAAAAATCTAATTTCTTGTGGACATAAAGACCAAATGGTAGGTATTACAGTTTGTGTGTTTTGGCTGTTCTTCAGATCGTTCATTTTTCTAGTTTTATAATTTTTTTTAAAAGTGTGCCAACATTGCAACTCTTTTGTACGTGGTGTTTTCAACACTATTTTACATGCATTGAGCAGAGGAATTGTGTGTGTGTATTACTTGTGTTTGCGGTGAAAATACGATTTTATTTTACAGAGTAATGAAATGTCAAAGTTGGGAATTTTCAACGTTTTTGCCTTAATTCCTCATTTCCGGCTCAAGTTTTACGACCACGAATTTATTTCTCCACCAGTTTAAGTCACGCCGAGAAACTGTGTGGATGTGGCTCTACCCAATGCATAACAGATAATTTTGAAAACACCACGCACAAAAAAGTTGCAATTTTGGGATGTTTTTCAAAACAATTATAAAACTGATAAAATGAACGATCTGAAACCCACCAAAACACGTAAACTGTATTACCACTTGATCTTCATGTCCAGAAAAATTAGATTTTTCCCTTCATTAATTTGATTGGTACAAATTTTTAAAGTGCAGACGAATACTTTCTTGAGGGGGTGTATATACAGGTTAATCAGGCCACCTGTAACAGCAATTTATTCCTGAAAACACGGCATTAAAATTTTCAAGACAGAAATGAAATTAAGTTGAGTTTTATTTATGGACGCTCTTTAACTGCTGTGGTCCTTAGCGTCCCACTCTATATTGGGTGTGAAAGACTGGTAATTTTGCTCAGAGGCCTCTTTATCAGGCTTGAGGTTCTTTTACTTGCCGTAAATCTACGACACGGGACCACCGGCTTTACTTCCCTTCCGAAGGAAGCCAAGCTAAGGATTTTTACGCCCGAAAAAAATCCATCGCCCTCCGCCGGGTTTGAACCCGCGATGCAAGACAGAAGTATTTATAACTAAAGTACATGTGACCTTACACTTGAGCTTTATTTCATCAATCAGCTATAATTGGAAGTAGGGGTCAAATAGGGTACCATCAGATACAGCTCTTCAAAACAAACAACTTTGAGGAAACGTTTTTATTAATTCATACTATTTCAAGCAGAAAAGCATATTGTCTGTGTGCAGTTGTGCAGTTGCTTGTACATGCGCTCGGCAGCCCAATAGCATCAACATATCAAAACTATCACTATTTGTAGTACAAGTAACGTATTTGTGTTGACTTTTATAGTTATTTTATTAGCCACAAAACAAAACACTCGATTGTCAAGGCCATCTGAGCTTGCTTTGCCAACATTAATTTTAATTCTCCTTTTGTAACACTTCTCAATATGAATGTTATTGCTATAAGGGACGCAGCCTAACTCACACTACTAAAAACAAAAATGGCTGATGCCACTAACTTGAGTCACTAGATATATAACCAGAGAAATGATCAGAGAACCTATTTACAAAAACCGTACTCTTTCGGCGTTTTGCTGGTGTCATTTGTCATATCATATATACTGCTGTGTAATAACCTTTTGTTCCGTACAAATGTTTGGTCATCACCTTCTCCGACATGATCGTTGATTACATATAACCTGGATGTACTTTAAGTGTTAAATTAAGCTCCGAACCTGCTCTGGGCTGTATTTATATAACATGCGTATGTTATTAAACATTGCGAATTGGTTTACTAGTTGGCCACGATATGAATGCGTGGGATGGGAAGAGGAAAATTAAATTGAGCTTATATGTATGGACGCTCTTTAATTACTATGGTCCTTAGCGTCCCATTCTATATTGGTTGTGAAAGACCGGATATTTTGCTCAGAGGCCTCTTTATTAGGCTTGAGGTTCTTTTACGTGCCGTAGTATATCTACGACATGGGACCACCGGCTTTACTTCCCTTAGGAAGGAAGCCATGCTAAGAATTTTTACGCCTAAAAAAAGTCCATCGCTGTCCGCGACCTCGGTAAATAGAGGCTAGTATGGTACCTATAGACTACAGAGGAGGACGGGAAGAGGAACTAAAGAGTTACGTAACAAGTGGGCGGGGCATCGAAAGGACAGTCAGGTAAAGAAAACATAACGTGGCCGACTAGTACTGTAATAGTATCAAAGAACAACTTATACTTACGTTTTAATATGCTTTCGGTGTACTTACCTAAGCCAAACAATTACATTTCTGGGTTTTCGTCTTAACAGGTTTTCTTCCTCTAAAAATAAAGCCCCACACAAACAGACATGCTTACACCAAAAATTCCAAAAATAATTTGAATCTCTAGTTAAGTGCAAAGGCCAGACCTAATAAATAATAATACGGTAATAACCTAATAATAATAATAATAATAATAATAATAATAATAAAATTCTGATGTGTTACACTCACATGACTTTCTCTACTCTTGTACAAACTATTTTTACAAACGCATATTCTCCATATGCTTCATGTTAATCGAGATATCGAGATGTTAATCTTATTGCTGATTTTCTTGTAGATGCAAGGGGAATTGGTAGGCTTTAAGTGATAGTCAAATCTTTTAAGAGTTGGTTGCTATGTGGAGTATTCCATACTCTTTGCATTACCAGGACAAAAAAAATGAATAACGAATTTGAGAAAAAGTATAAGTATTGGAAAATTTAAGGGAATAACAAGCAATATCTCGAAAATGGTTCACCCAACAAAAAAAACTGTATATGACATAAAT
The DNA here is from genome assembly GCA_030765065.1 of Deroplatys truncata. Lineage (NCBI taxonomy): Eukaryota > Metazoa > Arthropoda > Insecta > Mantodea > Mantidae > Deroplatys > Deroplatys truncata. The sequence goes on from CM060985.1 coordinate 172,204,053, forward strand.
TGTGTATTTTAACGCGATCTACATTTTGTCGCGGTAATCTGTTGGTGTTATCTTATTTGCTGAGCGCCTGTTATTGTTTTACTATTTTGAATTTTGGGTTCTTTGTCCTCCGGCTAGCTATTATTACTCAGTCGAGCAAATATCTCTTGATCAGGGCGTGTAAACGGAAAGGAGTTGTTACTAAAAGATAACACTGATAAAAGAATTTGTTTTTACACTTTTATTGCCGTCACACTTAATTAATTTCACATATTTAATCTTGATACACGCCTGACTGAAACTGTTATATTTTCGAATGTAACTACAATCACTTATTTGCCGCGCACTATTAATTCGCGTATTTCACATTTTGTAACTAACTTTACGACGCGAGAGATTCTGTAGAATTGCGTAATGTGTACCTCACGAATGCTTCATTAGAACTGCCTGACGTGTAACTCGCGAGAGAGATTTCTTAGAACTGCGCGACGTTTACCTTGTGAATGATTCTGTATAACTGCGCGTTACTTGCCGTTGGCTCCAGAATTTATACTCCCTCACCCCGATATGCCTAAACATTATAATAGAGCTGCTATTGGTTAATAAACCGCGCCAACGTTAGCGTCTGTTTTATAAGCCAATCAAAATTACAAACACACATGCTCTAGGGAAGATATTCCCTCCATTTCTAAAGAAAGGCGCGCTACCCTGACGTCATTTGTTTGTCTCTTCTAATTGATAAACAACTCACCCCCTCGCTTCATTGTTACCCACTCCTATTGTCAGTTTCAGTGAGGCCGTGTAAACTTAATTCCTAACAATGCTTATAGCTAACAAACATCTAAAATCATTGTCATACAATAATGTTAATTTACACTACAATCACTCTGGCATTCATAGTGTTGTGATATAAAATACTGCCTCAATTTTTTGTGCAGTAAAATTTTGCCTATCTCTTATGGTTTACCAGTTATGCAAAAGTCGTTCACAATGAAGAATACTTTTGGAGACATTCCCAGAAAATTCGAGATATGCATTTCATTTATCATGAAAATGTCTTAAACATATGATATTTTAATCAAAATCGTTAGAGCCATTTTTGAGAAAATTAAAAGTTTCGAAAAATGTTCCATGTAAAGGGTAATCTGGGGTGGGTGGATTTTCTTGAAAACCTTCGTGTCGCATCTCTGGATGATACTGAACCTAAATACCAAGTTTGGTGTTTATCCGACTGTTCGTTTCTGAGTTATGCTGTTCACAGACACACAGACACACACGCGCGCGCGCGCGCGCGGACATGTTTCCAAAAATGCTTTTTTTGGATTCAGGGGGCCTCAAAACATGTATTTCCGGTGAAATCTTGGTATCGAATTTTTGGGTGGAATACATTTCTTCCCCTACTTACTATACGTAGTAGAGAAATTAAAAAATGCTCATATAATTAGTTTAATGTAGTTATACCGAATCTAATATAATAAAATACCGGGCTATTACAAAAGAAGTAGACAACTTTGAAGTCCTATGAAACAAAAACTAAGTGTCATATCAACATAAATTTTGTGGTGTTATGTTGGGAAACTCTGGGAGTTTGCATTGGTAGTTTTATAGTTGGTAATCGTGTAAGTCATTGTTGTTGAACATGCAAAAATGGCGAATCCTGTGGAAAAAGCATATTGTGTGCTATAACTTGCTGAAACAAATTCTGTAACTTTGTCCAACGATATTTCAGGAAACCACCACCGACTAGACAATTGAGCTATGATTGGCACAGAAAGTTTCAGACAACAGGCTGTGTGTGTGTGTGTGTGTGTGTGTGTGTGTGTGTGTGTGTGTGTGTGTGTGTGTGTGTGTGTGTGTGCAAAGGAAAGAGCCCGGGAAGACCACACGTATCACAAGGGGATGTTGAACGTGTTCGTGATGTTTTCGCAAGAAGTCCACAGAAATCGACAAGTGCAAGCTTGGAGTTACAAATTCCACAACCAACTGTATGGAAAAGTTTGTGAAAGCGACTAAAACTGACTCCTTACAGGTTGCAGTTCTTGCAGCAGCTACATGAAGACGACAAAGTTAAACGTCAGAATTTGTGCATAGAAATGTTGCGACGTAATGAAGAAGGCGATGGCCTCAGTGAACGAATAGTTTTCATTGATGAGTCAACTTTTTTTCTTGAATGAAAAAGTGAATAAACGAATTGTTTGAATATGGGGACCTGAAAAACCAAGAGCTGTGGTGGAACATGTGCGGGACTCTGCCAAAGTTAATTTGTTTTGTGCGGTATCCCCCACCAAGGCGTATGGCTCTTTCTTTTTTGCAGAAAAACAGTAACAGGACCTACATATCCCGATATGTTACAGCTTTGGTTGATGCCCCAACTGTATGAGGAAAGGGAAGGGAAACCTTTATCTTCCAACAAGATGGAGCGCCGCCTCACTGGCACACAGATGTTAGACTTTACTTGGATGAAATTCTACCACAGTGTTGGATTGGCCGTGCTGCAGATGACAATAACGCTTTGTTACGTTGGTCACCGAGGAGTCCCGATCTCACGCCGTGTGACTTTTCCTTTGGGGATTTCTCAAAGACAGAGTTTTCGTTCCTCCACTTCCACGCGATTTAGATGACACGAAGAAACGTATCAGAAGAGCCGTGGCAAGTGTCGATTCAGATATGTTACATCGCGTTTGGGATGAACTAGATGTGTGTCGTGTGACGCAGTGATCACACTTGAACATCTCTGAGTTCACAAACTGAACTTCAAGACTTCCTCTACATGACAGTGCAAAGATATTCATTACATCATTAATAATTATAGATTTATAACACATTGAAAATGTCTATATCTTTTGTAATAACCCTGTATTATAATATTATAATCAATTCGTGACTTGGTGAGTAAATGACCGGCGTGCAAAGTTTGAACACTTGCGAATGTAAAACTAGGGTGCCAACGTAAAAGATAGAATATAACCAACCTTACCAATACATGTAACAGGTGTGTATTTGTGGAGGAGTTGCCGGTTATGAATGGAACCTAACAATCTGAATATAACCAGATTCTAGTGACTTATCCCATAATGGTGGAAAAATGTGAAAGATGCACTTTAGTAACCTCTCGTATATTGTAACCTCTATGTCTACATACCTGGGTTCGAGTGCGGTGTCTCTTGGTATGCTTTTCTGCTTGAAAGAGTATGAATTAATAAAAATGTTTCCTACGAAAGTTGTTTGTTTTGAAGAGCTTTATCTAATGGTGACCCCCACTCACATTGGAAATGTTAAAGTGATATATCATTTACCTCACGTCCGGTATTTTCCGAAATAAATGACTTATGGGTCATCTGATTTAAGGCTGGTTCACAACTACGAGAACGTTAACCAGAACGAGAAAGTTGAAATACATGTTTTCAAATGGGAGTGTTCACAATCGACGGGAAGCCTTCCCGGGGCCCGGGAACGGAAAAGAAGAGTTGCCCAACTTTTAACTTTCTCGTCCTCGTTCCCGGGCACGGCATATTAGATCCATATTGTGCATCTAGAGATTATTCTAGGCGGCCGTGACATGAAACAGTCACTAGTGCTCTCTATAGTCGCAAGCTGGAAACATGAAACTGGAAGGGATTAGTAGTAAATGTGCTTCCTAACCTCATGCCGACACCCGCAAATCTAATCAGAGTTGATTCCTCAGGTGAACGGGTCATTTGTAGTTTGTTCATATGCAACTCAAAACATTACCTAAAAACAATGGCAAAGACCACAAAGAACAGCTAAAACCGGCGGAAATGAAAAAAAGCTGATGTGTTACACTCACATGACTTTCTCTACCCTTGTACAAACTATTTTTACAAACGCTTATTCTCCATATGCTTCATGTTAATCGAGATGTTAATCTTATTGTTATTTTCTTGTAGATGCAAGGGGAATATGGTAGGCTTTAAGCGATAGTCAAATATTTTAAGAGCTGGTTGCTATGTGGAGCATTTCATTCTCTTTGCATTACCGGGAGAAAAAAATGAATAACGAATTCCCATTTGAGAAAATAAGTATTGAAAAATTTAAGGGAGTAACAAGCAATATCTCGAAAATGGTTCACTCAACAAAAAAATGTATATGACATAAATTGTGTATTTTAACGCGATCTACATTTTTGTGTAGTAACAGTTTGTCTATCTCTTATGGTTTACCAGTTATGCAAAAGTCGTTCATAATGAATAATACTTTTGGTGACATCCCCAGAAAATTCGAGATATACATTTAATTTGTCATGAAAATGTTTTAAACACATGATATTTTAATCAAAATTGTTAGAGCCATTTTTGAGAAAATTAATATTTTCGAAAAATGTTCCATGTAAAGGATAATCTGGGGTAGGGGGATTTTCTTGAAAACCTTCGTGTCGCATCTCTGGAAGATACTGAACCTAAATACCAAGTTTGGTGTTTAATCCGACTGTTCGTTTCTGAGTTATGCTGTTCGCAGACACACACACACGGACATGTTTCCAAAAATGCTTTTTTTTGGATTCAGGGGGTCTCAAAACATGTATTTCCGATGAAATCTCGGTATCGAATTTTTGGGTGGAATACAATGTTTCCCCTACTTACTATACGTAGTAGAGGAAGTGAAAATATCATTGGTCAGTTAAAAAACAGATGAAATCCCAATGCGCAAAATCGACTTTCACTTTGCGATCGATATGCGTTCCGTTCTGGTTACCGTTCTCGGGAGGTTGTGAACCCTGTGTGTAATAAACACGGGACTGTCCTGTTAACAAGCCATGCTGCGCGAACTGTCACTACATTATAAGGCGGTTAGGTATTAAACTTGAATGGCGAACTAATTTATTTCATTTACCACCACCTCCCCCGGTACAATGATTTGAGGATTTATATGATGAATCTCTCCCCTTTACCCCTTATAATTGTAATTTCGTACAGCCCCGGCTATTCCTAATAACGGATGAAAAGTAAAGGTACGTATGACGGACCCCCGGAACCGGGGCAGAGCATCGGCCCCTTGCGTTTCCAACGTTACTCCTGTAAGAGAGGAATGCCGATTGGTGCAAACATGGACGGGGTTCCTAAGTTTCCAGATAGAATGCGTCCCCGCCCACAAGGCACCAGAGAGGCCTAACTGAGCGGTACCGCAGCGACGCCAGGGAAGAAACCTCTACAGAGCGCAAGCTACCGCCCAGCCGCAACCGGCCGAACACCGTCGCCGGGTCCTACAACTCTGAAACGGATGACAAGGAAGATGATGGGTACACGAGAGTCGTGGTAGAAGATGAACAACTTCAATCCAGGGAAACCACGAAAAGCCTATGGTCAGAGTGGGCGGTCGCCGGGGATCGATCCCAGGGCCTCCCGAATGCGTGTTGCCGCCTGAGCCACCCGCTCGGTCCTAATAATGGATATGGGCGAGATGGTTCCGCGATAACGCATGATGCTCGCATTCGATCGTCGTGAGGCCGGCCACTCTGACCCATGGGTCTTTTCGTTGTTTCCTCGGGTCGGTAGGCAAATGCTGGGTTGGTTCCTCTTCTAGAACGAATTTCCTATCGTGGAGGTGCGCTTTGGAAAGGCTTGTCCCTGGCGTCGGTTGATCTGCTGACGGACCCGTTTTCTGGAGCGGCATACCTGGGCTCTAGAGGGCTTGTGGGTAGGGTGATTGGTGTCTAATGTGTTCAATCTGGAATTGTTAGGGATCCTTCCACGCTTGCGCACATCGTCGCCCGGATCTGGTCGCCCTTGTAGTCTTCCCTTATCCCTCCTTCCTAGTTAGAAGCACAAAGGGCCACACTGACCTACGTGCGGTGCTCTGTTCCGAATTCGGGGGCCCTTCCATGATATCTACTACTCCTACTCCTACTCCTACTCCTCATAACGGATGCAAAATCGACGGAACATCTGACTTCTCTAACCTTCCCCCGACAGTCCACCAAGTTCTGGAAATGCTGCATAGCCTATAGGTGGTGGAACAATCATCGGTCGGAATAGTTGAGTAATTGTTTAGATTGTCACAGTACCGTCCCATCGTTATTTAAAGCTACATAGTTTTGACATAATGCATAGTCCTATAACATATATAACGAAATAGAGGTGAAGCTGGTGAATATAAAGATTACCCGCTCCCAAGTCAACAAGTTAGCCGCTTGGAAAACTCTGCAACAATCGACAAAAATAATCTTCTCAATGGTTAATTACAAAACAGCGGTTGACGATTTCTTATGTTAGCTGTACACAATTTCCTCTCTTTAAGCGATTAGTTAACATGCTATGCTAACATACATTGTATAACATACAAAGGAAGTAAAGCAAAAATTTCATATTTCAAGGTTGAAGTATGTTGGCATTGACAGATTCGATTCTCTTTTGTCTTCCTGAGTCTCAGTTGCTAAATCGTGACCATCGACATATATATCGCTTGGCATGAAATGTGCCTTACGTGCATATTCCATGGAGTAACAAATATTTTCTACTCCATGGCATTCTCAAGTAAAAGTCAAAGCCTTCTTGGTTGTGGTTTTATAATTGCAATGTGTTTGTATTCAAGTGCAGGGGCTTTGTAAATGCTTTTTAACATTTTAGTAGTTTATGGAATTAAATTAGAATATGTTGTACAGACCATGTTCATGAGAAAGAATAGCGCTTCTGAAGGCAAAAAAAAAAAAAAAAAAAAAAAAAAATCAAAAAGGGTTGAGTAGTAGTTTAGCTTACCCTTACACATACGTGCGGCGCGCGTTTTCTCACTTTATAATATTAATATTGGTTTAGAACACTTTGCGAATGAACTTAATTACAACATAAGTACAAAGGAAATAAAGGAAAACTTTCTTACACAAGCCTTATTAGAAAACTCTGGCCTACAGAAACTTCGGCACATACAACCCCAGAAGAAAGTATTCGCCTGAACTTTAAAAAAAAATCCAGCAACCAAATTAATGGAGGGAAAAAATCTATTTTTTTAACATAAAGATCAAATGGTAATACAGTTTACGTGTTTTGGCAGTTTACGTTTACGTGTTATTTAATGTTTACGTGCTATTTAATCGTGTGAAGGAATAATAAAAGGAGTGAAATAAAAATAATTCCAGAAGCCTTCATTCTTTAGCTGTTCCAGCCCTTCTAAGAGATACGTGTTTCTGCAAATTGCGACTGACGCATCCGAGGCATACATATGTAATATCCAAATAAACATTAACAAATACAAAGTTTATTTGTTTAAAAGTGGGGCGAAGGTCACTGGAAACTTTGCACCATACGTGGGGCTGCAACTACTTCAAGTTTGGCACCTAAAGAGTGGTGCTAATAACGAAAAGATAATCTAGTTCAAAGTCCTCTTCATTCTGTATGTCTTTTCTGCAAACCGCAAGACATACACAAAATGTTACTACACCAGAGAGTTGCTGACGAAAGGCGGACGGACGTGTTAAACGCGCGCTCGCCTAAAGGAAAGAATGGGAATCCTAATTGAGGTGTATAGAGTTAGAATTGGAGTATTTAATGGCTACAGGGTTAATAGACAAGCTGGAAATTTAAAAAATCGACAAGGAAAAATTACAATAAAAGTCATCAAAACTTGTATAGATAAATTACCAGAAATGCAATTAAAATGGTTAGAGAGAATTTATACTACTGTAGTAGAAGCAAAAATGTTATATGGAGCAGAGATTTGGGGCCTGGAAGAAGGGTGGGTAAATATAGATATGATCCATAGGAGCTTTTGTAAGCAAATATTGGGCTTACCAAGATCATCATCCAACGAAGTAGCTCAGGCCAAATTAGGGAGAATGGGAATTAAAGGAAGAATTGTGGAAAGAGTGCTAAAATATTAGATTAGAATTAGAAATTTTGATAATCAGAACATTTTACATCAATGTTTGATAGTGCAGGAAAGACTTAATCACAAAGAGTCCTGGCTAGGTAAGATAAAGGAAATCTTGATGAAGATAGGTTTTGGGGAGATTTGGAGAGTTAAAAAATTATTATAAATAAGTTTCTGGAAAGAAATTAGGACAAGAATAGACTATATGGAAAAACAAGATTTATTAGCGAGTTTTACTTTTAAGAGCTCATTGAGATTATACAGAGAAATGAAACTAGTATGGAGCAGGTAACAGTATGTTGATATACACTACGTGATCAAAAGTATCCGGACACCTGGCTGAAAATGACGTACAAGTTCGTGGCGCCCTCCATCGGTAATGCTGGAAGTCAATATGGTGTTGGCCCACCCTTAGCCTTGATGGCAGCGTTCACTCTCGCAGGCATACTTTCAATCAGGTGCTGGAAGGTTTCTTGGGGAATGGCAGCCCATTCTTCACGGAGTGCGGAACTGAGGAGAGGTATCGATGTAGGTCGGTGAGGCCTGGCACTAAGTCGGCGTTCCAAAACATCCCAAAGGTGTTCTATAGGATAAAGTCAGGACTTTGTGCAGGTCAGTCCATTACAGGGATGTTATTGTCGTGTAACCACTCCGCCACAGCCCGTGCAGTATGAGCAGGTGCTCGATCATGTTGAAAGATGCAATCGCCATCCCGGATTGCTCTTCAACTGGGGAAGCAAGAAGGTGCTTAAAATATCAATGTAGGTCTGCGCTGTGATCGTGCCACGCAAAACAACAAGGGGTGCAAGCCCGCTCCAGGAAAAACACGACCACACCATAACACCACCACCTCCGAATTTCACTGTTGGCACTACCGCGCTGGCAGATGAAGTTCACCGGGCATTCGCCATACCCACACCCTGCCATCGGATCGCCACATTGTGTACCGTGATTCGTCACTCCACACAACGTTTTGCCACTGTTCAATCGTGTAATGTTGACGCTCCTTACACCAATCGAGGCGTCGTTTGGCATTTTCCTGCGTGATGTGTGGCTTATGAGCAGCCGCTCGACCATGGAATCCAAGGTTTCTCACCTCACGCCTAACTGTCATAGTACTTGGAGTGGATCCTGATGCAGTTTGGAATTCTGTGTGATGGTCTGGATAGATATCTGCTTATTACTCTTTACGACCCTCTTCAAATGTCGGCGGTCTCTGTCAATCAACATGAGGTCGGCCTGTACGCTTTTGTGCTGTACATGTCCCTTCACGTTTCCACTTCACTATCACATCAGAAACAGTGGACCTAGGGATGTTTAGGAGTGTGGAAATCTCGCGTACAGGGTTCTGACACAAGTGACACCCAATCACCTGACCACTTTCGAAGTCCGTGAGTTCCACGGAGCATGCCGTTTTGCTGTTTCACTATGTCTAATGACTACTGAGGTCGCGGATAATGAGTACCAGGCAGTAGGTGGCAGCACAATACACTAAGATGAAAAACGTATGTTTGTGGGGGTGTCCGGATACTTTTGATCACATAGTGTATGTGATAAAACAGCAAGAGCAGGATTTGCATGGGCTAGGACAGGGGTGGTGAATTTGAAAGGTTTGAGAAAAGAGATTGATTTGAAGAAATGCCCAGTATGCCACCGGAAAGTCAAAGAGTGGCATATAGTTTTAGAGTGTGAAGAAACGAAGTTGCTTAAGAGGATAGAGAAGAGAGAATGGTTAAATTTACCAATAGAAATTCAAGCTAAAAGATTAGTAAATGTAAAATCTAGGAAAAATATAATAGAAGTAGAAAACTTTTTGGGCAGAGTAAGAGCAAAATGGATGAGGAAAATTAGCAAGGAAGAGGTAAATGAGTATTAAATTACAGTAGTTTCTATTTGATATGTTGCAAGTAGGACCCAACAACTCGACAACCTGAAGGTTTGAGTTTGTTGGGGTCCAAGGAAAGCAACTCAAGGTAGAGTTACAGTTAGTGTTGGAGATTAAATAAATTGATAATTAGGAGGAATGCTGGCTACCAGTGTTCCATATTACTGGATACCAGTAGTTAAGAGGTTAGTTTTTATTTTATTGTTATTTTTAGTAACTGGATTAAAAATAAATTTGTACAGTTTGTACGGTTAATTGGGGTTAACAATTAAATTAGTAAATTACTACACCAAAAATGTAGATCTCGTTATGGCGTTCAATTTATGTATTTATTAATTAATTCTTTTTTTTATGTAGTAGACATACAAAGAGAATGGAATGCGCCACATAGCAACCAGTTCTTAAAACATTTGACTATCGCTTAAAACCTACCATACTCACCTTGCACCTACAAGAAAATTAGCAATAAGATTAACATCTTGATTAACATGAAGCATATGGGGAATAAGCGTTTGTAAAAATAGTTTGTACAAGAGTAGAGAAAGTCATGTGAGTGTAACACATCAGATTTTTATTCCATGGCGTTCTCAACGAAGGTCTTGTAAATTGTTCTTTTTTAACAATTTATGATTTGAAATCAGAAGTTTTTTATAGCCCGTGTCCGTTAGAAAGAGCAGGGCTTTTTAAAGGTTGAAGAATTATCAAAATCGGTTGTTTGGTTTTTTGAGATTACCCTATAATTTTTCCCTCTCTATAGTATTAGCATAAATATGTGCTGAATAATGAAGTGGAATATTGAATTTGAGGAACGTTTATTGGGTTCTGATAAGGATGAACTTCCCCTGTGTGTGTAGTGGAAAAGGCAGCAAGTGGTGTACTGCTCCAGGAGGTGGTCTGCACGAAGGGCTGGATCGATAAACAGTCGATGTTTTTAGCAAGGACATTCACCCACCCGGTCGAGGTCGCGCCGTCTGAACCTGCAGTACATGTGTGTGTGTGCGCGCACTGCTAGCAGACGGAACAGTTTGACAGGAGCGTCCTCATAGAGCTCACGTTGAATATGGTCCGGGACACTTCGTTCACGTAAGTCAAACTATCTCATTATCTGCATGCACTCACACCATTATGTTTCATATGTAAGCTACTTTTAGTGATTAACTTCTCTACGATATACGAGATGTTGTATTCCACCCAAAAATTCGATATCGAGATTTCACCGCACTCAGATATTTTCAGGTCTCCTGAATCCTTAAAAAGTAGTTTTACAAAAAAAAGTGTGCATGTGTGTGTTTCTGCAGCATAACTCAACAGTATTTAAGTTCAATATTTTCCGAGGATGTGACATACAAATTTTCAAGTAAAGCTGCCCCCACCCAAACTCCCTTTACATGGAACATTTTTTGAAATGTTTTATTTTCTAAAAAATGGCTCTAAGACTTCGATTAAAATACCATATATTAATGACATTTATATGACAAATAAAATATATACGTTAAGCGATAGCCAAAACATTATACTCAAACAATTTAGATCTCTTTAAAACACTAGTTGATTTAAAACAATTTTTGTGACATTAGCCATTTCCGAGATATCCGTTATTAATGATTCGAATTGTTCAATATTACCCATTCTTTTAGTCTTGTCAACATTCACTTGTTTCTCGCGATGTCATGGAAACAGTATGGAATTTTAAGGCCAGCATATAGCGTCCAGTTGTTAAACATTTGACTATCGCTGTTTTCTTTGTATCTATAACGAAATGTGTAATGTAGCTGTTTCTGTAAAGGTTTATCTGGATTAAAATGTAGTGTATAGAAAATTAAACTTTCGTAAGAATAATTTGTATAGCCACTAGTGAGCGCCAGAGGGCAGAGAAAGTTATGTGAATGTGAGACAATTTTTAAAAAAAAGGCCCGTATGAGTGTCTGCGTACAACATAACTCAAAAGGTTCATTAAATATCAAGCTTGGTGGTTAAGTTCATTGTCTTTCAAGGATGTGACGTGAAGATTTTCAAGAAAATCTCCCCCCCCCCAAACTACACATTCCATGGAATTTTTTGTCGATAATGGCTGCAACGAGTTTTATTAAAATACATGTTTAATATATTTACATGGAAAATGAAATGTATATCTGAAATGTTCTGGGAATAGCCTGTGAAGTCCTCTTCATTGGAAGGAATTTTGTATAATTATGTATAAGTGGTAAACGTTAAGCGATAGATAAAAACGCACTACACAAGAATGTAGATTTCTTTAAAACTTACAATTTATTTCAATTAAGTTTTTTTGTGGTATAAGTCATTTCTGAGATATGTTATTGATGGTTCGAATTGTTCAGTACTTTTATTGTCCTTTCAACATTCAGTTGTTTCTCGTGTTGTCATGGAAACAGTATGGAATTTTAAGGCCAGCATATAGCGTGCAGTTGTTAAACATTTGACTATCGCTGTTCTCTTTGTATCTATAACGAAATATGTTTCTGAAAAGTTTATTTGGATTAAATGTAATAGACAGAAAAATAAACTTGAGTAAGAACAGAACGAATAAACCATAAACCATACAGAGTAGAGAATGTCATGTGACTGTATCACATCCAATATGTAATGAAAGTTTATCACTATTAATAAAAAGTGTAGATAGAATATCAAGAATAAGCTTTTATTAGAACATTTTAAAGACGAGTGACTAGAATCAGTCTTGTGAATGCGACTTCTAAGATTGTTTTCCCAATAGTTTTGTCATTTTATGAAGTGTTTTAAAAGATTTAACTGTCGCTTCAGCTGACTTTCCTTGTACCTATAACAAAATTTGCAATGTAGCTATTTTTGCAAAGCTTAACTTGAAGTAGATAGACAAATAAAATTTCTTAAGAATAGTTTATGGAAGCTATATAAAAATAGACGATGTGGGTACAGAAAGTCATAAATGTCGCGTACAAGAATTAAAAGAAGAAAAAAAGGTCAGTATGTGTGTACGTGTCTGTATGTGCGTAGGAGAGTGTGTCTTACTGCGCATGTTTCTGCATGTATGCGTGTGTGCGCGCGCATGTCTGTTGAGAAAAAAAATTTGAGTTTTATTTATGGACGCTCTTTAACTGCTGTGGTCCTTAGCGTCCCGTTCTATTGGGCGTGAAAGACTGGTAATTTTGCTCCGAGGCCTCTTTATTAGGCTTGAGGTTCTTTTACGTGCCGTAAATCTACGACACTGAACCACCGGCTTTACTTCCCTTCCGAAGGAAGCCATGCTAAGGATTTCTACGGCCGAAAAAATCCATTGCCCTCCGTCGGGTTTGAACCCGCGACCTCGGGAACCAGAAGTACCCCTAGATCACGGGGGACGACTGGCTGTGTGAGCGCGTGTCTGTTGTTTGCACGTGCGTGTGTCTATGCGTGTGCGCGTCTGTTTTCGTATCTGCGTGTCAGAGTGCGTGCGTACGTTGGTGTTTTTGTGCGTATATCTGTGAGCTTGCATGTGTGTGTGGGTATGTCAGTGCTTGCGTGTGTCTACTTGGTGACTGAGTGTGTCAGTGTCTGGTGCGTATATATATATATATATATATATATATATATATATATATATATATATATGAGTGCGTATGTGTGGGTGTGTGTGGGTGTGTGCGTCTCTATGCGTGTATCTCTGCATGCTTGTGCGGGCGTGTACGTCTCTGTGTGTTGAGTCTGCCTGTGTGCGTGCGCGCGCGTGTGTCTTTGCGTGTGTGAGTCTGTGCGTTTGTGTGTGTGTGTGTGTGTGTGTGTGTGTGTGTGTGTGCATGTGTCCTGTGTGGGTGTGTGTATGTCGCCTTGTGTACGTGTATATGCTCGTGTTTCTGTCTATGCGTGTGTGTGTGTGCGTGTGTGTGTTTGTGCGTGTTTGTCTAGGATAAGTTCAGAGACCATTCAAACGGTGGTAATTATTCTTTCAGCATTGAAAAGAACGTTTTTACTTTCTCTACTACGTATAGTAAGTAGGGGAAGTATTGTATTCCACCCAGAAATTCGATACCGAGATTTCACCGGAAATATATGTTTTGAGACCCCCTGAATCCAAAAAAAGTATTTTTGGAAACATGTCCGTGTGTGTGTCTGGGAACAGCAATACTCAGAAAAGAACAGTCGGATAAACACCAAACTTGGTATTTAGGTTCAGTATCTTCCAGAGATGCAACACGAAGGTTTTCAGGAAAATCCCCCCACCCCAGATTACTCTTTACATGGAACATTTTTCGAAAATTTTAATTTTCTCAAAAATGGCTCTAACGATTTTGATTAAAATATCATATATTTAAGATATTTTATGACAAATGAAATGCATATCTCGAATTTTCTGCGAATGTCTCCAAAAGTATTCTTCATTGTGAACGACTTTTGCATAACTGGTAAACCATAAGAGATGGACAAAATTTTACTACACAAAAAATGTAGATCGCATTAAAATACACAACTTATGTCATATACATTTTTTGTTGTTGAGTGAACCATTTTCGAGATATTGCTTGTTATTTCCTTAAATTTTCCAATACTTATACTTTTTCTCAAATTCGTTATTCATTTTTTTTTTGTCCTGGTAGTGCAAAGAGAATGGAATACTCCACATAGCAACCAGCTCTTAAAACATTTGACTATCGCTTAAAGCCTACCAATTCCCCTTGCACTACAAGAAAATTAGCAATAAGATTAACATATCGATTAACATGAAGCATGTGGAGAATAAGCGTTTGTAAAAATAGTTTGTACAAGAGTAGAGAAAGTCATGTGAGTGTAACACATCAGACTTTTTTCCCGTTGAACGTCTTTAACCGGATAGATCATATCGAAGGGTGAATGAAGTGGTTGAAATTATGCATAGTCCAGGGGCCCATAGAGCTTAAAGTTACCCGACATTCATCTTTGAGGACTAGAGAAAACCCCAGAAAAAATTCTTATCTGGGTAACTCACCCTAACCGAGACTCGAACTCGGTACATTTTAAGTGTGAGGCAGATACACAGTTTTAATAACTGTTGTGGACCTTTATTCCATATATGGAAGGTATTTTATGACATTCCAACCCAAATTTAAAGGGAAAACATTCCGAGGTTCATCCGTGTCGTTCTCTCAAGCGTGAGCTTCATGTTGCAGTAATTGCGAGGTGACAGAAGCCGCGGTCATCAACTGTTCCCGGTCACAAACAAACTAAATAAAGTTTTCTCTATTTCGTTGTACGTGAAGCGTGAAATTCACGTCACAACTTCTTGAGATGTAATTGATGCATTGCGATGCTACAAACGCCATGTTATCAGTTGTGTCAAAATGAACACAGAGTTTCCATTACCAAAAGGCATAGGTTTATGTTAATGGCATTTGCTTACCCTTTTGAATTATAGCATGCAGTGCTAGTAGCGACGGATTGTATGTATACGAGAGGTTACTGTAGTGCAACTTTTGACATTTTTGCACCATTATAGAATAAGTCGCTAGAATCTGGTGATATTCGGGTTGTTAAGTTGCATTCGAAACCGACAACAACTCCGCAAATACGCACCTGTTACATTGACGCCCTGTTTTTAAATCCGCAGGTGTTCAAACTTTGCACGCCGACCTGACGCACTGATTACAATATTAATTATATTGTTACATACCGGGGTGAGGCCAAAAGGGTTTTCCAGCTAAATTATTAAATTTTAGTTGCCCCAGCATGCACATTGGGAGACGTAGCTGCGGAGGTAACAGGCCCGGGTGTGGAACCACTGACATCTAACGAATCGAAGACTCCAAAGTCCCTGTCAGGGCATGCCATGGCAGTTACCTTTACACCACAGCGGGGACTCCCGCATCACTTATTGATCACCCACGATCCTCCGGATTCCTTCGGCGGAACCGGACCGTTATGCCTAATGCCCCTAATAAATAGCGCCACAACAGAATTAAATCCTACCCATCCTATTTCTTTTTCCTACCCAGACACCTTTACAATCTTGTTTTTTTTCCTTATACGTTTATTTCCTGTCCCCCCCCCCCCAAAATCGACGTCATCATATCAGGTGATCCTCCCCGTGCCCCTCGAGCGACACGCTCCAACCAAGAAGGAGGACTGTGACTGACTTAGTTCTCGGCGACGGGTGAAGGACTTCTTGTTCTTTGTGTCTGGCAGCGGCCGTCTCCACACTTTTCGGCCTTGTCTAAATTATTATTTTTATGTGTGGGCGGCAGTTAAATTTTTCGAAGCAAGTTCATATTGAAATATCAGCACGTGCTATATTGTATTAAAATGGCGAACATTGTGTGAGAAGGACAAAGCAAAAATACTTAATGTATTTCAATTGTAACTTGTTAACGTTTCCTAGATTTGTATGTGAATATATCCAGTGCTTTCTGGGCAACAAGAATTATTAGTTTCATTTAGAGGTGTATTAAATCCTTATTTCATTTCCTTTTACTTTATTTGTGGTACAAAGAATGCTTTGCTTCAACGCCTTCTAGTATGGGCCCGGCATTTAACTTTTCTAGTAATTATCTGATGTACTTCTGCTCTGACTGCTGCTTATAATGATAGTTGTATTTCAAGAATTTTTACTTTCTCTACTACGTATAGTAAGTAGGGGAAGTATTGTATTCCACCCAAAAATTCCATACCGAGATTTCACCGGAAATACACGTTTTGAGATCCCCTGAATCCAAAAATTCTGATGTGTTACACTCACATTACTTTCTCTACTCTTGTACATACTATTTTTACAAACGCTTACTTTCCATATGCTTCATGTTAATAGAGATGTTAATCTTATTGCTAATTTTCTTGTAGATGCAAGGGGAATTGGTAATATTTAAGCGATAGTCAAATGTTTTAAGAGCTGGTTGCTATGTGGAGTATTCCATTCTCTTTGCATTACCAGGACAAAAAATGAATAACGAATTTGAGAAAAAGTATAAGTATTGGAAAATTTAAGGGAATAACAAGCAATATCTCGAAAATGTTTCACTCAACAAAAAAAATGTATGTGACATAAATTGTGTATTTTAACGCGATTTATATTTTTTGTGTAGTACAATTTTGTCTATCTCTTATGGTTTACCAGTTATGCAAAAGTCGTTCACAATGAAGAATACTTTTGGAGACATTCCCAAAAAATTCAAGATATACATTTTATTTGTCACGAAAATGTCTTAAATATATGATATTTTAATCGAAATCGTTGAGCCATTTTTGAGAAAATTAAAATTTTCGAAGAATGTTCCATGTAAAGGGTAATCTGGGGTGGAGGACTTTCTTTGAAACATTCGTGTCGCATCTCTGAAAGATACTGAACCTAAATACCAAGTTTGGTGTTTATCCGACTGTTCGTTTCTGAGTTATGCTGTTCACAGACACACACACGGATATGTTTCCAAAATTGTTTTTTTTATTCAGAGGATCTCAAAACATGTATTTCCGGTGAAATCTCGGTATCGAATTTTTGGGTGGAATACAATACTTCCCCTACTTACTATACGTAGTAGAGAAAGTAAAAAAGGCCCGCGTGTGCGCGCGCGCGAATGCCTGTGAACAGCATAACTCAAAAACGAAAATTCAGATGAGTGACAAACTTGGTATTTAAGTTTAGTATCTTCCAAGGATGCGACACGAAGATCTTCAACAAAATCTCGCAACCCTCAACTACCCTTTACATGGAACATTTTCGAAGATTTTGATTCTCCAAAAAATGTCTAACGATTTTGATTAAGCTACCATATATTAAAGATACATTAGAAATAAAAAGTGTATCTTGAATGTTGTGGGAATAACCTGTGAAGTCCACTTCAGTCAGAACGAATGCTGTATAATCTTGTATAACTGTAAACGTTAAGCGTTACACGTAATGTACTGCACAAAAAATGTCGATCTCGTTAAAACACAATTTATTTCAAAAACGTTTTTTGTGGCATAAGTCATTTCCGAGATATCCGTTTTTGATGGTTCGAATTCTTCAATACTTGGTCATTCTTTTAGTCCTGTCAACTTCACTTGTTTCTCGCGATGTCATGGAAACAGTATGAATTTTAAGGCCAGCATATAACGTCCAGTTGTTAAACATTTGACTACGCTGTTCTCTTTGTATCTATAACGAAATGTGTAATGTAGCTATTTCTGTAAAGTTCATTTGGATTAAAATGTAGTAGATATAAAAATAAGGTTTAGTAAAATTAACTTGCATACTTAGTAAATAAACGATAAGAGGGTGGAGAAAGTCAGGTGAATCATTGGATTTTTAAAATAATTTGAGAATGATGATGAGTTTTTGAGAAAGTGCTTAATTTCAATAGCTTGTATTGGAGCATCTGTCATGCTGGGAAGAAAGGCATAAGTTGCAACTGAACTGAAATAACAATTTCCAAATTTGGTAATATGGCATTGCTGTAATCATTGGTTTAAACTAGCAGTTAGTGATACAAAGAAAAGGTACAAAGTGTTAATCACTTTGAAACATTTGTTGATAAATTGTATTCCTTATATAGAGTCTTTCAACAAGAGTGTCCCATATTTGAACTTAAATAAAACACCTTCTATAAATGATAGAGGTTTATTTCTTTCTTATTTTGGAACATAATTAATGTCCTTACGTGTGGAAGAGAACATCAGTTAAGTGACCGCCGCGACTTCCTTGGGTTGCACGTATACGGTTGACCCAATTTTTAATGACAGAAGAAGGTAAATTAGGTCCAACTTCACGAATAACACGCGTGGGTTTAGAATGATCATAAGATCATTTACTGTTTCTGGCTTGTTGACATAAACTCCAGATTAAACATAACCCCACAAGAAGTAATCCAACGACGTTAAATCACATGACCTCAGGGGCCAGTTAACATCACCACCACGGGAAATGATGAAACCTCTGAACTTCTCCTTCAAAAGATCGTTTGTTTCGAGAGCAATATGACATCCGGCACCATCATGTCGGAACCAAATGTTTCTGGGATCCATACCATGCAATTGAGGTAAAAAATAGTCCCTTATAAGAGCCTGGTATCTTTCTCCATTGACAGAGCTTCTCCATCTTCATCTTGGAAAAAATATGGACCAATAATTCCACCATACCAAAATCCACACCACACAATAACCTTTTGGAGATGAAGTGATCGTTCTTGAATCTGCATTGGATTGTGATTGCTCCAATAACGGCAATTTTGTTTGTTAACACAACATCCATCCAAAAGCGGTCTTCGTCGCTGAAGATTATTTTTCGACAAAAATCCGGGTCAGCTTCCAATTGCTCCATAGCCCAGTCAGCGAATACACGGCGCAACCTATGGTCGTTGGGCTTTAGTTCTTGGGTTAACACCATTTTGTAAGCGTGAAACTTGAAGTCCAGATGCAGAATTCGCCATGTTGTGGTCGACGAAAGCCCCAATTCTTGCGCTCGACGAGCAATGATTTGTTTCTGTTCTGGGGTACACTGTCACGAACGGCGCCTATGTTTTTGTTGGAGCGCTTAGGTCGATTACGTACAGGCGTTCTTTGATCGCTGACAGAACCACTTCTTTCAAATTTATCGATCAAACGCCGAATCGTTCTCTCGCAGGGACGATTATGTACACATGTCGTCCTCCGTGGACTAGTGGTACCGTGCTAGCTTCTAATTCCCAAGATCGCGGGTTCAAACCCGCCGGGGGGTGATGGATTTTTTTCGGGCGTAAAAATCCTTAGCATGGCTTCCTTCGGATGGGAAGTAATGCCGGTGGTCCCGTGTCGTAGATTTACTGCACGTAAAAGAACCTCAAGCCTGATAAAGAGGCCTCTGAGCCAAATTACCGGTCTTTCACGCCCAATATAGAATGGGACGCTAAGGACCATAGTAGTTAAAGGGCGACCATAAACAACAAAAAAATCACCGTAAACCTCACGCAATACAGGGAAGGTTTGGGGAACAGATGGTCCATTTTGATAATAAATTTTCACAATTTCTACGCTTTGCTGAATGCTGTAACGTTCCATGGCTGTTTGTCAATAACAACTGTAACCACATGAATAAAATAATTGCTGTAACCCAATAACGACGACAGCTATCACATGTTAAAGATAGGACACTCTTATTGAAAGACCCTTTACAGGTTCTCGCCCCAAAAAAGAGAACTAATAGAATGTTCAGCTACAAGAAAATAAAAAAAATTGAAAAAAATATTCACTATAATGTGGGTTTCATCTAGCCTAAAGGCTGTTAAAACTGTATAGGGTAATTGCTCAGCATTGTCAATTCATTTTACCTTTGCGCAGGCTGATAAATCAAGATATTCAAAGGAAAGGGCAAACTATGAAGCTTGATCAGTTTGTAATGAACCTGGGTATCATGTGTGATGCACTAACAGAATTAAGTGAACTTTCTCTACACCTATAGAATCGGGATATGACATCAGTGTCATGCAAACAAAAATACGAGTGTTAGAGTCTATGTACAATTTACCAGGAAAATATATAAAATGCTCATCACAAGCCATCAGTCAACAAAAATTTCAAAGTATTACTCGAAAAAAACATTAAAATTTCGGAAATAAACAGACCACAATTCTTCAGAAGTCCTGCAACAAACCTCGACAGTAGGTTGATTAATTGCATGAAACAACGAAGATCTCAAACACAACCAAAAATGATCTCATGTAGGATGTTAGTGTGTTATTTCAAAAGAATTGACAAACAGTTGTACCCATTAGATATGGCGAAGAAAGCATTGTAAATCTCTGCGAGTTGTTTCAGTTTCCAGAAAAAAGAATTTCGAGAAAACGTTGACAGAGCCAAAGCACCCAGAGAGTTGATCCCTCTTCTATAAGCTGTTAGCACAATGAATATCATCATGATCGACAGAAGAAATCCCTTGCTTATCGAACGAGTTGATACTCTCGTATTTCTGAGCTGTGTAGGCCCATCTCTAAATGAGTTTAATCCTGAGCCGTATGCGAAATCTTGGCTGGAGACAGGAAGGAGCTTTCAGCAAGCAAGAGGCTAAAGCAGAGTTCCCTGAATATTGTATTCTATGGAAACATTTATGTTAAAGGTGAGTTCTCATAAACATTTTTTTCCAACTAAAGCACTGACGTTAACTGCGACAGTTACAACTTTTACCTGAAAATAATATCGTTAGTTTCAACCAAGGCTTGATCCGCTCTGCATCCCATTCAGCGGTCTCTTAGACAAACGTATACAGAGTGTTAGGGGTTGAGTGCTGAGAGATTCAAATATGACGATTAACAAAATCCAATAACGACTTCATCTGTCTTGAAATGTAAAGGAGATAACTAAGCATTATTGAATACATTATGTGCACAGTCTGGCAACAGAGTAGGACTTCGAGACGAATGTTTTGTTTTG
This sequence comes from Deroplatys truncata, assembly GCA_030765065.1. Lineage (NCBI taxonomy): Eukaryota > Metazoa > Arthropoda > Insecta > Mantodea > Mantidae > Deroplatys > Deroplatys truncata. The sequence continues at coordinate 172,225,060 of CM060985.1, forward strand.
GTTTTGCGGCCAGGCATGCGTTCACACCTGCGACGCGTGAAAGCCTAAACTAGACGAGCGCTTGAACTCCGGTTCGCCACGTGCCTGTGTGTGTGTATTATCAGCTACTGCCAGTAACGAGGGATGGGGTAGTTTTTTTAAAGTAATCCGAGACCTGAACTGAAAACTGCATAAGGTTTAGTCTGATGATCAAAGATAAAGAAATTCAAATGTGAATTATGGAAATACCTCATTCGGAGTATCGTGGATAATTAAATTAAAGTCACATGTTTGCTAAACAGAAAATTAGTTATTGGTTCAGTAACTGCAACATCAACAATTGATGTATTAGTTTATAGTAGATGCTCAAAATGTGCTCCGTTAGCATGTATGCAGGCATCGCATCTTCGTAGCGAATTTACTCTACCCTCGTTAGAGCTTCTGCGTTCTGCCCAATCTCTAGGCCTGCTTCAAACACACGAAGATCAGCAATGGTAGCAACCTAGATATGGTACACCTTGCTCCTCAAATGTTCCCAGAAGTAATAATCTAAATGATTGAGATCTGGATATGTTGCAGGCCAAGGTACTGGTCCAAATCGGCCTATCCACCCATCAGGAAATGTGCGATTTAAATGTCGTACAACTGTATTAATGTGAGGAGGCGCCCCGTCGAAGAGGAACATCCTTCAAAAGAGATGACAGATTGTTTTTAAGAAGTTGTTCCAGTCAATCTTGTGGGTAATAGAAAAGGGCCTATCAACTTATCTCCAATTATTCCAGCTCAGATGTTCAGTGAAAACTGGTGTTGGAAATGAATTTGTCGCACTGTGATGAGGTTTTTCAAAGGCCCACGTATGATGATTATGAAAGTTCAACACAACATTATGCGTGAAACACGTTTCATCAGTCAGTGGCACCTGTGACGAAAAATTACGATTGCGCACACACTGTCTATTTAGCTACTGACAGAACGCTACTCATTTACTCCGAGGTGCTGCACTCTTTGAACGTGATATGGGCGAAGTAATTGCTCTCTTAATATTCTATGAACCGTCGAATTTGATTCTCCAAGAGTACGTGCTATACCTTGTGTCCGCCAGCTGCAAAATTGACTCCTGTACCTGCAGTACCACATTCGAGCGCTGTGGTCCTCAGTTTTGGGAATCACACTTCCCGATTCTCATACTCGTTGAGCTAATGCACCAAATGACCTTGGGTTTATAATTATATTGGGAAACTTATCCCTATACAAGCGTTGCGCTTCACGTGTGTTGCATTCGGCTTTGCCATAAGCAAGAAGTATATCTAAGAGGGCAGTCCCAGAAGTACCCGACCTGACGTATATATAGCGGTTGTTTCCAACACATGACTAGGGTAGAAAGTACCACCCTTATAAAGCTGAAGTTTGGCGATGCTACGTTGTTTAGTACTTGTTTGGCGGCCATCAATAGTGAACTCTCAGCGAATTTGTAATCATGGATAAAACTGGCCATCGTTATGTGATACAATACAAGGTCTTAGTCCAACTAATATTAAAGCTGAGCTAGATTCTACTCTGGGGGAGTCTGCTCCTTCGTTTACAACAGTAAAATATTGGGTGGCAGAGTTTAAGCGAGGCCAAGCCGAACATCGCAGTGGTCAACCAAATGGGATGACCACGCCAGAAATTGTGAAAAAAATCCACAAAATGGTATTTGATGACCGTCGACTGAAAGTGCGCGAGCTAGCAGACATTGTAGGCATTTCAAAAAGTGTTGTACATCGCACACTAACTGAAAATTTAGACATGAGAAAGCTGTGAGCAAGATGGATTCCGCGTTTACTCACAATGGAACAAAAGCGTCGTGAAGATGTTTCAGTCGAGTGTTTGGCGATGTTTCGTTGCAATAAAGCCGAGTTCTTTTTGCGTCGATTCATAACCATGGATGAACTACGGGTCCATCACTTTACACCTGAGACGAAGGAACAGTCAGAACAGTGGATTGAAAAGGGAGAATCGGCCCCAAAGAAGCCGAAGACGGTTCCATCTGTGGGCAAGGTCATGGCGTCAGTTTTTTTATGTGTGTGGGATAATTTTAATTGATTATCTTCAAAAAGGAAAAGCAATCAATGGCGAGAACTATGAAAACTTATTGCAGCATTTGAATGAAGAAATCAAGAAAAAACGGCCGCATTTAGCGAAAAAGAAGGTTCTGTTTAATCAAGACAGTGCACCAGTTCACACATCCATTATCACCATGGCCAAAATCAATGAGTTAAGGTTAGAATTGCTTCCTCTTGCACCATATTCGCCAGACTTAGCCCGCTCTGATTATTTTCTGTTTGCAAAGTTGAAGAAATGGCTTGTTGGTAAAATATTTGCCAACAATGAAGAGGTGGAGTTTGCAGTTGATGGCTATTTTGCAGAACTCGACGGTTCTCACTGTAAACAGGGTATCGAAGCTATTGAACATCGCTGGTAAAAGTGTATCGAGCTGAAAGGAGACTATGTAGAGAAATAAAACTTTTTTTTCAAACGTTTTGTATTTTTTTTTGTTAGGTCGGGTACTTCTGGGACAGCCTTCGTAGTTGATTTGTAAGGACTGCCATAGTTCTGAATGCATTTTCAACGCATCTGAAGCACTGACAGACCTGCTGTTGTGCAAGGTGTCGAGACAGGTAGTTTTTCTGTCAATATTCTTGACTTTCCGCTCTACACACACGCCAATGTTGCGCAGTTTCCAAGCGTATGCCCACGAATTTATTCCAATAGACACGCTGGAATCCAATTCTTTAATATTCTGTGGCTAAACGATTCACTTTAGCAACAAATGATAAAAACACGAATGAATCAACTGTTATAGCTCTGCCTCGCTATTGTAATTGCCGAAGTAAACCGTAAACGAGTGGTGACATATTCGCAATGAAACATTTGACAATCTTATTTTACATTTACGCAACCATGCACTATAGAAAAAATTGGTACAGCAACTTGTGTTTGAGCTTAACGTCAGGAAGTTACCTTTGAAGTCTGCGCACTCATACCCTTGACACCTTGTATATACGTGAAATGAGTTGGAAAATTAAGTTCATACTTACATGGTGACGATGCTCGACTGTTTACCATCCACTGAATGCTGTTGTCCAGAAATGAACGGAATGTAGAAAACAAACGAACTGAGTGCACTCTGAAACATAAGAACATCAACACCGTTTAGTGACAGTCTCACCAGGGCCTTCCTACTGCAGACTAAAACTTGAGACGCTCTTAAATTACGTTTCACTGAATGATATAAGAAACTACAATATTTCATTGGTTTTTTAATTTCTCTACTACTTCCCTGTATTAAGTAAAGGAAGCATTGTCTCAAAACGTGTACTTCCGGTTAAATCTCGGTATCAAATTTTAGGGTGAAATTTGTGTCAGATTTGCAGTTATTACTAGAGAAGCACCTTGAGAAGAAAATGTGAAATGTACTTAGATATTCAAATGGGTTTTTCAGTTCAGATCTTGGGGTACACATACTGAGGACGACGAACAAACTAGGGCAATTCGGATAACAAGCTCCAATCTCGAGCAGAGGAGCTTGAGCTGTAGTAGCGTTATTCTTGACTCTGTGTAGCTTTGGTTCAGTGTCTTAGTAAGGTTGCATTCGACTGTTCTTCCACGAAAACAGGTTTGTGCAGTGTATGGCAAGTTTATGAGTGAGGTATAGTTCGTGGTGTTGGCAATTCCAAGATGGACGCTTTAACATCCATGATGAGTGACCGTCAGTTGTGAACGGCGAATGTGGATGACGTGATTAAAGAAACTCGTCTCACAATTTCAGAACTTCATTTTGTATTGCAAATCAGTAGAACTGTTCTGGTCACTCTGAAAGTTGTAGAAATGAGCACAACGAATTTTTTAAAATTTAGATTCTGACCATTGCTTCGTTTCATAGTATTCTCCATTGCATTCTATACAACGCCTGATCCTTTCAAACCAGTTTTTAAATGTCGAACGCCATTCTTCTTTGAAGAGAGTGCAAATGCATTCTTCATCAACAGCTATATCTCAGGCAACGAGTCTGCCGACGCCGCTGCCAAATAGGCCATTTTATCACCCAGATGTTTTACCTGTGTTGTTCCTTCCTCAGATTTTTATGTTATTTTACGTTACCAAATCCTCTCGCGCTGGCGCGATGAGTGGGCGGCTCTTAGGGGGAACAAGTTGCGGGAGGTTAAGCCTCTTCCGTTAGTCTGGGGTACCTCTTCTCGTTCTTCTCGTCGGGAAGAGGTACTTTTAGCTCGTTTACGAATCGGACATTGTCTTTTTAGTCATAGATACCTGCTCAGTGGTGACGCCGCACCACTGTGTGAGCAGTGTGATGCGCCCTTAACGGTGCGTCACATTTTAACAGAGTGTCAGTTTTATCTCCGTTGCGCGTTCGTGTTGATCTGCCTGTTGGCCTAGCCAACGTTTTGGCAGACGACGTGCGTGCTGTAGAATGTGTTTTACGTTTTATTCGTGACAGTGATTTTAATCTGCGCATTTGATGCGTTGAGCGTCCTTTGGCTTTGTAATTTTATTCTGTCTGTTTTAATGGGGACTCTACTCCCCAGTTGACATATGGCGCTCATGTCCCTCGCATTCTACAGTTCTTGACACGTTTTACTCTTATTGCCTATGCTTTTAGTGTGTTGGTTTTTTTCGGATTGGTGTATTGATTGTTTTTAGCTTTTTGGGCATCGCGGGTTTGTGTCCCGTTTTTTAATTATGCGGTTTTTTTACCCGTCTTTTATGTTTTTTGACTTTATATTTTATACATTGTAAGGGCGCTGATGACCTTAGCAGTTTAGCGCACTTAAACCGCATCTCATCATCAACAGCTACTGCAGCTTCAAGTGGTTCAAATGGTTGACCTCGAATATTTACTTTAAATTTTGGGGAATAGAAAAAGTCACATAGGGCCAGATGTGGACTGTAGGGGGTATGGAACATATTTATGACTCGTGACTCCTGCAGAAATTGGATTGTTTGTAGTGCAGCTTGGGCAGAGATTTTTTCCCACGCAGACCAGTCTTAGGACGCTTTGTTCTCAGTTGATTGAAGATTTTCACACACGTTTTTTTGTGTATCATCTGGCACTGACAGTCCTTTGTCCCCTCAAGCAGAATTGTCACACTATGGCCACTAGCTGAGAAGAACGAACAAATCATTTTCTTGTCAACACTTCTTGCTTGCCTCACTTTTGTTGGTGGGGGGGTTTCCTCTCCTGGGAAGACTCACACCGATGATTGTTGCTTAGTTTCCGGTTCATACTGGTACATCCAGCTTTCGTCACCTTATCCTTTCCTGGCACCAGTGCACATGTGCATGTGTCTGTTCATTTATGAGGTGTTGGGGGATCCAACGACTGCAGGGCTTCCTGACATGAAGTTTTTCTATATGTTGGTGTTCACTACTACATATCCAATATTCAGGGCTTCTTGGACCTGGTATGATCTTCCCACAGCATGTGCTCTGCTTTCATCACATTTTCATCCGCTGTTGTTGTATCCAGTGTCCTACGCGGTCTTCATCATCGACTGGATTCCTTTCTCTTCGAAATTCAGCAAATCATCGATAAATCGTGGATTGTGAACCGAAAAGGACCCCAAATGCCCAATGCAGTCTTTCAAGGCATTCTCTCCCCTAAACTGACTTTAAAGTCCTAGAAAATCATAACACGGTAATGCTCTCACTTGAGACCCATCCTAGTTTATGACGTAGCAACACCTGCTATACATACACAGAGGTGCTGACGATGCACATTGTTGGAGCATACTCAAGCTTGCAGACGTTACTCTCTGGACTTCAATCTTAAGATAGAAAGACCTGCTTTGGCTTACCACAACTCATTGTTGCGATTCCCAAAACTTTCAGTATGACACAGGTATGAAGTAGTTACACAAAGGTTAAACTAGCTCAAGTTGTTTACTCGGTGGGTGCCGAAAATTGTCGAAAATTCTGTCGGAATACTTGGGTGGAATACAATATCTCCTCTACTTGCTCTAAGTACGTAATAAGGAAAGTAAGAATTTATTCGATTCATTGGGATAATTGTTTCATCGCCGAAGGGTACTTAGAGGTTATACGCTTCCATAACTTGGAAGAGTCAGGGGGATGAGGAAATCATACACGTACACTACCTGATCAAAAGTATCCGGACATCTATCTCAAATTGTACTTAGTCACGTTTGTTAACACAATGGGTCCACCCTTCGCGTTTATGGCAGCTTTAACTCAGCTGGGGTGGTGTCCGGAAGTCTGTGGAGGAATTGCAGCCCATTGTTCTTCAAGAGCCGAAACCAAAGAAGTTGATGTTGGTCGCTGGGGTTTGGAGTGAAGTTGGCGTTCTAACGTATCCCAAAGATGTTCTATTGCGTTCAGGTCGGTACTCTGGTCAGGCCAATCCATTTCGGAAATGTTATTTTCCACAAACCAACCTCATAGATGCAGCTATATAACAGGGTGCATCGTCATGCGGATGCAGTCATCGTCTCCGAACCGGTCCTCTACGGTACGCAGTACACTATAGTTTAAAATGTGTTCATATTGCGACTTTGTCCAGTTGTTCAACTCTCACTCAGTTCTCGCGGTCACTGTTTCGTTTTATTTAAATAGTTCAACTTCACTAGGAGTCACTTCACGAAGGTGAACTAGTTCAGTTCTCCGTCAGTTCACTTCCTTCGTGACGCAGCCTCTTCACGCCGGACGGTTCACTTCACTCCACTCGGGAGTCGAACACAAGACCTCTACAACCGCCACTTCGCGGTAGCACCCACTGCACGTCACAGAAGCCGTCACCAACTCGCTCGGAGAATCGCCCTTGACATTGCAGAGAAAACTTACACGCCAACTCGCTCGCGGACCGACGCCAATGACTCAACTCCTCACCCACGAGAGCGTTCGCTTATGTAGGCAGTGGAATCTTCCACAGAAGATTCTCGAACGTTTTAGAACTATTTTGACACACTTTCTGGAGGAGGGGTAGTTATCTCCCGATAGCGCGCCCAATGTTTACACTGGCAAACGGCCGTTATTTTATTTACTCGGACGCTTGGCGCGGCTTCCCGATAACCTTGGGCCTATTCGCTCTGTCACAATAGCATTAGATTTTTCTTAAGCGCAATAAGGGGGCCACATCATAATACCTCCTCGATACTTCACTGTTTTCAGTACACATGATGCCCGGTATTATTCTCCAAACCAAATCCTTCCATCTGATTGCCAGAGGGTATAGCTCGATTCATCACTTAATTGCGGTCATCCACTGTCCAGGGGCATCGCTCTTTACGCCACCTCAAGCGTCGCTTAGCATTAACAACAGAAATGTTGGGCTTATAGGCAACAACTCGACCGTGGTACCACATTCCTTTTATCTTCCGACACAGTCATTGGCTCTTGGTAGCACTTTGAACTCATACTCTTGCTATTTTTAAAACCACCCTCCGCAATGCTCGAAGTCTCTGTCTGTCATTGAACGCTATCTTTGTTTACCTGTGGCTGTTCTTTACAATCACATCATCAACAGTCGACTTGGGCAGCTTTAGAAAGGTCGAAATGTCCCAGATGGATTTGTTACTGAGGTGACAACCGATAACTAATCCACGTTGAGCTCTGCTGACTTGCCATGCTATTGTTACTACTTGTTTACTGACAACACAGTACTCCCCACTTTTTGTATGCTCGCGGGTCAGCCTCTGCGACATCTAGGGTTCAATTCCGTATTAAATAGGGGATGTTCGGATATAGAGGTTACTAAAGTCCAACTTTAACATTTGCCACCATTATGAGGTAAGCCAGTAGATATTCGGGTTAGGTTCCGTTGATAACGCAACTTCTCAACAAATACAAGGCGTGTTACAGTATTGGGGAGGTTAGTTCCATGTATCACCAACTGTTGCACCGATTATAATATTATATTACATTAGCCATAGTTATATTATTAAGCTAATAATTATAGGAGAATTTAATTATAAATTATAATTTGGTTATTATTAATTATTAGGTCTTACCTTTGCAGTTGACTAGAAATGTGAAATAGTTTTGTAATTTTTTGTATAAGCATTGCCTGTTTGTATGGGGTTTTATTTTTAGAGAAGCAGATCTGCGTAGAAAAAAACAAGAAATTGAATTCTATGGTTTAAGTAAGTTCGCCGAAATCATATTAGAATGTAACTATAAGTTGTCCTGTATAAGTTGTTCATATACGTTAAGTCCATTGCACGGTTCAGTATTCTTTTTAATTATGGACGCTCTTTAACCGCTGTGGTCCTTAGTGTCCCATTCTATACTGGGCGAGAAAGACCGGGAACTTTTCTCAGAGGCCTCTTTATCAGGCTTGAGGTTCTTTTACGTGCCGTAAATTGCGATACAGGACCACCGGCTTTATTTCCCTTCCGAAGGAAGCCATACTAAGGAATTTTACGCCCGAAAAAAATCCATCGCCTTCCGCCGGGTTTGAACCCGCGATCTCGGGAACTAGAGGCTAGCATGGTAACCTCTACACCACGGAGGACGACGGTTCAGTATTTAATTTAACACTGTAGGTAATCAGCGATTATGGCGAAGAAGGAAGCTGATGACCAGACGTTTGCACCGGAGAAAAGAATGTTACAGAGCAGTATATATAATACGACCACGACTCATAATACTAGCAGAAGACCCTCTTTTGTAAATAGGTTGTCTGTTGATATATATAGTGACTCAACTTGAACGTTGACCGCCCTGACATGCGGTATCACTCATGTTTGGTTTATAGTAACTTGAGTTGTGCTGCATCCCCTGTACTTTTGATCAGATAGTGTATTTCACAGCTATTTCTTTAAACATCAAAGGATCTTTCATATATGTTAGAAATATCAAACGGCTTTACGCAACCGCGACTATGAGGGCTAAAGACGGGATTCATTATATAAATATTCTGAGATTTTTGGACTACGGTGGCAGGGGAAGTAAATGAAACTACTGAATCGACATGCAAGATTTACAGCATGAGCCATCTAGTAAGAAACAAATTACACACCTCATCCACGGAGTACATACGCTGCTGGTTAGGACGGCATTGAAACCTGGAGTATGCCATAGAGGACATCTGGTCTTCCCAACTGCTCTCTAACTTGCTGGTGTGGTGGTGGTGTTGATATGGCCTTCTGCAACAGAGAGTCGGTCCATCAAAACTTACAACTTAACATGGTTCTGCAATGAAAAACAAACTGGTGTGTTACATTCATATCACTTTCTCTATCCACTATACTGTGTTTTTATATACCTTCTAGAAACTATTCCAATGAAAGCTTATTTTTTCTCTATTTTATTTCATGTTAATTCAGATAAACATTTACAGAAATATTTTCATTATACATGGTTCACTGGTAACGTGTGAGGCTCACGTTCGATTCCCGGCGACCGCCCACTCTCACCATAGGGTTTTTGCGGATCGGTAGGCGAATGCTGGGGTGGTTTCCCTTGTACCAGGACTTTCTTGTCCCTTATTTCCACCACTCGTCATTTCCTTCATCATCATCTGATACGCTTTGTAGGGGTTTGTTTCTGGCGTCGTTCGGACTGTTCAGCCAGTCCCGCCTCGGCGCTATTCTGGGGAATAACATTTTTATAGCTCTCTATAGCTACCACCGTTGTTTCTTGCGATAGAAATTATACCAGGACGATGCTGAACATTTTTAAAATGCCATGTTTCTAAAAACAAATGAAATTGCTTTATATTTCACAGCTACTTTCTAATGTTTTGCGAGTTGATTGTTGTATAGCTTGTTTGATTTGCTCTAATAGTTTGTTAATTATCATTTAAAGATTTTGTGTTTATCCCAAACTGAATTTGACTAGAGAACATTTTCGGGTTAAGACTTTGTTTACAATCTTAAATCGTCATTAATGCTTATATGTGAAGTTCGGCTTAGAAGTGCATTTGGCGAAGAAGCCCATCTCGGCCAACAATTTATAATTGGTACAGCGAATTCAAAAGGGATTATTTTTTTCGCAGTGATGAATTTCGTGAAGGACGCCCAAGAACTGCTGTTACTGATGAAAATATTGCCGTTGTTCGAGCAATGCTTGAAGAACATCGACGACATCTTATGAATTTATTCGGGAGACATTGGAGAATGGTATGAGTCAAATCCAAAACATTTTACATCAACAGTTAGACGTGGTGTTGTCGATGGATTCCACATAAACTGACTCCCGATCAAAAACAACAACGATTGATTGGTGCAAGAAAAACTCCAAGGTTTGGAGTATAGTTACTGGTGATGAAGCTTGGATTTATTGTTATGATCCTGAAGAAAAAAAAGTCACCCGGCTCAATATATCTTTCGAACAGAATCAGAGCCTGCAAAAGTCTGACGAATTAGCAGTGCTGGTAAGAAGATGGTTGCTAGTTTGTTTTTTGAAAAAAGTTTGTGGAAAAGACCAAAAGAAAAAATGTTACATCATGACAACGCATCGTCAATACAGTGAAGCTAATAACTAAGTATCTGGATGCCCTGAAGGTCAGTATCACGAAACCTCCATCATACAGCCCGACCTAGCAGCTGGTGATTTCCTTTTGTGTATAAAAATTGAAGGCAAAAATGCGTGGAATCACATTTTCGTTCATCAGATGAAGCAGTGTAAGAACTAAAAACGAAGAAGTATAAAAACCTGTTTTCCAAAGCGTCTCAGGAAAAGTGGCTGATTTCTTTAAGGACTAGTTTCATCGAACGCAAAAATTATTGATGTCAAAGGGGAATATTTTGAAAAACAATAAAATCATTTAATTTTTTTAACTAATGCTTGTTTGAATTTCTAAAAATGTTCAGTGTCATCCTCGTATGTGCAGTTAAAATTACAATGTTAATAAACACATGCCTTATCATAAGAGATCTTGTCCTTCACTATCCACACATTTGTGGCATCTTCTCAGGAAATTTTCATTCACACTTAAGAGTTCAATTTCTCGCACTTTTAGTTCTTACAAAGTATGGGGGTTGTTGGGCATATTGTTTCTCATGTGGTCATCAGAATAGGTAAATTTGTGAAACGATAGAGTAATTGACCCACACTTAACATTCTTCTCTAACGAAGCATGTTTCCATTTATATGGTTATGTTCCGTCGCAAAATAACAGATATTGGAGTACAGAGAAACCAGATTTTACACACGAGCTTCCCTTGTATGGCGCGAGAATTGGTGTGTAGTAATTGCATACAGAATAATAGAACCTTGAACGAACAGATGCAGAGGTACAGGAATTACTTACACCATCCTTCGAACAGCTGACCACGCTGAATGACAGTCTGGATTTTTCCAGCAAACTTTCCTACCGCACCTACAGCTGATGAATCATTAAATTTAATCTAGGAAATGTTTGAAGATAGGTTAAATAGTAGAGAGTTATGGCCTTTACGATCCCCTAATTTAACTGTATGTGATTTTTATTTGTAAGGGAACTCGAAAAGTAAGAAGTGTACCACAAACCCCATACATACGAAACATTAAAAGAAAACATCAGGTGAGAAATTCACTTAATTTCGGGTATTGATCCCTGCAGTGTGAAGGAACATTTCCTGAGATGTCAGAAACATGTGGATAGAGAAGGACAGCATCTCTTATGTTAAGGTATGTGTTTATTAACATTGTAATTGTAACTGAGAACATGAGGCTGTTGTAAGAGGGGTTCCGACCCCTTCAGCTGCCATGGTGCGGACCCTGAGAGCTTGTGGCGCTTCTGACGTTACTAGAAGTACGCTGGGCCAAAAGTCCGTGCCCCACCCGTAGGAGTGTCGTTTGGATTGGTTTGGGGCAGTGGTTCCCGATACCCATGGGAGATTGGGTACGTCTGTGCGGGATTCCGTACAGGTGGGGTTGTGAGACGCCTTAAGGTCCTCCGGTACCGCTCTGGATAACCGGTAGACAGTCTGCTAGTTGCTGTCGGCCCTACCGAGATTATCGGTGACGCGCGCAAGTGGCGTATCCACTTCCGTCCTCGCCTTTTTTAGACTCAAAGTATTGACCTCACGGGAAATCCCACGGGGAGGAGAGTTACTGGGTTGACGCCTTCCCCCTGGATTAGGAAAGGAGCGTGCGCTTTGTCTCCTGCTCCGGTAGACCTTCGCTTAAGGTGAGGCGGTTGACGCGCGAGCAGCCGAGCGGTAGCCACAGTATGAAGGAAACGCACTGTATAATGTCCTACATTTCGTTAAAAGAATCTGGTACTGCTATATTCTCCTCTATACTTAAAACAACTATTATTGGCAGCTCTGCAGTCCCGTGGTCTCCCTCCTATTCACTTACCTGGAAAGGTGACGGGTTGCTGCAGTGTTGTGTTGCTGTGGACGAGTGCTCTTGGGAGCAGAGTCCACGTCACTGGTTTCCGAGTCGGGCGGGAACACCCACGTCACAGTTCTGCCAACAACACACATTATAAAATTAGAGAAATACATTAAGGTGTTCGACGGTAAGCAAAACGTTTAACTAATGAAGTTAACGTTAGAAAAGATGTTAAAATCTATATTTTATGCTGTTATTCATTTGTCAAAAAACCTTGCTTTGGAACATATTACCTACGGCAATGGTGTCATCCCGTATTCGCTTATCTTGATGTTCTAGTAAACTTTGGGCTATAATCGTGAGATCACATACACATTCATACTTCCAGGTTCTGGCGAGGACAGGGAATAATACTGGCTAGAGAAAAATTCCCACCCCCAGCCGGGAATCGAATCCTCGCACAGCAGGCAGGTGCTCTATCGACTGATAGCCCACGAAAACTTATTCTTCTATCTACTTCTTGTTAATACAGATAAACTTTCATTACACATTTGTTATGGGCATAAGAAGAATACAGTGGGCCAAAGCGATAGTCAGATTTTTAGAAAGGGTGATGACTTTGATATTGCATGCTCTTTGCACGACCATGGGAAAAAAACGAATAACGGCTTACCAGTTGAAAAAATATAAAGTATTTGAAAATACAAACCAATAACAAAGAGTATCTTTGAAATGGTTAACACTACAAAAATGTTGGCATAAATTGTGTAACTTAACAAGATCTGCCTTTTAGAGCCAGTAAGATTCTTTAATTTTTTTTCATTTCGTTTATACAGAGTGTTTCAGAAATACTTTTACAAACTTCGGGTATGGGTTCCTTACACCACAAGAAGGGAAAAAGTTAACATGAACATATGTCCCATAATCCTTTGTTTTCTCGTTAGGAGGTGTTCAACACAGTGGTACACTTATAACACACAAAACGCATAATAAATGCTAGAAATGTCCTCCTCTTGCTTCTATGCATGCCTGTACTCGTCGAATCATGGAATGTCACACCCTGTCAAAAACTCCGGGATGGTGTCGAATGGTTTCGCAGGCTTCCATGACACGTCGATGAAGCGTTTCTGCATCCGGGATGGCTGCTCCATAAACCAATGATTTAAGATGCCCCCAGAGGTAAAAATCCACAGGATTGAGGTCGGGAGAACGTACAGGCCATGGACCTGGTCCTCCTCTGTTTATCCATCGGCCATGGTAGATACCAGTCAGTGCATCTCGAACCATGAATCTCAAACAATCGGCAGGCGAAAGGCCCTGCACGTTGAATATGATATGGATACAGGAGCTGCTCGTGAAGTACCCTCCATGCTGTCACGTGTGATATACCAGATGCCACAGCCAATTGTCTTGTACTGATACCTGGATCGTCATCGACACACTTTAACGTATATCCTTCGCGTTCCGGCGTACGAACAACTTGGTCTTCCTCGATCAATAGTCCGTGGTGCAACGGTTCCTGTCTCAGTAAGGCGACGATAAACAGCGACCAAGGTTGGATGACTCGGTTGTCTTCGGTCTGGAAACTCCATCTGATAGAGCCGTGCAGCCTCGCGTCTATTACCATTCGCGCGACCATACATAAATATCATGTCTGCCTGTTCACGAAATGAATATCCAGCCATGGAGGAACGAAACACGTGCAGTTTACTCACTACATGTACACAATTGAAACAGAAGACAGACTAATGACAAACGTAAACAAGTCTCCATGACAACACTTCGCCATCTATCATATGTAGTACAATGGGTCAACGCCTTCTATGAATGCATAGAGAAATGAAGTTTTGAGGTTGGACCCCGAAGGCCGTTGAACTCACACTTTCATTGTGACAGGAATAACGCGAAAACCAAGGATTATGGGACACATGTTCATATAAAGTTTTTTTTCCTTCTTGTGGTGCAAGGAACTCATACCCGAAGTTTGTAAAAGTATTTCTGAAACACCCGGTATAGCCCCCTTTGACTTTATCATAACGGGGGCTTTGACTTGAGAAACAAGTGGTGATTTTTCTTTCCCCCTCTACTTATTTTACGTCGTTTTAACTACGTCGTAATATCGCGACGGATCTGTTAGGAGATACCTCGTGAATCGTTGTGTGGCGGACAGTTAGCCTTCTACGTCTACCACGCCATCTTACTTCGTCACGTGTGCACAGTACTAGGCAGCTGTACTTGTGCCTCTCTACTTAATGGGCAATTGACAGCTTCGGCACGTTTCTACAGAGCCCTTAGTGATAGGCAACTGTATTTCTGCTTCTGCAGATGCCGGGCAGATGGCATTGGGGCGCCGTCCAGTCTACCTGCTTTCATTACATGTGGATAGACGGCAGAGCATTCGTTATTACCATCTATTTTCATTTTTACTATTGTTTTAGACTTAAGATGGAAGTTTGGGTCCTGCTCTTAAATATCCGATCCGATATTTGCCTTAGCGACTGAGGGAAATCATGAAGAAAAAGCTCAGTCAAGGTTAGTTGACCCATGGGATTTGAACTCTGGACCTCCGGAATGTGGGCCACAAACATTACTCCCCCGCTCGGTATGATGGTGTTATTACTCGCTGAACTATAGGTTTTGTCGTTTTAATATTAAACACACGTTCACTCCAACATTCATACTTCCAGACTCCTTGGGGGATAGGGAATGATTCCAAATTTCCCGCCCCACACGAGAACTCTGGTTTGAGAAGCCAGAACGCTGACCACTCGACCGTTGATGTAATCAGTAAGATTTTGTCTGTGTCTTACGATTTATAGCGACATTTCCGCCTGAGTACACCTGCCCAAAAAGGAATTCTTAACCAATTATGGTTTATGAATTATTAGTGATTAATTAACACGCCATTTGATGATTTTCTACAATTTAAGGTAATAGGATTAAAAAGTATATCAATCAAAAGCTTTAAAAAGTGTAAGCATTTTATAAGTTTCATAAATATTGTCAAATAAACAAAGGCGCAAATTCGTAAGAAAATCTGCAAGATTTAGGCGAAATAGAGTAACTTCGCTTCAAAAAATTCACCATTTTTCCGAGCATAGGGCAATAAACGCCAGCGTTTCTTTGTATTTGAAGGGGATGTGCCAAGTTTCAAGACAAGGTAGACGCTACGAGTAACGGCGTCTTCCTACTGTTTATACTTCGTTTTCAACCGAAGAGCCAATAAAAATAAGAATGATTGCTAGCACCAATGAAAAGATAGAAAGATGTGGCTCCATGTACAGAAATCCAAAGGCCAGCAGTAACTTGATATACGTGAACGTAAGCGTAGATTTTGAGTTGATCATGATTCCTTGTTAAGGGAACGAGTAATACTCCGATTCGCAAAACGACGCTAAGTTCCTAAATTTGTTAAATCCCGCGCAATTATGTAACGACGACGTGATTTGTGTGGAGTATATATCTATTATGCTAACAGTATTCGTCGATATAATTACTTTCTCTACTACGTATAGTAAGTAGGGGAAGTATTGCATTCCACCCAAAAATTCGATACCGAGATTTCACGGAAATACATGTTTTGAGACCCCCTGAATCCAAATAAAAGCATTTTTGGAAACATGTCCGTGTGTGTGTGTGTGTCTGTAAACAGCATAACTCAGAAACGAACAGTCGGATAAACACCAAACTTGGTATTTAGGTTCAGTATCTTCCAGAGATGCAACACGAAGGTTTTCAAGAAAATCCCCCCACCCCACATTACCCTTTACATAAAACATTTTTCGAAAATTTTAATCTTCTCAAAAATGGCTCTAACGATTATGATTAAAATATCATATGTTTAAGATATTTTCATGACAAATGAAATGTATATCTTGAATTTTCTGGGAATGTCTCCAAAAGTATTCTTCATTGTGAACGACTTTTGCATAACAGTTAAACCATAAGAGATAGACAAAAGTTTACTACACAAAAAATGTGGATCGCGTTAAAATATACAATTTATGTCATACACTTTTTTTTGTTGAGTGAACCATTTTATATCGCTTGTTATTCCCTTAAATTTTCCGATACTTATACTTTTTCTCAAATTCGTTATTAATTTTCTTTGTCCTGGTAATGCAATGAGAATGGAATACTCCACATAGCAACCACCTCTTAAAATATTTGACTATAGCTTAAAGCCTACCAATTCCCCTTGCGTCTACAAGAAAATTAGCAATAAGATTAACATCTCGATATCTCGATTAACATGAAGCATATGGAAATAAGCGTTTGTAAAACTAGTTTGTACAAGAGTAGAGAAAGTCATGTGAGTGCAACACATCAGATTTTTTTATCCAAACTTATAAGTAATTTAATATTTGTCAAGTGACTATTTCAAGATAACGCAAGACTAAAGAACGGTGACAGAGCACCGAGTTATTGAATAACTAGTCGGAGCAGATGTTACTGAACCAAGTGATAATCGCACGTGTTAGTGACAAAAAAAGAGAATATTGTAGGTTTTCTATCATAAAGACGCGCCGGAGTGAGAAAGCTGAAAACAGTGCTTAATTTAGACAGTATCCTGGTGTTATCACTTCCGAATCCTACCCTGACAGAATCACCGTAGGGAACTCCAGATCGATTCGCCGACAGTTGAACCCTGGGATGGCGACGTGTGCTTCCTAGCTGATATTCGGTGACATCGATTGCTGAAGACGACCCCTAAGTCATAGCGCCGAGATCTACAACGACCCGGGTAACTAGAGGAAGACGACGAGAACCGCTATATGTTTATATGTTATGCAAAAGTCGCTCAAAATGAAGAGGACTTTGCAGGCGATTTTCAAAATATACGTTTTATTTGTCATCCAGATAGCTTAAATATAATGAGTTTTAATTAAAATCGTTAGAGCCATTTTTCAGAAAATGTCTAAACTTTGCTCATGCAAAGGGTAATTTGAGATGGGTATTCTATTGAAATCCTTCATGTCGCATATATGGAAGGTATTGCACTTAAACACCAATTCATTTAACCCACTTTTCGTTTTCGAGTTTAGCTGTTCACAGGCGTGGGCGCACACGCAGACCTTTTTCTAATGTCTTTTTTTAGGGAATATTTTTTGTTAAATCTCGATATCGAATTTTAGGTGGAGTACAATATTTCCTCTCTTAGAATAGGTAAATGGTAGAGTAAGTAAAAATGATGAATATTCAATTTTAATAGAAGCAGGGAAAAGTTATTGACTCGACTTCCGCGGGTCAATAGGTTCATCCTCATCCGTGACACGTGCTCTTATTCCTGTTTTATGTTTCACCCTCTTTTCTTAACTTTCCGGCGCATTAGACTCGTACTAGATACATCGATACATGTAGATGATACTACTGTCCATTCTAAACCAGAGTTCCCTCTGATGTAAAGAGAAGCACGTGCTTCGGCTTGTCACGAACCCAAGAACACGCTCTTACGCCAACGTAAATAGTTCCTTAATACATGTATTGTATTATGAAATATTAGAGCAGGAAAGGTATAGAAGTGCACATTTTATTGCGGTTATCATAAGAACTAATCGTTAAAGGTAATGGATATATACTAGCTGTTAAGAGAATACAAAATATGATTTTCGTCTGCTATTGCGCTGACGCCGAGAGCATCTTGCTTGTTAATACCAACCGTATGCATGACTGCCACTCTCTTGCATATACGAGAAATGCAGCAATGAATTCCCAGAGGTGCTATCTGAGTACCGCATAAATACTTTGCGTAACACAGGAAATGTGATAATTGAACAGTCATTTATAATAAACTAACACACGTATGCTCAGCTCAGGTCAAATCTTGTGATTTAGTCAGTTGGTATTTGAGTTCACATGGCAAAGGAAGGTGCTTGTAGTGCGAATAAACTGTTAAAACACAGAAGCGGGAAACAGTTAAAAAGTGACGAAAAACAAACAATACTTCATATATTCAACTCACTATTACAAAAATACGGGATTTTACAGGCGTTTCAGTGAGAAGTGTAACGAAAGCTAGCATGGAATATAAACAGACATAATACAACATAGAATAGGATAAAATGTGGGAACTTGTTTTAAGTGCGACAGTGCTGTGGAATTGTGGATAATTTTGTCATTATTTTGGAGAGTAGTTCTGATTCTGATATGGCAGCTGAGTCATCTTCGGATTTGGGTGTTGCACTTTTGCCCGAGGATTGTGATTAACGTAAGTAAAATGTTCATTTCGCATATTTATAAAATCGATTGTTACCTTGGGTTGCATTTTGAACTATGATTCTCACGCAGGGCGCCTTTTTATAGATCAAATAGTGTTCAACAAGCACGTGAGAGGGGAACAAGCAGCCATTAGGGGCAGGATTGCGAACTACTTTCGCGTGGATAATACGAAGAGCTTGTTTTCAGTGAAGGGCACTCTGGTTTGGAATGGACAGCGCCGCACGTACTCCAGGTGCGGTGTGGGGACATTTTTAATTCCTGTTGATTGTAGTTCCCTCCTAGGATTTTTGTCTTCCCAGTCATAGTCCCCGTAGGGGGGTTTAAACCCCTTCAGCTGCCTTGGCGCGAACGCTGCGGACTCCTAGCACTCGTGGTACTTCTGATGTACGCTTGGCCGAACATTCAAGCCCCTCCACAAGGGAGTTCGGATTGTGTTGGACTGGGCGGGGCAGTGCTTCCCGAAACCCATAGGAGATTCCGCCCAGGCGGGGTTGTGAGACCATGAGAAAGAAAGAGAGTTGGTAGACGGTGGCTAGACACTGTCGCCCCCACCGAAGTTGTTCGGTAGTCTTCCCCTTTTGAGGTTGACGCGCATAAATGGTGTATTCACTTACGTCCCTGTGGGGCAGGAGCCTTGGGAGGGAAGGTGTCCTGACCCGATCTCGGCTACGCAGGGGGCAGAGTATAAGATAGATGCTAATAGAAAAAGCCCATGAACTTATTCCCTGGGGCCCGAGGGTGAAGCCTGAATAATCAGCCTAGATCCCATTGGTTCTTATGTCCCTATTCGTAGTCTAAGGGATAGCTCGGTGTGTGCAGCCAAAGGACGATGATTAATCCGTACCAATTCCTAGCATCAACATATTCGGTTAGAATTCGTTTGTAAAGCGCAGTGCTAGGGAGAAGCCACTGCACGATCTTTTACTGAGCGTTGTGACCCTTCAATAGAAGCATGAGATCCCGCTGTGTAATTCCTGTGATAGAAGCGAGATACATAATATAAGTAGGTCGCACCCATAAAAAATCAGCTGCCAGTTTTAACTGCAAACTCTGGAAAATGAACAGCAAATCTTCCATATTAAGTACTATGACCATGTACGCGAAGATGCCGTCGGGCGGCTCCGATATGAGAGCATGCCGGCCCCTTTACCTAGCCGCCTGGGTTGTTAGACCCTTCCTACGCCCCTTTAGAACAAATTACCCAAGCAGCGAACCCCTTATGTGCGCTCCCCGCCTTTATGGAAATTTACCTGGCGTCAAGTTTGAGAAGACTTTTCATAGATAACGTCCCACATTGTTTGCGGGGGTATGTAAGGGGACTGCTAGCATTCATTGTTCGCAACCCACCTCCCTTACATCCTGACTCTACCAGCGTCACCGTACGCCGCATAATCGAGATCCTCAGAGGCGTTTGCGCCGCGAGGTCCGTGTTCCCCTACGTGAGAACAAAGTGCGCGCGTGGGAGTATACGATGGCTCGCATGAAGCTCGAGAAGTGTGGCAGATCGTTAAGACTTCGGAACCGGCGAGGCCAACACACCTTCCCGCTCCAAGGCACCAAAGCCCCTGGCCTACGATCTCCAAGCCAAAGCCAATGTGTTTGCGGACTATGTTGAACGGACCATCGTGCCCCGAGATGACCCCAGGACGATGGCTTCTCCGAACGCGTTCGCTAGGAGGTTCGCCGATTTGTTCGGCGTCGTCCGGATGTGTCGGATGAACCTCCTGTAATTAGACCAATGTGCACTCCGGTTTCTTAATATACAAAAGGCCGCGGGCCATGACGGGCTCACACCCACCATGCTCTGCCACCTTCCCTTTAAGGCCGTGCTCTTTCTGATCAAGTCTTCAATATGTGCTTCACTTTTTGTCACTTTCCGTGCCAGTGGAGAGAGTCCCGTTTGATTTGCATTTTGAAGCCAGAGAAAGATCTGGTTCGTTCTGCTAATTATCCTTCCATTGGCTTCATGTCAGTCTTCTTTAAGTTCTTCGAGACGCCAGTACTTTCCCGCTTGTCCCTTGTATTGGGTGACATTCAGGCCATTCCAGACCACCATTTTGGGTTTCGTCTTGGACACTTGACGCCCCAGCAGTTGCTGCGTGTGGCGGAGGCTGGTGCCCTGGGTTTCCACGACAGGGCTTACTCTGCTACGAAGTTTATGGATGTCAAAAAGGCCTTCTCCACGACCTGACATGCGGGTCTCCTGCATAAGCTAATTCACCTGGAGCTACCAAAACACTCCACCTATTGCACACATACCTAAAACACCGAACTGTTTTGTCTCAGTTGCGGGGAACAAATCTACACGAAGGCCAATAAGAGGCGGATTCCTCGAAGGATCTTTACTATGTCCCACGCTTTTCAGCGTTTACATTGTCGATCTAGCAGCAGGTCAGTATAGCCCAGTATGCTGATACCGTGCTGTTATTATATATGTCGCATTCCGTGGTGCTAGCCTCTAGTTTCCGAGGTCGCGGGTTTAAACCCTGCGGAGGGCGATGGCTTTTTTTCGGGCGTAAAAATCCTTAGCATGGCTTCCTTCGAAGTGAAGTAAAGCTGGTGGTCCCGTGTCGTATATTTACGGCACATAAAAGAACCTAAGCCTGATAAGGAGGCCTCTGAGCAAAATTACCGGTCTTTCACGCCCAATATAGAATGGGACACTAAGGACCACAGTTAAAGAGCGTCCACAAATAAAAGTAAATTTAATTTTTTAAAGGGGATGTAGTTGAAAATGCATGGTTACACAATTAGCTATAACTTCAAAAGTTTGTAAGATAATGTAATGAAACTTGGTATTATCATTTGGAATACATTTGTTCACTATTGCTGAAAGTTTGCTAACATCGCCATTGATAAACAAAATTTAAAAATCAAAATGTTTATGGTGCCTAACCAATCTGTAATAAACCTTATGCAGTGATGATAAATTGCATGCAACAAAACTTTGAATATGCTCCTAGTATTTGGAATTAAACGTTTTTAAATTTTGTCTGGAAAAAATATGTTAAATTCATTAGTATTTGTAATCATAAATAGTATTTCGAAAATATAAAAAAGCTGCTGCATAGAATTGCACTTTCAGAGGAGACTACCAAGTTTCACTCCTCTGAGCCCGAAAAAAGGTACAGTATTTGTGGAAAAATATCATAAAGCTGGTGCCTGTTTGAATAAGGGGCGTGGCACAGTTGCAGTGCTAAAGGTTTTTAATTTTTAAATGAATTTAGAACTGGAAAAAGCAAACAATATACCCTTAGAACATGTGCTCAAATGCCAAATAAACATGTTAGGAAAAAAAATCGCGTTTTTGAGAAATTTTGTCTACATCTCCCCTTAATGCTATTATATGCAGTAGCGGCTCGTGGTATAGAAAACAGGTGAAAACTTCTGTGTGAATTTTTACTTACATCTACAAGAAAATTAGCAATAAGATAGAGTCTGCAAATGTTTATCTCGATTAACATGAAGTAGATGGAGAATAAGCGTTTGTAAAAATAGTTTGTACAAGAGTAGAGAAAGTCATGTGAGTGTAACACATCAGATTTTTTTCTAGACTAAGTGAATCCTCCTGTCGTTTAAGGAAACAAAGCTATCTGTAATTTGAAGGCGCGTACCCAGAAAACAAAACATCTTTCCGGAACTTTTAATTTGTTTCTTTATGAAAATTTGCAATGAATTAATTGGCTGCTCAGTAATTAAAGGTCTTTGTTGTCCTCATCATTCCACCTATTAAACGGAGTTTGAAACAAAATACACTCGACATAATTGGGCACAAAAAAGAGCCACAAATTTACTTGTATTGAGTATTCACGCCTTATACTACTGACTATTCGTTGGTACCTACACAGGACATCGTATTTTATTTTATTTGAAAGACAAATAAACAAAACCAAAAGAAAGAAGTCAAGACATTCAGTGCTCACATGCTTACACGTACTGATTGACTTGACACTTCATCTAAACCTTTCACGTTACAACCCACAAGCTGCTACCTGAGGAAACAAAAGAAATACTTCAGTGTCGAGACAGAAGTTCTTCGCTTCCATAGCTAGACGTCACGTTACCATGGCAATCTTCCCAAACAAGGAATACTGAACCCTGTGTGCCGAAATATTTCGCTTGCTTGGGAGTTGAGCTCTTGTGGCTTCCCCTCCCCTCGGGGGAGATGTCTTGGGCTTGCCTTCGAAGTCAGGATACAAAAGAAGAGAAATTTGGCAACTTCAAAGCCTACGGACTAAACATTTCACAACTGCTAACAAGTTTTGATTGTTGCATGCTGCATTTAAAGCAAATTAATAAGTGGTGGAAGCAGGAAATATTCGGTAAATGTTTTTTCACCTACTTCACCCGGCCGGCCGCCTCTGACTATGCCACTATCAGGTAAGGTGCACGAGCGCGGAAACTTCTCTCGCTTATTCCAGACGATCCATACTCTTAACTACAATTTAATTTACACTTTACCTCGTTCTTGTCCTCAGTCACTGTACTTAATTATGTAGATTCATAACAAACATCCACAAAACAGCTCTTTCTTTTGCCAGATAACTTATGCATTATTATAGCTACTGTTAATTATAATTATTATCATTATTGTTATGAGTGGCTGCAGTTATATAAATTTTTAAGTAGGGGAAGTATTGTATTCCACCCAAAAATTCGATACCGAGATTTCACCGGAAATATATGTTTTGAGACTCCCTGAATCCAAAAAAAAAAAGCATAAAAGGATAAACACCAAACTTGGTATGTAGGTTCAGTATCTTCCAGAGATGCGACACGATGATTTTCAAGAAAATCCCCCCACCCCAGATTACCCTTTACATGGAACATTTTTTGAAAATTTTAATTTTCTCAAAAATGGCTCTAACGATTTTGATTAAAATATCATATGTTTAAGATACTTTCATGACAAATAAAATGTATATCTTGAATTTTCTGGGAATGTCTCCAAAAGTATTCCTCATTGTGAACGACTTTTGCATAACTGGTAAACCATAAGAGATAGACAAGATTTTACTACACAAAAAATGTAGATCTCGTTAAAATACACAATTTATGTTATACATTTTTTGTTGTTGGGTGAACCATTTGCGAGATATTGCTTGTTATTCCCTTAAATTTTTCAATACTTATTTTCTCAAATGGGAATTCGTTATTCATTTTTTTGTACTGGGTATGCAAAGAGTATTAATCTATGGCAAAGAGAATGGTGCTGCACCTAGCAACCAACTATTAAGAGATATGTCTATGCTTAAATGCTACTGTATTTCTATATTGCCCTTGCAGATACAAAACAAGAGGAACATAGTAGGCCTTAAGCGATAGTCAAATATTTTTAGAACTGGTCGCTATGTGTAAAATGTAATTCTCTTTGCATGTCAAAAGATCGTTTCTACAAATGATTATCTCGATTAATATGAAATAGATGGAGAATAAGAGTTTATAAAAATAGTTTGTACAAGAGTAGAGAAAGTCATATAAGTGTAACACATCAGATTTTTTTCATAGTCATTATGCAGCAAATCCTACTTCATTTTCAGGGCTGTCTGACTAAAATTTTGTGAACACCCAAAATGTACTCGCATGACTTTCTCTCGTTTCCACGAACTATTCTTACAAAAATGTATTGTCCTGTCTACGTCAAGTTAATCCAGTAAAATGCCATTACACATTTATAGGTATAAGAAGAAGCAGTAGTTACAGCGAGTCAGATTTTCATAAAGCGGAATGCTGTGTGATGACCAGGCCTCGGTTTTGGGTCACGGAATTAGCAGACTGCAGTTGGGAACTTGCGGGGTTGAGTTGATGTTCTAGCCCGGTGGGTGGGGTAGTTGCGTAGCGAAGGTCACTGTGGACATTCATATTGCTGCTTGGCTCTGGTTAATGCAGTCCCTTTACGTACTCGAGATCCAGTTTCATGGTGTTTGCATATTCATTGATATTTGTGTTAGCTGTTATTTATACTCCACAGTACTTTGAAACATGTCGAAGGTTCCCTTCAGGATGTACCTACTTACAGAGAAGTTTAGAAAGGAACATTTCCTCATCAAAGGAAACAACACTGCATATTGCAAACGCTGCAAAAAATGCATATTGACAGACAGATCTCGATTCTTTCAGAAATACTGCAATGGTAAAATACACACGAAAAACGTTAAATTCAACAATCAACAGAGGTCTTGAACATCACTATCAAAATAGAAAATCAGAAAGAATTTTATCGAGATTTGTGTAGCATGTTGGTACACAACATGTTGAAACAAGGTCGAAAATAAATATTTTAAATCGTTTCTAGAAAAATATACGGGTAAAAATGTTCCCTGAGAGTCGACCTTAAGAAAATATATTACATCTTGAAACAGATAAGGGAAGTGGTGCAAGACCAGAAAATTTGGGTTTCACTGGACGAAATAACAGATTGCTGTGGTAGGTTCGTAGCAAACGTTATTGTGGGAATTTTGTTGCCCGAGCGTGCAGGTAAGAAAATGTTTGTGACATCTGAGATACTGGACAAATCAAACCATAAGAGCATAGAAAATATCTTCGAAAATTCAATGGTTTGTTGTATCCACGTGGAATCAAACGACAAAATGTTTTATTGCTTTTAACTGATGCGGCATCGTGCATGGTGAAGGCAGCAAAAGCTCTTCAGGTGTCACATCCTAAATTAATTCATATATGTATGGCACACGCCCTTCATAGAGTGGTGGAACACGTAAGCGCTAATTTCAAAGATCTAGACTGCTTCGTATCCGATGTCAAAAATGTTTTTTGAAAGCTCCTTCAAGGATACTAAGATTTAAAGCAATAGCACCTAATATTCCCCTACCACCGCAGCCTATTTATTACACGTTGGGACAGTTGGTTGGACGCAGCTACCTATTATGCCGAACACTATCTCAAAGTCATAGACGTGATAAATACGCTTGATTCAGAGGAATGTAGTGCTGTGGCTATTATAAAACCTCTGATTTCAGAACAGTTAATGGAATCGTTCCTATATATTAAAAAACATTTTGAAGATATACCTAGAACCATATCACATCTGCAGACGTCAGATATAGAAATGCCTAGGGCTCTTCAGTTCGTAATTGCACTGCTTCAAAAACTGTCAAAATCAGACCGTTATTGCAGGTGTGAACGCCAAATTCAAAAATGTCCTGGAGAAAAACTCTGGTTTTGTAGATATGTGTGCCATTAAGGACGTTTTATTGGAATACAATGAATACAAATCCACGAAAGTTGATTCGTGTGATATCTCATTCTTTCGTTATGTGCCTGTCACGTCATGTGACGTAGAACGAATGTTTTTCTAGCTATAAACTTATTTTAAGTGAAAATAGATGTTTTTTATTTGATACATTGCGAATGCACCTTGTAGTTCGCTGCAATGACATATAAAGAAGTATATTGTATTCATTTGTATTGTTTGAGTTATTACTTTATGTATTTATTTTAAATATTTATATATATGGTGCAATGAAGTTGTGAAGAAATCTATTTTGTGATATGTATATTGTTTGCACGTTATTTTTGTTTCTGTCATGGAAAATGGCTATTTCACAATGTTAAAACATGTACAATCATGCAACATTGTTATGTTAGTCAATTAGTTTCCGTACTCGATACACACTGGAAAATGTGAACGTTTATTTTGTGCCCTACTGTGACTAGATGTTTACACGTTGAGGCAAGGGCTGCCTGCACGCGTTACCTGCCATCCCACTCGAACTGAACAACACAGTGGTTCGTGTCCTACTGTGACTAGATGTTTACATGTTGAGGCAAGGGCTGCCTGCACGCGTTACCTGCCATCCCACTCGAACTGAACAACACAGTGGTTCGTGTGCTTCTAACTTCGTGCGTCTGGGAACCCTGCACTAGGGCTGCGACATCGGAGTGGTTACGTTTGTTTAGAGGCGTCCTGTAGTCGACTGTTTACAACGAGAGGGTTACCTGTACAGTTCAGTCAAGTAGACGAAATGCCAAAGGAAAGGGCAAGAAAGTCCACAACGTTTCAGAACTATACAGGGTGGACCATTTAAGTTGAGACTCTGCAATATCTCCAAAACTAAGCGTTGTAGAAAGAAATGTCTTGATATTATGGGGGAAAGTAAATACTATTAGTCGTGCCTTATTGGAGGACGCTGTGATGGTCATTTTAGAGTGAATTTAATTTGACCCATTTAAATTAACAGGTTCCCATTTAAAAAATTTAATTTACCCCAAAATGACTATCATAACGTCCTCCAAATAAAACACGACTAATGACATTTACTTTTCCACATAATATCAAGTAAGTTTTATTAAACACATTTCTTTCTACAACGCTTACTTTTGGAGATATTGTACAGTTTCAACATAAATGGTCCACCCTGTATATTGGAGTATAGGGAAAATGTTTTCTCTATTATTATTGCTAACCCTGCAACATCACAATTGCTTCTGCGCATAGTAGAGCGAATAATGTACTAAGACATGTGAACACGAAAAACACATAAGCGTTGTGTTGCAAACTGTGAGCATAAACTGCCATAGCAACAGTCATCTCCATCAAATGAAGCGCTTAATGCGCGGCATTTATTTCTGTAGATATTCCGTTATATAAACCACAGGATACAAAGTTGCGGGTCGTAATTAATTGCAATAACCACGTGCACACTGCGATGTAGTGTTTTATATTTATGATTTAATAAAGACATTTCAGTTATATATGTTATAAATAGTATTGCAGAAATAAAGTTGAAGATAGGTGGTTTGTTACGTTATTTGCATCACGCATCAAGCTCCACGTATGGACCAATTTGAAGTAGGTCGTATTGAAGGAGTTGTATTATATTTCAACTGTTGGGGAACCAATCTTGTAGTAGTTGCAACCGTACGTATAGTAAACAGTTTCCGGTAGCCTTCGCCCCAAATGTATTTTTACTGCTTCTTTAAATATTATTTTTATGTTTGCCTCGGCTGCGTCAGTATTATTAGAGACACGTTTCTCTTAGCAGGGTTGTGGTGCGACTTAAGAATGTAGGCTTACACAGATTATAATTTTACTTCACTCCGTTTATTAATGCTTGACACGATTTAAATAACACTTCACTGATATAGAGCTGCGAGATTCTTTTATTAATTGTACTTTTTAACACGTAAACTTATTTTTCGTCTCACACGAATACGTATTAAATCTCTCGAGGATGTGTCTCGCAGGCAACTGAACTGATTTCAACCGCCTAAACTTGTAAATTTATGTATTTCAAGTCTCTGATTGGCTATTCCTAATCCAATAGAATACCTTCATTTAACTAAAACTTTTTCTGGTTGTTGATTGGCTGTTTTATAAACTGTCACTAAAATTACATTATTGCTTCCAAGAATCAGAAGTAGTATGGTTAAACTCCCGAACTGATTATTGCCTCAAGGTTATCTCATTGTTAGCAACGTTTAACCTATTATTCTCACAGCTCCTACATTATTAAATTACGTAATGCATTCACATAACATTTTTAACATGTTTACGATAATATAAGCAGATGCAATGACTGTTACATGCATTTTACAAATTATTACATACACATATTGCTTCAGGGCGGGCTGTTATTGAATTTACATATTATATAATTTGACTGAAATCATTTAAGTGTTAAAAACACTGCCTCAAAGTGGACGCGCACGAGACATGTGTAATTCTTCTTGTATAGACTGTACCGAGCGGGTCAATGTCAGCCCTTATCGCTACACCCTTACCTTCCTATTCTACACGCTTTGCTCCACATAGCGATTCCAACGTCGCAACCCTAGTATCGCTTTGGTATTCCATGCTCTTTGCATGGCCACGAGAAAGATGAATAGGGACTTGCCACCAGCGAAAAACATATACAAATTCAAATTAATAACTAGAATATCTCTTAAATGGTTAAAGCCAAATATGTATTTATGCACAAAGTTCGCAGAATAAGGCTTTAGCGGAGGAATTAAGTATTTCGGAGAGGCGTAAGTGCTTTAGTAGAAGCTCTTTAAATTATAATAAAGTAAATGTAATATAAGTGCTGTATAAATATAAAAGACGTAGTCATTTGTTCACATATTGTCAAAGCCGCCTGAATCCTACGCTATGAAGCGTTGGCCCTAACAATGCGAGATGCGGATGTAGATGGCAGTGCTCAGAGCTCGATTCTAAACAAGCTTGTGACTGAAA
Organism: Deroplatys truncata; assembly: GCA_030765065.1. Taxonomy (NCBI): domain Eukaryota; kingdom Metazoa; phylum Arthropoda; class Insecta; order Mantodea; family Mantidae; genus Deroplatys; species Deroplatys truncata. The sequence goes on from CM060985.1 coordinate 172,253,729, forward strand.
ATGTGGGTGAAAACCTCGAGCCAGAAACAATGGATCGAAGCTGCTGCCAGCAAAATCTCGATAACAGTATGAGAAGGAATATATAGCATTTAAAGACTGGCGCAAAGTAAGCATTGCTTCTCTTGTGAACAAAGATGTGATACTGACTTATTTACATGAAAAATCAAGCATGCTGAAAGTTTCCTCACTATGGTCCAAATAATGAATGTTTAAAACTACTCTGTATTTAAAAGAAAATATTGATATCAAACATTTTTGTGCGTAATCGCTTTTCTGAAGGAAGAAATATCGAAGGTTCTTTCTACAGAGGAAGTGAATAAGTTTCTAAGGGAGACGGATAGTGATAATCGATGTTAACTTACATTTCTTTAATTATGAACAATTGTTTTGCAAAAAAAATGTTAAAGTTCATGATTAACATAAAAAAACAACGTTGGCTTATATTTGTTGTGTTATGACCAAGTATCTTATTTAAAATCCTGTTCAAATTGGTATGACTGGTCACTGTCATCTGGGTTTTGTTTATTACGCTGCCAAAGTACCATTTTCGACGTGTTAACGGTCCGACTAGCAGCTGTTTTAGAGCTCGTGTACTAAAACCGCTTTTATTTGGCAAATTGTGTGCTTTAACGAGATGTACAGTAAGATTTTTTCTATCTTTTACGGAATTAGGAATCAGGCAAGGTTCGTGGCTGGATTAATGACCGGCCATGGACATTTTAGGAAACATCTACACAAATTGGGTAGTATAAAAATTAACTTAAGAGTAGAATGTGTAATGAAGAGGAAGAAACGCTTCTGGTTTAATTTTCGAATGTATTTACTGAAAGTAGATACATAATCTTTGGGGCTATAAACCAAAAGCAGGTTTAGTATCATATAAAAACCTTATGAGGCCTAATGCATTTTTAGGGTATAGACCAGGATTAACTAAAGGATACTTTTTATACCATAAGCTGCATAGGCTTCAGTGCAGGAGTGGAGATAAAACCCATAATTTACTCTCTTTTACAACCGAGTGCCCCTCCCCCCCCCAAAAATAAAATACAACGTGCCGATGCTTTTGGTTACTTCTAGTGTTTTCAGTTGTTGAATGTTGGCAGAATCTCATCATTTATGTTCCGCGCTCGCCTTAGGTGAGCTATCCTCTAATTGGTTTTAGCTGAAGTCCGATATGCTAACGTCGTCCTCCGTGGACTGGTGGTACCGTGCTAGCCTCTAGTTCCCAAGGTCGCGGGTTCAAACCCGGCGGAGGGCGATGGATTTTTTCGGGCGTAAAAATCGTTAGCACGGTTTCCTTCGGAAGGGAAGTAAAGCCGGTGGTCCCGTGTCGTAGATTTACGGCACGTAAAAGAACCTCAAGCCTGATAAAGAGGCCTCTGAGCAAAATTACAGGTGTTTCACGCCCAATATAGAATGGGACGCTAAGAACCATAGTAGTTAAAGAGCGTCCATAAATAAAACTAATTTTAGATATGCTAGCATTACCCTATGAAGAAAGGACAGGCCTAGCTGGGCGACGAAACGGGTGAAGAATCCATATGTCACCTGAATGGTTGAAACAATATTGTTATATACCGGGGTGAGGCCAAATAGTTTTGCAGCTAAAATATTAAATTTAGTTACCACGGCATAAACATTGGGGAGCGTAGCTGCAGAGGCAAACGAGAGAACCAGGACCTTAGCTGCACATTCTAAAGTAGGCGTGGGATATTCATAACAAAATACACTTAATGTCACATTTACTGTGGTTTATTATAAATTTACTTTGGTGTCACTACATCGTTCACAACAGATTACAGACAAACATTGGAGCGAGATGCTCCACTCACACGCACTCTACATACACATCCACTCGCCCTGAAGACACACACACGACTCTCTGGCTGCTACCCGACTGACGCCCTAGAACAAAGAGGCTAGTCCCTCTACTTGCCCTCACCCCCCTGACTTGACTAGGAGATGGAGAGGGAAATGCCGCGCCGGAACATGAATTCAAACTCACAAATGGAATAATTAGTTCAACAATGTCATGCTACAAAGCAATAATGTGTCCGACGCGACAATGCACACACGTACGCTACAATATGCCTCCCAAAGACTGTCCATACTAGCCCCTGAATGAGTTCGGCATTCAAGCATTAAACTCTGTAACCAAATGAGGAATGACAGGTGCAAAAGAGGCGTGTTAATTGTTGATTGTCCGCTTAAACCGCGACTCCTCATACCGGCACTTTTTATTGTATCTGACTGTACATAGATCAGTCAGTCAATTCGTATTTAACTTAGTATTCATTTTTTAGTTACACTGTTCATACACACACTAACACACCTTTATCTAAAACGTATTATTATTATTATTATTATTATTTATTCAGGTAGTCCAAAACATGTATTTCCTGTGAAATCTGGATAAGAAATTTTTGTGTGGAATGCAATATTACCTCTTCTTACTATGGGTAGGTACTAGAGAAGCTGAACATGCATTTGGGTGATTCAGAGGAGCTGAAAACATGTATTTTTAATGAATTCTGTGGTATAATTACTTTCTCTACTACGTATAGTAAGTAGGGGAAGTATTGTATTCCACCCAAAAATTCGATACCGAGATTTCACCGGAAATGCATGTTTTGAGGCCCCCTGAATAAAAAAAGCATTTTTGGAAACATGTCCGTGTGTGTGTGTCTGTGAACAGCATAACTCAGAAACGAACAGTCGGATAAACACCAAACTTGGTATTTAGGTTCAGTATCTTCCAGAGATGCGACACGAAGGTTTTCAAGAAAATCCCCCCACCCCAGATTACCCTTTACATGAAACATTTTTCGAAAACTTTAATTTTCTAAAAAATGACTAACGATTTTGAATAAAATACCATAAGTTTAATACATTTTTATGGCAAATGAATTGTATATCTGGAATTTTCTGGGAAAGTCTCCAAAAGTATTCTTCATTGTGAACGACTTTTGCATAACTGGTAACCCATAAGAGATAAACAAAATTTTACTACACAAAAATGTAGTTAAAATACACAATTTGTCATATAGATTTTTTGTTGTTGAGTGAACCATTTTCGAGACATTGCTTGTTATTCCCTTAAATTTTCCAATACTACTTTTTCTGAAATGGAAATTCGTTATTTTTATTATTTTTTTTTTGTCCTGGACATGCAAAGAGTATGGAATACTCCACGTAGCAACCACCTCTTAAAATATTTGACTATCGCTTCAAGTCTAGCAATTCCCCTTGCATCGTACAAGAAAATTAGCAATAAGATTAACATCTCGATTAACATGAAGCATATGGAGAATAAACGTTTGTAAAAATAGTTGTACAAGAGTAGAGAAAGCCATGCGAGTGTAACACATCAGATATTTTTTTTAGTGCATTACATTTACCCTTACCCAGCATAGGTAAGGGTATAGAATCTAAGAAGTTTGTAAAGCTGTTTATAAAAAGATAAGCGTGCAGATACAAAGTAATGACTAGCCAGTTTAGAACATCCGTGCTGTAAGCCAGGGCTTGCCAAACTACGGCCCGTGAACTGCCTTTGTTTGGCCCGTCCACAAACATAAGAAATAAAAGCAAAGGCATTATTATATTAATTTATTAACGAATTTCGAACGATTGTGTAAAACTGAGCGCTCAGGTTTTTAATTGATATATAGCGTAATGAGCTACTGAAGGACAAATACAAGGAAGTTGGTTTGGTTGATTTATATAACTGTCTGATGAGCGACACATTTCCTCGTTTGAAAGACTGCACGAGGAGTAATATCAGTGTTCACATCAACGTATACCTGTGAAAAGACATTTTCAAAAATTAAATGTGTCAAATGTAAAACATGGGTCTGCTATAACTGATTTAGAGCCCGCTTTGATGATAGACAGCACAACATTAGAACCAATGTCTGCACAGAAAAGTCAGTTTGATTCTTCTCATTTAATACGAACTGCTATTAACTTAAAAATACTTCATATAACAGCTGTTGATATATAGAGTTGTTAAAATTATATTCGAACCCACTCGCGGCCTCTCTACCGCGCTAGACAGCCGGCAATCGCCGGGGAAATTACGTCGGCAGAGGCGGACTAAAATTCTTACCTTATAATAGATGCTGGAAATGTAGGCCTTCTGCTCTCAAACAGGCAGCATATCTCGTGTAAATATTCTCGCTCACTCTCCGAAGCTCAGCAGCAGGAATTCTTGTGATTTCTTGCACAATGTTTTCTCTAAGTTCCTGTAGTGTGCGAGGATTGGAACTATACACTTATCTTTTATACAACCCCATAAATAAATATCACAACTCGTTAGGTCAGGAGAACGAGAGGGCCACAAATCAACACTAATTATTCTGTCATCAAACACCTCTCTTATTGCATGTAATGATTCGGCAGCCGTATGAGCTGTTGCAGAATCTTGCTGGAACCAACCATACGATTTCTCTTCTGTCAAACGATTGCAAAATGGCCTCAGAATTAACCTCTGATATCGCTCTGCATTTATTGTTTCATCAAACAATATGGGCCCTATTATTCTTCTAGCACTTATCGCACACCACACTTCAATTTTCTGATCATAATGAGGCGTTTCATCACAAGAATTCCTGCTACTGAGCTTCGGAGAGTGAGCGAGAATATTTACACGAGATATGCTGCCTGTTTGAGAGCAGGGGAGTCGGGACTGAGAGTGTGGGACTCGCCAATAGTCGGCATACCCACTAAAAACTCCTCCACCGGATGGAAAAATGGAAGGATAAAGTGGAATGGCGTGGCTTTGTGCGGTCCCGCATAGCACCCGCGTTAGTACGTGAAAGATGGAAGCTGCCGCCCTATGGGCGGGATCGAGTAAAGGTAGCTATTAGGTTGCAGCCATGAAACCTGACTGCAACACTAGTGAAAATAGCGAGGGTTTAGGTAAGAATTGGAAATGTGATTGTATGGAAGGTATAGGTTGGCGTAGAACTTACATCTTATGGAGATGCATCCTGCTTATGTATTCTTCTGAGAATGTTGCGCTGGACGGAGGCCTTCGGCGGTTGCTTGGGACCTCCGGTTTGGCTGGCTGCTGGAAGTGGGCCCGAAGTTCGTGCTGCTGCGCTTCCAGAGATCTGATGGTCATGTCGATGGTATCTAGGTGTTGAGTAATGGTGCCCGATGCTGAAGATGAGGTCTGGATGGAGATGTCTATGGTGCTGAGTCTAGAAGTGATGGTCTCGAACTGCCCAGCTAGAAAAACTTGCTGGGCAGCTGAGGTCCCTGATGAGTTCCTCCAGGGCTGTCAGCTTCGTCGTCATGTTCAGAAACTCCGCGTGGAGATCCTGAACGGCGTCGCGTAGGCCCTGGACTTCCTCGATGATCGGTGCTGAAGATGTTGGTGTCGGCGCTGGTGATGGTGCTGGTGTCGGCGTCTGTGGATGTGCTGCTGGCTGCGATGAAGATGCTGGCGGCTTCGGCGTTGCCTTCCTGCGAGGATGCAGGGGGCAGAGCGCTTGGCCGGTGAAATGTGTTGACCCTCCACAGGTCGCACAGTATCGGCGTCGGCGGCGAAGGTCATGCTGGGTGCACGATGAGGTGATGCAGGCTGATCCACAGTAGTGGCATCTGGGTTGTGCTGTGCAGGACGTCTCGATGTGCCCGTAGGCACAGCAGCGCCTGCAGGGAGCCTGGCGTTCTACTCGGCTGGCCTCGATGCGTAAGCACCGCCTAACAAGAGCAGGTCCGCCCTCAAGGCAGCTTCGTAGTCGCCAGGGTCTGCAAACTCCATCCTGACGAGTGATGTGGTCCCTGTGCTCCGATGATCCTTGTGGCCTTCAAGGCTGAAGGCCACTGCTGGTGAGCTGCGGTGATGAACCTGGCTGGCAGGTCCCTCGGGACCCCTCTGACGACGGCACTGTACCTCCCTTGAGGCACAGGCCGGGTCTGCGGTGGCTGGGTAGAACCCAGTGTTGGTGGCGTTGGCACCGGTAAAGCTGGCGGCAACTGCGGAGGCAGTTGCGGCGAAGCGGTGATGGCGGCGTAGGTAGCCCTAGGCTGAGGCGGCTGCGAAGAGATCACCTCGGCGGGTGCCGGAGGAGAACAAGAGGTTCCTGCCTTAGCAGGAGCGGCGACGGAGCGACCCTTCTTCTTCGCCATCTCGGAGCTGATTCGTGCAGGTCAACATTTCCAGCATGTATTACAAGGTAAGGATTTTAGTCCGCCTCTGCCAGTGTAATTTCCCCAGCGACTGCCGGCTGTCTCGCGCAGTAAAGAGAGGCCGCGAGTGGGTTCGAATATAATTAACTACCCTTTATGTTGCCTATGAATTACACGTCATGAGACTGTGAATGAAACAGTAATTATTTCTTAATAGCTTAAAACTACTTGATTATGGCCCGTATTTCTGTACCACGTCACAATAGGTAGAGAAGGTATTCCATTCCACCCATGAATTCGATACCGAGATTTCGCCGGAAACATATTTTGAGGCACCCGAATACAAAAAGAGTATGTTTAGAAAAATGTCCGTGTGTTTGTGTGTGTGTGTGTGTGTGTGTGTGTGAAGAGCATAACTCAAAAAACGAAAAGTCGGATAACTACCAAACTTGATATTTACCTTCCAAAGATGCGACACGAAGATTTTCAACAAAATCCGCCAACCGAAACTACCCTTTACATGGAACATTTTTCGAAATGATTCATTTTCTAAAAATTGACAACGGTTTTGATTAAAATACCATATATTAAACATATTTACGTGACAAAATGTATATTTTTAATTTCCTGTGAAGCCCTCTTCATTCGGAAGGAATTGTAAACGTTAAGCGATAGACGAAAACGTACTACACAACAAATGTAGATTTCTTTAAAAACACAATTTATTTCAAGCACCTAGATTTTTGTGCCATAAGCCATTTCGAGATATTCGTTATTAATGATTCGAATTGTTCATTATTTGGCTATTCTTTTAAAGTCCTGTCAACATTCAGCTGTTTCTCGTGATGTTGAGTTTGTGTAGTTTAGAGGTTGAGTTGGTGTTAGAATAAAATGAAGGATGTGAGTGAAGTGAAATGATGTGGGGTAAAGTGAGTGATATGTAGTGATAGAAGAAAGAAGATTTAGAGTTTGGTTAAATGAGGTAAAGGTTTAGTATATAGTGATGAAATTTAAAATTTATGTATTAAATAAATTAAAAATATGATAGAAAAATTAATGTGGAGGTTAGATAAAATGTTATAGGGCAAATAAATAAACAAACAAATAAACACGAATGTATAAATAAACAAAATATTAAATTACTGTAAATCAAATAATCATTATGGACGAAATGGACAACTTTAACTATATAATCTTTAATTAAGGAAATGTTTAAACAAAATATAAATAAACTTGTTAAAACAATTAATAGCTTAGTAGAAGGTTTTGTGCTGGTTATCAGTACCTTTTCGCTGGCTTCTAATGAATATAGTTAAAATAGGAGTAGATAGTAGCTGGCTACCAGTCGCTAAGTTTGCTGGTTTCCAGCAAGTGTAGATAAATATAGAATATAGAATTGTAATTAAGTTTTGTTGACGCGTAGTAAACTCTAATCTAGTAATTTCTATTCTTTTTCTTTCTATTCCTTTGCTTTTATTTATTATTTTGTAGACATTGTGTGGTTTGCAGTTTTTTTATTTGAAAAAATTCGATATAATATAAAATGTAAAGTTTGAAAGTATGTCCTGGTGTAGTAACCAAGGTACCGGAATACTATATTCAGATTTTATTTATTCAATTGTTTCTCGCGATGTCATGGAAACAGTATGGAATTTTAAGGCCAGCATATAGCGTCCAGTTGTTAAACATTTGACTATCGCTGTTCTCTTTGTATCTATAACGAAATGTGTAATGTTTATTTGGATTAAAATGTGGTAGATAGAAAAATAAGGTTTAGTAAGAATAGTTTGCACACCCACTAATAAGCGATATGGGGCAGAGAAAGTAATGTGAATGTTTAACATCAGATTTTCAAATATATTTGTTATTAGACATTATTGTATATGAAGTTGACAACTTTGTCCACGTGGAAAACCCCCTGTAAAATCAATGCTGGACTATAGTTGAGAAACTTTATTGAAGTATATGTAAATGGTAGACACTCAGCTTCACATAATAACTGATGGAAGTGCAATTGACCAGCACTAGATGTCAGCAGTGACTGCATTACATTAATTTTGGTTTGAAGCTGCATTTGGACCATATTGCGCACTTTTTCCTTATTTAATTAATGAGTTATTAATATGTGAGTGCAGAATTTAGTTCAATAAAATACTGTGTTTGAAAACTAATCTGATTTGTGTGACTCGTGTCCGTGGATGTATGGTTCCTATCTTAAAGTTATGTATTTGGACATCGCCCACGATTCTTACTCTGGCTGGCCCCCGGTATGAAACGTTTGTCAAGCCCTGCTGTACGACACTAGGAACTGAAACAGTCTCGCGCACTCACATATACAGAGGCGGACAAAGGTATTCGTATACAGTTTTAAAAATTCTAGTAGCCAAATTAATGCAGATAAAATTCTCATTTTTAATTGGCAGAAGGGACAAGTAATATTGCATTTACTGGTTTTGGCAACTTTCAATATCTTACATATTATTAATTTTATAATTTTTTGAAAAGATATACCGATTTTCATCTTTTTTTGCACGTGGTGTTTACAGAATTAGATTTCACGCATGAAATAGTGATGGCGGCGCCATGACCGAGTGATTAGATCGATCGCCTCTCACTAAGACAGCCCGGGCTCGATCCCAGGGAACCGTAGGTGGGATTTATGATGGACAAAGCGGCGTCTGGGCAGGTTTTCTCCGGTTCTCCGGTTTCCCCCGCCATTCATTCCATCACGTTACCTTTCGTCCATTTCACCGTCATTTCATATCATCTCCTTCGCTCTCGTACAAGGCTTCGGGCTGATCACCGATGCTGGTTTTTCTATCCGATCCAAAGGTATGTCTGATCCTGTAAGTCCTAGGGGGTTGGAAATCCTCCAACGGGGATACTAAACCCAGAAAGAAGATATATAGCTGTTTTTTGTGCGATACCTGATTTTGCGGTGAAAATTGGTTCCTTTGTAGGAAAAATAACATGTTAAAGTCAGGGATTTTCAACGTTTTTTCTGAACTTCGTCATTAACGCCTCAAATTGTACGATTTCACAAATGTATTCCTTCGCCAGTTTAAATCATACGTAGATGAAAATATCAAGTAGTATACACAAAAAATTGTGCATAGAAAATAATTTTGTGAACACACAGATGAAAAGATTGAAAATTGGTGCAATTTTCAAAACATTATAAAACTAATAAAAAGAAAGATTTTTAAACACAAACAACATATAAAATGCAGTACCATATGCTCCTCGTATTAAAAAATCTGATGTGTTACACTCACATGACTTTCTCTACTCTTGTACAAACTATTTTTACAAACGCTTATTCTCCATATGCTTCATGTTAATGGAGACGTTAATCTTATTGCTAATTTTCTTGTAGATGCAAGGGAAATTGGTAGGCTTTAAGTGATAGTCAAATCTTTTAAGAGCTGGTTGCTATGTGGAGTATTCCATTCTCTTTGTATTACCAGGACAAAAAAATTCTGATATGTTACACTCACATGACTTTCTCTACCCTTGTACAAACTATTTGTACAAAGTCTTATTCTCCATCTATTTCATATTAATCGAGATAAACATTTGCAGAAACGATCTTTTGACATGCAAAGAGAATTATATTTTACACATAGCGACCAGTTCTAAAAATATTTGACTATCGCTTAAGGCCTACTATGTTCCCCTTGTTTTGTATTTGCAAGGGCAATATAGAAATACAGTAGCCTGTAAGCATAGACATATCTCTTAATAGCTGGTTGCTAGGTGCAGCACCATTCTCTTTGCCACAGATTAATACTCTTTGCATATTCAAGACAAAAAAATGAATAAGGAATTCCCATTTGAGAAAATAAGTATTGAAAAATTTAAGGGAATAACAAGCAATATCTTGAAAATGGTTCACCCCAAAAAAAAATGTATATGACAAATTGTGTATTTTAACGCGATCTACGTTTTTTGTGGTGTAAAATTTTGTCTATCTCTTATGGTTTACCAGTTATGCAAAAGTCGTTCACAATGAAGAATGCTTTTGGAGACATTCCCAGAAAATTCAAGATATACATTTCGTTTGTCATGAAAGTATCTTAAACATATGATATTGTAATCAAAATCGTTAGAGCCATTTTTGAGAAAATTAAAATTTTCGAAAAATGTTCCAAGTAAAGGGTAATATGGGGTGGAGGGATTTTCTTGAAAACCATCGTGTCGCATCTCTGGAAGATATTGAACCTAAATACCAAGTTTTTGAGTTATGCTGTTCACAGACACACACGGACATGTTTCCAAAAATGCTTTTTTTGGATTAAGAGGGTCTCAAAACATGCATTTCCGGTGAAATCTCGGTATCGAATTTTTGGGTGGAATACAATACTTCCCCTACTTATTATACGTGGTAGAGAAAGTAAAAAGAGAATTATATCTCCATTAATTTGGCTAAATTAAATGGAGTTTTATTTACGGACGCTCATTAACTACTATGATCCTTAGTGTCCCATTCTATATTGGGCGTGAAAGAGCTGAAATTTTGCTCAGAGTCCTCTTTATCAGTCTTAAGGTTCTTTTATGTGCCGTAAATCTACGACACGGGACCACCGGCTTTACTTCCCTTCCGAAGGAAGCCATGCTAAGGATTTTTATGCCTGAAAAAATCCACCGCTCTCCGCCGGGTTTGAACCCGCACCTCCGGAACTAGAAGTTAGCATGATAACCACTACGACATGGAGGACGACATTAATTTGGCTGCTAGAATAAGTGAAAACGCGTACTTTTGCCCGGCCTCTATGTGTAAAACATTCATGTAAGTTATAAATGATATCGTTTTGTTTGTCTCCATAAGAGTATTAGTGGAAAACTTACCCGAAACTTCGTCTGCTTGACTGGCTGGCATCAGAAGACATGAGAGGATGGGATTCACTTCCCGACTCATCAGAATATATGTAATGTGGGTATCTTGCAGTAGTTCTGTCATACATGGTTTCTCTCATTCCGAAAACCACCGCAATTCTTGACTGTCGATCCTCACTAATCGATATATCTGTTCACGACTACACAAGAACACTTGTAACACATTGAAGCACTGGTCATGCACGACACTTGGGTCTGACAACTCGCATGCACTAACTTGCCCGGCTGGAAGCATCGCCTTTTTCATCGCATGTGGGAACACTTGTGATTGGTCATAAAGATTTCCATAATCCAAGTTCTCCCTTATCTAGCAGCTGCGAGATTGTTCTTTGTTCTGTCTCACGGCTCCTAGCAGTTTTAACCTTTGATCTGGTTTCGCTTTCTTGCGCAAAGGCCAAAAGTTACCAACACCACTCTTGCCCAAGCAAGCCTGCTTCTGTGTTTATGTTGTGTTCGGAGGAGTTCTCCATTTCTGAAGCTACGTTGAATGTTGCTGCTGAATTTGGAGCTGATAGTCTTGAGTTTTGCCTCAGAAATGTGTAGCGATATCACACAGGGTGGACCGTTTAATTTGAGACTGTACAATATCTCCAAAACTAAGCGTTGTAGAAAGAAATGTCTTTAATGAAAGTTGTTTGATATTATGGGGGAAAGTAAATGTCATTAGTCGTGTTTTGTTTGGAAGACGCTTTTATGGTCGTGTTAGGATCAATTTAATATTTTTAATGGGAACCTGCAATTAGTCAGTTACCTAGGGAAAGTAGGGAAAGTATTGCATTCCACCCAAAAATTCGATACCGAGATTTCACCGGAAATACATGTTTTGAGGTGCCGTAATCCAAAATAAGTATTTTTGGAAACATGTCCGTGTGTGTGTGTCTGTGTGGTCGCTGCTCCGTGGACTAGTGGTACCTTGCTAACCTCTAGTTCCCAAGGTCACGGGTTCAAAGCCGGCGGAGGGCGATGGATTTTTTTCGGGCGTAAAATTCCTTAGCATGGCTTCCTTTGGAAGGGAAGTAAAGCCGGTGGTCCCGTGTTGTAGATTTACGCCACGTAAAAGAACCTCCAGCCTGATAAAGAGGCCTCTGAGCAAAATTACGGGTCTTTCACGCCCAATATAGAGTGGGACGCTAAGGACCATAGTAGTTAGCGTCCATAAATAAAACTCAATGTTTTTTGTGTCTGTGAACAGCATAACTCAGAAACGAACAATCGGATAATTTAGGCTCAGTAACTTCCAGAGATGCGACACGAAGGTTTTTTAAGAAAATCCCCCCACCCCAGATTACCCTTTACATGGAACATTTTTCGAAAATTTCAATTTTCTCAAAAATGGGTCTAACGATTTTGATTAAAATATCGTATTTAAGATACTTGAGAAATGAAATGTATATCTCGAATTTTCTGGGAATGTCTCCAAAAGTATTCTTCATTGTGAACGACCTTTGCATAACTGGTAAACCATAAGAGATATGCTTTTTTGGATTCAGGGGATCTCAAAACATGTATTTCCGGTGAAATCTCGGTATCGAATTTTTGGGTGGAATACAATACTTCCCCTACTTACTATACGTAGTAGAGAAAGTAAAAATGAATCGATGCTCGATACTTTATAAAAACTGTAAAGGCGATAGCTTGTTCACTGAATTGTGTTCTTATTAGCAGTTTTCGGTGTATAAACGCATGTAATCAATTTTGTAATGTATGCTAATTCCAAAAATTGTTCCTTTTTGACATTTTCCAATTGGCAATAATTATTTTATATTGATAATGCCTTAGGTTATATATCCCCTATTGTTAGTCAAGGCTAATAATAATAATAATAATAATAATAATAATAATAATAATAATAATAATTTCTCTGCTTCCCTTTTGTGCTGAAAACTTTCTTTTAAACAAATTTCTATCCATATTACGGAAGTATTGAGTCACAACTTGGTTGACACTGTATGTTACATGGGTACCTCTACCCTTTGTCCCATTGTTTTGTATGTTTTCATTTAGACACAAAAGTGTATGGAATGTTGCATTGATTCACCCCACAGGAAGCGCAGTCAAGGTCTGTCAAGAAGTATAGTCCGGCAACACTCACACGCGAGGCAATAACATGAAATTTATCATTCCTTATCTAAACGCAAGAACTTTCAATGAAACAAAACGTAAAAGTATCTAAGGTTTATCTTAAAGTATCAGATATACTTCGATACCACCAAGTATCGACGGTATCGAGGTCCCATCCCTAGCTAAAATATTGTAATAACGCTCATGTAAGAACGTGTTGCTTTATTTTCTTTGTACGTATAGTGTAATCAATTTCGTTAATAGAGCATGTTAATTATTGTACAAAGAGAGAAAATTGCTGATATTAGAAATCAAAGAACGGATATTTTATTGGTTAACAACGGGGAAATTTGTTTTTCTTGATGTTGCAAACTGTTTTTTTTTTCCAAAGAGGCTAACTTGGTACCCTGGGAGTGGGGAGTCTTCGTATCCACGCTTCTCTTATTTGTTTGCAGGAGCGTTCATTATATTGCGGGGCCGCGGATCACGCGTTTGCGAGCCCCGCGAACTCTTTATTGCATTTGGGAGGGGAAGGGTTCCGTTCTAAATCTCTTACGATACTTAAGAGTGATAACATGCACTTTAAACTTAAAACCTTGCTAAAAGTAGTGTCCATCTGCATTGAGGCATTCCTGTTATCTTCACATGAAATTTCCATTCAGACGCACGACTTCTTGGGTAAATCTCGTCGTCCTCCGTGGACTAGCGGTACCGTGCTAGCCTCTAGTTCCCAAGGTCGCGGGGTCAAACCCGGCGGAGGGCGATGGATTTTTCGGGCGTAAACATCCTTAGCATGGCTTCCTTCGGAAGGGAAGTAAAGCCGGTGGTCCCGTGTCGTAGATTTACGGCACGTAAAAGAACCTCAAGCCTGATAAAGAGGCCCCTGAGCAAAATTACCGGTCTTTCACGCCCAATATAGAATGGGGTGCTAAGAACCACAACAGTTAAAGAGCGTCCATAAATAAAACTCAATTTCAATTTGCGTAATTCTCATAATTTCTGTTCTTATACTGTGTGCTGCTTAAGTTCGTCTATGGTGTGGAGAATGTACGTATAGGGTCTTTCAACAAGAGTGTCCCATATTGAACTTAAATAAAACACGTTCTATAAATGATAGGGGTTTATTTCTTTTTTTATTTTCAAACTTAATTAATGGCATTACGTGTGGAAGAGAACATCAGTTAAGTGACTGCCGCGACTTCGTTGGGTTGCACGTATACGGTTGACCCAATTTTCAATGACAGAAGAAGGTAAATTAGGTTCAACTTCACGAATAACACGCGTGATGTTATTCATAAGATCATTTACTGTTCCTGGCTTGTTGACATAAACTCGAGATTTAACATAGCCCCACAAGAAGTAATCCAACGACGTTAAATCACATGACCTCGGGGGCCAGATAACATCACCACCACGGGAAATGATGAAACCTCTGAACTTCTCCTTCAAAAGATCGATTGTTTCGAGAGTAGTATGACGTGTGGCACCATCTTGCTGAACCAGATGTTTCTGAGATCCATACCATGCAATTGAGGCCAAAAATAGTCCCTTATAAGAGCCCGGTATCTTTCTCCATTGACAGAGCTTCTCCACCTTCATCTTGGAAAAAAATATGGGTCAATGATTCCACCATACCAAAATGGGGATGAAGTGATCGTTTTTTAATCTGCATTCGATTGTGATTGCTCCAATACCGGCAATTTTGTTTGTTAACACAACCATCCATCCAGCTTCGTCGCTGAATATGATTATTCGACAAAAATCCGAGTCAGCTTCCAATTGCTCTATAGCCCAGTCTGCGAATACACGGCGCAAGCTATGGTCGTTGTGCTTTAGTTCTTGAGTTAACACCATTTTGTAAGCGTGAAACTTCAAGTCGAGATGTAGAATTCGCCAAGTTGTGGTCGGCGAAAACCCCAATTCTTGCGCTCGACGAGCAATTGATTTGTTTCCGTTCTCGCGTACACTAACAAACGGCGCCTATGTTTTCGTTGGAGCGCTTACGTCGATTACGTACAGGCGTTCTTTGATCGCTGACAGAACCACTTCTTTCAAATTTATCGATCAAACGCCGAATCGTTCTCTAGCAGGGACGATTATGCACACCGTAAACTTCACGCAATACACGGAAGGTTTGGCGAACAGGTGATTCATTTTGATAATAAATTTTCACAATTTCTGCGCGTTGCTGAATTCTGTAACGTTCCATGGCTATTTGTCAATAACAACGGCAGCTATCACATGTTAGAGATAGGACACTCTTGTTGTAAGACCCTTTATAATCTTTATTTTCTAGGCTTCAAATGATTCAACACGTCAATATTTTCCTTCGTTGGAACATTTCGTTTCCGCTTCTTAGGTTTAGCGATCCCGTTGTCCTAAACTTGTTAACCAGAGGTTAAACAGTTTCTGTACCTGGAACTGGAACATCACGAAATTTCTCCTGAAATTATCTACACACCTGTCTACATGATTCGAATTTTACTATGTATCTTGCATTAAAGTTTGCTGTTAAAGCGTGAATTTGTAGGTAGGCATTTCAATGGAACTAATAACAGCAACAATAATAAGAGCACTCGAGTAAATCATACACAACACAGATGTCTTGAATAAACTTTCATCTTTGAAATGCACAATCCACAAACTCTAGTGCTTACAGCACGAACAGAAGGTAGCATTGATGCAATAGGAGTATAACACAGCTGAAAAACGTAGCCTTGAGCGGGTCATTCACCACTAATACACTGCGGAAAAATACTAAGGTCACTGCAGTGCAGGCGGAGCATGCATGCACGCGATCTGTGGCGCCGGCATATAGTGACCGTTCTGTATGTTTTAAAAAATGTGTATCTTTTATGTTATTATATAACTATGGGACCAAAAAGAAGGTACAAACTGTTAAAACTTTACCTACTGTAATTAATTAAAACATTATTCGACCATTCCGACTGATGATTGTTCCACCGTCCAAGGGTACTGGACTGTGCAGCACTTCCAGAACTTGGAGGATTGTCGGGGGAGGTTAAGGAAGTCAGGCGTCCCGCCGATGTTTCGCAACCCTTCCGTGAATATCGGGGGATTTTTCATCCGTTATTGGGAATATCTGGGCTTGATGAAAGTACAATTGTGTTGGTAAGACGGTGATGACGTCATGGAATGCTAGTTGCTAGGTAACCTATGCCAGTTATGCACGATTTATAGCCTCACAAGAAGCCTGTTTTATACAAATGCATAGAGGTGGTTTATTATATTGTTTTTCATGGCCTGATATAATAATTATACGAGAAGATGAATTGATCCGTATCTTGCCGGCTTGGTTCCAAGTTTACATAGCGGAGTGGGAGATAGAGCAACTGAGTAAAGGTCGTACCGGCATGTTTGTTTTTGTTCCTAGGGCTTAACAACAGAGCAGCAAGCCAACAATGAATATTTTGTTTGTAAAGGAATACATTACACTATACGCCATTGTGCGAGCGAGTTTCTGACCAGATAAATAGAAATGATGCAGATTTCTAGAAAAGGCGTTATATTAGACATCAGCTACCAAATTGTTATTCTTTTTACAGCTTTCTTTCTTTCTTTCTTTCTTTCTTTCTTTCTTTCTTTCTTTCTTTCTTTCTTTCTTTCTTGCGTTTTGTAAAGTAACGCCATGGTGCTACAGCCCATGCAGGGCCTTGGCCTGCCAGTTTTGAGGTCCTCTGATTCCAAAAGAAGCACTTTCAGAAAAATCTGATGTTACATTCACATGACTTTCTCTACCCTCTATCGTTTATTAGTGGATATACAAAGTATTATTACTAAAGCCTATTACGTTCTCTACCACGAGAAGGTATTGCATTCCACACAAAAATTCGATACCGAGATTTCAGCGGAAATACATGTTTTGAGGCCCCCTGAATAAAATATTTTTAGAAAACAATCCACGTGTGTGTGTGTGTGTGTGTGTGTGTGTGTGTGTGAACAGCGTTAACTCAAGAATGAAAAGTCTGCTAAATGCCAAATTTGGTATTTTAGTTACACACCTTCCAAGGATCTGACATGAAGTTTTTCAAGAAAATCCCCTCCGACCCAAACTGCCCTTTACACGGATTTTTTTTTCGAAAAATTTTATGTTCTAAAAATGGCTCTAACAATTCTGATTAAAATGCCACGTGTTTGAGATATATCCATGACAAATAAAAATTATATCTGTGCGGTCCTCTTCGTCTTGAACGAATTGATTGTAAATCGTAAGCAATAGACAAAAATTTACTGCACAAAAAATGTACTTCTCGTCAAATCACGCAATTTGTCAAATAAAAAATGTTATAGCATTAACCATTTCCGAGATATTTGTTATTGGTTTGAAATATCAATACTTTTCAACTGCAAAACGCTTATCTTTTTTTAAAATATATATTGTGGTCATACCGAGCGGGATCACGTCTGTGGCCCACATTCGGAAGGTCCGGGATCGATCCCGACATCACCCATTCTGACCCATAGGGGTTTTCGGGGTTTTCCTGGGTCATCGGGCGAATGCTGGAGTGGTTTCTTAAGGCTCCCGAATTTCCTGTCCCTCCATTTCCTTCTCCTTCATTCCGTTGGTCTCTTTAAGGGTCGGAAGTGTCGGCGATGGTGTTTCGGTGCAGCTTTTTAGAGGAAAATGATGCTCTTTGTGATTCGCTCCGTCCCTCGGCCTTCGGTTGACTGCCGGGGTATTCGAACCCCCTTGAGGGGCATTGGACGCCCTGTGTGGGGAGGGGTCCCTGGTCTGCCTGTTCGTCTGGAACGGTAGGGACCCTGTCATTGCTGTATCGTCGCTCCTGGATCCAGCCGCCCGGTGTCTGCTCTCGCCTCATCCTTCCTCCCGGGGAGCCCCCTCGTGGGACGTGGATATAATAGTTCCCTCGGTAACAGAAGATAAGATCGTGGTCATGCAAAGAGAAAGGAATTTCAAAGCCATCACATAGCGACCAGTTAAAATATTTGACTATCGCTTAAGCCTGCTGTATTCCCATATTACTTCTGTACCTACTGGCGTAGATGGCGTCTGGACACTCCCGAAATATAAAAAACGAAAAAAATACAAATGCAAACAAAAATCACAATTACAAATAGGAATAAAGCAATAGTGTGAAGCCTGGTAAATTAAATTGTGTTTAGCCATAAAAACTCAATACTAGGAAACAAATAATGATCCAGAGCGATCACAATAAACATCTGACATACATAATAGAAACACAGACAACACAAACGCTAATTATATTGGACTGTAAGTATTCTTCAGGTTAAGAGAAACGTAAACACACTACTGTCCATTCCAAACCAGAGTGCCTTTCCTGAAAACAAACTCTTTGTATTATCCGCGCGAAAGTAATTCGCAATCCCCGCCCCTAATGGCTGCTTGTTCCCCTCTCACGTGCTTGTTGAACACTATTTAATCTATAAAAAGACGCCTGCGTGAGAATCATAGTTCAAAATGCAACCTGAGGTAACAATCTATTTTATAAGTATGCGGCAATGAACATTTTACGTTAATCGTTACATTTTACATTGAACGTTAATCACAATCCTCGGGCAAAAGTGCAACACCCAAATCCGAATCCTCTGAAGATGACTCAGCTGCCATATCGGAATCAAATTACTCTCCAAAATAATGACAAGCTTATCCACAATTCCACAGCACTGTCGCACACAAAACAAGTTCCCACATTTTATCCTCTTCTATTATGTCTGTTTATATTCCGTGCTTGCTTTGGTTACACTTCTCACTGAAACGCCTGTAAAATCTGATATTAGTTTCGTAATATGCACTAATGCAAGTGTCGAGTATTTGTCTAATAATGAGTTGAGTATATGAAGTATTGTTTGTTTTTCGCCACTTTTTAACTGTTTGCCGCTTTTTTGTTTGAACAGTTTATTCGCACTACACGCACCTTCCTTTGCCACGTGAGCTAAAATACCAACTGACTAAATCACAAGATTTGACCTGAGCTGAGCATATGTGTGTTAGTGTATTATGAATGACTGCTTGCTTATCATATTTCCTGTGTTACGCAAAGTGTATATTCGGTACTCAGATAGCATCTCTGAGAATTCATTGCTGCATTTCTTGTATATGCAAGAGAGTGGCAGTCGTGCATTTGGTTGGTATTAACAAGCAAGGTGCTCTCGGCGTTAGCGCAATAGCAGACGAAAATCATATTTGTAATCTCTTAACAGCTAGTATATATCCATTACCTTTAACGATGAGTTCTTATGATAACCGCAATAAAATGTGCAGTTCCATACATTTCCTGCTCAAATATTTCATAATATGATACATGTATTAAGGAACTATTTACGTTGGCGTAAGAGTGTATTCTTGGGTTCGTGACAAGCCGAAGCACGTGCTTCTCTTTACATCAGAGGGAACTCTGGTTTGGAATGGACAGTAGCTTGACAGTGACAGTGATACGTGGCGGGAATATTGCCAACCTGCCGGTGTAACTTTTTTTACTTTCTCTACTACTATAGTAAGTAGGGGAAGTATTGTATTCCACCCAAAAATTCGATACCGAGATTTCACCGGAAATACATGTTTTGAGACCTCTTGAATCCAAAAAAAAAGCATTTTTAGAAACATGCCTGTGTGTGTGTCTGTCTGTCTGTGAACAGCATAATTCAGAAACGAACAGTCGGATAAACACCAAACTTGGTATTTAGGTTCAGTATTTTCCAGAGATGCGACACGAACGTTTTCAAGAAAATCCCCCCACCCCAGATTACCCTTTACATGGAACAATTTTCGAAAATTTTAATTTTCTCAAAAATGGGTCTAATGATTTTGATTAAAATATTATATTTTTAGGATATTTTCATGACAAATAAAATGTATATCTTGAATTTTCTGGGAATGTCTCCAAAAGTATTCTTCATTGTGAACGGCTTTTGCATAACTGGTAAACCATAAGAGATAGACCAAATTTTACTACATAAAAAATGTAGATCCCGTTAAAAAACACAATTTATGTCATATACTTTTTTTTGTTGAGTGAACCATTTTCGGGATATTGCTTGTTATTCCCTTAAATTTTTCAATAGTTTTCTAAAATGGGAATTCGTTATTCATTTATTTGTCTTGGATATGCAAAGAGTATTAATCTGTGGCAAAGGGAATGGTGCTGCACCTAGCAACCAGCTATGAAGAGATATGTATGTGCTTAAAGGCTACTGTATTTCTATATTGCCCTTGTAAATATATATTCCCCTTACATCTACAAGAAAATTAGCAATAAGATAGAGTCTGCACATGTTTATCTCGATTAACACGAAGTAGATGGATAATAAGCGTTTGTAAAAATAGTTTTTACAAGAGTACAGAAAGTCATTTGAGTGTAACACATCAGATTTTTTGTCCTGGTAATGCAAGGAGGATGGAATACTCCATAGCAACCAGCTCTTAATATGTTTGACTATAGCTTAAAGCCTACCAATTCCCCTTGCATCTACAAAAATAAGCAATAAAATTAACATCTCGATATCTCGATTAACATGAAGCATATGGAGAATAAGCGTTTATAAAAAAAGTTTGTACAAGAGTAGAGAAAGTCATGTGAATGTAACACATCAGATTTTTTTGCGAAAGACAACATGGCCAACAGTTGTGGGTGTGGTTGGAAAGCTTGAGCAAACCGAATTGCTTGTAGTGCGCATTCTGGCAGAAGTCTTTCACTTTAATCATCCAATAACTTTAATGAATAGTATTTAAAAATAAGTCATCAAGTAGGTAGTAAGACAGATGGAAATAACACCATTGCTTACTGCATAATTTACACTGGCAAATTCTGCAATTATATACATATATACCGGGTGAGTGTTCTCAGCCTGTGGATTGAGAAGTTATGCAGTCCTGGTATTGTACAGGCTATGAAGTAAACACTGTCCACTGCATGGCGTCGTATCATCCCTGTGCGTACAATGACTTGGACTCGTAGCGCAACAGTGTGCGCGTTGGCCTTCAGAGGTGAAGCTCCCAGGTTCAAATACTCCACTTGAGGGCACTTTTTACGTTTAGTGAATTTAACGAGAACTGATAATGTGGCATGGACGTGTCGTTTCACTTAATTAGTTTATGTGAATTTCATTAAAACACGTTGTTACTTGTTAGAATATGCTTTAATAAACGTCATAAATAAATGCATATAACATTGTGATTATAACCTACAAACATAAGGCGTCATTAAATAATATTTTACTATTTAAAGCTATTCTCTCATACAAAAGAAAGCCAATAAGTTATTCTGAGAGTTTACAAAATCAGTACGTACATACATTCTAGATAACGTTTGCAAGGCCACATTATGATCGTTGTGAACCTCTCTGGTTCCCAAGGTAGTGTATCTAACAGTGACTATGACATCATGACGGACCATCACACAGATAAACCTTTACAATTTACCCGTTTCCTCCATGTGGTTGTAATAGGTGTTCCACCATGCCGGCAGATGCAAGCTCTCAGCCTAACCCGGCGCAACATGACCGATGTGATGTCACGGCAAGCTGAGATGATGCGTTCCCTGAGCTGTTGAGGGGTCATTGGCCGTTCCTGGTATATAATATCTTTAAGATAACCCCATAAGAAGAAATCTAATGGGGCTAGATCGGGTGAGCGTGCTGGCCACCCTATTGGTCCATGCCGTCCGATCCATTCCTCAGGTAGGTGGCATCGAGATAAGCCGTTACACGATGGGCCGAATGAGCTGGCGTCCCATCATGTTGGTACCACATAGTTAGTCGGTTCTGCAAAGGCACTTCATCCAGTAGAGTAGGCAGCTGGTGTTGTAGGAAGTGGATATAGCGATTCCCAGTGAGTTGGCCATCATAAAAATGCGGGCCTATTAGATGATCACCTAATATACCATCCCAAACGTCGAAACCCCATCAGACTTATAAAGCCGCCTCTCACATCCAATGTGGGTTTACAGTGCTCTAGGAATGCATGTTGTGGCGATTTACATGGCTTGTGTTGTGGAACTCTGCTTAATCTGTAAATAACACAGTTGCCAAAAAATGTGGATCTCGTTCAGTTTGTCATATGTCCACCTAGGGAACGCCACTCTCCGACTATGGTCCAGTTGCAATAGCTCCTGGTGTAATTGAAGATGGTAAGGGCTAAACTCTGTATGTAATATTCTCCACGCAGAAGATTGGCTAATATTGAAATGCTTGTGAATGCCCCTCGTACTACAATGCGGATGCTGAATGGCATAGTCAGTCACACAATCCGTCATTGCTTGGTCACAGACAGGGTGATCTCCTCGTGGATGTGGTGTCTTGTGCACTGTTCCTGATTCCAGAAGGCGGTTCGCAACTCGCAAAAACGTGTGGTCTGTAGGAAGTGTTCTCTTCAGAAACCTCTGTTGATATAGACGACGTGCCTCCGGTGCATTCTGCTGCGCTTCCCCGTATACTAATAATATGTCCAGATACTATCTATTCGAAAACATTATTCCACAGTGAGTACGAACGGCTGGAACATCGTATTTAAAGGCAAATCCGCTTTCTAGTGCATTCGGAAAGAAATTATTTGTTAGAACGTTCTCGAAACATGAACAGAAATTAATAAAAAAACTAGTTTATTTTGGGCGTGATTTGGACTTCTTCCAACCTAGAAACATGCTCTTATTTTAATGAAGCTATTTTTGGCATTAATGTTTACATTTTTTTCGCAACACCAAAACCTCTCCCTAGCCTATGCCTGTGCTTTGGGGACGTAGTAGTTAATGAGATCTCCAGAAAAGAAATTTTTATCTACGCCAGTGTCTGCATCTACAAGGATATATGCATTAAACTATTTCTGCAAATGTGTATCTCGATTACATGAAGTAGATAGAAAAATGAGCTTTAGTAAGAATAGTCTGTTGAAGAATGAATAGAGAAAGTCATGCGAAGAATGTAACAAATCGGATTTTTATTTAGACGCTGTGAAATGAGGAAGAAGGAGTAAACTAATGCAAGCAGCAAGTTGTTTAGTATAGCACACCATAACACAAATTGTATCTCCTACCCGAATGTCTTAAAATTGCTTGTGTTACTTGACACTTCTTCCCAGTTTGAAGTTTAGCGCAATATGTTGGCCTGACAACGTTGCAGTGAAGGACACAGACATATAATTCATCTTTGAAAAGCGAGTGTATGATAAACGTAACGAGAAACAAACGAAAATCTGTTAAGGAACAGTTTTGTATGTTCGCGTAAAGAAAAGTGTATCGATTTCTGGCTGGGTGCGCCGACTGGATGACTCGGATCTGTCCTTGAATAGTTATGGCATGGCTTGTGGCATGCACTGCACGGTCAGTCGGCGGTGGAAGGTCGACGTAGAGGTTAAGTATAGGGCAGACTATAGTAGAACCGGCAAGTGATTATTTCAAATTATAGGTTAAAGGAAGAACATATATTAACGTAATTTATTTTATTTACTCGTTTTCCTAAGTTTAAGAATGTCATTTACTGTTGTGAGGGTGACATCTACGGTTTTTGATGGACAAAAACCGGGAACTAGCGGTTTGAGGAAAAAAGTGAAGGTATTCCAGCAAGCACAATATACGGAAAATTTTATTCAAGCTACGCTGTCAGCTTTGGGAGATAAACTGAAAGGTTCTGTGTTAGTAGTTGGAGGCGATGGAAGATACTTCTTGAAGGATGCTGTTGAGAAAATAATTCGGATATCTGCAGCAAACGGGGTAGGTGTTGCAGTTGTAACTAATGACAGCATGCAAATAGTCACGTTAATTACGTGGAACTTGGTGAAAAATGTGTAATTACAATTATTCCAATAATTGAAAAAATGTGAATAATTTCGATTATTTTAGTTACCAATCAAAAAGCGATGAATAATAAGGTCTTTAGGTATCTCAAATTCAGTTACAATATTTGGAGATTCAGCATATAATTTATAATTGAATTGCAAAATTAAAAAAAAAAGTGCCTGGATATTCATGACTATTCACTTTCGGTTGTAGCTTTTTTTTTTTATGTATTTCAGTTTGGACTTTTTTGTCACTTGTCCTTGTCTCCTTTCTCCTTTTCAATTAAGTGAAGCGTGAAGGTCTACAAATACAGTTTACCATTTACACAATCAGCTTAACAAATAACCAGGTTTATATATCCACTGGTTTCTATGGAACTTGTATAAAATACCCAAATGATTGTATAAATAGCCAGTTGTTTATTTAAACATTTTAACTGTATCTATGTACCTTTATGTTCCAGTACTTGGGACCCACTGCTTACTTGGAGTAGTGAATGTTAGGGAATTTTCTGAATTCTCTATTATAACAAATATAGTCTAATTTACAGCTAGTATTTGCCAATAAAGTGGTCAGTAAAATAAACTCATTTATCAAAGAATTGGTCACTAAGAATTTGTCAATACATATTTTAGAAAGCTGGGCTAAACCTAACTTCATATGTCTCAGAGTGCTAATTTTGAGTAGTGTAAATCTTGATTTCTGTGCTTTTTTTAGTAGACTGATCTCTCAAAATTATAGAAATATCTAATTTTAAATTAGGTGAAGTCTAGGTTACATCTCCTTAAAAAAATGGAAAGAACTAAGTAAATTTTGCTCTAGACAAGAGTTACGCCAGATAATTTTGAGATTGGTTATCATGCATAATGTCTTATGTCTGTAACATGTTTTTCAACTAGTATATTGGGAGAATGTATGTTTGCAAATTATGCTTCTCTTAATTCCTTTGTTGGGATTGGAGCAAATGAGAAGTTATATGAAAAATGTTCAGTGCACAAACTTGATCTGAAAATACTACTCCCTTAATTCATGCTTTGTGCATAGAACATTTGGAAAACAGTTGTAGCTGTCAGACACATATAGAATTTAATTTTATGAAAGTGATAATTAAGTTGTGCATTTTTTTGACAGATCTAGATGTTTCCTGGTTGTATTACAAACAAAACATTAAAGCACTAAATGTTTTTTGTAACTATCCAGTGTTTTATAAATGTAATCCTACAGTCTCCCAAGTTCTGAAAATGTTGCATAGTCTGCAAGTACCCTTTGGTGGTGGAACAATCATCGGTCAGAATGGTCAAGTAATCTTTACTTTCTCTACCATATACAAGGGGCATTCAAATTGTTTTGCAACCAGCCTATCCATTGTTGGACAATAAGGTTACAAAAATGTAACTAATACATCTGGCAACAGTTGACCTTAAGCTATCAAAATATGCATAAGTGCAAGTTTAAACTTTCATATTCATAATCGTACATATATATATATTTCTGAAGAGAACATTAGATTTCTACATTTTCACATGCTACATGCTAGGCGAAAGCAAAAAAATCCATGAAGATGGATTCGATTATTTGAAGAAGGGCAAGAGGCTTTGAAAGACAACCCAGTTCTGGCCGGCCTCGGGAAGCTATGAACAAAAGAGTGAGGAACTTTGTGGAGGAAAATTGACATATTACTGTTGAAAAGCTAAGTATGGAAGTCGGTATCAGTGTTGGCAGCATTGAAGTTGAGTTTTATTTATGGACGCTCTTTAACTAGTATGGTCCTTAGCGTCCTATTCTATATTGGGCGTGAAAGACTGGAAATTTTGCTCAGAGGCCCTTTATCAGGCTTGAGGTTCTTTTACGTGCCGTAAATCTACGACGCGGGACCACCGGCTTTACTTCCCTTCCGAAGGAAGCCATGCTAAGTATTTTTACGCCCCAAAAAAATCCATAGCTCTCCGCCGGGTTTGAACCCGCAACCTCGGGAACTAGAGGTTAGAACAGTACCACTTGTCCACAGAGGACGACGTTGGCAGCATTGACTGTATACTCCATGAACATGTAAAGCTGGGGAAAATCTGTGCAAAATGGGTTCCGCAATCTCTAACCAATGAAGTGAAGAACAGGAGAAAGGAATGTGCAAGGAAACTGCTGGGCATGTTTCCACCTAAAGGCCCTGAACGTTTGACAGTTTTATGCACTGTTGATGAAAGTTAGTTTTATTATTATACCACACCAAATAAAGCTTGTAACTGTGTCTGGGTAAATGAGAATGATCCAAGACCAGTCATTCTTCCACAACATTTTCGTTCTCAGAAGCGAATGTTCACCATGTTCGTAAACTATGAAGGACCATTAGTGTTTGACTGCATGCCAGAAGGAATGACAATGAACGGAGAATACTATGGCTCTTATGTTTTGAATCTTTTATTTGAAGAGCTGAGGCGGTGACGGCGGCTTTCAAAAAAAGGAACTTCAAGGCTGTTGCTTTAGCATGACAGTGTGTCTTCTCGCGGAACAGTGGCAAATTTGAGGAAACTGGAAGCCGCTAAAGTCCAGTTGTTCAGCATCCACCTACAGTCCTGACATTGCGCCGTACGACTTGCAGCTGTTTCCCTGAGTGAAATCTTGCATTGCTGGAAAACCATTTAAACGAGTGAAGGACCTTGCTTAGGCTATAAATTCAGCTCTGTTGGCAGTATCTCAGTATCGTGGTGCTTTTGACAAGTGGTTGCACCGTCTACAACTGTGTGTGGGGAGAGATGAAGACTACGTTGAAGGATTGTGGGGAGAAGTTTCTGAATTCCATCCTCAGTTTGGGCGTTAACATGACACTTGCTAAACTTTTTGAATGCCCCTTGTACAGGATATTGCATTCTACCCAAAAATTTGATACCAAGATTTCATTGGAAATATATATTTTGAGGCCCCTGAATGAGAGAGAGAGCGGGAGGGAGAGGGAGATTTAAATATCTTCCAAAGATGTGTCACAAAGATTTTCAAGGAAATCCCTCCACTCCAACTACCCTTTACATGGGACATTTTTCGAAATTTTTGATTTCCTAAAAAATGGCTCATAATGATTTTGATTAAATTACCATATATTAACCCATTCAAAGATACCCAACGAGGTGAAGAGAGGTGCTAAAAGTTGTCCTCTTGGAATAAGAATAAAAATAAAATTAAAAAATATTTTGTTACTTTGGGTGCAAACCTTTGACCATATATCAGAATTCTTAAACTGCTGGCTATCCGAACACATGATAGTTGAAGTATTGTCTGATCTCATTAACTGTGTAATATTGAGATTGATGTTTAATAAAAGGGTAAAATGTATGTATCTGCATTCAATCGAAACCTGTCAGCATCCAACCATGGCATAACACTGCTTGCTTTACTTGGGCCCTCCCCATCCTTTACCACAGTTTCTATTGAGTGCAGAACTTGCATCTTACTAGCATTCAATCCTATAATTCTTGGTTTTGATAGGTTTGCTACTCCTATTGTGCCTTAGACCACATGACCATAAATCCCGATGTCAAAACCAAGTAGCTTCCATCTATTTAGCAGTTGGTTAAATTTATTATTTAAAAGTCCTGCATAGAACATCATATCACATCCACATCGGTGAAGTGGTTAAACATATTTACATGACAAATAAAATGTATATCTTGAATTTTCTGGGAATAGTTTGTGAAGTCGTCTTCATTCGGAAGGAATTTTGTATAACCTTGTATAACTGGTAAACATTAAGTGATAGACGAAAACATACACAAGAAATGTAGATCTCTGTAAAACGTAGTTTCCAATAACTTTTTTTGTGGCATCAACCATTTCCAAGATTTCATTATTAATGGTTCGAATTGTTCAATACTTAACCATTCTTTTGAAGTCCTGTCATTTTCAGTAGTTTCTCGTGATGTCATGGAAACAGTATGGAATTTTAAGGCAACATATAGCATCCAGTTGTTAAACATTTGACTATCACTGTTCCTTTTGTACCTATAATGAAATGTGTAATGTAGTTGTTTCTGGAAAGGTTTATCTCCATTAAAATGGAGTAGACAGGAAAATAAACTTCCGTAAGAATGATTTGTAACCCTGTAATAAGCAATAGAGGGTAGAGAAAGCCAGGTGAATGTAAGGCATAAGCTTTTTAGCTAATTACAGTAGATGAAATGTTGAACCTTTGCATTTTCTCTTTGGTCCCATTATTTAGTAACAACATAAGAGCTATAGGTATAGTTTTCACATAATGCGGAAACCCTTAACATATACAATGAAATAGAGGGGAAGCTGGTGAGTATGAAGCTCTCCACTCCCAGGCCACCAAGTTAACCTCTTTGGAAAAATACAATAGTCTGTGACTATAAGAGAAATGAACTTCTCAGTTGTTAACTATAAAATATTGGTTGATTGATTTCTAATGTTTGCTGCACACAATTTTCTCTCTTTTTATACAGTTATTTAGCATGCTAACAAATTTGATTAAAAGCCCAAGTGAAATATTTACATGAGGGTTATTAAAATATTTGGGATTGGTGTTGCATGTGTGTTGTACCGTTATAAGCAGGTTGTATTCTATTTTGTTTTGTTGTGTCTTAGTTGCTAAAAAGTGACCATCTACATATATATTGTTTGGAATGAAATACTGCAGCATTTGTCTTATTTTACATTCATTTTCTGTGGAGTAAGAAATGCTATTTTTCTACTGTCCATTCCAAACCAGAGTGCCTCTCACTGTAAGCAAACTTTTTGTATTATCCGCGCGAAAGTAGTTCGCAATCCCTGCCCCTAATGGCTGCTTGTTCCCCTCTCACGTGCTTGTTGAACATTGTTTCAATTTGTAAAAAGTCGCTCTGCGTGAGAATCATAGTTCAAAATGCAACTTGAGGTAACAATCGATTTTATAAGTTTGCGGAAATGAACATTTTACTTGCGTTAATCACAATCCTTGGGCAAAAGTGCAACACCGAAATCCTAATCCTCCGAAGTGACTCAGCTGCCACATCAGAATCAGAACTACTCTCCAAAATAATTACAAGCTTATCCACAATTCCACAGCACTGTCGCACACAAAACCAGTTCCCACATTTTATCCTCTTCTATGTTGTATTATGTCTGTTTATATTCCCTGCTCGCTTTGATTACACTTCTCACTGAAACGCCTGTAAAATCGGATATTAGTTTTGTAATATGCAATAATGCAAGTGTCGGGTATTTGTCTAATAGTGAGTTGAATATATGAAGTATTGTTTGTTTTTCGCCACTTTTTAACTGTTTGCCGCTTTTGTGTTTGAACAGTTTGTTCGAATTACACGCACCTTTGCCATGTGAACTCAAATACCAACTGACTAAATCACAAGATTTGACCTGAGCAGAGCATACATGTACTAGCGTATTATGAATGACTGTTCACTTATCATATATCCTGTGTTATGCAAAGTGTTTATGCGGTACTCAAATACCACCTCTGGGAATTCATTGCTGCATTTCTTGTGTATGTAACAGAGTGGCAGTCATGCATACAGTTGGTATTAACAAGCAAGATGCTCTCGGCATTAGTGCAACAGCAGACGAAAATCATATTTTGTAATCTCTTAACAGTTAGTATATATCCATTAATTTTAACGATGAGTTCTTATGATAACCGCAATAAAATGTGCAGTTCTATACCTTTCCTGCTCTAATATTTCAGTGTATAATACATGTATTAAGGAACTATTTACGTTGACGTAAGAGTGTGTTCTTGGGTTCGGGACAACCAGAAGCACGTGCTTCCATTTATAACAGAGAGAATTCGAGTTTGGAATGGACAGTAGTCCATTGCATTCTCAACTAAAAGACAAGGCCTTCTTCACAAGCATGTTCTTTATAGCTCCAGTGTGTTTGAATTCAAGTACAAGGGCTTCGTAAATCCTTTTTAGTGTATTAGTAATTTATGAAATTAAATTAGGTATTTTATAGCTCATGTCTATCAGAAGGAATGGGGCTTTTCAATGGTGAAAGAATTATCAAAATAGGTTGAGAGGTTTTTGAGATTACACACAACCTACGTACAAACAAGAATGCATACAAACTTTCTGTCTTTATAATATAAGTATAGTTCACGCAGTAAGAAATTAGTCTGCATATAAACATTCAAGCATACTATAGTGTTAAGCTCCTTACTGTACCAGAAAAAGCAGAATGTATCTTTTCACTGCTGGTAATAATGAAAAGTCAGTTAAATACTAAACTTGATATTTAACTTCAGCATCTCCCAAGGATGCAACACGCACATTGTGGGTTTAAGATATTTGCATGACAAATAAAATGTTTATCTTAAAGTTTTTGAAGACCTCTTCAATCTGAACAATTTTTGTTAAAACCTCCAGCATAACATAACACTTCCACTGTTGACGCATTTATTTATACTACTGGCACATGGTAATACATATATGTTTTGGTCTTGTGAACCTTGAAAGGAATGCATGTATGTTTAAAAAATAGACAATATCTTGGTAATATAAAATAAACAGTCAAGTGTTATTAGAAACAATAATAAATGGAAATGTGCACAAGTGTGCAGGGATGAAACAAAGATTTAGTTTTCAGCACTGAGTTCTGTCACTGATTTTGAGTACTTGTTAGTGGAATATAGCATGTGGTACATGTCATACTTTATTTCACAGAGTTTACAAATACATTACTGCATGAAAATTAAATTATAATTGAACACATGTTATATACGACTTGTTATGACATTCCTTATGCATTGATTTGATTCTGTTATCAGATGCTTCTCACAATTAACATGTAGCCTTTCCTCTTCTCGCAATCTCACCTGGCAAAGCTCATGAAACCAGCACACAAGAATACAAGTTTTTGTTTTCTCACAGTAATAGTTTTGTTCCAAGTATCATTGTAAATGGTTAATAATTTTAGTGCAATATAAACATCGCACTCGGGATGTCTTCACTTAAAAACTGCCCTGCTACTTCTGTTGTTCTATAGTGCTTCTTTTATAATGTTAATCCTGTTATAATAATGGTAATTAGTATGGCTTTTGGTAATAGCATTAGTAGTTTCGCAATAACTGTAAACGTTAACTTATTTCTTCTTTTGTTAACAGCGTGAGAAATGCAATTTATTTAGTCATGTATTGAGGTAGTATTTTTAACACTTATGATTTCAGTCTAATTATATAATATATAATTCAATAACAGCCCGCCTTAAAGCAATATGTGTATGTAACAATATATAAAAAAGTGTATATTACAGTCATTGTATATGTTTATATTATTGTATCCATATTTAATAATGTTATGTGAATGTATTACATAATTTAATAATGTAGGAGCTGTGAGAATAATAGGTTAAAAGTTGCTAACAATGAGGCAATAATGAATTTGAAAGTTTAATAATGCTACTTGTGATTCTTGGAAGCAATAATGTAATTTTTGTGACAGTTTATAAAATAGCCAATCAACAACCAGAAAAACTTTAGTTAAATGAAGGTATTATATTGGAGAAGGATTAGCCAATCAGAAACTAAAATGAAGCAAAATTTACAAATTCAGAAGTCAGTTGCTTGTAGACAGTGTTCCTAACCGGACACAAGATGCGTCCTTGAGAAGTTAAATACGTATTCAGTGTGAGACAAAAATAGTTTATGTGTTAAAAAGTGCAAGTAATTAATAAAAACATCTCACAGCTCTCTCTCTCTATATCAGTGAAGTGTTATTTAAATCGTGTCAAGCATTAATAAATGGAATGAAGTAAAATTATAATCTGTAAGACTACATTCTTCAGCACTCCCTGCTAAGACATTCATGTCTCTAAAAAATATAAGTACTGACGCAGCCAAGGAGAACACACACACACACACACACACACACACACACACACACACACACACACACACACACACACACACACACACACACACACACACACACACACACACACATATATAATATTTAAAGAAATAGTAAAAATTACAAAGTTAATATTTTTAAACTTGGGGCAAAGGCCACCAGAAAGTACATTTGGGGTGAAGGCTACCGGAAACTTTTTACCATACGAGCAGTTGCAACTACTTCAAGTTCAGCTCCCCAACATTTGAAATACAATAGAACTCCTTTCTTCAGTATGTACAATAATGAATCAACTGTTAGCATTTTCGCTGTAGCATTTGGCCCTCCCATTCCGCAACGTACAAAAGTTGCAACGTAGCTCCCCACCACCTGAGTCACTCCACGTGGTAGCGGAACCTTCTCAAGGGACAAGTTATAATACGGCAATTGTAACTTAAGCCACCCGAGTATTGGCGGGAAAACCAAAACCTTATGGGACTGGGAGGAAATGCCCAACCCTACCTCAAGAACTGAGGCTCCCTTAGTACCCTGGGGGTAAACAGGGACCTTAAGCGTTGGGCTAATCCCCCACCTTAAGTATTATTGGATTCAAAAGGATAAAGTGAGCCTCGGAAAGGAACAGAATAGACGAAGACTTCGCAAGAAACATGGTTTACGAATTGGAACATGGAATATAAAAACACTAGTTGGTAAGGAGGTAGAGATGATAGAGGAAATGAAGAAATATAAGATTGGAATATTAGGAGTTAGTGAAACAAGGAAGAAGGGACAGGGCACTCAAACACTACATGGTAATTATGAAATGAGATATATAGGTGTCCCATGGAAAATAAGAGCAAAGGAAGGTGTAGCCATAATTGTAACGGAAGAATTAGACAAAAAAGTAACATCATGGGAAGGATTTAGCTCGAGACTGATGACAATAGATATGGAATTGGAGATTCCTTTAACTATTATTCAGGCTTATGCACCCACTGAGGATGATGAAATAGAAGAAAAGGAAAAGTTTTTTGAAGATCTACAAAACTTAATAAACAAGGCAGAAAGAAAGAAAAGGAAAGTAATTGTAATGGGGGACCTAAATGGAAGAGTAGGAAATGATAGGAAGAAAAGCAGAAAGGTCTTAGGCCCTTATGGAGGAGAAAGTACAGTAAACGGAAATGGAAATAGAATAATAGATTTGTGTATTGGCAACAGATTTATTGTAGCTAATACATTTTACAAACATAAACGTATACATCAAATTACGTTCAAATCTACTCAATATGAGAGTATAATAGACTATTTCCTACTCCCGAAAGAAATAAAAAATGTCTGTAGGGATGTAAAAATAATAAGAGGGGCAGAACTAGCTACAGATCACTTTCTCCTGGTGGCAGATATGACCTTCGCAGGTGAGAGATGCAGGAGGCGAATGGGCTACCAGAGAATAAGGTGGGAAGAGCTGCAAGAAAAAACTAAAAGAGAAGAATTCTGTATGAAGTTGGAACAAAAATGTAGCGAAAGAAGTATTCCTGAGAAAGAAGAAAATGAAGTAGAAGCTAAATGGAAATCCCTTAAGGAAGATATTCTGATAGTTGGTGAGGAAGTATGTGGTATGAAAAAAGTGAGAGAAGGGGTCAAGGCAACTAAATGGTGGAATGAAGATGTACAAAAAGCCGTGAAGGAGAAGAAAAAAGCTTGGAAACAGTACTTAACCACCAAAAATATAGAGCATAAAGAAGAATATGATAAAAAGAAAACGGAGTGCAAAATAGTGGTGAAAAGAGCAAAAAGACAAACGTGGAAAGAATTCGGTGAGAGTATGGAAGATAACTATATACATGACAATAAGAAATTCTGGAAGACCATGAGATACCTAAGAGGGAAACATGGCAGAAAAGTGTATAGTATAAAAGACAAGGAAAATAGATTGAAAACAGAAACACAGGATGTACTAGAGGTATGGAGCAGGTATTATGAAGAGAAATTTAGGAATGAGCCTGTTATGATGGAAACAGAGATCAATTGGGAAGAAGAAGGGACAGATACAGATATGGACAGGGATTTAGAGATTGATTACTGGGATGTACAGATAGCAGTGGGGCAAATGAAAAGCGGTAAGGTAGCTGGAGTAGATGGAATAGTCCCTGAGATGATTAAAGCCGGAGGTAAAACCATGATTAACCAGATGAAGGAGTTGTTTAGAATAGTATGGAGAGAGGAATATATCCCGAATGAATGGAATCAAAATATAGTAATCCCCATATATAAAAAGGGAGAGTCTTGTAAATGTGAGAACTATAGAGCAATTTGCTTAATAAGTACGGTCATGAAGTTATATACAAGGATTCTGGAAAGGAAATTGAGAAGGTATGTGGAAAAGGACTTAGAAGACGAACAAGCAGGTTTTAGACCCAGTAGACAGACTCAGGACCAGATATTTGCGCTAAGAATCATCACAGATAAATGGATAAGTAAAAATAAAACAGCATACCTTGCATTTTTGGATCTACAAGCAGCCTTTGACGCTGTACCAAGAGTAGAGATATGGAAGGCACTATATAAGAAGAAGGTACCCTTAAAATTAATAAGGGTAATCAAATCTACATTTAATAATGTAGAGGGCATAGTAAGGCTGAAGGGCAGAGCATCAAAACCTTTTAAGATAGAAAAAGGTGTTAAACAGGGAGATAGTTTAAGCCCATTATTGTTTACAGTATTTTTGGATGAAGTAATGAAAACTTGTAAAATGAGAACAAGCAAGGCACTAGTGGGAATGTGGAATTTAAGACCTATATACTGCCAAACTTTAGCTTATGCAGATGATATCGTGCTTATATCAGATTCAGAAAATAAATTACAGCAAGCAATAATAGAATGGATAGAAACATTACAGGAAAGGGGGATGACGGTTAATCTTAATAAGAGTAAAGTAATGATGGTAGCTAGGACAGAAGACCAGATAAAGGAGATCAAGATAGAAAAAGAGGGAAGGCAGTTAGAGTTAGAGCAAGTGGAAAGCTATGAGTATTTGGGAACAGTGATAAACCAAACGGGTAAAATACAAGAAGAAATAAGAAAGCGTGTAGAGAAAGCTACTAAAGCGTATTATACACTAAGTAAATGTGTTTTTGGGAAAGAAGAAGTAGATAAGAGGACAAAAACTAAAGTATATAAAACAGTTATAGAACCAATACTTATCTATGGAAGTGAAAGCTGGATAACAACAAAAAGTGAATTAAGCATGGTGAATGCAACGCAAATGAAATGCTTAAGAAGAATAGTTAGAAAGACACGACAAGATAGAATAAGGAATGAAAGGATAAGAGATGAACTCAAAGTGCCATCGGTAAATACGAGGATAGAAGAAAGACAGTTTACATGGTATGGACATGTAAAAAGAATGGATACAGACCGGAAAGTACGCCAATTTTTAGAAGCAAGACCATTAGGAAGGAATCCGAAAGGAAGACCAAGGATAACCTGGGAAGAAGTGATTAAAAGAGCGGTGGCTAAAAGAGGAAAGACTTGGGATCAGTTTAATAGACTGGTAAAGGATAGGATGGAGTTTAAAAAATGGATCCGAGGCAAACCCCTTACACCTCGATAGTGGTAGAACAGGGAAGTTGAAGAAGAAGAAGAAGAAGTAACTTAAGTCACTAGATATATAACTAGAGAAATCACCAGACAACCTGTTTACAAAAAAACATACTATTTTGCTCTTCTGCTAGCATTATGAGTCAAGTCATATCATATATATACCCTTCTGTAATATTCTTTCCTTTGGTACAAAGGTTTGGTCATCACCTTCCTTCTCTGCCATAATCACGATCACCTATAACCTAGATGCACCTTAAGTGTTAAATTAAGTACTGAACCGTGCTATGGGCTTAATTTATATAACATGCCTAGTTATTAAACATTGTACTGTAATAGTATGAAGGAGCACTTATAGTTATGTATCAATAAGATTTCGGTGTACATACCTAAACCAAACGATTACTTTTCTTGGTTTTCTTCTACACAAATCTTCCTCTAAAACTAAAATCCCACACAAACAGACAATGCTTAAACCAAAAATTGTAAAAACAATTCAAACTTTGAGTTAACTGCAATAGTGGGCACTTATAATAATAATAATAATAATAATAATAATAATAATAATAACTAAATAATAATAATAATAATAATAATAATAAAAATAATAACTAAATAATATTAATAAAAATGCCCCTATAATTAGTCTAATTAATATATAATTGTAATCTAATATAAATAATAATAATATAATTAATATTATAATTAATGTGCCAGTTGCTGACTAATGGTTGATATGCAAAGTTTGAACACCTACATATATAAAAACAGGGTGCCAATGTAACAGATATAACAAGCCTTTCCAGTACATGTAACAGGTATGTATTTGGGGAGGAGTTGCTGGTTATTAATGGAACCTAACACCCAAATATCACCAGATTCTAGGGACTTATCCTATAATGGTGGGAAAATGTCAAAGTTGCTCTACAGTATCCCCTCATATATTTTAACATCTATACTGCATGATCGCTTGATTATTTTCCGGTGAAGGTCACATCATTTTATTGATATTTAACTGCCTATGTTTCATGCTGAGGGCTTCTTCCGGGCACTGCTTGCACTGCAAAGTACAGCCCCTCCTAGTAATATTCCTATTTCCTGGTAACCTGCTTATGTTGTAGAACAGTGTTATGTTTGGTGAACAGTGTTTTCCATATTCAGTTAAAGGGTTTACCATGGAACCTAGAAATGGGGTATCTCCAAAAGGTAGGGGGCAGGACTTGGTTTACGAATGGTTCCTGCCTTCTGGGCTGCGGCCCTAGAACCAGGCTTATCATTCCCCTTGGTTGTTGCCATAATTTTTCAGGCTGAAGTATATGCAATCTTAGCCCGTATATTCTGCAGATGAACAGATGTTTACATCTGCTCGGATAGCATGGCAGCTTTAAAAGCCCTTAGGGTGGTTAAAACTACATCCAGATTGGTGTGGCAATGCCAGAGGAAGTTGGATATACTCTGTGCCAGCTGTTCAGTAACATTTCTTTGGGTTCCTGGGCATGCTGGTATTAGAGGAAATGAAATGGTAGATACTCTTGCAAAGAGGGGATTGGGGCTTGATTTTGTTGGTCCTCAGCCCTTCTGTGGGTTGTCATCTAGAACTGTCAGGTATGAAATTAAAAATTAAATTGAGTTTTATTTATGGATGCTCTTTAACTGCTGTGGTCCTTAGCGTCCCATTCTATATTGGGCGTGAAAGACCAGTAATTTTACTCAGAGGCTTCTTTATCAGGCTTGAGATTCTTTTACGTGCCGTAAATCTACCACATGGGACCACAGGCTTTACTTCCATTCCAAAGGAAGCCATACTAAGGATTTTTATGCACGAAAAAATCCATCGCCCTCCGCCGGGTGTGAACCAGCAACCTCAGGAACTAGAGGCTAGCATAGTAACCACTACACCATGGAGGATGACATCAAGTATGAGGGAACCCAGCTTATGGCGAGGGCTCATCTTGAAATCTGGAGTAAGCAAACCACGGCCAAGCAGGCCCATGTTTTTACTTTCTCTACTACGTACAGAAAGTAGGGGAAGTATTGTATTCCACCCAAAAATTCGATACCAAGATTTCACCGGAAATATATGTTTTGAGACCCCCTGAATCCAAAAAAAGCATTTTTGGAAACATGTCCGTGTGTGTGTCTGTGAACAGCATAACTCAGAAACGAACAGTCAGATAAACACCAAACTTGGTATTTAGGTTCAGTATCTTCCAAGGATGCGACACGAAGGTTTTCAAGAAAATACCCCCACCCCAGACTACCCTTTACATGGAACATTTTTCGAAAATTTTAATTTTCTCAAAATCGGCTCTAACGATTTTGATTAAAATATCATATGTTTAAGATATTTTCATGACAAATGAATTGTATATCTTGAATTTTCTGGGAATGTCTCCAAAAGCAGTCTTCATTATGAACGACGTTTGCATAACTGGTAAACCATAAGAGATAGATAAAATTTTACAACACAAAAAATGTAGATCGCGTTAAAATACACAATTTATGTCATATACATTTTTTTGTTGAGTGAACCATTTTTGAGATATTGCTTGTTATTCCCTTAAATTTTTCAATACTTATTTTCTCAAATCGGAATTCGTTATTCATTTTTTTGTCTTGGATATGCAAAGAGTATTAATCTGTGGGAAAGAGAATGGTGCTGCACCTAGCAACCAGCTATTAAGAGATATGTATGTGCTTAAAGGCTACTGTATTTCTATATTGCCCTTGAAAATATATATTCCCTTAAATCTACAAGAAAATTAGCAATAAGTCTGCAAATGTTTATCTCGATTAACATGAAATAGATGGAGAATAAGCGTTTGTATAAATAGTTTGTACAAGAGTAGAGAAAGTCGTGTGAGTGTAACACATCAGATTTTTATATCAGGGTTTGATGGAAAGTGAGCAAGTTTCTCCTGAATTTGACCACGTCTAAGCTCAGATGGGTAGTGGGCTATCTTGCAGCCCACAACACTTTCTGCAGATACATAATGGGCCTTACACAAGACCCTTTATGTCAGAAATGTGTGAGGGATTTTGAGACCTCACAGCATGTACTATGTGAATACAAAGGTTTTGCCATACATAGATATGTAACCCAAGGGTCCTTCTTTTTGGAACCTGAGCAGATAAGGGCAGATATCAAGGTCATAGTCTATTTTATTCGGACCATTGCACTTGAACAAGCCTAGGATAAGAGAGACAAAGGGCTCTAAGAACATAGGTGCGGGCCTCTTAAAGGGGTCTCCCAGGGTTCATCATCAAGGGGTTTTCCACCATATCTAATAGCAAGTATGAGTGCAAACAATAAAAATCTGATGTGATACATTCCCATGACTTTCTCTACCCTCTATCGTTTATTAGTGGGCATATAAACTGTTCTTACTATGTACTGCATTTTTATCCAAATAAACCTTTGCAGAAATAGCTACTACTCGTACATTACACATTTCATTACAGATATTCATGTTCATTTATTTCATCCCGGAGATCATGTATACATGATATGGAATCGTCAAGGTTTACAATACAATAACAAAGTTAATACATTACAAATAACAAACAAAAAGGTTTGCAAACACTTCCTAGATTGAAACGTTACAAATTTTGTAAACACCTACACCCCCTCTCTCCTCTTTCGTACACACCTGCGCGCGCACACACACACACACACACACACACACACACACACACACACACACACACACTGTAGCAAGTATTTACAATATACAAATTTAACTATTTACATATTCCAAAACCGAATAAAATGTATGCACAAATAGGTATGATTTAAGCTTATTTTTGAACAGATTTACATTTTCTATATTCTTTATGCTAGGGGGTAATCTGTTGGATAACTTTGTTCTATTATGATAACCACTGTTTTTTGCTAGGTTTGTTCTACAATATTGGACATGTAAATTTTCTTTCTACCTTGTACTATGAGAGTGAATCTCTTTATCTGGTAGCTGATTTCTTATTACTCGGGTATGATATATAACTTCTAATACGTACATGCTCGTTAGTCATTATTCTTATAGCTCTCTTTTGTAAACGAAAAACTTTTTCTGATTC
This sequence comes from Deroplatys truncata, assembly GCA_030765065.1. Classification (NCBI taxonomy): domain Eukaryota; kingdom Metazoa; phylum Arthropoda; class Insecta; order Mantodea; family Mantidae; genus Deroplatys; species Deroplatys truncata. The sequence goes on from CM060985.1 coordinate 172,293,096, forward strand.
TACTGAGGCCCACCGAACAGCGATAGTCAAATGTTTAAGAACTAGACGCTAAATGCTGGTCTTAAAATTCAGTATTGTTTCCATGCAATCATGAGAAACAACTGAATTTTGAAAGGACTTTAAAGAATGACCAAGGAATGAACAATTTGAACTATCTTAGAAATGGCTTATGCTAAAAAAAAACACTTATTTTAAATAAATTATGTGTTGTAAAGAGTTCTACATTTTGTGTGTAGTATGTTTTCATCTATCACTTAATGTTTACCAGTTATACAAGATTATATAAAATTCCTTCCAAATGAAAAGGTCTTCAGAGGCTATTCTGTGAAAATTAAAATATACATTTTGTCATGTAAATATCTTTTAGGGAGTGCTAAGCAAGCAGTGGAAGAGAGTGGATGTGTGTTGAGGAAGCTCCTGGAGTGGAAAAAAAGAATCAGTATTGAAGAGTACAGAGGAAGAATTGGAACCTTTAATAAGTTAAAATGGAATGATTTTAAAATAAACAAAGGTACAGAAGAGATGGTAAATATGATTCTTCTCACATGTATAATAGATATGCTACTGGTAATTGGTGGAGTCGAAATTATTCCTGGGCCAAATGGGAATCGAAACATCATGGATGAAATTTTGGCTAGTATAAAAGATATGGATGAGAAATTAGGAAACAAACTTAATGGAGTAGAAAAGGAACTAATAGATATCAAGAGAGAGATTAAAAATGAAATGCAAGATATAAGAAATGAGGTACAGAAACTTAAAAGAAGAGTAGAGCTGTTAGAAAAGAGACGCTGCAGATTCAATCTAGTTATAACAGGAGTGAAAGAAAGGAATGGAGTATGGCCTGTTGAAGAGGTCAGAGAGATTATAGAAGGAAAGCTTGGAATGGTGCTACAGGGCTGGGAGATTAAGGAAGCATTCAGAGTGGGGAGATCAAGAGGAGTCAGAATGATAGTTGCAAGATTTACGTCAGTGCAGTTTGTTTATGAAGTGTTAAAGAAAACAAAGCAACTAAAAGGAACAAATATTTTTATAAACAGAGATTTATCGGTGAAACAACGGGCCTTGAAGAAAGATTTAATACAACAAATGAAGCTGGCAAAAATGGAAGGGAAACGGGCGTCATAAAGAACTTACGGTTATGGGTCGATGGGCGCGTGGTGGCTGGATGTGAAAGAGACACAAGGAACAGCAGATTGCAGGAGCAGGAAATGATTCAGCCAAATACATTCAAGATCAGAGAGAAGGAATGCAGATCGGAAGGAAGTCCAAAGAGCGATTGGAAATCAGAGAAGGATGGATATATGGAAGTTACGTCACTGCTACGTGGGGCTGGCAGGAAGAAGATGGCTGTGTCAGAGAAAAGATTGGGAGACGAGGCAGTGACGTCGGATCAGAGTGACGTATGGGCAACAGCTGGCAAAGTTAGGAAAGTGACATCATCGATGAGGGAGGAAGTTCAATCGCCACGTAATATGGTTGTGGGCAAGGCAGAGGCATGGTTTCAGAGTGGCGAATTGGTGGAAGAAGAAAGCATTGTTTTGACACCCAATGGGAGTTTACGGATTTTGAATGGAAACAAAGCAGGACCGTCAAGGTAGCCAACAGGAATAGATTTATGGAGTAGGAAAGTGTGCCATACTTATAGAAATAGAGCAGGCTCTGTGAGAAGTATGGGAAAACAGAAGCAGTAGTAATGGGGGAGTTAACACAATAGGGAGGGAGAGTGACTATAGAATGAATAGAAGGGAACAAATTAGACAAAGTAAAGACAAGTGTATTGATAAGCAAGTGATAGTTTTATATGAAATCGTGAAGTGAATGATTAGATTAAAGGATGGTAAACACGGAGAGGGCTAGGAGGGAGTGTCACATTTTTTAATATGAACGAGCAAGTGTTGTTATGGACGAATAGTAAGGGATACAAATAAGCATTCTCTAATTTGCATCTAATAGTTGTCATTTCCCGCTGGTAGTGGAGTCTCAAAGACGATTGGAGGAACCAAGGGAGAAGAACACTAAGCAGTAAGGTGACTTTAAATGAGAAACTGTTAGCGATATGAAGCTAACTCAACACACATGTTGTAAATGTGGAAGCTTGGGTATGATCAGCAAAAGGAGCCAGGGCTCGACACTGATCATGCACAAATGTATTGTATTAGCTCAACACTCAATAAAGATATCATATCAAATATCTTTTAATATATGGTATTTTAAAATCTGAATTTTCAAAAACAAAATGTTCCATGTAAAGAGTAAATTGGGGTTGGGGGATTTTCTTGAAAATCTTTGTCTTGTCCTTGGAAGATACTGAACTTAAATACCAAGTTTGGTAGTTAACTGATTTTTCATTTTTGAGTTATGCTGTTCACACACAGACACACACATGGACATGTTTCCAAAAATTCTTTATTTGGATTCAGGGGGCCTCAAAACATGTATTTCAGGTGAAATCTCAGTATCAAATTTTTGGGTGGAATGCAATGCTTCCCCTACTTACTATAAGTAGTTGAGAGTAAAAAAGTATGAGTACAAGCACGGCCTGGGGCAGTGCCCTCAAGATGAAGGATTGGCAGTTAAATGTCAACAAGTGTGACACGGCCATCACTGGAAGACAGCTTATTGTGTGCATCAGCCATGGAAGCCTTCATTCAAGTACTGCAGTTGAAATTTCCTAACTAAAGCCTTGCTTCAATGTAAGGTTTTACCTGTATTTAGTACAATGAAATCAAGTGTTGCATTGTGATTCTTTAAAGTATTAGTGTCAAATGTCTCAGTATTGACTTTATCCACGTGATTTAAGAGAACCAATCTGTGAATTTTCCAAAAGCTTTTAGAATTTTTTACCACATCTTATGTCTGTATAAAGAAGCGCAGTTGCAAAATTTGGTACATATGTGTTAAGGAGCTTTGGGGCAAACCATTTCTCAAGTTTGATTCTGGTAACTTAAAAATTACAGTGTCGAACATTTTAAATAATGAAAAGTGTGTGAAATATTACAACCAAGAAAAACGCACTGGGAAAAATTATAAATCCATAAATCAAATCCATACTTCAGAAACTGATTAACGTGTGTGCAACAAATTTTGCAAAAACTCTTCTTGAAATTTCTGGAAAAATATGCGAGAAATATCGGAAAAGGCCTCAAATGCATTACCCACCCTCTGCTCAGGAATATTTAAATTGTCATGTAACTTCATTTTCGCTCCAGTAACATGAAAATATTCCTAGAAAATATGATATTATAAGTTAAAAACCCTAAAGTATAATTTTTCAACTTTTGTTTTGTTTTCGTTTCTTCCAACTATATGTGATATGCATCTTTGTTGTGTCTATAGGTGTCCAAGCTGATAGTGGGGCAAAACGGCATTTGTTCCACTCCAGCAGTATCCAACCTTATTCGAAAATATCAGACAACAGGAGGCATAATTCTTACAGCTAGCCATAATCCTGGTGGACCTGACGAGGATTTTGGCATAAAATTCAACATTAGTAATGGAGGTGAGTGCCAAAACAATATGCATTTCTTTGATGTATTGAGGAACTAACTTTAACACCACTTTAAGAGACCATTTGATGTAATTGCTGGTTCTATAAGCCATCAAATTATGCCCGTCTAGGGAAGAGATGCAGTGAAATCTGAACAAAATGGAAGTGACATGATCTTAATTTTTCTTTTTTCATTTTGCTGAGGTTTCCTTATTCAGAAGTTCCAGATTATTTACTTATGCACAGTCTTTAAATTAATCACAAATGCCAATAGTTCCAAAATCATGCATTTTATTAAAAGGCACACACTCTAGTACATAAGTACATAAGTATTCACTGTATAACCCAGTATATATTATACTAGTCTGCATTTTCAAACTTTTTGTGAGATGATTTCTTAAAAGCAGGTGTTCTTGAATCAAGTTTTTATGCTGATTCCAGAAATGACTTCCGTTTTTTTTCTATCACGTCAGGTTTTTATACAAAATAAGTAATGTTCTGACAATTTTACTAATGAGCGTAGAAAAGTATTCAAATACCATTTCACACAAGGTAAGCTTTTATTCAAGAAACATTTTAAGAATACTCAAGAACTCCCCTAATTTATTTCATGACTACATTTTAACAAAACAAGAAGCCAATCTGTTTCATTTAATTTTTTTCAAACTTTCTCTTCTTTGACTTCCTTGCAGATCCTTGAAGATGACTGTTCCTCCTCAACATCCAACAGTGGTCAACCATCATAGTTTCATTCCATCTCCCCTGGTACCTCCCCTCCATTTTCTTAATATCTTGGTGAAAACATTCACCCTGCTCTTCACTATAATGTCCCAGATTTTCTGGAAAGTAGTCGATATGTGAATGCAGAAAATGCACCTTTACACTTGTGTTACAACCCATCTTCTTGAAATGTTCCAACATTGTTTCGACAATGGCCTTGTAATTAGCATCTTTGTTATTGCCTAAGAAGTTTTCAGTAACTGATCGGGAGGCGGTCCATGCTTCTATTTCTCTCTCATTCATTGTCTTCTCAAAATCTTCATCAATTTCTTTATTTGAGGACCAACAAAAATTCCAGCCTTTAATTTGTCTTGTGTAATGAAGGGAAATTTCTTGGAAATGTACTTGAAGCAGGGTCCATCCTGTGGTAGAGCCCTTACAAATTGCTTCATCAAGCCCAATTTTATGTGTAGTGGTGGAAACAATATCTTTATATCTCTATATTTTTGAAGTGAAATTGTGAAAAACCTTTATGTGATAGAAAAAAACTAAATGCAGTCATGAAATCAGCATAAAACAGTGAGTCAGAATCACTTATTAGGTTTCAGTCATCCGATATCATGCAGACTAGTGTTATGTATGTTACAATATTTCAGTCTCTCTGTACTTTCACTAACACATTCATCACAACACTAAGAAATTTCACACTATGCATTTGAGTCTTTTTGTCCTTGTACTAATGCATGCATCCATCACAACATATATTTGTATACGTATATATGTATACGTATATCTGAGAAAAGTCACATTTTTTTTATACATTATCACAAAATGGACAGCTTTTCTTACAGTACACTTTCCCAGCAACAGACAACACTAAAGGAATAGCACACATTAGCATCCCTTTTCAAAGTCTCTACTTCTGTGCACCACTTTGGCTAACTCTATAACATAAGGCACCAAGCTTGGCATGGAGCAGTGGTTAAGCTATTTAATTTCTACGCAAACAGCTCAATTTCAATTTTCTGCAGTGGATTGTTATCTTTTATTTTTTACGACTCTTTTACTGTAATGTAGTTAAATAATATTGCTTGTGTTACTTCATTTTACGTACAAATAAAATTACAATAATGGTGAGATTTGTGGTTATAAAATTAAATTGACTGAGTACCAACCTCTTCCATACCGATAAATTAATATCATGAATGCCATCTACTGGTATGATGGACTACTGAATAAACACTGCATACATAAAAAATAAAGAAAAGCTGTTAAATTTTTACTCGTGTGTATTTATCATTAAAGGGGGGGAAAAAAAGATTGAATAGCTCCATGAAGATTTGAACTTGGAACCTTAGGAATAGTAAGCTAACATTCTGTTACTGAGCTAAAAGTGCTGCGGTAAGTATGGCAGCGTAACGAGTTTTAGTCATATTCCACTTGAGAACGATAAATCAATAAGGTGTGTTTTGGTTACAAATATTCAGTGTTGCAACGCTCTGAAACATGTCAGTTTGTAATCTCGTATATGAATTATTTTCTCAGAAGACTTTTGTAATTACAGTTATGTTCCCCATTATAACTACTACAAGAATATATGCAGTCTTGTGAACAAAGCCTGGATATCCTGAGCACTCGTGGAAGTACTCGATTTGAGCTCCATGTCTCAAATGCCAGCCACTTTTAAATTGACTGAGTGTACATTTATAAAGAATGTCATTTGCGGTTTCCTCAGAAGTACAGTATGTCCCAAAACAAATGCAATTTAATGTTGCACATATCCATTTTGAGCTGTTGCAGGCAGTTTTTGTATTGTTCAGAAAATATTACACATGAAGTATATGATTTCCTTTGGATGGAAACCTTTTTTCCTGATAGACAGGATTCCAGCTTATTCAGTATCCAATTTGTGTACTAGTCAGCCACGATATGAATGCATTTGGTGGAGGCCACCACAGTGTTTTGTTGACAATCAAGGCTAGGGATCAGAGGGGTGAGGGGCAAGGCGATAGCTAAAGGTACAGTTGCACAATGAAAACAGCACTACATGTGCAGGCCTCAGCATCTTTAGTAAATGCAACTCAGAACTGGATGAAGTAGATTGAGTCATACTTTTTTTACACTCGCCTTCACTAATTAAAAGTTATATAAAACAGAAAACATTTTCGAGGGCATTCGTCCTCATCATCAGTGACTGAGTGACTAAGGGTCACTTTCTCCCGTGTCCTCTTCTTCCTCATCCTGCAAATTCTGACCCTGTTGCCATTTGGTGTTGGGGGCACAAAGTTTTAACACATTGCTTACAGGCGGGATTTCAAAATTAATGACGTTGCTGTTTTTGATGATGTGTATTTTTTCCCAGATGTTCAATTCTATTGGTGTGGTGAGGGGTTTTAACAACTTTATACTTTGGCCAATGTTGTAGTTTTCTGTCCAAAAATGGTGTGATACAGTGGATTTCTCTGTTTGTTTTAGTTTTATGTTTCTTTGGTATTTCTTAAGTCATCCAGTCGCTGACGATGAGGACAAATGCCCTTGAAAACGTTTCCTGTTTTATATAACTTAAAAGTGTGACTCAATCTACTTCATGATGAATATTACACTCTTAATAATGCTTCTGTTTTTAATCAGAACTGGATATTTTCTTTACCTGACTGTCCTTTTGATAGCCACTCACTTATTTCATAACTGTGTAGTTCCTCTTCCCACCACATGCATTCATGTCATGGCCGACTAGTAGGTTTCATTGTATATCTAATGTTTACAATTATGAAAAATGTAAGCTATCCTATTAGGGCCTGTTTCACCAATAGCAATAACTTTTGTTTTGGTTTACGTAAACTCAGGTATGCATCTTATTGCTGGAACATAGAAGTGTGTTTTGCCATGAGGTTTAAAACTCTGGTAAAGAAATCTTACCTTTGGTGTATGCGTGTCATACAAAATAGCAGTTTCTCATACTTAAGTAAGAAATTCTGTCTGCTGCTTCTGGTTGGTGCCTTTTTCCTGTCTGTGTATGTTGAAAATGAAAGCTGCATTTGATTGAAGTTCAGGCAAACATGTTTTGCTTTTGAAGTTCTGCAGTTTGTAGAAAACTCTTGTGAATAAAACAGTATCTTTGGGTCTGAGATTTCACATTATTACATACAAAATAATTATCGTGCACTTAATTACTTTTTTACTTTCTCTACCACATACATAGTAGATAGAGAGGGTATTGCATCCGCCCAAAAAATTTGATACTGAGATTTCACTGGGAATACAAGTTTTGAGGTCCTCTGAATCCAAATAAAGCATTTTTGGAAACATTTCCTTGTATGTATTTGTGAACAGCGTAACTCAAAAAAGAAAGGTCTGATAAATACGAAGCTTTATGTTTAAGTTCCATATCTTCCAAGGATGCGACACAAAGATTTTCAAGAAAATCCTTCCACCCTCAACAACCCTTTTACATGGAAAATTTTTATTTTCTAAAAAATGTCATAATTCTGATTAAAATACCCGTATTTAAAGTATTTACATGACAAAATGTATATCTTGAATTTTCTGAGAATAGCATATAAAGTTCTCTTCATTTGGAAGGAATTTTGTATAATCTTGTATATCTGGTAAACGTTAAGTGATAGTGGAAAACGTACCACAGAAAAAATGTAGATCTCTTTAAAACTCACAATTTATTTCAAATAAGTTGGCATAAGCCATTTCTGAGATATCCATTATTAAAGGTTTGAGTTGCTCATTCTCTTAAAGTCCTTTCAACATTCAGTTGTTTCTCGTGATGTCATGGAAACAGCATACAGCGTCCAGTTGTTAAACATTTGACTATCGCTGTTCTCTTTGTATCTATAACGATATGTGTAATGTTGCCATTTCTGCAAAGGTTTATTTGGATTAAAATGAAGTAGGTAGAAAAATATGCTTTAGTGAGAATAGTTTGTACACCCACTAATGGAGATGGAGGATAGAGACAGTCATGTGAATGTATCAAATCAGATTTTCTTCTGAAAAATTACAACAATCACACAGGATGTTTCATAAAAACACTGATATAAATACGTAGCTGTGGAAAGGAAATGAGGAAATGGAAAAGCTTAGTTATATTTTATTGTGCTACAAAATATGTTGAGAATGAAACAATGTGACAGTATACAGACATCTGTGATGCATAAACAGCAGTGGTACATCAGTACATGATGTAGTGGAGAAATACAGATGACTCGACCTGCAGTTGAGAAATCTTTATTTTAATAGTGAAATTTGTACTCTTGTGAATTAAAGTTTTTGTTCCAAAATGGAAAGTGACAAAATATATACTGAAATAATTCCTTTGTTCTCTAATCCATCTTGGTGGCATTCTGTTTCTCTTGTACTGCACATATTCACTATCACTATTACTTTCTCTACTGTGTACAGTAAGTAGGGGAAGTATTGTATTCCACCCAAAAATTCGATACCGAGATTTCACCCGGAAATACATGTTTCGAGACCCCCTGAATCCAAAAAAAGTATTTTTGGAAACATGTCCGTGTGTGTGTCTGTGAACAGCATAACTCAGAAACGAACAGTCACATAAACTCCAAACTTGGTATTTAGGTTCGGTATCTTCCAGAGATGCGACACGAAGGTTTTCAAGAAAATCCCCCCACCCCAGATTACCCTTAACATGAAACATTTTTTGAAAATTTTAATTTTCTGAAAAATGGCTCTTAACGATTTTGATTAAAATATCATATTTTTAAGATATTTTCATGACAAATGAAATGTATATCTTGAATTTTCTGGGAATGTCTCCAAAAGTATTCTTCATTGTGAACGACTTTTACATAACTGGTAAACCATAAGAGATAGACAAAATTTTACTACACAAAAAATGTAGATCGCATTAAAATACACAATTTATGTCATATACAATTTTTTTTTTTGTTGAGTGAACCATTTTCGAGATATTGCTTGTTATTCCCTTAAATTTTGCAATATTTATTTTCTCAAATGGGAATTCGTTATTCAGTTTTTTTTATACTTGACATACAAAGAGAATGGAATACTCCAGATAGCAACCAGTTCTTAAAACATTTGACTATCGCTTAAAGCCTAGCAATTCCCTTGCACCTACAAGAAAATTAGCAATAAGATTAACATCTCGATTAACATGAAGCATATGGAGAATAAGAGTTTGTAAAAATAGTTTGTACATGAGTAGAGAAAGTCATGAGAGTGTAAGACATCAGATTTTTTTATATACTTCTGCTACACCACTTTTCACTGTGCTGTGCTAACATCAATTTAGATTTGTAAATGGTGGAAAATTGCCGTTTAGGGCTTTAACCGTTTCACTGCTAAGCTCAAGTTAACTCGATAGCAACATTTTGCTGCTGTGTTGCTGAAATCGAGTATACTCCATTGCATGTCACTGCATTCTTCTAATGCACACAACTTCCAAACCACTTGCATTAAAGTGAAGCAAGAAGCATGTCTTCTTCTGCCATCTCTTGGCAGTATACTGAGACTAATTACAATGTGATGTCTGGTGTTGTATACATCTGCAGTCTTTTATAGTAAAGTCTGCACCAAGTCACATGCTAGCTGCGGGGAATTACAGCACACTACTGCCAGTTGAGTTAAGATGGCATTATTCCATGTTGGTCATGTGCATTCCGACCAGGAACTTTAAGATATTTTCATGACTTTGGAACCAGAAGAGGAGTTACATTTCTGTTCTAGTGAAAGTAAAAATAAACAAGAAATAGCGATATTACGGGTGCATTCCATTTGTGTAAAAGGCCACAAATGGAAGTGCCTTTGTTTCACTGGAAAGATGACGTATGTGCTGCAAATCCATGCATTTGACAATAGTGTTGCAGGAATTACAGCTGGGACTTTAAGTACTGCTTTGCAGGCAGTAGGCTATTTATGTCATTCTTATTGTGTGGATGTAATGCAAAAAATAGGGAGCAAACAAACAGTTTTTAGTTATTTATGACCAACATGGTTCCATCCTCTCCTTCCTCTCGACTTCAAAAATGGTATGACACTAATCTGGATGAAATGTATGTGTGTTTAGCACTTACCATGCTTATGCCAAGAATCAAAAAGTCTTCAAGGGAAGAATATTGGTCCACCGATCCTCTCATCGAAACACCCTGGTTCCAGAATATCATCTTACGCTACAGGTATTTGTTTTCTTAACCTTCCATTTCTGCGACAAAACACAATTGGCAGGTGACTGATTATACAAACTAAGAATTATAGATCACCTTGGATATAAATTCAGTTCAATATTAAGCCTATTCTCAAATATTTACATTGATGAAGGTATGGTGCTATTCAAGGGTAGGTCATCTACGGACAGTTCACTCCTCCTAAAAGAACTAGATTTGGTATCAAATTGTTCATAATTTGCGTTTGTGAGACAGGGTACATTTTAGATTTCATAGTGTATACTGGCAAGCAAACCGAAATTATTGCTATTTAGGATTTTGGTATGTTTGTAGCTGTAGTGCAGACCCTGATAGAAAAATATTCTGGGGAAGGGGCACAGTTTATGGTTTGATAACTGGTATTCCAGTCCCTTACTGGGTGAAACTGAAGCCAAATTCACAGATAATATAATGGTATTAAGATGGTTAGACATGAAGTGTGCATGCTTTCAACCTTCCACAACAATCGGAAAAAGTCAAATAATGTTAGACAAACAAAAGAATCCCATTTATAAGCCCGAGCGTGTAATTGACTATAACCGAAGCATGGGATCAGTTGACAAATATGTTGCTTTCTTTTTGTTCATTTGAGGCAGTATTTTAATACCTGAATAATTTCAATTGTATTTTATATAAAAGTAAATTCAATAACAGCTCGCCTTGAAACAATACATATGTAATAATTATTTAGATTGTATGTAACAGTCATTGCAAATGCTTATTTTTATTGTAAACATATTTTAATAATGTTATGTGAATACATTATATACTCTAATAATGCAAGAACTGTGAGAATAATAAGTTTTAGGTTGCTAACAATGAGTAATAATGAGGTAATCGTGGCAATAATGTGTTTAGAATTTGAAAATGTACTGGTCATGATTAGATCAACAATGACGTAGTTTCAGTGACAGTTTTAAAATAGCCATCAACAGCAAAGAAAAGTTTTAAATTAAATGCAGATATTCTATTGGACTAGAATTAGCCAATCAGAGACTTGCAATATCGAAGCTATGGGTTTTGACCGTTGAGGTTACTCAGTTGCTGGCGAGACTTGATAGAGTACAGATGGGAAAATGTGTTCTCTACGGGTGATTAGTAAAAACAGATATACGCGCTAAGTGAATGTATAAAAGTTTCTCACAGTTCTTTTAAAAAGTGTAGTGTTGTATAAATATGTGCAAGAATTTAAATAAAAGAAGTGAAATTTAAAACTTTAATTCTGTGATGTTTACAATTATTGTCATACCGCGCCCTACCCAAGAAACATGACTCTAATGTAAGACTGACGCCGCCGAGGCAAAATTTAAACAGTAATATTACGTAAGCATAAATTACAAATCGACGCCCAAAGCGTGTTACAAACTACATATAACATTTCTTCAAGTTTACGTAAACATATATTACATAACAGCACACTTCAAGTTAGCTCCCAATTGCGGGGCAGATAAAGTAATATACGTAATTTATTACGTGAACTAAATAACAGTTGAAGAACATTACTTCAAGTTACCTCCCATACGTGGGGCAGTTAAACGTAAAGCATCTACCCATCACCTTTCTCACATTCCATGCGCAAATACATCATGTGGCACAAAAAGTTCTTTTTTTCCATCTTCTAGATTTATCTGTTTTAAATTCCCACATCTTATATAATGTAAACACTGGTGCAAAGATTACTCTTGCAGATTTACATTTAGAAGTAACTCAAAAGCTGCTAAGAAAGCAGGCCTTTCCAAAACAATCAAGTAAAACAGGATGCCCCTCCACATCAGGCTGATTGTCCTCTTCGTTTGAAAGAAAGGCTTTTTCCATCCCTTGTAAACCCCCCCCCCCCAAGAAAAGAAAAAGAACCCAACAAGACATTGTACAGTCTGTTCTAATATGAAAACAACTGAGAGAAAGAGGAGAGAATCCAGGTATATGTGCTCCCAGTGTAACGTGGCCTTGTTTCGAGAGATACCACACCCTCCAGTATTAGGGTTTAGGGTGAAAATGAAAACGTTACTTTTGTGTGTTTTGCCATATATTTCTGCAAGAAACTGGTAGTTTGTTTGAAGTTTACGTATAAGAAAGACTATTAAAGGAAGACTATTATATTCATATTAATGCATTATAGATTGTAATCAGTGGCATGCAACAAATAACCCAAAGTTGCAGGTTCAAACCCGATCGAGGGCGATAGATGTTTTTGGCTGTAAAAATTCTTAGCATGGCTCCCTTTGGTAGGGAAGTAAAGCCAGTGGTCTTGGTTGTAGATTTACAGCACGTAAAAGAACCTCAAGCCTGATAAAGAGGCCTCTGAGCAAAATTTCTGATCTTTCACGCCCAATATAGAATTGGATGCTAAGGGCCACAGCAGCTAAAGAGAGTGCATAAATAAAATTTTTGCAACAAATAATTTCAAAAGAAAGAATAAATTATCACATTTTCTGCAAAATGGTATGGATATAAAACTGAAAAAGGTAAGATTGTAGCATGAAGTGTTATTTCCTTCCTCTTAAATATAGAAATATGACATTTAAAATGTTGGCAGAACTCGGCACATGAAGTATGTGTACATCAGTAATGCGGTAGCAGTGAAAGGGTTAACTGGCAATGCAGGCCTCAGTAACCATGGTTGGAGAAGCAGGTGTTTTACCAAAACATTGTTTTAACATATATTATCCCAGTTAAATAAGATTATTGCTGTTTGGAAAACTGGCCCTTAATAGCAAATGATGTTGAATGTATGAATGGTGAATTCACGTTTGTAAATGGGAATGATTAAAGTACACTTAATAATGCCCTTTGGCTAGCTTATTTGTGCAGTGTTGGTAGGATTACAAATTTAAGTTCAAACAGTAGTCATTTTCTTTTCATCGCTGAAGTGAAAGTGTTTTGAAATTATCATAGTCTGCTACAAATGATTTCGAAATCATTGACCAATTTGCTAGTCACCAAGTGGCGAGGATTTGGAAATATATAGTAGCATTTCATTGGCCTATTCATGAAAAAAATGAAGTGATTTACCTAAACATCATAATTACTAAAATACAGTCATAAAATATTTATATTTACCTGCAGTGTAAATGTCATCCAAAAAAAAGACAGAATCATGTGGTCGTACTTCATTGTTTGATCATTTAATACTATATACTATGCGGCGGAATGTTGGCTTCTTTAGGATTTAGTTTGTGCGATAAGAACTCTATATTTACCTCAGGGCGTGTAACAGGTAAGATTCCTTATTATGAATAACTTAAATGCAAGTATTTCTTTTCCAACTTAAATTCTCTTTTATTTTTATATAATTTTCTTTTACATTAATTTATACCCTTCTTTATAATTCATTTGACTTATCAAATATACTTATAGTATATCAAAGTGAAAACTGGTTATTGCATTCTGAATACTATTGGAGTATTATTTTACATAACTGGAATACTGTCTGCATATTGGACTGCACAGTTTGAATGCAAGTGAGACATTGCTTATTCCTACTAGGAGAAGAATTTTACTTACTGTTCCTTAGCAATACCTTTAGTTTTCTTAATATTTCTTTATAGAAAGAACAAGTTTGTTTACTCCATGCTCATCTAAAGCAATTGATACAAATTTTGTTTATTTATAAATTTGGTTAAAGTTGGCCATGATATAGTTTAAATTACTGTTATTTTAATAAAGAAACTGAACTTTTGAATATATATGTTAACAAGGAATAAATTCATAATCCCATAATAATAAATATAATAATCATGATAACAACACCAAAGATATGTTAATAATGCATACAACATATAGGGTAGTTAAATTATGTTTGAACCCACTCGCGGCCTCTCTCTACTGTGCGAGACAACTGGCAGTCGCCAGGGAAATTATGCCGGCAGAGGCAGACTAAAATCCTTACCTTATAATAGTCTGTCTCATTATGATCAGAAAATTTGAGTGTGGTGTGCAATAAGTGCTAGAAGAACAATAGGGCCCATATTCTTTGATGAAACAATAAATGCAGAGCGATATCAGAGGTTAATTCTGAGGCCATTTTGCAATTGCTTGACAGAAGAGAAATTGTATGGTTGGTTTGAGCAAGATTCTGCAACAGCACATACGACTGCCAAATCATTAATGCAATAACTGAAGTGTTTGATGACAGAATAAATAGCGTTGATTTGTGGCTCCCCTCGTTCTCCTGACCTAACGAGTTGTGATTTTTATTTATAGGTTAAGATTGTTAATCAATATAATTAGAATTTTGTATAATTGGTAAACTGTAAGATGGACAAAATCATACTGTACAAAAAAATGTAGTTCTGTTATAGCACACAATTTATGTCAGTTTTGTGTTAACAATTTCCAACATATTCTTTATTATTGGCTGTAAAAAAGTTTCTCATGTTCATGCAAAGAACATAGAATTCCAATCACATAGTGATTCACTTTTTAAAAATCTTATCACTTTAGCGTACTGTAATCTTCTTTTATACAATGGAATGTGTAAATAAAGTTTTTCTGGATTAACAAGAAGTACATATACCCCCACCACTGTATCTTTGCACATGACAGTTCGTGTGGCTTCGCGTAAGGTTGGCTACATTGTGGTTGTGACGTTGCCAGAATGGCTAGTAAACAACAACAGCTGATTGTTCTTTCTATCATGTCTAAGCCGCATACAAAAAGTGTACGTAAGTAGCAAACGTCAGTGAATAATAACTATTTCGTATTATTGTTAATTGAAAATAAGCGATATAAGCAGCTTTGGTATGGTCGGATACTCCTTTCTATGATAATAGGCATAAATATGTCTACGTATGCCGTCTAATTGGAAAGCATCAAGATTTGTGACTGGACGAGGCTGCATTCTTTTCTTCCCTGGAGTTGATAGAAATACCAGTTGTGTTCCAGATGGTTCAGGAATTTTGTCCTCTTTCTCTTGGAGTTTCACTCCCTTGTAAATAACAGTTCTCGTGATTAGTCCAAGAACTGCTGCAGTTCGTTTTACGGCTTTATCAGCAGGAATAGAGGGATTGCCATGAAGCTTCACGTACTCCTTTTCCTGTTCAAAGAATTCTCGGGTTCTTAATAGTTCCAATGCCTGACTATTAAGTGGCACACCTCAGCGCAAAGGATTTTCACTTTGTGAATCATCACTCGGTGATCGGCATCATTTTTTCAGACATTGTCACACTTAAGTTTTGTTTAAATAAATAATATGAATGAAATATATATATATATATATATATATATAAAATAGATAAATATAAATAAATATATATGTATAAATGAACAATAACAAAACTATCAAACAATAACCACAAATATAAATAACAATGAACAATATGTAGCTTGCAAAGAACAGCTCGATGCTCGTGCTAGATTCACAAACTGAAGCACATGGTTGGGAATAGTTACATCCGCCAACAGAGCCAATTTTAGTTCCGGTTCCGCTTTGTCATTGACCATTTGGAATGCTGCCTTGTGATTGGCTTAGGAAGTCAAACGGTTGAAGCTTTTCATTTGTTTTTTTGCGAGTGTACCAACTTAAACCTAGCTGTTAAGTGCGACGTTACAGCGGCGGGGGTATAGAAGAATAAGCTTATAGTTTGTACACTATTCAATTTAAAACTGGCCAGCGTCTGAGAGAAGACAGAGCTCGAATCAGGTACTTCCATGAGCATTGGGACAGCCAGGCTTTGTTCACAAGAGTGTGTATATTCTTGTAGTTATAATGGGAAACAACTATAATCACAAAAGTCTTCAGAGAAAATAATTCATATACTGATTTAAGGCAGACATGTTTCAGCACTGAATATTTGTAACCAAACCACGCTTGATTATCAAGTGGAGCAACTATTAACACTCTTAGGCCGCTAGGTGTAAACCTCTCTTTAAAAAACTGGGGATCCTCCCACTTCCCTGCATTTACATATATGCAGTTATTCTGCTTATAGTCAAGAACATTAATGCTTCTGATTCACTATTCATAACTAATAATATGGTGCATGAACACAATACTAGGGAAAATACACAAATACATGTGACCAGCTGCAACACCTCGCTCAACCAAAAAAGTATCTTATTCTCTGGCATTAAACTTTATAATAATTTACCAAGTAATATTAAGGCAATTAAAAATGTAAACCAGCTGAAATCCAGTCTCAAGGCACATCTAGTTAACCACTCCTTTTATTCTATTAATGATTTCCTTGAACACAAATGTATATCATGAACCATAGTATTTAGCATGTAAATACCTATTGTATATAATGTAAAAACATATTGTATATATTGCAAAAACCTATTATTGTTTATGTTTATAGCTTGACGTGTCCAATAGTGAATGTACATTGTACCAAACCACTTTAACGGATGAATAAACTAACTAACTAACTAGCTTCTAGATAGTTTGACCAAAGACAAATGGGACGAAGTATATATATTGTAGGATAGCAACAAAAAATAGGACTATTTCTTTGATATTATAAAACTGCACTTAAATACGCACTGCCCAATCAAAAATAAAAGAGTTAATACACTATGTAACCAGCATATTACAATCCCATTAGATATAAAAAAAATTAGGTATAAGATGGATTATCACACCTTCTACAAATCAACAAACTTAGATGTATATAGGGATAAATACAATAAAGTCAAGTAATACGGCAAAGACTGTGTGGGGAATAGTAAAAGAACACCATGTAAACAATATGCAACATAAAAACGTAACCTTAGAAGTAAACAGTGAGATAGTAAAAAACCCTGAAACAGTTCGTCAGATTTTTAATAACTATTTTCTTAATATGGGAACAGATAAAAATAATTTGATCACAGAATACAACTCGCAGGACAACTGGGCTATAATCAACCTTTACTTAAAAGCAACCACTAAAACGGAACTAGAAAAAATAATGAATTAAAAAATAACACATCAACAGGGTGGGATGAAATATCAACAAAAATTCTAAAAATCTGTAAATATGCCTTGTTAGATATACAGGAAGAGCCAAAAAACTACGAACTGGCTGCGCTGTGTTTTTCCTGTCTGCGTTCTCGGCACTCGCTGTCTGCCACTATCATAGAAAGGCGCAGATGAAACCATACAAAATTTTTAAAACTACTTTTAAAGGCTTTACTTAACAACTTTAAGAAAGGAGATGCTGAAACTGGCCATCGTCGTTGTCCATACATTTTTGGCACCTCTTTAGGAAACTATCCATCACTCGTAGTTCACGTTGAGAAATTTCCTGGCAGATATTTTGTTTTAATTCTTCCAGGGTATGTGGGTTTGTCTTGTACACTTTGTGTTTTAAGTTACCCAAGAGAGAGAAATCACAGGAGGTTAGGTTGCGGGACCGAGGGGGCCACAAATCTCTACTAATAATTCTGTCCTCAAGCACTTTCAATTATTCTCATCGAAATATTGGCCGTATGAGCCGTTGTTGAAAAATCATGATTTTTTTTAGGAAAGGATATAAACTAAGAAAGACCGAAAAGTGGTATTAGGAAGGAACAGAGCTGGAAGTAGTGAGAACAATTGACTATCTAGGAGTAAGGCTCAGTAGTGCAGAGAATTGGGGAGAAGAGAAGAAAAAATCTGATGTGTTACACTCACATGACTTTCTCTACTCTTGTACAAACTATTTTTACAAACGCTTATTCTCCATCTACTTCATGTTAATCGAGATAAACATTTGCAGGCTCTATCTTATTGCTAATTTTCTTGTAGATGTAAGGGGAATATATATTTACAAGGACAATATAGAAATACAGTAGCCTTTAAGCACATACATATCTCTTAATAACTGGTTGCTAGGTGCAGCACCATTATCTTTGCCACAGATTAATACTCTTTGCATATCCAAGACAAAAAAATGAATAACGAATTCCCATTTGAGAAAATAAGTATTGAAAAATTTAAGGGAATAACAAGCAATATCTCGAAAATGGTTCACTCAACAAAAAAAATGTTTATGACATAAATTGTGTATTTTAATGCGATCTACATTTTTTGTGTAGTAAAATTTTGTTTATCTCTTATGGTTTACCAGTTATGGAAAAGTCGTTCACAATGAAGAATACCTTTGGAGACATTCCCAGAAAATTCAAGATATACAGTTTATTTGTCATGAAAATATCTTAAACATATGGTATTTTAATCAAAATCGTTAGAGCCATTTTTGAGAAAATTAAAAGTTTCGAAAAATGTTCCATGTAAAGGGTACTCTGGGGTGGGGGGATTTTCTTGAAAACCTTCGTGTCGCATCTCTGGAAGATATTGAACCTAAATACCAAGTTTGGTGCTTATCCGACTGTTCGTTACTGAGTTATGCTGTTCACAGACAAACCACACACGGACATGTTTCCAAAAATGCTTTTTTTTTTATTCAGGGGATCTCAAAACATGTATTTGCGGTGAAATCTCGGTATCGAATTTTTGGGTGGAATACAATACTTCCCCTACTTACTATACGTAGTAGAGAAAGTAAAAAGTATACTAGCAAAGGGGAAACAACAATCCAGGTAATCAGAGAATATGTGAACAAAATATCAGAAATGTAAATTGCACGGCTAGAAAGGATATATAGCACAGTGGGGGAAGCAACAATGTTGTACACAGCAGAGATATGGGGGCTGCAAAAAGGATGGGAGAATGTAGGTGCTATACATAGGAATTTCTGCAAAATAAGTCTGGGATTAATTACCAATGAGGTCACTAAATGGAGTAGCACTAGCAGAACTAGGGAAGGTAGGAGCTAAAGGCAAAATGGTAGAAAGGGCAATCAAATACTGCTTCAGAATAAAGCTACTAGAGGAAAATGAGAAACTAAAGCAATGCTTGGTTGTACAGGACAAAAAAGAAGCTTGGATGCACAAGATACAGACAACATTGGAAGAAATAGGAATGGGGGAAACATGTGCAGAAAGAAACAACAAAAGTAAGGGTTTCTGGAAAGAAATTAGAACAAGAGTGGAGGATATTGAAAAGTAAGAAATTGAGTAGTTTCAAGGAAAAAAGGTCATTAATTGATAATACATATTCAAAAATGGAATGGGGAAAAGAAAGATACATTGAAGTATGCCACAAAGAGCCCAGAATGTGGTATGCATGGGTGAGGACAGGTATAATGAATTTAAGTGGTCTAACAGGGAGAAGGGGATGTACTAAATGTAATGGATTGCATTACAATTTGCATTATATTCTGGAATGCGAGGGCACTGATAAAGGAAGAGAGAATTTAATACTAGAGAAATGGAAAAATTGACCAATAGAGCTAAAAGCTAGGAAGATTTTTAATAAAAGATCAAATGAATGTGTGGAGAAAGGGGGAAAATATTTAGGAAAAATTAGGTTAAAGTGGTTAAAAGAGACGTGAAGAAAATTGGAGAAAATATGGCAAGGCAAAAAAGTAAATAGTAGAAAATTATACTTCCCCATTATATATACAACAGAATGTTAAATAAGGGGAAGAAAAATAATAAGCAACTCTATTGTATTGTAAGCATTGTATAAATTGCATGTAAGTACGAGACAATAAATCATTCATACAAGGTAAACAGAAGAGAATCGTCTAGATATTTCTTTATAGAAAACAAAATATTAACTGTAGTATCTTTATATGTCTATAAAGTAATTATGTTAGTAACCAGTAATGAGGGACCTGGTAACTAAAATAAGAACTATCACAAGTATGAAACAAGTACACAAAATAATTACCACAGAATAAACATAAATAAAAAGATAACAGATAAAGATCCCTTAATAATTGGCAAAATATTGTTTAATAAACTACCAAATACACTAAAGGCAAACTATTTAAAAGTGAATTAAACAATTTTCTAATATAAAAGTGTATTAATTAATTTTGAAGATTTACAAGCTAGTAACAGTGATGTGTCATAATTTAAAATAAAGAGAGTTGAAGGTTGTTACACTACCTCACTAAAATGTCCTTACTTGAACGCGTTTCAGCAGACGGTTTGCTCCCATCGTCAGCATGTTTTCAAGTGATTTTGCCGGTTATTGTCTTTGGAATGTGTGTGGTTAGTGGTGTTCTCTGGTGCTAGCCTGATGAACCTCCAAAGGCTGCTGGGTGGTGGCAGTTCGAAATTCATTAGGTGATTCCTGTGTTTGACGATAGGTATTTTTTCCCAGATGTCAAATTCTTTGTTGCTGTTGATAGGTTTTAAGAGTTCTATGTTCGGAGTGATCATGGTTTGAAGACCAGAAATGATGTGCTACTGCTGATTGATCTGGCTGCTTTTGGTAAATGCATCTCATATGCTCTTTAAGTCTTATTTCAAGATTTCTTTTGGTTCTTCCTATGTATACCAGGTTACAGTCATTACAATCAATTTTATATATGCCAGCTGATTTATCGTTGGGGATAGGATCTTTTGTTCTGTTGCATAGTAGTTTCTGTATATTGTGGTTATTCTGTGGAGATAGGGTGATGATGTATTTCTTGAAAATCCTTTGAAATTTATGATGTGTCCAAGGGTGATAAGTGAATTTCCTATATGCTTGTGTTTTTTGTTGTCTGAGTAAAGTAGTCATTTGTTGGATGTATTTATGTCTTTCAAACTTTTTTATCTTCTTATCTAAGATGCTTTGAAATTATTAAATTTACAAAAAAAAGATCTATTAAATTCACAATAGAAAAAGAAGAAAATGGCCAATTACCTTACCTAAACATCAGGATCATCAGAAATAATGCACACAACAAACTAACGTTTGGCATTTACAGGAAACCAACTCACCAGAAAATTATATTAAAAACAATAGCTACAATCCTTCAAACATGTAATTTTAAATAGTATTGCAAACAAGTTAGTACATATACCATTGGAGAAAGAGGAATACCGGAAAGAATACCAACACATATCAACATAGCCACTATGAATGGATACCAGAAAAAAACAAAAGATAAGATAAAAAAGTTTGAAAGACAGAAATACATCCAACAAACGACAACTTTACTCAGACAAGAAAAACAACAAGCATATAGGAAGTTCTCTTACCACCCTTGGACACATCATAAATTTCAAAGGATTTTCAAGAAATACATCATCACCCTGTCTCCACAGAATAACCACAATATACAGAAACTACTATGCAACAGAACAAAAGATCCTATCCCCAACGATAAATCAGCTGGTATATATAAAATTGATTGTAATGAATGTAACCTGGTATACATAGGAAGAACCAAAAGAAATCTTGAAATAAGACTTAAAGAGCATATGAGATGCATTTACCAAAAGCAGCCAGATAAATCAGCAGTAGCACATCATTTCTGGTCTTCAAACCATGATATCACTCCGAACATAAAACTCTTAAAACCGATCAACAGCAGCAATGAATTGGACATCTGGGAAAAAATACATATTGTCAAACACAGGAATCACCTAATGAATTTCGAACTGCCGCCACCCAGCAGCCTTTGGAGGTTCATCAGTCCAGCACCAGAGAACACCACTAGCATACACATTCCCCAGACAATGACCGGCAAAATCAGTTGGAAACATGGTGACGATGGGAGCAAACCGTCTCCCGAAACATGTTTAAAGTAAGAAGCTTTTAATGATGTAGTGTAACAACCTTCAACTGTCTATTTTAAATTAAAAGCGTATGTATAGGCTGGATGAATTATGATTATAAATAATTGTATATACTTGTAATAATGTTTTGACGTATTCCGACAACATATACATGTTACTATGGACAAAAATAAATTCAATTGAGTTGAAAGTATGACTAAAGCTCGTTACAATGCCTCACTTACTGCAGCACACTTAGCTCAGTGTAGGGTTAGCTTACTCTTCCTGAGGTTGCAACTTAAAATCTCCCTAGAACTACTCTTTCATTTTAAATACATGAGTAAAAATATAGCAGGTTTTCTTCAGTTTTTATTTAGTAGTCCTGTCATACGTAGATGGCAACCATTCATGTTCAGTCAAATTAATTTTATAACCACAAATTTCACCATTGTTGTAATTATATTTGTAGGTGATATGAAGTAACACAAGCAATATTATTTAACTATATTGCAGTAAAACCAGTTGTAAAAAATAAAAAAGGTAATATTTTGGATTTAACAAAGGTTAATTGTTAGTGTTAATTTTTTATGAACTTGAGAATAATGTTAAAGGATCCTTTAAATATTTTGGGGAAACACTTTTGAATGTGTAGTCATGGAATCTATTTAATGATAATGTCAATTAGTTCATTACTAAAGCTCACTGCAACATTTAAAATCATCTCCTTTATACAGGGTTATTCAAAAAGAAGGTACAGACTTTAAATATTTATTTCTAATGAACGACAATAGATGGAGACACATGTGATACATCACTGGATAGAGAAAAGTTCAAAATTTTGTTTTGTGTATTCAAAATGAGCAACGTTTGTTATGCGAGGACGATCAGTGTTTTTCCGTTAGCATATGCAACCATCTTGTAAATTTTTTATGACGAGGTGGCTCTTTGTTGAACTTTCAATGAAATGCGCACTGCAATGAAACAATGGATTCACTCTTTGCGTAAAAAAACTACTTTTCCTGTGGCGTCGCTATTTTCTCGTAAACAAACACAGCGTCGCTGCAGGCTCTGAATGGAACTAATAGGTTGGCAGCTTAAAACTTTCAACTTTCCTCTATTCAATAATGTGTCATATGTGTTGTTATCAGTTGCCATTCATTAAAAATAAATGCTTAAAATCTATTCCTTCTTTTTGAATAACCCGGTACTTTGTTCTTAACAGAAGCATACTATGTGTAAGTGCCTCGTATACCACGAATAAGCATTTGTTCTGCTCTCTGTTGCAGGTCCCGCGCCGGATTCTGTTACTAATGCTATCTTTGAGATAACCAAGCAAATAAAGGAATATGCAATTGTACCTGACTTGGAGTGTGATATCTCAGTGATTGGAACCAAGAGCTTCACGGTAAGAGTTTACTTGGGCAATTCTATAATGACAGCAAGGGACCCAGTTCACTCAGCGGTGTAAACACTGCATTTCAGTTCTCACCATGCCATTGTTTTGCTTGGAGAAGCTCATTTAACAAAATGGTGTATAATGTTTGAAACCCAAGTACAGAGCACTGGTTAAATTCTTAATTATAGCAAAACACAGCTTGGCTTGGCAGTATGTGTGGGACTATTCTGAGGGAATACAGCGATAGGACGGCATATACAATTCTCTAAATCTTGGAGGAATAAGGCACTAGTATTTGAATAAATTAAAAAATTAGGGTTTAATAAAGCTACAGGAATTTGTCTTCCAGGCAAACTTTGGAAAGAATGATAAATCAAAAATTGAGTTTTATTTATGGACACTGTTTAACTACCATAGTTCTTAGCATCCCATTCTATATTG
This sequence comes from Deroplatys truncata, assembly GCA_030765065.1. Classification (NCBI taxonomy): domain Eukaryota; kingdom Metazoa; phylum Arthropoda; class Insecta; order Mantodea; family Mantidae; genus Deroplatys; species Deroplatys truncata. The sequence continues at coordinate 172,316,860 of CM060985.1, forward strand.
GACGTGAAAGACCGCAAATTTTGCTCATGGTTTGAACCCGTGGCCTTGGGAACTAGAGGCTAGTAAGCAACCACTAGAGTGAATGATAAAGGAGGATTTTAGTAAACTTGATAAAATAACACTGATGTGTTGCATTCACGTGACTTTCTCTACAAGCCACTCTTACATCAGCTTATTTTTCTACCCACTTATTGTTAGTAGAGATAAACTTTCATCGCACATTTTGTTTTAGGTATAAGGATGATACAGTAGCCTAAAGTGATAGTCAGATTTTTAAAAAGAATGTGTCGCTATGTGATGACTGAAATTCCATGTTCTTGTAGAGCACAAGAAAAAAAAATTCTGATGTGTTACACTCGAATGACTTTCTCTTCTCTTGTACTAACTATTTTTACAAACGCTTATTCTCAATAAGCTTCATGTTAATCGAGATGTTAATCTTATTGCTAATTTTCTTGTAGGTGCAAGGGGAATTGCTAGGCTTTAAGCGATAGTCAAATGTTTTAAGAGCTGGTTGCTATGTGGAGTATTCCATTCTTTTTGCATGTCCAGGACAAAAAAAGAATTACGAATTCCCATTTGAGAAAACGCATAAGTATTGGAAAATTTAAGGGAATAACAAGCAATATCTCGAAAATGGTTCACTCAACAAAAATGTATATGACAAAAGTTGTGTATTTTAATGCGATCTACATTTTTTGTGTAGTAAAAGTTTGTCTATCTCTTATGGTTTACCAGTTATGTGAAAGTCGTTCACAATGAAGAATACTTTTGGAGAGATTCCCAGAAAATTCGAGATGTACATTTTATTTGCCATGAAAATATCTTAAACATATGCCACTTTAAACAAAATCATTAGAGCCATTTTTGAGAAAATTAAAATTTTCGAAAAATGTTCCATGTAAAGGGTAATCTGGGGTGGGGGATTTTCTTGAAAACCTTTGTGTCACATCTCTGGAAGATACTGAACCTAAATACCAAGTTTGGTGTTTATCCGACTGTTCGTTTCTGAGTTATGCTGTTCACAGACAGACACACGGACATGTTTCCAAAAATGTTTTTTTTTTTTTTTTTTTTGGATTCAGGGGGTCTCAAAACATGTATTTCTGGTGAAATCTTTGTATGGAATTTTTGGGTGGAATACAATACTTCCCCTACTTACTATTTGTACTAGAGAAAGTAATGAATAGTGACTTACAGCTTGAGAAAAGTAGGAAATTCAAACCTATAAGAGAAAATATCATGTAAGAGTGGTTAACACCACAGAATTTATTTTTTGACATAAATTGTGTGCTTTTAATGACCTCTCCATGTTTTTTGTTGTAATAGGGTGTTTATTGATATTGGAAATATACTTGAATTAGTAATTACATACTGGAAAAAACTGATGTGATACATTCACATGCCTTTCTCTACCATTTTTTGTTTATTAATGGGTATACAAATTATTCCTTATAGCTTATTTTTCTACCTCCTACATTTTAGTCAAAATAAACCTTTACAGAAACAGCTACATTACACATTTAGTTATGGATACAAAGCAACAGCGATAGTCAAATGTTTAACAACTGGACGCTATATGCTGGCCTTAAAATTCCATACTGTTTCCATGACATCGCAAGAAGTAGCTGATGTCAACAGGACTTTAAAAGAATGAGCAAGTACAGTAGGGATGATAGTTGTGTGCCAGTGAGCTATTTTCCTAGCGCATTGAAGAGAGTCATGCCTAACGCCAGTTACTCTCCTACAGGCAGCTGTCTGTCTGCTGGAAGACGGACTTCACCGATACAACAAACACACAACACCACACCGCTGCTTGACTGGTTTATTGTCACTATGTTCAGATTCCTCTATCATTCTTTTATATTTATACATTATACAAAACCTTGTCAGACGAATGCATTGTCGTAAACTAGCAGGAGCTTTATTAGTGTGATAAACACTCTAGGCCAGAAATATCACCAGCATCGTTTTCTTCTGCAAGACTTTCCCTTTCATCTCTTCAGTCTTCTTCTCCTTCACTGTCGCTATATTCCCTACCTTGTATTACAAAATCTTCTATGACATTTTCAAACAGGCCTTGTTTTAGTTTTTCTTCAATATTTGTCTTCCTACTTCATAACGTGTTGACAGGCATTTTCCCACTTTTCCATGTTAATGTCAACATGTTATTAGCTAAGCTTAATAAATAACATCATCTAATTTAAAAGGGTGTTCTACCAAGCTACCCATTGCTTTATATCGGCCCAAATGAGTTCTGCTCAATAAAGACCCGATGAATAGGGCTGTAATCGGAGAAAATTGTTTGCCTGTCCTACAAACAACGTATATTTTCGGAACAGGCTTTGACCCTTACTTAGGTTGTAAAGCTCCAAACTTGCATCCTTTCATGCATCTTATTTTGGTATGACGCGTTGGGGCCTTTTCCAACTGCACACTATGGTACTGTGCATTATCAATCACCAAAACAGGCCTGGGAGGCAAGTTAGGAATTAGTTTTTCCATTAGCCATTTTTTGTATTTTTCCCATCATTTGTGGTATATTAACTTGTTTTATTTTTACATAAAAATTTGCAGAAGGCAAGAACCTCCAATAAACACACTAAAATATACAATCCAAATTTAATTATAGAAACACAGGAGCATCATTTAGGGAGGCAGGGGGGTCAATTTCCCCCCTCCCCCTACATTACAAGAAATAATTAGGTTACATTATTGCACTACCAAAAGAAAAATTACATCTGTACTTTTAATACAAATATTTCACATTTAAAAAATAAAATACTATTTTCTTTTGGGCCAAATATATCGTTAAAATCCATATGAAAATTCTGAAAACTGCTCCAAGCAATGTTGCCCCCCTCCCGCATGCAGAAACTGAAATGATGCTCTTATAGAAACATATAGTAACTAATTTATAAACAGAAAGTTCAAGGTAGCATAGTCATAAACAGATGGCTGGCAAGAGACATGTTACTCGGACTACTGCTGCCGCAAGACTGAACTGATTACACACACTGTGCATGCCCGAGAATTGGGGCTCGCTCACTGTCCAGATAACCAGTGCGCATCCAGGCTTCACCAGCACAGAACCATTGTCCCTACTGTAGTGTACAATTTGAACCATTAATAACGATATCTCAGAAATGGCTTGTGCCACAAAGAGGGGTTATTTAACATAAATTATTTGTTTTAAAGAGATCTACAATTCTTGTGGAGTAAGTTTTCATCTCTCACTTGATGTTTAGCAGTTCACAAAATTCCTTTTGAATGAAGAGGACTTCAGAGGATATCTCCAGAAAATTCAAGATATGCATTTTATTTGTCATGTAAATATCTTTAATATATGGTATTTTAATCAAAATTGTGAGAGGCATTTTTTAGAAAATCAAAATTTTGAAAAATGTTCCATTTAAAGAGTAGTTTGGGGTAGGGGGATTTTTTTTGAAAATCTTTTTGTCACATCTTTGGAAGCCACTGAACCTAAATATCAAGTTTGATGTTTTATCCAACATTTTGTTTTCGAGTTATGCTGTACACAGATACAGACCTTTTTCTAAAAATGCTTTTTACTTTCTCTACTACGTATAGTAAGTACGGGAAGTATTGTATTCCACCCAAAAATTCGATACCGAGATTTCACCGGAAATATATGTTTTGAGATCCCCTGAATCCAAAAAAAGCATTTTTGGAAACATGTCCGTGTGTGTGTCTGTCTGTGAACAGCATAACTCAGAAACGAACAGTCGGATAAACACCAAACTTGCTATTTAGGTTCAGTATCTTCCAGAGATGCGACATGAAGGTTTTCAAGAAAATCCCCCCACCCCAGATTACCCTTTACATGGAACATTTTTCGGATATTTTAATTTTCTCAAAAATGGCTAACGATTTTGATTAAAATATCATATGTTTAAGATATTTTCATGACAAATAAAATGTATATCTTGAATTTTGTGGGAATGTCTCCAAAAGTATTCTTCATTGTGAATGACTTTTGCATAACTGGTAAACCATAACAGATAGACAAAATTTTACTACACAAAAAATGTAGATCGCATTAAAATACACAATTTATGTCATATACATTTTTTTTGTTGAGTGAACCATTTTCGAGATATTGCTTGTTATTCCCTTAAATTTTTCAATACTTATTTTCTCAAATGGGAATTCGTTATTCATTTTTTTTTGGTCTTGGATATGCAAAGAGTATTAATCTGTGGCAAAGAGAATGGTGCTGCACCTAGCAACCAGCTATTAAGAGATATGTATGTGCTTAAAGGCTACTGTATTTCTATATTGCCCTTGCAAATACAAAACAAGGGGAACATAGTGGGCCTTAAGCGATAGCTCAATATTTTTAGAACTGGTCGCTATGTGTAAAATGTAATTCTCTTTGCATGTCAAAAGATTGTTTCTGCAAATGTTTATCTCGATTAATATGAAATAGATGGAGAATAAGAGTTTGTAAAAATAGTTTGTACAAGAGTAGAGAAAGTCATGTGAGTGTAATACATCAGATTTTTTTTATATCTACTACATTTTAATCCAAATACACCTTTACAGAAACAGCTACATTACACATTTCGTTATAGATACAAAGGGAACAGCAATAGTCAAATGTTTAACAACTGGACGCTATATGCTGCCTTAAAATTCCATACTGTTTCCATGGCATTGCAAGAAACAACTGAATGTTGAAAGGACTTTAAAATAATGACGAATATTGAACAATTCGAACCAGTAATAACGGATATCTCAGGAAAGGCTTATGTCACAAAAAAGCTTATTGGAAATAAATTGTGTGTTTTCAAGAGATGTAAATGTTTTGTATAGTATGTTTGTATCTATGGCTTAACATTTACCAGTTATGCAAGATTATACAAAATTCCTTCCGAATGAAGACTTCAAATGCTACTCCCAGAAAATTCAAGATATTCATTTTATTTGTTATGTAAATATCTGTAATATATGGTATTTTGATCAAAATTGTTAACCATCTTTAGAAAATCAAAGTTTTCAAAAAATGTTAGATGATAATTGTAGAGGATAATTAGGGATGTGGGGATTTTTCTTCAAAATCTTCATGTCGCATCTTTTGGAAGATAGTGAACATAAATACCAGGTTCAGAGTGACGCAAGGACATCAGCTGGTGAAACAAGGAAAGTGATTTCACCAAGGAGGGAGGAAGCTAAATTGGCACGTGGGCAGGGCGGGGACGTGGTCTCAGAGTGATGGAATGGAGGGAGAGGAAAGTATTGTGTCGACACCCAGTGGAAGTATACTGGTTTTGGACAGAAATTTAGCGGGACCGTCAAAGAAGAAATAGAGAAGTTTTAGGCCTGCCAAATGCTACAGTTAAGGAATTTACTGTAATTGAAATGCAGAGAGTGGGGGGGAAGGGGTAATAATGGAGAGAGCTCTTAAATATTGGTACAGACTATTAAATTTAGAAGAGAAGAACTTGTTGAGGCAGTGTTTGGAATTCCAAGAAAGGAGCTTAAAGAAAAATGGGTGGAGTTGCAGTATACAAACTAATTTGGAAAATAGTGGTCTGGGAGAAATTTGGAAAAGGAGGGAATATAATGTTAAGGGTTAAGCTAGGCAGAGGTTTGAAGATATAGAGATACAAAATTTATTTAGCAACATTGGGAAGAAAAGTTCCTTTGGAATCATATATATTAATAAAAAATGTATGGGCTAGAGAACAGTATGTGAATAACTCAAATAAGGAACAAAGAGAAAGTATTGCCTGGGTACGAGCCGGTGTATGGAGATTAATAGGAATGAGAAATGGGTTCCCACAGAACCAGTGTCCAATATATGGGGAAAGAGAAGATTTAGAACATATCGTGTTTGATTATAAAGGTACACAGCATTGGACAAAGCAAGCTATAAATGGGAAATGGTTAAAACTGGACAGGAAAGTAGCTTTAAGCAAGATTTTTAACAAGGATAATAAAAAAGGTAGGAGAGTACCTGTCCAAAGTAAAAAAGAAATGGTTATGGACAATAAAAAGAGATGTGAATTAATTTCATCATGTGATGTTAAGTTATGTAATTATATTATTATTATTATAATATTAGTATTTTGGTATCATTACTATTATTTTACTATTGTTTTTTTATTATTATTATTATTATTATTATTATTATTATTATTATTATTATTATTATCATTTTATGTTATAATAAGAGTGTAATATGGGTAGAATATGGCAAGATAACAGCTTGGGCTGATGTATAGCCATATTCTAAGGAAGATTGCTAGCACAAATAAATAAAGAAATAAAATAAATAAAAAATCTGATGAGCTACACTCACATGACTTTCTCTACTCTTGTACAAACTATTTTTACAAACGCTTATTCTCCATCTACTTCATGTTAATCGAGATAAACATTTGCAGACTCTATCTTATTGCTAATTTTCTTGTAGATGTAACGGGAAATATATTTACAAGGTAAATATAGAAAAACAGTAGCCTTTAAGCACATACATATCTCTTAATAGCTGGTTGCTAGGTGCAGCACTATTCCCTTTGCCACAGATTATAACTCTTTGCATATCCAAGACAAAAAATGAATAACGAATTCCCATTTTAGAAAATAAGTATTGAAAAATTTAAGGGAATAACAAGCAATATCTCAAAAATGGTTCACTCAACAAAAAATGTATATGACATAAATTGTGTATTTTAACGCAATCTACATATTTTGTTTAGTAAAATTTAGTCTATCTCTTATGGTTTACCAGTTATGCAAAAGTCGTTCACAATGAAGAATACTTTTGGAGACATTCCCAGAACATTCAAGATATACATTTTATTTGTCATGAAAATATCTTAAACATATGATATTTTAATCAAAATCGTTAGAGCCGTTTTTGAGAAAATTAAACTTTTCGAAAAATCTTCCATGTAAAGGGTAATCTGGGGTGGGGGGATTTTCTTGAAAACCTTAGTGTCACATCTCTGGAAGATACTGAACCTAAATACCAAGTTTGGTGTTTATCCGACTGTTAGTCGTCCTCCATGGACTAGTGGTACCATGCTAGCCTCTAGTTCCCAAGGTCACGGGTTCAAACCCAGCGGAGGGCGATGGATTTTTGCGGGCGTAAAAGTCCTTAGCATGGCTTCCTTCGGAAGGGAAGTAAAGCCAGTGGTGCCGTGTCGTAGATTTACGGCATGTAAAAGAACCTGAAGCTTGATAAAGAGACCTCTGAGCAAATTTACCGGTCTTTCATGCCCAATATAGAATGGGATGCTAAGAACCATAGTAGTTAAAGAGCGTCCATAAATAAAACTCAATTTCAATTTTTTCCGACAGTTCGTTTCTGAGTTATGCTGTTCACAGACACACACACGGACATGTTTCCAAAAATGCTTTGTTTGGATTCAGGGAATCTCAAAACATGTATTTCCGGTGAAATCTCGGTATCGAATTTTTGGGTGGAATACAATACTTCCCCTACTTACTATACGTAGTAGAGAAAGTAAAAAAAAAATACCAGGTTTGGCATTTATGTGACTTTTCATTTATGAGTTATGTTGTTCACAGACACGCACATACACAAACCTTTTTTAAAAAAGATTTTATTTATTTGTTTGTGGCCCTCAAAACACATATTTCTGATGAAATCTTGACATCAAATTTGGACTACAGCTTCTTTTAAATAAGCACATTGCTACATGTGCCTTAGCAGATGATATATCTGTGTGCAAAGCAAGGGGTTTGTCACCAAGAAGCAAGTTACCATTGATTGAACTCAGTACCAGCTTTCTCTAGTACCATAGAACACAAATCAGAGCAAACATGTGAACCCAAATGTGGTTCAGCAATAGCTCAAGGTTTTGAGGTGAAGGTTATCTGATAAGTGTTGAACTATAAACTTCAAAAATGTAGGTATGAAAGTGGGTCACTGATACCAGGCCGCTCTTACGGCCTTAATGACCTAGAAATGATGTAATAGTTTTGGATTATTGCACAGTTCTCATGTTCAGTGCATGGTCTTGAAACACGTTCCTGCTTTATGTGTTTACTTGATATTTATATAACTTAAACTCTTATCACTTTATTGTTTGTGACTTCCTCATCGCAGTTCTGTTTTAATTTCATTGCTTCAGAAAGATACTCGTCCTAGGATCTTGGGTTAAGTACTACCAGCTTAAAAGAGACATTAAATTCTGTAACGAAAAATAGAAATGAACATAATTATGTTTCTTAATTACGGAGTCTTGATAGCCGAAGCAGCTGAAAACATCTTTCATGCTACCAGGTCTAATGATCGTTTAGGTGTGGATTATAGTATTTTTATTTAAAAAAAATCTGATGTGTTACACTCACATGACTTTCTATACTCTTGTACAAACTATTTTTACAAATGCTTATTCTCCATATGCTTCATGTTAATGGAGATGTTAATCTTATTGCTAATTTTCTTGTAGATGCAAGGGAAATTTGTAGGCTTTATGAGATAGTCAAATATTTTAAGAGCTGGTTGCTCTGTGGAGTATTCCATTCTCTTTGCATTACCAGGACAAAAAAAATGAATAACTAATTTGAGAAAAAGTATAAGTATTGGAAAATTTAAGGGAATAACAAGCAATATCTCGAAAATGGTTCACTCAACAAAAAAAATGTATATATCATAAATTGTGTATTTTAACGCGATCTACATTTTTTGTGTAGTAAAATTTTGTCTATCTCTTATGGTTTACCAGTTATGCAAAAGTCGTTCACAATGAAGAATACTTTTGGAGACATTCCCAGAAAATTCAAGATATACATTTCATTTGTCATGAAAATATCTTAAACATATGATATTTTAATCAAAATCGTTAGCCATTTTTGAGGAAATTAACATTTTCGAAAAAAATGTTCCATGTAAAGGTAATCTGGGGTGGGGGGATTTTCTTGAAAACCTTCATGTCGCACACACACACATACGGACATGTTTCCAAAAATGCTTTTTTTGGATTTAGGGGGTCTCAAAACATGTATTTCCGGTGAAATCTCGGTATCGAATTTTTGGGTGGAATACAATACTATACTATACATAGTAGAGAAAGTAAAAAATTTCTGATGTGTTACATTCACATTACTTTCTCTACCCACTGTCATTCATTTTTATATAACTTATACACACTATCCTTACTAAGCTTATTTTTCTATCTACTTTGTGTTAATGGAGATAAACCTGGGCTGTTCTTTATTGTGTTGGTTTCTTTAACTTTGTAGATGCGTTGCATGAGCTATGAGATTTCTTGTGTTCTTCCTTCCTCAGGTCATGGTCAGTAGAATCCCTATAACTCAACTTCATGTGGACTGAAAGGGTGTTGGGTTACCAAATTGGCTAGTTTTATGGAATAAGGGGTCTGTTATTTACAACTTGTAACATATGTACTGCAAATTACATAAATTGAGGTTTATTTATGGACGCTCTTTTTAACTACTATGGTCCTTAGCGTCCCATTCTATATTGGGCATGAAAGACTGGTAATTTTTGCTCAGAGGCCTCTTTATCAGGCTTGAGGTTCTTTAATGTGCCGTAAATATACAACACGGTACCACTGGCTATACTTCCTTTCCAAAGGAAGCCATGCTAAGGATTTTTACACCTGAAAAAAATTCATTGTCCTCCACTGGGTTTGAACCCATGACTTTGGGAGCTAGAGGCTAGCACGGTAGCCACGGAGGACATTACATAAATGCATGTTCTAGCACAATATAGGAAACAGAAAAGTATAACATATCCTAAAAATTATTACTGTAAAAGTAAATTTAAAAATACATACTTGCATAGAATAGAGAAGAAATTGTTAGTGTTTTGTAGGAAAAAATCTTGTATGCTAGACTGTCCTTCACACTCATTTCATCGCTGTGCAGCTTCATCTTCACTGGCACAAACACAACAATACAACACTAAGAATAAGCCTGAAATCTGAGAAACTGTACTGTAACTAGAAATAACTGAAAGTTTAACTTACCACGTACGTAAGTGTTTGTGCTACACACATAAGCGACAAGCTTTTGGTTCCATGACAACGGTCTGCCGACTGCTTATGTTCTGACTCAGATATCGAAGGTCAGCCCTTTTGTTAGTGAGGTAGAATGCGCTAGGTTGTATTTCCACAAAAATAACAAAACCTGTTACCAAATTAGTGTGATAAATAAATTGCAAAATCTGAAAACACTGTACCATACCAAATACCTGAACAGATCGGGAAAAGACATGGATATTAATAATGGATAATACGTACACTAGTTAAAAATTACCTATACTGTTTATACTGCATAGTGGATTATAGAAATTGTTACAGTCAAGTTTAACGATAAAAAATAAAGAAAACGTTGATTTATTGGGATTCTATTGTACTAGTAAAGGTATTTTTATTTTTAAATAATTTATTTTTCTGTATATAAAAAGAAAACTATTCCCTTTATCACTGTTTTATTTTAAGTAACATGTTTCCACACTACATTGTTGTACACTTTATCTACAGTATGCTGATTTACTTCCATATGCCAGAATTTAGCATCTACACTCTATACAGTTTCTGAGATGAGTATTTACCAAGATGATTTTGATTACTGTCCCCATGGTGAACTGTCGTAACCATGTCATCCTCCATGGTGTGGTGGTTACCATGCTAGCCTCTAGTTCTGAGGACGCAGGTTCAAATTTGGCAGAGGGCGATGGATTTTTTTGCATGTAAAACTCCTTAGCATGGTTTCCTTCGGAAGGGATTTACGGCACGTAAAAGAACCTCAAGCCTGATAAAGAGGCCTCTGAGCAAAATTACTGGTCTTTCACGCCCAATATAGAATGGGACGCTAAGGACCACAGCAGTTAAAGAGCGTCCATAAATAAAACTCAATTTAGTTTATTTCAGTAACCATTATTGTTATTCGCCATGACTACAAACAGAAGATTAGTATCTTCTTTACCTTCTTCTACAAATTCTATATACATGTTACAGTTAACCATGCACACTGTTTTTTTAATTAAATTAAATTAATCTTACATTATGTACATTAAAGTATACATCAACCATAATGAGCAAGAAAGTATAAGAAATTATTTTAACAAAAATCCATGATAAACATAGCCAATGATGTACAATATTTAGTAAGCACATAAAATCATCAGTAATATCACCGCTTCAAACCTTTGCAGGAATAGATTCATTACAATTTTGTTGCAGGTAGGAGAAGGTGAGAGGAAATTGAATCAATAATCATGTGTTTAAAAACTGTACTCTTTGCCATGGCATTACGAGAAACAACTGAATACCAGCAACACTTTCAAAATAACAAAAGTATTGAGAAATTCAAACCAATAACAAATGGATATCTCTGAAGTAGCTGATGCCACAAAAACAGTTATTTGTAATACATTGTGTGTTTTAAAGAAATCCACAGTTTTTGTGTACTACGTTTTTACTTTCTCTACTATATATAATAATAGAGGAAGTACTGCATTCCACCAAAAACTTTGATACCGAGATTTCACCAGAAATACATGTTTTGAAGTGCCTTGAATCCAAATAGAGCATTTTTGGAAACACATTCGTGTGTGTGTGGGTGTGTGTGTCGCACGCGCGCGCGCAAATGGCTCAATGATTTTGATTAAAATACCATATGTTTAACATATTTTCATCGCAAATGAAATGTATATCTTGAATTTTCTGGGAATGCCCGCAGAAGTCCTCCATTCTGAATGACTATTGCATAACTGGTAAACCATAAGAAATAGACAAATTTTACTGCACAAAAAAACGTAGATCTTGTTAAAACACACATTTTTTTTGTGAAGTGAACCATTTCCGAGATATTCCTTGTTATTTGTTTGGATTTTCCAATACTTATGCTTTTTCTCAAATGAGAATGTGTTATTCGTTTATTTTATGTCCTGGACATACAAAGAGAATGGAATGCGCCACACAGCAACCAGTGCTTAAAACATTTGACGCGCTTAAAGCCTACCATATTCCCCTTGCATCTACAAGAAAATTAGCAATAAGATAGTTTCTGAAAATAGTTTGTACAATAGTAGAGAAAGTCATGTGAGTGCAACACGTCAGCTTTCTGTCTTAATGTTGACCAGCTATACAAAATTCTTACTGAAAGAAGAGACTTCACAGGCTGTTCCCAGAAATGTTGAAAAATGTTAAGGGTAGTTTGGTGTTGGGAGGATTTTGTTGACAAATCTTAGTATCACATCTTTGGAAGGTACTGAACCTAAATACCTAATTTATCAGACATTTGGTTTTGCATTATGCTGTTCACACATACATGGACCTTTTTCTAAAACTGTGTTTTTTAATTTATTAAGGGGCCCTCAAAATGTGTTTTTTTTTGGTGAAATCTCGACATCAGGGTTTTGCTTTGTCTTTAATGGTAATACTAACAGACTTTTGTTTTCAATTGTGAATTTGTATTTATCTACTAAATGCATAACATAAAATTTGGTATTCTTGGGCATCTTGATGGTTTGTCATGTATATTGGATCTTTTGAGAATGTATTTTGAGATGTAACCCTGCAATTGGATGAAATATGATTAAACTGTAGGCCACTAATATCAGCTATTGCATACTCTCCATGCATTAACACAACAAGCAAGTGGCTGTGGAAATTAATCTCTGCCTTCTGAATACTGCTTTGAATTGCTATGTAGGAGAATAATAAAAGAAATACAGCAGTTAAGAAACCCCAACTATTGCTCCATAAACTCTTTCCTTGAAATTCTAGGCACTGTCTTAGCATATTTCTTTCATGTACATTTAGAATATATTCACTCATAAGGCAGAAATACGAGAACGGATCGAAAAGTAGCGCACAATAATTTTTTTACAAAAAAGTTTAATAGTTAAAACAACATAAAAAAAAATCACAAATGAACTTGCGCCTTTTACCTACTTTTCGACATAGTCACCAAGTTTCTCAACACATTTCTCCCATTTGGATACCAGTTTCAATATGCCCTGTTCGTAGAAGTCCGTTTCCTTGGAGTATAGCCATCTGCGGACTGCTGATTTCACTTCCGCATCTGTCGCAAAGTGATGGCCGACCAGGAATTTCTTTATGGCACCAAACAGGTGAAAATCTGACGGTGCAAGGTCCGGACTGTATGGTGGATGCTGGAGCACCTTCCAACTAAATTTGGTGATTTTCTGACGAACAGCAGCAGCAACATGGGGGCGAGCATTGTCATTAAGAATTTTGACATTGTCAGCATTCATGTTGTGGCGTTTGTCACGAAGGGTACGATGCAACTTCACCAAAGTTTTCATGTAGGCTGCAGCATTCACAGTGGTCCCTGTTCAGCAAAGTCCACCAATACAACACTATGCATATCCCAGAACACCATCACAAGCACTTTCCTAGCAGATTGAGTCACTTTGATTTTTTTTTTCATTCGGGAACCAGCATGTTTTCACTCTATACTTGCAAGCTTGGTTTCAGGCATGTAGTGGTATGCCCAAGACTCATCACCAGTGACGATTCCTTTCAGAAAGTCATGCCCTTCCGCGGTGTACCGTGTTAGGTGATCCAAGCTCGTCATCATTTGCTGGCCCTTGTGGTTGTCTGTCAGGTTCTTAGGCACCCAGCGAGCACTAACTTACAAAATGTCAACGTGTCATGAACAATATTGTACACTGCACCATAGGAAATGTTCAACTGTTGCGATAAGGTTCGCAGTTTCACATGCTGGTCATTCAAAATTGCTGCCTCAATGCCCCTGACATTCTGTGGGGTTGCAGCTGTTACCGGCCTCCTGGAGCGTGGCAAATCACTAAGGTTCACACGGCCCTCTGGGAAGAATGCACACCACCTGGAGACATTGCTATGGTCCATACATTGTCCCCATACACGCCACGCATGTTCCTGTGAATATCACTCCATTTATGCCCTTTGGCCCACAAATATCGAACCACACCTCTCTGCTCTTCATACGTGGACGACAGCAACATGCGCGCCATCTTTGTTGTGTAGTTCATGCTTCTCTTGCTAGAGCTGCACATGAAACAAAAAATACCCTCTGTAGTGAAAACTTCAAGCCATATCTGTGTGAAATTGCAACATTCCAGCTACAATACTAAGGCAGAAAAAAATTATTGTGCGTTACTTTTTGATCTGCCCTCATATAAGGAAGTTGGTAATCATTCTGTTCAAATGCCAGCAATGAAAGTGTTATCTTCCAAAGACACAGATTTTCAAGGAAATCTCTCACATCCCAATTATCCTTTACATGGAACATCTTTCGAAATTGTGTATTTTCTCAAAAATGGCTCTTAATGATTACAATTAAAATACCTTATATTAAAGATATTTACATAACAAATAAAATGTATGTCTAGAATTTCCTGGGAATAACCTGTGAAGTCCTCTTCATTCGGAATGAATTTTGTATAATTTTGTACAACTGGTAAATGTTAGGAGATGTACAAAAACATGCAGATCTCTTTAAAACACGCAATTTATTTCTAATAACTTTTTTTGTGGCATAATCCAATTCCGAGATATCCATTATTAATGGTTTGAATTGCTCAATACTTTGTCATTCTTTTAGTCTTTTCAATTTGTGATGTTGTGGAAAGAGTATGGAAGTGAGCCACTTCTATCTACTTCATTTTAATCGAAGCAAACCTTTACAGAAACAGCTACCTTACACATTTCGTTACAGATACAAAGAGAACAGTGATAGTCAAATGTTTAACAACTGCACGCTATATGCTGTCCTTAAAATTCCATACTGTTTCCATGACACCACGAGAAACATGTTGAACGAAGGTCTACCAGGGCAAGAGCCGCCCTCCAGAACCCAGGGCTAGCGCCAGCCGTGGGGGGTTTCCCATGAGGCCAATACCTTGAGTCTAAAAAGGTCCCCACGCTTACGCGAGGATGGAAGTGGATTCACCACTTACATGCGTCATACCGATACAGGATGACTACCATTAACCACGGTGGGGATAAAGGCAATCTACCATGCTGTCTAGCAACTCTCACTCATGGTTGGTGCCGGAGAACATTGGGGCAACTCACAACCCCGCTTAGGCGAATAAACCAGCCAGGCATACCTAATCTCCCACTGAAAATTGACAGAACTGTAAAAGATAACTAAGTATTCAACAAATTGGAGCATTAATAACGGATATCTCGGAAATCGTTGATGCCACAATTTATTTGAAATAAATTACATACATTAAGTATACACGATTATGCAAAATTCCCTCCAAATATGGAGGACTTCAAAGGTTATTCCTTGAAAATTCAAGATGTACATTTTATTTATCGTGTAAATATCTTTAATGTTTGGTATTTTAATCAAAATTGTTGCAGCCTGTTTTTAGAAGATCATAAATTTTGAAAAAAACGCATGTAAAAGGTAGCTTGGGGTAGGGGATTTTCTTGAAAGTCTTAGTGTTGCAACCTTGAAATATTCTGAACTTGCATATCAAGTTCAGTGTTTAACCAACTTTTCGTTTTTGAGTTATGCTGTTCAGAGTCACACAGACACACCTTTTTCTAAAAATGCTCCCCCTCTCCCCTTCAGGGAGCCTCAGTACTTATATTTATATCTATTTGTATTTTTTTTCTTTAGTCCATCATGCATTGAATACTGTGGTTATTTATGCATGGTGGGTCATAACAAATTCATATTGCTTTATTTTTCTAAGCTATTTTTCTCTTACACCCCCCATATATTCTCCTATTCTTTTTATATCACCCTTTTGAATTTTCATTATCCTAACTTTTAATACTTCTTGGTTAACATTCTCCCATTCTTTAGGTAAAAACTGATCTCTCCACAACTTAGTTTCTTCACATTCAATTATATAATGTAACTCATTATCTGCCTCTCCACAAAGAGGACACCTATTCAAATTGGCCTCCTTCCTATCTCCCCTTAGCTTATGTTTACTTAATCTAGACCATGCCCACCCTTCTCTCACTAACCTATTACCTACATTCACGTATTTCTCCCTTCCCCAGTCCACCTTTAATTGTCTATATAGTTCCAAACTTTTCTTTCCTTCCAAACTTTGAAATAATTCTTGTTTCTCTATATCTTCCACTTGTTCCTCACTTCTTTCCAGAAACCTTTAACTAACCCCTCTCTCTCTTCCCATAAGTTACCCATTCCTATTTTCTTACTCCTTGAGCCCAGTTCATCCCACTGGATTTTTTTTGGATTATTAAACGTTGCCTCAAGATATTATTCTCGTCCAATGATTTCAATCTATGCCAATATTTAAGTATCCTTTCTACTATCATGCCCTTGCTACCTACTCTTCCCAACTCCAACATTGCTGCTCCATTAGGTGATGAAATAGATAAACCTAACTTACATTTACAGAACGATCTATGTACTTTATCAATCATCTCCCATCCTTTGTCAGTTCCCCAAATCTCTGATCCGTAGACCGTTTTTGCTTCAACTACAGCTTTGTAAACCCTTTCCAACCATTTAATTTGCATTATCTGGTATTTTCTTTAAGCATATTCTTATAGCAGTCATTGCTAATCTTCCCTTAGCTAAGGGACTTATCTTGTGATCATTCCATCTCCCATTCTCACTCCTAAATAATCAAACTTGTTTACTATTTGCGATTCTTCCCCTTCCAAATACCACTTTTCCTCCTTCAATTTATAGCTCTTACTTGTATTTGTAGTGAAATCTGGACATTGAATTTTTGGATGGAATACAATACCTCCCCTACTAACTAAACATGATAAAGCAATAAGCTGGTGTAAGAATAGTTTGTGGAAACTATATGAAAGTAAATAGTGGATGCAGAAAGTCATGTGAGTGTTACTGGTCTGAATGCTTTAAAATGAACAAAAAGGTCATTTAAGGACACTGATTGCAGGTTGAGGGACAGCAGTTTGTTGTGGAAATTATTGATCCAGTCGAGGATTATGTGCAGTTAATGAAAGAGATATTTGACTTCCCAGCCATTGAGGCTCTTCTACATGGCCAGGGTGGCAACAAACCGTTCAGAGTTCTTATTAACTCCATGCATGGAGGTAAGTTGACACAGATTTAATTATTTTATTTAGAAATGAGTTATTCTTTTAATTCACATCACATCATATACAATGTGTCCACATTAAGGGGACAAGGTAGCCTGAACACATGGAAATTACACCTTAAGTGTATTAAATTACCACTGCTCTTAAAGTTCTCAATGGTTTTTCCTGAAATTTTTATGAATTATTTTATAAATCATGGCAATTATTTCAAGTGGTTGTTTGAATCGATAGCTTATGTAGTTGAGTCCGTAAAAATGATTTCATTCAGCAGAAAAATAATAAAATTTACACTTAAAAGATGTGAAGTCCTGTACCTTTATTTCTGATACTACTTGCAATACAGAATCACACTTTTGCATGCTTGTTCTTAGTATAATCAGGTATCTTCTGAACCTCAATTATTTAGTTATGTACGAGGGTTGATCAATAAAGACTGAGACGATTTTTTCCTGTAGCTTCCTTGATAGTTTCCTGTCTCTACCATGAATATTTGAAAATAGCGGGGTTTCATGTATAATGTCCATAGACAGCAGCACTCTTGTATCGGTAGGTTGGTAGTAATGCTGTATATTGTTGACCCTACTTGAATTTCGCATAACTCGACACGAGAGGAGCAATAAAATTTTGTTTTCGTTTAAATCATACAGCCTCTGAAACTTTGGAAAAGCTGAAGCAAGCATACTGTGAAGATGCACTATCTCGTGCAACAGTGTTTAGGTTGTTCCAAGGACTTCAAAGAAGGGCGAGTCCTCTGTGCTAAGCAAGCTGGGCCTGGTGCTTCGGCTTCTGCTATAACTGAAGTCAACATCAACACAGCTGCTGTGATTGTTGTTCTTCCTCACACTACTGCTACAGCAGCGTACTACACGCCAGTATTGGCTACACTGAGGGAGCACATTGCAAGGAAACATCCAGAACTTCATCAGAATGGGTGGCGACTTCATCACAACAACGCATGGCCTCATGTCACAAATCAAGTCCAGGAATTCAACATCACCTACGTACTGCATCTGCCTTATAACCCCAATCTTGCCCTCTGTGATTTCTTTTTTATTCCCATCACTAAAGACAAAGCTCCAGGGCATTCGATTTGAGAGCACTGAAGCGTGCTGAGGAAAAGTGAGGCAATTCTCAAAGAATGGCCTGCACCATGTGTTCGAGGACTGGCAGAGGCGTTATAAAAAGTGCATTCAAGTAGGAGGGGACTACTTTGAAAAAGATCATGTCAACATTGAAATGGAGTAATAAATACTGTGAAAAAAAAATCAGTCTGTCTTTATTGATCAGCCCTCGTATATCAGTTCAGTAGAAATTGAAAAAAAAAAAAAATATATTTGCAAAGTAAAAATGTGGAAAATGCGCAATGTTGTTGCTTTCTTAATATCACTAATATACATCATAAAATTATGATAGTGGTTCAGAAAGTTTAACTACGTGTTGTATAAATGTACTGAAAATTTCAGCTCTCTACCTCTTATACTTTCTGAGAAAAAGGTACATAAGTATCCAAAAATGTTGCTTTGAGAAAACTGAATTTAAAGTTTGAACGTTAAAATTCTGACACACTTCAGTACATTCCAGGGCCATAATCATCTACACCTTCATTCCTGGATTGCTTCAGCTTTTGTGATTGCCTTCTCTTGGTCTTGGCCTCTTTTGTTAATTGCTGAACTGCTCGCTGGGCATAATATAGTCATTCGTTGTTGAAGGATACAAGGGGCGTTGCACGACAGCTTTAAAGGAATGCAGACTAGCACTTAAATGTCTTAAAAACCTCTTAACCCCTAAAAAGTATATATTGTCTGAAACTGGAAATAATAGAGATTTTATTAGTGCCTAAAACAAAAAATGTGATTTTTCACCATTTCAGAGTACCTTATCCCCTTATTATTCACAAAAATAAAGTCTGGTTCATAATAACCCAAGAACAAAAATGGGAAGCAAACCAACATACAACCTTTTGTTTACAGTTTCCCTGGAATGAGAATGGGTGCTTTAATTGACTGACAAAAAAGAAATTGTCTGTTTGATTTACTGTCCCCTAACTGCATTAAATGAGTATTTCCAGACAGAAGACTCCTCTTGTTGTCAGTGCATCATCACAACACATTGATTAGATGATAAAGTGGTAATACAAAACTAGTTCATGTCATGCGTGTTGTGTGTGTCAGGGTCACATGGAATTGTGTCACTTTTATCAGCTTCTATTTCAGAAACATTATTAGGAAACTCTGTCTTATATATTTCTTCTTCTTCAACCTTAGAGCAATTCTTAGTTGCACATGGTTCATAACTGCTTGCAAAATCTGTTCACATTAATGTTGAATATTGTTAGAAAGCAGTCCATGTATTATTTAACTGCTACCTGTTGCTGTTAAAACTACCAGCCATAAGCTTGTGTTAAAGGTTTTGTACTGAAGCTATTTTGTTGAGTGTTTTGTTTTGCATTCTGGCCTCATACAGGGTGGACTATTTAAGCTGAGACTGTACAATATCTCCAAAAATAAACGTTGTAGAAAGAAATGCCTTTAATAAAAGTTGCTTGGTATTATGGGGGAAAGTAAGTGCCATTAGTCATGTTTTGTTTAGAGGACGTTACGATAGTCATTTTAGGGTTAATTTAATTTTTCTAAATGGGAACCTACAATTACGGTCAAATTAAATTGACCCTAAAATAACCATCACAGCATCCTCCAAATAAAACATGACTAATGGCATTTACTTTCCCCCATAATATCAAGCAACTTTTATTAAAGACATTTCTTTCTACAACGCTTAATTTTAAAGGTATTGTATAGTCTCAAAATAAATGGTCCACCGTGTATAGCATTGCACATTATGAGTTTTTAACCTGCAATTAGTTCGGACCAGATTTAAGGGGATGATGGGTGAAATTTCTATTTTGCACAATTTTAAAGTTACATACTTAATTTTTTGTGCACATGTTTGGGAGTTATGTGGAACCATTTGACACAGTTTCATTTTTGTCTGTCAATTAGTTTTTTAATTATTGGAAAAAAGTTTGATATTTTTTTTATAAAACCAGAAACTCATTTAGAAAAACTTGACACGTGGTTTTTTTTAATATCTTAACTCTAGAAAGTAAAAAATAAATATGATCTGCATAGCAAAAATTTCAAAATTTTTGCATTCACTACACACATTTTATTTGTTTTGAATGAATGAAAGTGTAGCAAAAATTAAAGTAAGGAAACATTAGTTTAAAAGTTTGTGTGCAGTTACACATCTAAGCTGGACTCTTCTAGGCAAGTCATTGCTTCTGGTTAAGTTGTACTCTTTTTTTCATTACAAGCACTGCATATCAGTTCTAATTTATGGCATAAGCCAGGCCTTTTGAAGTAGGAAGATAGTAGATGCTTTGTTTACGTATGTTTTTACGTATAACTGCCCCACGTATGGACGTCAATTTGAAGTAGGTTATTTGTTGGTGCGTAATATATATTTACGTAATTTACTATTTTATCTGCCCCGCAATTGGAAGCCAACTTGTAGTAGTTGTTTTCTTCTTCTGTTAGTTATTACTGTTGTTAGCCACACGCTTGGAAGTCAACTTGAAGTGTTTTGTTACGTAATATATGTTTACATAAACTTAAAGAAGGTTATGTTGCTTTATGTAGTTTGTAACATGCTTTGGGCGTCGGTTTGAATTTGATGCTTAAGTAATATTACTGTTTGAATTTGCCTCGGCTGCGTCAGTGTTACTCTAGAGTCATGTATCTTGGGTAGGGCGTGGTTTGACAATTAGTGTAGACATCACAGAATTAAACTTTTAAATTAACTTCTTTTATTAATTTACTGCACATATTTATAAACCACCACACTTTTTAAAGAACTGTGAGAAACTTTTATACATTCACTTAACGTGTATATCTGTTTTTACTATTCACTTGTAGAGAACACATTTTCCCATCTGTACTCTATCAAGTCTCGCCAGCAAATGAGTAACCTCAATGGTAAAAACCCATAAGCTTCGGTATTGCAAGTCTCTGATTGGCTAATTCTAGTCCAATAGAATTTCTGCATTTAACTTAAAACTTTTCTTTGCTGTTGATTGCCTAATTTAAAACTGTTACAGAATTTACGTCATCACTGTAATCATGACCAGTACATTTCAAACTCCAAACACATTATTGCCTCATTGTTAGCAACCTAAAACTTATTATTCTCACAGTTCTTGCATTATTAGAGTATGTAATGTATTCACATAACATTATTAAAATATGTTTACAATAAAAATAAGCATTTAAAATGACTGTTACATACAATTCAAATAATTATTACATACCTTCACGGATAAAATCCCACAAAAATCTGTAAAAAAAAACCCAGATTTTTTACTTCATGCAGCAATTTCATCAGCTGCCACACCTCCTCAGGGGCATTTAAGGAGCACAGACCTTTAAATATGATGTAATTAGAGCAACTTCCAGGCACTGTAGTGCTTTAAAACTTTGCATGTATTCACTTCAAACCACCTAGTATTTTTTGGTACATAAACATAGAGTGTGAAATTTTGTCATTTTTGCTCACATTTTCACCCATTTCCCCCTTAATAAAGTTTAAAACTTTCTCTAAAATTGAAAATATGACCCTTTTTATATTATAACTAATGCTGTATAAATGTAATCAAGCTTGACCTTATGTGTATTTTGAAAAAAACCTTGCCAAGATGCTGGTGCAAGAACATATCTTATGTGCTGAAACATATAAACATTATCATCACATAAGCACAGGTTCACTCTAAGAACATTTTCTTTGTGTAACAAAGTTTGTGACACTTACATGGATGGAGATAATGCTTATAAACCAGGGTACTGGTATTGATAATACAAGGTGATTTATGAAGAACTGACACATTTCTTTCTTTAATTATTCTGTTCAAAATTCACTCAGTGCCCCAATTTTAGCACCAGATTAAGCAGAATGTTCTGGAGTTCGATTGCCTGTCACTAGATGCGCAGATGTTCATGTTTTATTCGTAATTGTTAGTTTTATTGTCGGCAACTGTTTTTGAGATTTTGTTCTAGTCAACGTGAAAATGGAGTACACATTAAATGAACGAGTCTTCCTTGTAAAGCAATACTGGATTACGAATTCAATTACAACTACTCAAAGGACATACCAGAGAGAATTTGGTGTTCGAAATCCTCCCCAAAGAAACAATACTGGGACTGGTAAACAAATTAGAAACAACTGGATCTCTGGTGAGTGAAAAAGGCAAAACTCGTTCATGTAGGCTTCCCACTGTTGTTGGCGTAAGAGCACGACTGGGTCAGACATTTGTCGCAGGAGACAGGGTACAGCTACTCAATGTGTCAAGAGAGCTGTGAAAAGTGCAGGCCTAAAGCCGTATAGGATTACGGTTGTCCATCAGTTACGGGAACCAGATAAGGATAGACGACTGAATTATTGTTGTTGGTTTCAGGCGTTCATTGTATAAAATCCTGCCACATTGTCCATCACATGGTGTACGGATGAAGCATGTTTCCATTTATCCGGCTATGTGAACTTGCATATGCACCCAATTAGAATCTGAGTTTGGTGCGTAATATCTGCACAGAGAATAGTGGGCCATTTTTTTCTTTTGTTTTAAACAATGTGAACACTGCAGAGTACCAACGGATTTTCATGAACTTTGCTGAACAACTAGACGATGTAGAGCTGAGTCAAGGATATTTTCAGCAGGACTGCGCTACATGCCATACATCAAATGAATCCATGGCACTAATTGTAAGTTTCTTTGACGACCGGATAATTTCCAAAAAAACTGTAGCCACCGAGGTCCTCGGATTTGACATCGCCGGACTTTTTCTGTGGGGTTACTTAAAACACAGGGTTTATGTCCCCAGACACTGGATGATCTGAAGCACAACATTACACAGGAAATTCAAGCTATTGACAAGAGAGTCCTCCAACGAGTGGTCAGTAACATGGAACGGCGTGTTGAGTTGTGCCTTATGCAGGATGCAGGACATTTTCAACATTTGCTATAGAGGTAAATAATCTCCCAAAATTCCTGTGCATTTCAGGTATAATAAGTTGTTGCTTGAAAAACTCATTTTGAAACAATTGAAGAAATAAATGTGCCAGTTCTTCATAAATCATCCTGTAGCATATAATACTTGCAAATCTGGGCACCTGTCACTCAAGTCGTTTGAGATGTGGCAACCAGCTTGCTGTGAAACAGCTTCTATACCACATTCTTCTTCCCTAAATGACTGAAACAAGAAACGTTGCTGAATTTATTGGACATTGTCAATGTTTGTTTCATTCCTATCTTCACGTATCATGCAAAAAATTTTAAAATAGCCGAACTACTCACACCTGCACATGTACAACCTGATAAACTTGTGACTGGGAATCCCCCTTAAACATGTTTTAAGAGGCTACGAATGGCACCCTTATGTCCTGCTGACATAAAGCATTAGCTAGATCCAGCCACAAATGCTCAGTTGGTAACTAAGTTTACCTCACCTCTGGACGCTTGCAGTTGCATTCTGACCATGAAGGGTTAAGCCTGTCACTTATAGCCTTGTATGTTAAAAATAAATTTGAAAATACTGATTTAGATTTTCTGTAATTAAAATTTCACTTTTGAATTAAAACTTTATTAGCATGCCAAAATTTAACACACACACTCACTGGTGTCTACATTTTAGTTCACTGATTTCTGATGTTAGCTGGAACACTTTTCTCTCTTTATACAATTATTTAACATGCCCTGCGAAGGAATTTGATTATAACTTAAATACAAAAGAAATAAAGTAAAACTTTGTTATATGAGGGTTATTAAAATAATTTGACATTGGTATTACATGCATATCACATTGTTAAAAACAGATTCGATTCTCTTTTGCTTTGTTGTGTCTTAGTTGCTATTGTGGCTATCTATGTATATATTGCTTAGAATAAAATACTTGCGGCATTTGTCTTGTTTTACATGCGTTTTCTGTGGAGTAACAAGTATTTTCTACCCCATGATATTTTCAACCAAAGGACAAGGCACTCTTTGCATAAATGTTCTTAATATAACTCCAATGTATTTACGTTCAAATACATAGGCTTTGTAAATTCTTTTTAGTGAATTTATGACTTCAAATTAGGTGTTTTATAGCACATGTCTTGGAAAGAACAGGGTTATTCAATGGTAAAAGAATTAGCACATCAGTTTAGAAGTTTTTTTTTTTGAGATTACCCTACATAGACACATTTTTTTTATAATACTAGCATAGATGATTGCATGTTATGTTTAAGGTTTGCTCTTAATGTTGTTGTCGATTGTGTTTGCAGTGACAGGCCCATATGTGGAGCAAATTTTTTTGAAGGAGTTGAAAGCATCCCAAGACAATGTAGTTAACACAAAGATTTTAGAAGATTTTGGTGGTCATCATCCTGATCCTAATCTTACCTATGCGGCAGATCTAGTGAATGCCCTCAGGAATGGGAACTGCGACTTTGGTGCAGCATTTGATGGAGATGGTGTAAGTTTTGCTTCCATTTACCATATTCTTAACAAAGTTACTCCTTTTCTCAGACTATGCAAGAATATGTGTATACACGGTGACCAGTTTGGCTATGGATAATATTAAATCTATGTATACAGGATGATTCAAAAGGTAGAATGTTCTATGACGATGTGCCTATATTGATTGTGTTGGGTGCCATTTGGAACACATTTTGTAATACTGACTTCTTGTTGATTAAACATTATCTATGATGCAGAATTAACAGCTATAAAAGCAGCATTACAGAAGATTTTATATAGACCATACATAAAACAAAAAATAATCTTATCAGACTCAAAATCAGCCATACATGGGATAGTAAATTACAATAATAAAACAACAAGAAATGTTAAAGAAATAAGAAGCCTAATTAAAGCAGTTGACACTAGAAATCATGTCACTCTACAATGGATCCCAGCTCATGTCAGACTTTTGGGCAATGAACATGCGGATCAATTAGCAAAGAAAGGTGCAATACAACAAATAAAACCTCTAGGACAAATAGAAATAAATAACATTAAACAACATTTCAAAAGACAGCAGAGACTTGATGAAGATAAATTAAAAGATAAAGATTATAAGGATATTAAAGATAGAGTTGATATACAAAAAATGCCAAGGAAGACTGCAGTGGCCTTATTTAGAATGGGAACTGGCCATGATTGCCTCGCAGAACACCTCTACAAGATAGGATGCCTACCTACACCCAAATGCACTCTCTGTGAAGAAGATGCCATCCTGAACTAATGCAAAGGCCTTAAAAGTGATAACTTACAGACTTTATATTGGGAAGCCAGAGGGAAAATGATGCAGATCAATTAATCCCCAGTGCCATTGGTGAACAACAACAACAACATTATCTTTGCTTAACTTAAATATATGCACAAAATAATTTGTTGGTCCTGACATTCCCAGGCTTGCACTGACCCAGGATCACCTCCTAGAGCACAAGTTTCCATACCAAAGCTGTATTTCAACCCCTCTATAGGCTCCTTTTGAATTGCTCTATATTATGTGAAGTTGTAAATTAATTCACACATAAAACTTAAAAAGTCCGGACTAAAAGTAACATACCAATCATAACTGCTCAGTCTGTACAATGCTGCAGAAATATTAAATTCCAAAATGACTTCATTTATTGCCAAAATATTGCATTGATTTCACAATTGGCTGTTCATAGCCACCTATATTTGTTACAGTCAAACAGAAGAAAGTGTTTATTTATCAGTGGTACACCTGAACAATTTACACCCTAATATCCAATTTACCATGGAACAAGAAGAAAACAAAAGACTGGCTTTCCTAGATGTACTAGTAATTAGAACAACAGAAAACCGACACACAGTGACCGTTGTTTGCATAAAACATCTACCCATCACCCAAAACAGAAACAAGGAATAATTAAAACCCTTACTGATCAAGCAAAACAGATCTGCAGTGGCAACTATTTGGAGAAGGAACTCGGACACCTAAATTCAGCATTTCGAGCCAATGGCTACACAGACAGAGAGATACAAAGGGCATGTCATCCCAGATACACCAAGAAAGAACTCAAAAGCCACCCCTCCAACAAGGTCTTCCTGTCATACATTAAGGAAGTATCGCACCGTATAGGCAGGCTCTTCCGACCCTTCAACATCGACACTGTGTACAAACCAACACTCAAACTCAAACAATGTTTAAGATCAATAAAGAACAAATGGGACAAACATGCCTCGGCGGGTGTATATAGAATCCCTTGCAGCTGCGGTCAGGCAATCAACAGTACCACCATGCACAGTGTGACAACAAGATTGAAGGAACATGAACGACACAGTAGACTGGGACAAATGGAAAAATCTGCTGTGGCAGAACACACTTTATTATTTGGACATGATATCAGCTCTAAAGACACCCAGATTCGGTCTTCAGCTGTCAGATACCATGCTTGATTAATAGGGAGGCCATAGAAATTTATAAATGTAAAAACAAACTCAACTGGAAAGAAGCCTTACGCTTAAACAAAGCATGGATACCTGTATTAGGAAAAGAAAATTACAGAACTGTAGGAATAAAAGATACTCGCAAGGCCGCCCATCAAGGGATGTTGGCCAATCAGGACACAACTCCAGGTTAGGCTCCACCACTGCCCATATATAACCAGCACATGTTTCACTGACACTCATTCAAGCTGTGACACCAGTAAACGAATCATGAATATGCCAAGCGTAGTGCGAAACATTGGGAACTTCAAAATCCATTAGACTAAGGCCTACAAGCCCAGGAAATAATTGTATTCTGTTAGATGCTGACCGTGAAAGCCTCAGCATGTACGTATCTCTGGTATGTTGATTACTGCATTGGTAACCATGTCACCAAATGTTAATGTAGTAAAATGATGATGTACTACAACCTTAAAAGTGTTGTTATACTATTATTTTATGTTCGTTAAATGTGTTATATTGACTTACATATTTTATTTTGTGTACATGATGTTCTGTATGTAGTAATGAGTCGTAGTTTAAGAAGAATGTTAAGTGATGCTACCTCACATCAAGGGATTTGAAGGATATTTCACAAAGAATAAATCAAAATGGTGAAATCCTAAAACTAAACTGTACTTTATAAGCTATTTGTACCAACTATCAAAGGAGAAAAATAAGAGAATGAAAGCATTGATAAACATCTGTTTTACCTATGGTAATATGTGTATTGATAATATAGTTCCAAATCAAGTTGTGAGTGGACATTTACTCATAATATTATGTGTTATTATGAAAGCTTATATGATGGTAGGAAATATTTCTTGCTGGTAATATTTTGCTTAAAAGATGGGAGTTTTCATAGCTTCAGCAATGCATAATGACAAATGGAAATAATTGTAGTTGATTGAAATGGCTGCTACACTCAATCCAGCCCAAGAAAAGGTCCTGGTGTAAAGAAATGCATGTGCCTTCACTGCAGCACACATTTCAAGTGAATAAAAAATAATTCACAACTGACCTAATGTATTATCACCCTTTTTGTATACTTCAAATAAGAAAGACAATGGACAAGTATACTATTTTAATAGTTGCTTCATTTAAACATAAACTTAAATAAATTAGCTTCTATTTATTATCATGGTCATGCATTGTTTACTGGAGCAAAGTAACAACTGCTTTAATGTAGTATTGTTTGCCGTAATCATGGCTGAGGTGTGGTGGGTCAGAGCAGTGTAATTAAATCATAGACATGGCAAAGTCCTTAACCCTTAATTGCACAAATTAGTTTGCTACATATGCTGCTCTTACTCTAATTCTTAAACCGGTTTTTATATCCCTGTCACAGGCAGCTTAATGTAAGCCATTCGAATAGCCATGATTATTAAGGTAAGATGAAATGGACTGGCCATATCCATTCAAAGTCGAACATCATGAGTTTGAGTCTCAGTGACTGCAGTCAAATATGCCTGTGGTAAAGGTTGGGGAGGGCCCACGTAAAATAGCAGTGTGATGGCATGCAGGGATGATGACAGGGTTACATTTAACTGCAATTGCATGGAGTTTGCTTTTTGTAACAAATAAAAAAAAAAACACCACACTAGTATTGAAGTTTATAAGTATACAGGGTATTCAAAACGAAGGGACAGACTTTAAATATTTATTTCTAATGAATGACACATGTGATACATCACTGAATAGAGAAGAGTTTAAAATTTTATTTTGTGTGTTCAAAATGAGCACCATTTGTTATGTGAGGACAACCAGAGCTTTTCCGTTTGCATAAGCAACCATCTTCTATGAATTTATTGCATCAATTGTAAATTTTATATGACAAGGCACGCTGCAATGAAACAGTGGATTCACTCTTTGCCTAATGCAGTACACAAAACGACTTCCTGTGGCATTGCCATTTTCTTGTAAACAAACACAGCACCTCTGTAGGTACTGAACGGAACTAATAGGTGGTGCTTAAAACTTTGAACTTTCTCCTATTCAATGATGAGTTGTATGTGTTGCTATCTATTGTCATTCATTAAAAATGAATATTTAAAATCTTTTCCTTTTTGAATAACCCTATATTTGTGATATAAAATAGCTAAAAATACTTGTATTTTATTGTTTAAGGTCAGTATTAGATTAAAATAAAAATCACTTCAAGTATTCTAAAAATAAATTCTTAATGTGCACTTTGCATATCTGCAAACCAGCGCATTTAAGGGTTAAAATGGTAAAAACCGATAGCTTTGAATGTATTTATCTTTTTGTTTGCGTGTCATTCTTGAGGATTTAATGTAATTTAACATTGGAAGCAACTGGTGTGTTTGTGAATGTGAGGAAGAAATTGAAGGAGGTGGGAACTATGAAAAACTGAAAAAGATGCTTCAAGATGTATAGGTTTTTCTTAAACAATGAGCCACCTATCATAGATAAAGGTGCTTTCTGCAGTAAACAGATAAAATATATTTAACAACATTTCTTCATCCATTCTTGAACTAGTACATTCAGTTTAACAAGTATAGGGGTGACTATTTCTTTAACACTCGGTGCTGGTACAATGGTTAATATAACATTGGGAGTTTCTTGAACTCCTGAAAGTAAACATCTGAGGAAGCTCCTCCATGTGTTCATGAGATGTCAAATGCAGAGTGGTACTATGAGCGGACCCATTCTCGGGCCCAAAAGACTATACATAATCAACAGCAAGTGCAGTGCACTCTCTGGTATGCTAAATTTGAGTGTTAAAAAGAATTTCAACATGAATATAGTGTGTGTAATGCACCTAAATAAGATTCCATAATGTGGTGGTATTTAACATTTGTAGAAACGGGTTCAGTTTAAAAGAAAAATGCAGAATCTCAAGTAAAACCCAGTACAAGAAGCAGATATCTCTGAAGTCTTGACAGGAGCCCAATGACTGTCAGCATAGATGAATGTACCACATATGTCATTGATATATGTTAAAAAGTTCCTGAAAATATATACCCATATCTCAACATTCACAAGCCTTACACCATGAAGATCAGGAAGCTCATTTCATAATGTGGCAATGGATTGAAGATGATGATGGCTAGTTACAGACAGAGTGGGAGAGTAAACATTCACAACTGCATTATTTGGGTAAGAGAAAATTTGCATGTTTCCTATGAGCTTGAAAGATCAAATCCAAAAGTTGATCTGTAGTGTTCAGCGCTTATTTAGTTATGTTGTAGTTATTTCTATTACCACAACTTGAAGACAATATAAACATTGTATTCCAGCAAGATGGTGCACCCCTTCACTGGGCATTATTTTCTAAATACAACTTTAAATTGTATGTGTCTCATGATGCAGCAATTTCTTGGCTCCCAAACTCCCCGATCTAACCCCTTCTTACTTCATATGGGTTTGTTAAAGACACTTCC
The DNA here is from genome assembly GCA_030765065.1 of Deroplatys truncata. Classification (NCBI taxonomy): domain Eukaryota; kingdom Metazoa; phylum Arthropoda; class Insecta; order Mantodea; family Mantidae; genus Deroplatys; species Deroplatys truncata. Next base: position 172,346,793 of record CM060985.1, read on the forward strand.
TATTCACAGAAACCCAGGAACATTGAAGGTCTGAAATTAAAAATTACTCAAGCTTTAAAACAAAATCGGCCCTCTGGTGTTACATTGGACATGGACTGTTGAGTTGTGAAGGGTGCACAATGGAGGCCATGTAGCGTTCAGAGAAAGCTCCCATCCTTCTGTGTTGTATACACTGTATCAGTGGTGAATGTTCTACAGTTATTTCATTTTATCCATACCCAAACAGATCAACCTGTATATTTTAGATTTACAGTTTTCATAAACCTGGTAAATTTTCATTATCTATTCCAACAGGACCGAAACATGATCTTGGGAAAGAAAGCGTTCTTTGTTACACCTTCGGACTCGCTGGCAGTGCTTGCTGCCAACCTGGAGTGTATCCCATACTTCAAAAAGAATGGAGTGAAGGGCTACGCACGTAGCATGCCAACAGCAGGTGCCGTTGACAGGTAGGCTTCAGCAGGCAGCTTGTTCTAATGATATAAAACTTTGCTCTTTCCACTCACATACATGCTTTCATCATCATTGGAATAACATTTCCTTTTATAAATTGGCGACGGGAAAGCAGTTCATTGATTTGTAATAACTACTTGATAAAGGACCTTAAAAGTTATGTATAGGTTGCTCACAACTTCTTAGCCTAACCAAGAAAACACAAGATTAAAGAGACATGTTTTTATTTTTCAGCATAGGTACCTTGTAAATCAATACATTTAGTTAGACAATCTTCTAACTTTTTAATAACCTCAGTAAAATCAGATTTGTTCAACTGTGCAAAATAAGCATCTGTATCAGTTTCAATCTCATCATTTGTAGTGAATCTTTGTCCACCCAGCCATTTCTTCAGGTTTGGAAACAAAAAAATAGTTGCTGGGAAACGTATTGGCAAATATGGTAGATGTGGAAGCACTAGCAAGTGAAGGTCATGCAGCTTTTGTAGGAATAATCCCAGGCGTGTATGAAGGCACATTATTGTAATGAAGGAGAACTTTCTTTGTCGCAAGGAATGTATGTTAAGCCTGAATAGCATCCTTCAGTTGGTCCAGTAATAAAGCGTAATACTTGCGGTGATGGTTCTGCCCTTCTGGAGGCAATCTATGGGCAACACACCTTGAGAGAATCCTGGAAAACCATAGTCACAAATTTTCCTGCGGATGTTCCTGTTTTTGCTTTCTTTGGTACACTTTGACACATTGCCTTCCACGGTTTGGACTGCTCCTTTGTCTCTGGCATGTAGTGATGAATGTACGTTTCATCTACTCTTGTGAAATGTCAGAGAAATTTGATAGAAATGCATTTTTGGTCCAATGTTAACAAATATGGCATCCATTGGGCAGAAAGCTTTCTGTAACAAAAACTTGGTGTAAAATGTATTGGACACAGCCTGTCGAGATCTTTATGATATCAGCCAACTTGAGTATGTTCAAACATTTGAGTATGTCATTGTGAATTTTTGTCACAATCTTGTTGACCATAGTAGTTTTGGGATGCCCTGAATGCTCACCATATTGAATGGGTGTCAACATCGCTCAAATTCAGTATCCACTTTCTAACCATAAAAAATGGAGAACAGTCACTTAATGTTGAATCTAACTTGTTTGTGCTTCTGTTTGGGTTAAATTGTTCAAAACGAAGTACTTTATCACAGTTCGTATTTGAGTTTTATTCATTTTGTAGGAAATGTTAACGCTATAATAATAACAACTTTATTGCAGTCAATAGAGTCTTACAAGAGCATCTGACACTGTCAATTATAGCTATACAATACAATTTACTTAATAGTTTGTCTACGTGATCATCATAACTAAGTGACACACTTCAGTGTCTGAAACTTTTCAGTGTGCCATCTAAAGTATAATACTTGACAGCTATCAACAGTAGTAGCACTAGTGCTGATAGTTTTACAATTTAATTAAGGTTAACAAATGCTTCTTTTCATGATAATTATTTCAAGACTAATAATTATCTTGTGAAAACATGCATGAGTTTGAAGTTGAAATTAAATTGTCGTTTAACTACTAGCACGAGGCTACTCGGCTAGATAATCACACAAGAAACATTTATGAACTTGTTTAGTTTAGTGTCAACCATGTTTATTCATCCTGTAGAATGGAAGCAATCTCTTTGTTGCTGAGACATCATTTTTATAATTTCTCTCTGTACAGAATGTTGAAAATTGGTTCCACGCTATACTTTTCTTCTTCTTTGTGTTTTCTGCTGTTAAATTATCTACAACTGCTTTTATATTACCAATGTTATTACTTCCAAAGCACGGTGTTTTCAGTTGCTATTACTGTAGTCACGGCCTACGTGATCTCGCTCACTACATTCATACAAATTAAAAACAAGTGCACCACCATGAAATATTATCAGTGTAGTACGGCTTTGATTGGCAACTGACAAGCATACTCTACCTGTCATTGGCTTCATCTCCAAGTTAGGCGGAAAACTTTCAGATCATCCGTCATATATATGGATGTCTGCTACCATTCTTTGTTTTCGAGTGCTGTAACATGCAGGTATATTGTGAGTGCTTAGAACCAAATGGTGCTCTGAAAGTGAGGTGGTATAATGTGTTTAGTTTTGATCCCTAAAACCAGGACAATTTGAGTTAAGTAATGTTAAATGTACTGGTGGGAGCAGAATGTTGGCATTCTCTAATCACAGATTTGTTCTAAGATGGGTATTTATCAACAGCATCTGGCATAGCCTGTGTTGCCATATAGCTAATATTTTTAGGAGGACTAAATTCTATAACATTTTAGAAGTTTGAAGTAGTTCACTAAAACATTTTGATTCACTGGTGGTGGAAAACCACTCAGTCTGCTTAATACTTTCGTATAAACACAAGTTTCTGCAGTACTCTAACTTTTTGTAAATTCATAAGTTGTGAAGTTTCTAAATCCCTGTGCATGATTTCTCCTATCTATTGCAATTTCATAGTGATTTTGTTAAAGTTAATATAAAATGAAGAAAGTCAAGGTTGTTTTACAGAAAACAATGTAACATTTTGAACACTTTAACTGTGTAGCAAAATTAAAACTACTTGCCTATTTGAAAAGTGCTATGAAAAGCTTATATGAACTAAGAGGTACCGCCATTATCTCAATTTCAATTTTTACTTTCTCTACCACGTATATAGTAGAGAAATTATTACATTCCACCCAAAAATTCAATAGCGAGATTTCACCAGAAATATATATTTTGAAGCCTCCTGAAAGCAAAATAAGCAGTTTTAGAAAAATCAAAGTCACATAAATACCAAACTTAGTATTTAAGTGGAATATCTTCTAGAGATGTGACAGCAAGATTTTCAACAAAATCCCCCATACTCCCAGCTACATGGCAGATTTTTCAAAAAATTTTATTTTCTCAGAAATGGCTAACGATTGTGGTGGGTTCAATTAGCAGTGTGCGCTGAGTGTACTCTCTTCTTTATGTCCTAAGGTCGTGTCACGGAAGATCTCCAAGAGTCTGATACTGCTTTATTTTAAAAATAAATAAATTTCACTATTTTGCAGCACAAACTTTTTCTATTTATTCAAACTATGTTGAACTACAATACTCTTTCACCTTTCTTGTTGTGAAAAAAATTTTGTATCTCACAAATATGTTGAATATTGATATTCTCTAAACAGAGGACAAATAATTTGCCCTGGGTACATTCCAGACGCTAAGAACAGCTTGGGATCTTTATCAAGTAACCCCTAGGTAGCTATTGACCTTTGAAAAAATCTAAGTTCCATGGCAATATCCATTCTTTTTATATGTCTTTCATTCATGGAATCAACAAAATCTGTTTATTCCTGCTATATTTTTCTATTAGGTCAATCTTTATGATGTCTCCCATGTTTAACCTTTCACGTGAATTAATTAAATCCCTCCTAGCGCAAATATACGTTATGTTAATCTAATAATTTCATAATAAACGTACATTAATAAGTATGACAATTATATGGAAAATAAATGAACATTACAACAAATATACAAACGTAACCTCAAAATGTAAATCAACATGAGTTCTCATTCATACGTATAATCAGCTAAGTGGACTTAATTTCTGTTTCACAATTTTAATTGAAGTACCATACATTAAAAGATATTTACATGACAAATTGTATATCTTGAATTTTCTTGGAATAACCTGTGAAGTTCTCTTTAGTCAGAAGTACTTTTGTATAATCTTGCATAACTGTTATACCTTAAACGATAGACGAATATGTACTACACAAAAAATGAGATCTCTTTAAAATACACAATTTATTTCAAATAACTTCTTTTGAGCAATAAGCCATTTCTGAGATATCCGTTATTAATGCTTCAAATTGTTCATTACTTGGCCATTGTTTAAGGTTCTTTCAACCTTCAGCTGTTTCTTGCTATGTCGTGGAAACAGTATGTAATTTTAAGGCAGCATATAGCATCCAGTTCTTAAACATTTGACTATCGCTGTTCTCTTTGTATCTATAACGAAATGTGTAATGTAGCTATTTCTGTAAAGGTTATTTAGATTAAAATGAAGTAGATAGAAAATTAAGCTTTAGTAAGAATAGTTTGTATACCCATTAATGAATGATAAGAAGGTAGGGAAAGTCACGTGAATGTAATACGTCAGATTTTTTTCCCTTAAACTGATTAAAGTGAAATGCCTGTGATTTCATATTTTGTATACTAAGCCCAAATTAAATATTTGAGAGGAATTTGATGAACAATAGGATCCAAGGAGAATTTCATATTACTGTATCAAAAAGTGATTAATTACCAATAAATAAAATGAATACCTTAAAAATGGTGTGACATAGTTCAAATTTCATGTGCACTATGTGTTTTATGTTCTGAGTATATGGTATGAAAACAAAGCAGTCAGAAGAAAACGGTGGATTTTTAGATTTTAATAGATATGTTGCCTTATTAAAGAAGAGCTTATTATATACCCAGTGTGCATTGTCATTGAAGTAAGATTGTATAAGAGGATGTTCCAGTATACAAGGTTAAATGAATACTTGAGTGTTTGTGTTTTTCAGGGTGGCAGAGAGCACAAAAACACCATGTTATGAGACCCCAACTGGTTGGAAGTTTTTTGGCAACCTTATGGATGCTGGCAAGCTTTCACTTTGTGGAGAGGAAAGTTTTGGGTTAGTAGCCTTTACACTAATTGAACACTATGATATGTTCACTCTAGAGTGACCCTAACGTAAAAAAAAGATAACATATCTTTCTGCCATTTGCACCAAGCATATTGCCGAGTTGTTAGAAATACGTGGCAAGTGTAAGCAACGAAATGACGAGAGCATACCAAACTTGCAAAAGTTAACACGCACATTATTGAACACAGATAAGAAAAGGAAGTAGATATTTAAAAAGTGGTTGTATAATAATACTAGAAAAAGAATAAGCGTGTCATTACTTAGTTTTTATTCTGACTCTGCAAGCGGCTCTATTATCCCCTCCATATCTGAGTCATCACTATCAGTGTCGCTGCTGCTGATTTGTTTATCAATGCTGATAGTAAGTCTATCAACAAGAGTGTCGCTCAGTTTATCCAAATCCTCTTCTTTCAGAATGTGCTTTACTGTTGCATCAGTTTCTCTATTGTAGGCGGTTCGTTTTTGAAAAAGAAATTGTGCACTATTATACAAATTGCCGATTTCACAAACTCAACACACTCTTACACAGCGTACTTCGTTTCTTGTTTTTACCTTTCGAGCACTATTTACACTCGTAGCCGAAACACCGGTAAATTCCGAGGTTAGCTTTACTATCTCCTTTATTGCAAGTGCCAGATTCTTCTCAAACAACTTCGAAAACACATTTAAAACAATTTTTTTCCAGCCGCTAGTTAAAGGCATAGAAACAGAAGCATGAGGTTCATTACAGTCAGCCACGATAACAGAGAAAACTGACTGCTCACGCCTTGCCTTGTTTAAACAACAGCTGAGTCAGGCAAAATGCATCTTGGGAGTTGGAGTGCATCAATCTGAAACTTCAAAAGTCTGTTCATTAAGTCAGCAGTAATCATATTCAAGTCATAAATATATTTTTACTTTCTCTACTACGTATAGTAAGTGTGTCGCCCCCCCTTCATGCTTTCAGACCTAACTAATTTTTATTCACTTCAGTCCTCCATGAGTACTTATTTTCACACAAAACAAATTTTTTTTATTTATTTACTTGCAGGGTAATCAGTAAATAAGTCTCGAGAGATATATGTGGTGAAAGATAAAAAACATGCAGTGTTACACAATAAAATGTTCAATATTCGGGGTTTACCCCTTAATCAGGAGATAAAAAGACTAAAAACTCACACAAAATGAACACACACTTGGCAGTCAACTGCACTGGTTAATAATCCACAACATATTCCTGCGCTTGTCGTTTATAGTACCAAAAGCTAATAAGCTCCCTGTATTTCATTGTAATGTTACATGCCACGTTATGGCGAATGAGCCACTCTACCATTTGTACTTTAGTGTTAGTATGCACTTATCTATTTGGACCATATGCTATGGGGCCTCTGTAGAAATGATCATGGTTATGTCTTCATGGTAATCCCCCAAATTGAAGAGCAGTAGGTGGCCATAAAAATGATATGTCCCAGAATGGGCAATAATGAAGTCTGCTGGTGACTTCTTGGAGCTTTCAATACTGTTATCACTCAAGCCCTTTAATACGGCAAGGCCGGCATTTAACCACATTTCAGCCAACCATATACTATTCCCTCAATTTCTTGGTTTGTACTTATCTTAGAAATAATGCTCTTAGGGCTACAGTATCAGATCTTTTGAGTAATATTTTTTTCTTATTTATTGTCATTAATTCAAATCAAGATCATGGATCATCCTCCATGGTGTATTGGTTGCCATGCTAGCCTCTAGTTCCTGAGGTCGTGGGTTAAAACGGTGGAGGGTGGTGGACTTTTTTTCAGGCGTAAAAATCCTTAGCATGGCTTCCTTCAGAAGGGAAGTAAAGCCGGTGGTCCCATGTTGTAGATTTACAGCACATAAACGAATCTCAAGCCTGATAGAGAGGCCTCTAAGTAAAATTACTGGTCTTTCACGCCCAATATAAAATGGGATGCTAAGGACTACAGCAGTTAGCATCAATAAATAAAACTCGGTCTCTTTTCCGAGATCATGGAGGACATTGTTCAAAGAGCAAAGCCTTTTCTGACATAGCTCTGCTTTTTTGAGTGAAGAAATAAATTTGCGTGTGGTAGAGTGTGGTAATTGCACATATACCTTCTTATTGCATTTAATTCAAAGTTATATCTAATTTCTCTGGATTTAAAAGCAGTAGTTACTAAAAAAAAAATAGGCTCACAGCACAAGAAGTAACTGAATGCACAAACAACGACATTCAGGATACTATTAGGGCAATAACTGACCGAGAAGTTTGAGTTGCCAATATAAGCAAATAAACTAAAGCTAGTGGCTGGAAACACTCCTGTTTATAAACGTGATGTTTATTAAGTTTTTTAGAAGCTTTATACTGAAGGCAAGATTCAGTACTTAAGCATTAGGAATCGTTTGCTTCATTTAATTTGTAATTTATATAGGACAAGTTTCGTGTATAGGAAACATGGCAAATATTGAATATTAAGTGCTTGTAAGGAAAGGCATGAATGCAACAGGAGACTGCACCATCATTTTCAACCATTTCCAAGTGAACCACAGAGTTTAGATGCAGCTGTGAAAGCTTAGAAGATGACGCACGCTTTGAAATCCACTATGACATTAAATACCATCATTAAATTGCATGGCATAGTTCTGCAGTATGGCCAATTGAAGATGTCAAAAATTGCTGAAGCTCTGAGCATTTCAGCAAAATGTGTCTTTCACATTTTGAAAGATAAGCTGGAAATGAAAACATTTCTGCAAGATGGGTGTCGCAGCTGCTTACTCCAGATCAAAAGTGAATCAGAGTGCAAATCTCTGAGCAAAATTTGTCTCATGTTTGGAAAGACTTTATGCATTGTTTTGTAATAAATGATGAAATGAGGGTGGACTACACATAAACAAAACAGTGGTTTAAGCAGTGGAAGCATCTAGATTGTCAACCACCAAAAAGAGGCAAAGTGAGGGAAATTGGCTGGGAAGGTAATGGTGTCAGTTTTTTGGGATACCAAGGATATGCCCCTAATTGATTATCCTTCTCCTAGAAAATGTACACTGGACTGTATTATGCTAATCTTTTGGGTCACTGAAGACCAGAGTATATGACAAAGGCTGTGTTTGGTAAAAAAGAAAACTTATCTTCCATCAAAACAATGCTTGTCCTCTCACATGTGTTATTGCAGTGGCAAAACAGTGAAGTGGGATTTGCCACCGCAATTCCCCTGACCCTTTGTTCTCTAAACTGGTACAAAGGAATATTCATTTGATATGAAACTTAAAACGTCAGCTGAGTTGTATTTTGCAGGCCTACAGGAATCCGACTTCTGTAATGGGATAAAGGCCATAGAGCATTGTATTTCAAACATCTCTGGCATTATTTTGAGCTTCATTCCGAGAACTTTTCAAAAGTGTAATATTTTAGATAAAAAAATTGCTTCAACAATCTTGAACAAATTAAAAAAAAAACTTATTTTATGTGTACATTATTTAAGAATCTTGTACAAAAATACATTAATAAGAAGGAGGAGGAGAATAATTTCAAGCCTTGTCAAGAGATTAATCACAAATTTACTTACAAATCATCTATTCTATACATTATTTTTTTTAAATTTACTAGAAATAAGATACAATTTAAAACTTTTAATCCTCTGCTGCATAGTATTACCATGAGGGAACAGATGCTAGTTAAAGGTTTAGATAATTTAGCAGTATTTTTTGTTATTTTAATATTATACTGGTCTTCAACAATAAAATACAAGTATCTGTAGCTATTTTATACCATAAATATAATTTATTTCAATACTATTGTACTGTTTGTTATAAAAAGAAAGCAAAATCCAGCAATTACAGTCAAATATAAAACCACCATCCATGCATACATCCACAAATTATTTTACGTGGGCCCTCACCATCCTTATCACAGGTACATTTGATTGCAGTTACTGGGATTCAAACTCATGATGTTCAGCTTTGAATGGATGGCCAGTTCATTTCGCCTCACCTTAACAATCACTTAAATTAAGGTGCCTGTAATAGGGATATATAAACCAGTTGAGGAGTTAGAAGAAGAGTGGCATATTCATGCATTAGAGAGTTAATTCATTTGGTAGCTTGTATAGTATTTTGCCTTGTGAGGGGATTCTTCTCTGTAGTTTTTTTGTTTACATTATCTTTATAATAGTTATTTTGTATTCTTGTACTATACTTATGGATATCTCTTATCTGTGTAGCATTCTTACTTATTACGTACATAATTACTTTTAAACAATATACAAAGAAATAAGACTGTTAAAAATAAAAACATTGGACAAAATCCAGCCTATTTTGTGTGAAAGTTCTCTACACTCTTAAGAACATATGAGGGTGGATTGATAAGTCGTGACTTTTTAAAGAAAATAACAATTTTTTCCAAAAAATCAATTTTATTTCTCAACAGAGTCTCCTTTCAATTCAATACATGTCCAACGTTTCTCCAATTTTTTTTAATCCTTCCAAAAAGTATGATTTTTCAAAGTCTGCAAAATATGAGATTGTTTCTGCCATGATGTGTTCACTGGACATGAATTTCTTCCCAGCGAGCCAATTTTTCAGGTTCGCAAAGAGGTAGAAGTCGCTGGAGCCAAATCTGGAGAATATGGTGGGTGAGGTAGCAGTTCGTAGCCCAATTCCACAAATTTTGCGATGGCAATGGTTGACTTGTGTGCGGGTGCATTATCCTGGTGAAAGAGAACCTTTTTCTTCACCAAATGGGGTTGTTTCTTGTGAAACTGATCCAGCATTACGGCATAATATGAACTTGTGATTGTTTTATCCTTTTCCAGGTAGTGGATGTCTGTCACTCCTTGTGAATCCCAAAAGACAGCTGCCATGAGTTTTCCTGCCGACGGAATGGTTTTTGCTTTCTCTGGAGCAGCTTCGCCGAAGGAAATCCACTGCTTGATTGTTGTTTGATTTCAGGTTGATAGTAATGGATTCAAGTTTCATCAACAGTGATATAACGCCGCAAAAACTCAATTGGATTGCGCTGGAACATGTTCAGACATCCCTGTGAAATGGTCACACGATTCCGCTTGTTCTCAACTTTGAGCAGTTGCGGCACCCATCTTGCTGACAGCTTTCTCATACCCAAAAATTTGTGCAGAATGTTATACATCCATTCACTCGAGATGTTTACGGTTTTGGCTATCTTACGGGTTTTCACTTGGTGATCTTCCAACACAATATCGTGAACTTTGTTCACCATTTCTTCTGTTGTGACCTCAACCGGCCGTCCTGTGCGCACGGCATCTCTTGTGCTCGAACGGCCACATCGAAATTCTGTGAATCACTTGTGAACCATGCCATGTGATGGAGCAGAGTCCCCATAATACTTGTTCAGCTTTCCTTCTGTTTCCTTTACCGTCTTACCATGCAAAAAGTAGTGCTTTATCGGAACACAAAGTTCACTTTTCTCCATTTTCTACGAAGCAACACAATCTGCTTATTTTAGATGCTCTCAACAATGTTCTAACAAACAAATGACAACAAATTTCTGTGATTATACCCAGAATAGATGTAAGACCTGGGTGCAACAAGAAACCTGTGATTAGAATGCTATCTCTCGTCAAAGTCATGGACTTATCAATCCGCCCTCGTATATGCATAGTACATTCCATGCAGTGATAGCATGTTCCCTTTTACATGAAACATCAATTCCTCTAGCATGTCCTGCACTCCTGAGAAGTTTTACTACACCACATTATTGAATGTTATCTCCAAGTGTTTATGGGCACACATTCACAATAAAAGCAAATCAAATTAGGTAGTACCACAAAGAAAATGTATGCATCACAATGGAGCAATAAATATGCGTTGAAAACTATATGTGAAATTTGTTATTTTAAGGACTGGGTCGGATCATATTCGTGAGAAGGATGGTGTATGGGCAGTTCTTGCTTGGCTGTCAGTTATTGCCAAGATGAACAAGTCTGTTGAAGAGATTTTATTGGACCACTGGAGCAAATTTGGACGTAACTTTTTCACCAGGTATTTGAAAACTATTCTGGCAATATCTTATTGCTGTTTCTGCACATTAGTGTTATTTTAAGCGACAGTTGTTAATAGTGTCATTTGGGCACTTAAATTTTTTGTTCAAATAGCAAATATTTTAATATACAGATTACAAGATAAGATTGGTGTTACCCAGTGTGATAAAAGAATTCAGTACTTTGTGAGAGGCAGAAGTCATCAGTGAAAACAAGTCGAACAAGCACGTATGCTAAAATTAATTTTTCCAAAATACATTTAGGCCCCATTCATAATGCAGCCTTAGTCGTAAAGCAACACAACCAGTAATATTTAAAATGAAAATTCATCCAATCTTTATAAATAAAATAGATGTAAAAGTGTTGTATTAAGCAAACATCAAATAAGCATCTGCCATGAGCATATAACATTGCAAAGCACGGCCAGATGGAAGAGCAATATGATTGTACAGTAGATGGTGTTAAATCTTGAATCACAATCATGTGTTTAAAAGCTGGTAATGCTTGAAGAAAAAAATGCAGAATTCTTCCTTTATGCACATGACTGAAGCATAAAAGTTTGGACTTAACAAACTCTTACGTTATGCGACTATGTGAATACTTCCATTAAATAACATGGATGCTTACCTTTCATTGTAAATAAGGCCCTAATTCAGGTAACCTAACAGGAAAAATCTGAAGTGTATAAATAGACCCATGACATAGAAGAGGAATTTTGTAATATAATTAGTTCATTGATTAGAAAGTTATTTATGAGATTAATAAGATGGTCACATAAATTTTCACCAAAAGTTAGGTTTTCTGTTTCTAATGCATGCGGACTACATTTTCTCAGGTTTATGTTACTAACAAGAACATTAATGTATGTAAGTAGCTTTATGTAACATATTTAACACTGCTGAAGTTTACTAATCAATGTAAACAATGTTGTAGCAATCGTAACTTTCACTGAAATGTTGCTCAAAGCGGTTATCATCCTTGTTACTTTGTGTGTAAGGAAGAACTGTGAGCTATTAAGGAACAACATGCAATACCAAGTAAAATCTTCTTAAACCCCATCTACCCTTCTGTATGCCAACTATCTCGTAACCCTCCCATGCAAAAACATGTACAAAAACGGAAGTCCACAAAAGGCGCTGGGCATAAGGTTTAGCATAAGAAACCAGAAGTGGCAATACTGCTTCTGCCATATCATGCTGTACTATGCTGTGTGTTCCAAAAATCAGTAGTACACTGAGAATTATGTAACTGCCACAGCACTACTGGTACCATACTATTTTTACTTTCTCTACCAAGTACAACAGAAGGTATTGCATTCTACCCAAAATTTGATTCTCAGTGTGTACCAGGCAGGTGAGCTGCCAAATTAAATTGTTTCATTTATGGATGCTCTTTAACTGTGTCCCATTCTATACTGGGCATGAAAGTATTGACATTTTGCTCAGAGGCCTCTTTATCAGGCTTGAGGTTCTTTTACGTGCCATAAATATGACACGGGACCACCAGCTTTACTTCCCTTCCAAAGGAGACCATGCTAGGGATTTTTACACCCGAAACAATCCATCGCCCTGTGCCAGGTTTGAACCTGCAACCTCGGGAACTAGAGGCTGGCATGGTACCCCTAGACCAGCAACCGACCGGCCATCCACACAGACCAGACCAAACCAGACAGACAGAACAAGACACAGCAGGACGGATGGACAGACAGACAAACTGACCAGGACAGACAGACCATTACAGATGGACCAAGACAGACAGACAGATACACCGTTCAAAACAGACCAGGGCAGAAAGACACAAGGACAAACCGATCAGGATGGACAAACACAAACTAGGAGACACAGACACAAAGAAAGACCAGAAGACAGACAGATGAGGATAGACAGAAGGCCAGACAGTACAAACAGAAAGACAGACATGAACAGTCACACCAAGACAGACAGACAGATAGTTAGACAAACGAAGGCAGACAGACTGACCAGAACAGATAGAATGATCAGCATAGATAGACTAAAGACACACAGCCAGGACAGACAGACGACAAACAGACAGACACACACAGACAAGGACACACCAGGACAGACCAGGAATGAGAAGAAGACAAAGACCAGGATGAACAGAAAGGCAAACCAGGACAGACAGACTGGCTGGCAGACTAGGATAGACAGACCAGGACAGACATACCAGAAGATAGACAGCGAGCAGGCAGAGATGACCACGACAGACAGACACACAACGACCGACAGGCATACCAGGTCAGACTGAAAGACAGACTAGGACAGTCAGAAGGACAGACAGACTGACTAGGAGATAGAAAGATGGACCAAGACAGACCAGGATGGCTAGAGAACAGGCTAGGACAGGCAAACAACCAGGACAGACTGAGAGACAGACCAGGACAAAGAGAAAGAAAACTGAGGACAGCCAAACACACAGACAAGGATAGACAGACAGAAGACCAGGATGGACAGACAGTGAGATGAATCAAGACAGACAAACCAGGATAAGCAGACAAGGACAAAGGGACAGACAGACTGAAAAACAGACCAGGACAGTCGGAGAACCAGACCAGCACATACAGAGAGACAGACCATACAGACAGAAAGATAGACCTGGACAGACAGACTTAGAGAGACAAATGGACAGAAAAATAGTCCAGGACAGAGAGGCAGACAGACCAAGACAGACAGACTTAGAGAGACAAGACAAAGACCCCGAGGACAGACCAGGACAGACAGACCAACCAACCTACCTTGACAGTCAGGCAGTCCAGGGCAGACAGACAGATGAGGATGGAGAGACCAGATGACAGGCAGACTGAGAGAGAGACAGAAACCGGACCAGGACAGGCAGATAGAGACACTCTTAAGGACAGGCAGACAAACACACAAGGATAGACATACCAGGATACGCCAAGACAGAAAGAAAGACCAACATACAACAGAAGGACAGATCAGGAATGAGAAAAAGTTAGACCAGGACAGATATACAAGGGCAGGCAGAAAGATAGACAAGAACATGCAGACAGACCAGGAGAGGGAGAAGACTAGGACAGACAGACAGGCCAGAACACACCAGGACAGACATACAGACAGACCAGGTTTAGTCATTCTCCGTGGTGTAGTGGCTATCATGCTAGCCTCTAGTCCCCAAGGTTGCAGGTTCAAACCTGGCGAGGGCAATGGATTTTTTCGGGCATGAAAATCCTTAGCATACCTTCCTTCAGAGGGAAAGTAAAGCCGCTGGTCTGGTGTCGTAGATTTATGCACATAAAAGAACCTCAAGCCAGATTAAGAGGCCTCTGAGCAAAATTACCGGTTTTTCACGCCCAGTATGGAATGGGATGTTAAAGACTACAGCAGTTAAAGAGCATCCAGAGATAAAACTCTATTTAATTTAGATCGACCAGGACAGACAGACATACAGAAAGGCAGACCAAGACAGGACAGGGCAGACAGACCAGAACATACAAAGGAGACAGACCAGGCAGAACAGGATGGGTAGACCAGAGCAGACATAAAGATAGACCAGGGCGGATAGACAGACAGATATACCATGACATACTGAAGGGACAGACAGACCAGAAGTGAGAGTAGGCCAGGGCAAACAGACAGACAGATGCACCAGTAGAGACAGAAAGACATACCAAGACGGACAGAACAGAAAAGAGACTGACAGACAAACAGACAAAGATACACCAGGACAGACAGACCAAGACACATCAGGACAGACATATAGTTAGAGCAGGACAGACAGAAAGAGCAGGGCAGGCAGACATAAACCAGGACACACACACCAGAACAGACAGACAGGCTGCCTGGCAGACCAGGACAGACAGAAAGGCAGACCAAGAGAGACAGATCAGGACATACAGACAGACAGAGAGAGAGAGAGAGAGAGAGACCAGGATAGACGAAGACACACCAAGACAGTCAGACTGGCAGACCAGGACAAACAGACACACAGGAAGACAGACAGACCAAGACAGGTCATGACAGACAGACCAGGATAGCCACACGGACTAGCACAGACAAAGACACACCTGGACAGAAAGACAGGCAGGCCAAGCCAGCCAGACACACACACACACACACACACACACACACACACACACGTGCGCGTGCACACACCTGGACAGGCAGGCAGATCAGAACAGACATAGACTGACCAGAAGAGACAGAAAGCTAGATCAGGACAGGAGGACAAACAAAGATGGACCAGAATAGACAGAAAGACAGACTAGGACACAAAAGCAGACCAAGACAACAGGAGTACAGGCCAAGATGAACCAGGGTGGACAGACAGACCAAGACACAAAGACCAAGACAGAGAGACAATGACAGGCAGAATTACAGACCAAGACAGACAGGCAGAGAAGGACAGACAGACTATGGCATACACACCAGGACAGACAGACATGGTAGTACAGACAGAAAGACAGAACAGTATGGGCAGAAAGCCAGACCAGGACAGGTGAACCAACCAGACAGACCAGGTCCAACAGACATAACGACAGACCGCCAGAACACACAGAGAGGCTGTCTGGCAGGCCAGGACAGTTGGAGGGACAGACAAACTGACAGAGCAGGACTGACAGGCAAATCAGGACCGATCAACACACACAAAGATAGACAAAAAGATAGATGACCAGGACACACCAAGTCACACCAGGACAGACAGAAAGAGGACCAATACAGACAGAAAGGCAGACCAGGGGAGATAGACAAACCAGGACTAACAAAAAGACAGACCAACATAGACAAAAAGATAGACCCAGACAGATATTTGAGACCAGGACACACCAGGACAGACAGATAGACCAACCATGACAGTCAGACATGCCAGGACAGATATGCAGAACGGGATGGACAGACCAGATGACAGGCAGACAGAGAGCAGACCAGGACAGAGACAGACAGATGGCCAGACAAGGATATACAGACTTAGACAGACCAGAACAGAGATAGACTAGCACAGACAGAAAGAAAGACAAGAAAACAAAGAAAAACTGGCCAGGACAGACAAAGAGAAGGACAAACAAGCAAAAACACAAGGATAGACAGACCAAGACACACCGGGACGGACGGACAGACCGACCAACTGACCAAGACTGCTAGAAAGACAGATCAAGATACAGATGGACAGGCAGAAAGACAGTCTTAGACTTTGTCCCTCGTGGTGTAGTGGTTACCATGCTAACCTCTAATTCTTGAGGTCACAGGTTTAAACCCGGCAGAGGGCGATGAATTTTTTCGGGCATAAAATCCTTAGCATGGCTTTCTTCAGAAGGGAAGTAAAGGCGGTGGTCCCTTGTCGTAGATTTACAGCATGTAAAAGAACCTCAAGTCCATAAGGAGGCCTCTGAGCAAAATTAACGGTCTTTCATGTCCAATATAGAATGGGATGCTGAGGACCGCATCTGTTAAAAGCATCTATAAATAAAACTCAATTTTATTATTTAGATCAAGACAGACAAAAGTTCAAGTCAGACAAGAGATAGGCCAGGATGAACAGATGATAGACCAAGATACACTAGAACAGAAAGACAGACCGAGACACAACAGGACAGACAGGCGGACCAAGACACACGGAGGGACTAGGACAGAAAAGACAGACAAGAACAGGCAGAAGGCCACACCAGGACAGACAGAAAGAAGACCAGGATAGACAGACACACAAGACCAGGAGTGAGAGAAAGACAGACACTCAGTACAGGCAGAAAGGCAGATCAAGGAGGACAGACAGGACAAACAGACATAAGTTCAGACAAACACACACACACACACACCAGGAAGACAGACAAGTACAGACAACCAGACCAGGACAGACACACCCACCGACAAGGACAGACAGAGAGACCAACTTGGACAGACAGAAAGTTAGACCAGTAAAGGCAGATAGACTGGAAGACAGAGGCAGACCAAGACAGAAGGACAAAGACAGACCAGGACAGATAGTCAAATAAGAACAGACAGACCAGTTTGGATGAACAGACAGAAAGACAGACCAGGTCATGCATGCATTCATACATTCATACATACATACATACATACATACATACATACATACATACATACATACATACATACTTACACACACACACACGCACACATGCGCACACACAGACCAGGAGAGCTAGACAAGGACAGACAGAAAGACAGACCAAAACAGAAGAAGACAGACCAGATGACAGACAGAGAGAAAGATGGACCAGGACAGTATAACAGAGAGACAGACAGATAGATAGACACAAGAACACAGGTCCAGTATGGAAAGACAGGCCAGTACAGACAGACCTGAAGACAGACTGATGCACAGGCAAGAAGACAGACAGAGAGTAAGTCCAGGACAGACAGATCGACCAAGAGAGACACAGATTGACATACCTGGGCAGACAGACACATAGGAGGACAGACACATAGATTATGACAGACAGTAGACACCAGTAGAGACAGACAGGTCAGGACGTTCAGACCAGAAGACAGACAGAAGGAGAGACAAAGATGGACCAGAATAGACAGACAGACAGACTAGGACAGAACAAGACAACCATACAGGGAGAAAGACAGGCCAGGACAGACTGGGAGACTGACGAAGGACAGCCCAGGACAGACGAAGGCTAGACCATAACATACAGCAAGACAGTCAGGTAGAGAGACAAACAAGCAGAGTGTACCAGTATGGACAAAGACAGAACAGGAGAAACAAGCAGAAAGAAAGACAGACCCGAAGACAGACTGTCAGAAAGAAAGACAGACCAGGACAGCCAGACACACAGACAGAAAAACTGGGCAGCTAGACAGACAGAGAGTAAGTCCAGGACAGACAGGACAGGCAGAAAAACCAGGAAAGACGAACCGACGAGACAGACCAGGACTGACCCAAACAGACACACCAAGGCAGACCAGGACAGATAGTACAAACAGACAGACCAGGATACACCAACAGAGAAGATCAGTACAAAGACAGAACAGATGACAGACAGACATTAAGACACACCAGGACAGGCAGAAAACAGGACAGGAGGACAGGCAAACACAGCGACCTTCATGGTCAGACCAAGACACAGGGTACGACCAGTACAGATAGGCAGAGCAGGACAGACAGGTTAAACCAGGATGGACAGAAAGACAACCAGACAGGAGACAAGGACAGTAAAATGGACAGAGAGACAAACAAGGATGGACAGATCAGGATGGGCAGGCAGGCAGGCAGACAGACAGACAGAAAGACATACAGACCAAGTCAGGACAGAGACTGAAAGAAAGACTGACCAGAACAGACAGACACACACAGATCAGGAAAGACAGGGAGATGGACCAGGGCAGGCAGAAGGCCACAGCTGGGCAGACAGAAGGAAGGCAAGGACAGACAGAAAGAAGAAATGGATCAGGCAGACAGAGCAAGACACACAGGCAGACGAGGAGAGAGAGAGAGACTAAGACAAACCAGGAAAGACAGTCAGACCAGCACTCACAGAAGAAAGACAGACCCGGAATGAGAGAAAGAAATGCCAGGACAGACAAGAATAGAGAGACCAGGACAGACCAAGACACAACAAGACAGACAGACAGACCAAGACAGGCGAACAAACCTACAGACAAAGGCTGACAGACATACAGACAAAGACCAAGACAGACAGAACTGGGCAGACAGACAGAAAGATGAAAGACCAGGACAGGCAGACAAAGACATACAGACAAACAGAAAAGGTTAGACAGACTGGGAGACCAATCAGGACAGACCAGGAACAAGAGAAAGACAGACAGCAAGGCAAACCAGGACAGACAGAATGCCAGACCAGGAAGACAGTCAAATAGACCAGGAGACACAGACAGAAACACCAGGACAACCAGACAAGGACAGACAAACTGACCAAACAGACCAGTACCAACAGACAGACAGACCAAGACAAACAGACAAACCATGTACGTTTGGCATACCAGGACATACTGAGAGACAGTAACACACACCTGGAGAGACAGACAGACAAAGACAGACACAGAGACTGACCAGTACAGCAAGAGACACAGACAAGCACAGACAGACTGACCAAACAGACCAGTATCAACAGACAGACAGACCAAGACAAACAGACAAACCAAGACAAACAGACAAACCATGTACGTTTGGCATACCAGGACATACTGAGAGACAGTAACACACACCTGGAGAGACAGACAGACAGGCTGAGAGACAGACCCACACAGAGACTGACCAGTACAGCAAGAGACACAGACAAGCACAGACAGACAGACTGACCAGACCAGGAGAGACAAAAGGACAGACCGACAAAGTCAGACAGACAGAGATCAACAAGAAATGGACAGGAGGACAGACCAGGGCAGATGTAGGGACACACCAGGGTATTTGAAAGACACAAACTGCACAGATCGGGGAGACAGACCAGGACAGTCGGACACACACAAAGACAGACAGAAAGACTGACAAGAAGAGACAGGAGGACAGACCGACAAAAAGACAGACAAGAACAGTCTGTCAGATCTGACCAGGATACACAGACACACCAGGACAGAAAGACCTGAACAGCCAGACAGACAGAATGATACACATGGACAGTCATAGAGCCAAACGAAGACAGGCCAGGACAGACAGAAACACAGATCGAGCAGAACAGACTGACCTGACCAGACAGACCAGGATAAACCAAGAGTCAAGACTAGGACAGACAGATGGACAAACCAGGACAGGCAGATGGACCAAGACAGTCACACACCAGGACAGGCAGAAAAAGACAGACCATGTGAGAAAGCAGACAAGGAATAAGAGAAAGATAGACCAGGAAAGATGAACGGAACAGACAGACAGAAAGTAAGACCAGCACAGACAGAGACAGCTCTCTCTGTGCTGGTCTTTCTGTGTGTTTGTCCTGGTCCCAGTAAGGGAGGTTTCAACCCCTTCAACTGCCATGGTGCAGGCGCTGCAGAACCTGAGCACTCGTGGTACTTCTGCCGATACTAGAAGTACGCCAGGCCAAACGTCCTAGCCCCACCTTTAGGAGTGTTGTTTGGATTGGGTTGGACTCGGAAGGGCAGTGGATCCCAATATCCTTGGGAGATTGGGTATATCTGGACGGTTTTCCATCCTGGCAGGATTGTGAGACACCTAAGGTCCTCTGGTACCACCCTGGACAGGCGGTAGACAGTATACTAGATTGCTGTCGGCCCTACCGATGTTGTTCAGTAGTCTTCCCTTTCGGGGGTTGACTCAAGCAAGTAGTGTATCCAGTTCCACCCTGTAATGGGAGGAGGGGACGGAATGGGCAAACAGATGCCAGCCCATGGAAAAGCTCTCGAGAGTGGGAGTGTCACTTGGATGATGCCCGCTCCACTGGGTTATGTGGGACCACAGTCCCCTTGTGTCTTATGTCTGTCTTGTTCTGAACTGGTCTGTGTCTGTCTTTCCGTCCTACTGTATGTCCTGGTCTGATGGTTGGTCTGTCTTTCTCTCTGAGCTGATCTGTTTTCTCTTTGTCCTGGTTGGTCTCTGTCTGCCCTGTACTGTCTTTGTCTGTCTCTCCCTGTCTGCGTTCCTCTGCCTTTCTGTATGTCCTGGTCTGTGTTTCGCTGTCCTGGTTGGTCTGTCTGTCTGTCTTGGTCTCTCTGTCTGTCTGACCTGGTATGTGTTGCTATGTCTATCTGTCTGCTAGTGTCTCGTTCTGTCTTTTTGTCTGTGTCCCAGTCTGTCTCTCTCCTAGCTCGTCTGTCCTGGTCTGCCTGTCTAAATGTCACCATCTGTCTGTATGTTTTTCCTGGTGTATCTTGGTCTGCATCCTGAGTCTGTCCTGGTCTGCTTTTCTGTCTGTCTGTCTATCTGTCTGTCCGGGTCTGTTTGTTGGATCGTCTGTCCTCCTGGTCTGACTTTCTGTCTGTACTGGTGTGGTATCTGACTGTCCAGGTCTGTCTTTCTCTCATTCCTGGTAAGTCTCAGTCTGGTTGTCCTGGTTTGTCTTTCTGTATGTCTTCTTGTCTGTGCTGGTGAGTGTGTGTGTCTGTCTGTCTGCTTTCTGTCTGACCTGGTCTGCCAGCGAGCCTGTTTGTCTCTCCTGGTGTGTCCTGGTCTATCTATCTTCCTAGTCTGTTTCTCTCTTCTGGTCTGGCGTGCTGTCTGTCCTGGTTTGCCTTGCTGTCTGTCTATCCTGGTCTGTTTTTCTCTCTGTCCTGGTCTGCCTGTCTATCCTGTTCTGTCTGTCCTGGTCTTTTGTCTATTTGTCTGCCTTGGTCTGTCAGTCCTTGTCTGTAGGTTTGTCCACCTTCCTGTTGTGTCTTGGTCTGTGCTGGTCTCTCTTCTTGTGTGTCTGAATGTCCAGGTCTGTCTTTCTCTTGTTCCTGGTCTATCTGTCCTTGTCTGCTTGTCTGTCAGTTTTCTTGTCTGCACTGTTCTGTCTGTCTGTCTATGCTGGTCTTTCTGCTGTCTGTTGTAGTGTGTCTGTTTGTCCTCGTCTATGTGCCATCTCATCTGCTCATCCTGTTCTGTCTGTTAATCTGTCTGTCCTGTTGTGCCTTAGTCGGTCTTGGTTTGTCTGTCTCTCTGCCTGTCCTGTTCTGTTTTTATGACTGTCCTGGCTTGCTGGTCTGTTTATCATGATCTGTCTACATATGTGTGTCTGTCCTGGTATGTACATCTGTCTATCCTGGTGTGCATGGTTCGTCTTTCCTTGTCTGTCTTTGTTCCTGTCCTAGTGTCTGTCCAGGTCTGTCTCACTGTCCCTTTCATTCCTGGTCTATTATTTTGTCTCCTTCCTGTTTGTCCTGCTCTGCCAGTCTGTCTGTCCTTCTTGGTCTGTCTGTCTGTCTGACTTTTGGTATCTCCTGGTCTGTCTGTGTTACTGATCTGTCTGTCTTTCTGTCCTGGTTTGACTGTCTGTCTGTCCAGGTCTGTCATTCTCTCTATCTGTCCTGGTGTGTCTGTGTGTCCTGTTCTGTTGGTTGGAACTGACTGACTGTCTTGGTCTGCACGTCCTGGCTTGTCCACTCTGTGCTGGACTCAGCTGGTCTGTCCTCCTGTCTGTCTCTCTCCTGGTCTTTGTTACTGTCTTGGACTGTCTCTCAGTATGTCCTTGTCTACCAACCTTACTTGGCCTGTCTGTTGGTACTGGTGTGTCCCGGTCTGGTAGTCTGTACCGGTCTGTCTGACTCTGCACTCTGTCTTTGTCTGTCTGTCCTACCTGACATGGTCTGCTGGCCAGCCTGTCTCCTGGTCTGTATGCCTGCCTATCTAACTGTCCTGGTCTCTCTGTACATCTGTTGTGAATTGCCTGTTTCAGTGTCCTTGTGTCTGGTCCTTATGTGTGTTTGTCCTGGTCTGTCTGTCTGTTTGCACTCTGTCTTGGTCTGTCTGTTCTGCTCTGTCTCTCTGTCCTGGACTGTCTTTGTCTGCCTGTTCTGTCAATCTGTCTGTCTTGGTCTGGCTTTATGCCTGACCTGGTCTGCCAGCCAGCCTGCCTGCCTGTCTATTCTGGTGTTTCTATCTACCTGGTCTGTTTCTGTCTTCTGGTGCGGCATTCTGTCTGTCCTGGTCTGTCTTTCTCCTGTTCCTGGTCTCTCCTCATCTCTCTCTGCCTGTTTGTCCTGATATGTCTTGGTGTCTCCTTTTCTGCTTCTCTGGCTGTATTGGTCTGTCTGTTTGCTGTCTGTCCTGATCTTTCTTTCTATCTGTCCTGGTTTGTTTTTCTCTCTGTACGTCCTGGTCTGGCCTTCTGCCTGTTCTGATCTGTCTGTCCATCCTATTCTTTCTGTCTGACCTGTCTGTAGGCTTGTCCACCTGTACTGGTCTCTGTTCTTGTCTGTCTGCCTGTCCTGGTATATATGTCTGACTGTCATGGTCTGTCTTTCTATCTGTTTGTGCGAGTTGGTCAGCTTGTCCTGGTCGGTCTATTTGTCTGTATGTTTTCTCGTCTGCCCTTGTCTTTCTCTCTGTATGTCTATGCGCTAGTCCTTCTCTCTGTCTGTCTGTCTGTCCATCCTGTTCTGTCTGTTAGTCTATCTATCCTGGTCTGCCTGTTATGCCTATCTGTCTTTGCGTCTGTCCTGGTCAGTCTTAGCCTGTCTCTCTGTCTTGGTCTGTACGTCTGTGTGTCCTGGTATATATGTTAGGTTCATTTTTCCTGGTTTGTCTGTCTGTCCTGATGTGCTTTCTCGTCTGGTCTGTCTTTCTTCCTGTCCTAGTGTCTGTTTTGGTCTGCCTGTCACTCTGTCTGTCTGTCTGTCTGTCTGCCTGCCTGCCTGCCTGTCCTGGTCTCTTTCTCTCATTGTTGGTCTGTCTGTATGAGCATTCTGGGTTGTCTTGATAGGTCTGACTGTCATGCTCTGTTCTTCAGTCGGTCGGTTGGTCTACCTACCTACCTACCTACATGTCCTGGCCAGTCCTCCTTGGTCTGCCTGCAGTGGTGTCTGTCTGTCTGTTTTCGTTTCTCCTGGCCTGTCTGGTCGGATCTGTCTGTCTATGTATGTCTGGTTGGAATTGACTGACTGTCCTGGTCTGTCTCTGTCTGTCGTGGTGTGAGATTATTCTGTAGTCTTCCCTTTTAGAGGTTGATGCAGTAAGTGGCATATCCGCTTCCACCCTGTAATGGGGGGGCGGTTTAGGCGATCAGGTGTCGGCCATGGTAAAGCTCTCAGGAGTGAGTGTGTCACTCGGATGAGCCCGCTCCCTGGATCATGTGGGAGCGCAGTCCCTTGTGTTTTATGTCCGTCTTGGTGTGTCTTTCTGATGCTCTGTCTGTCCATCCTCCTGTCTCTCCTTGTCAGTCTTTCTGTCTGACTTGGTCTGGTCTGGTCGGGTCTGTTTGTCCAGTTGCCTGTTCGAATGCCCTGGTGTGTCCTTCCATCTGCCCTGGCCTGTCCTCCGTTTCTGGTTGATCTCTGTCCTTCTGTCTGTCAGTCCAGGTCTGTCTTTTTATTTGTCCTGGTCTGCCTGTCTATCTGTCTGTTGTGGTGTGTCTTGATCTGTCTGTCCGTCCGTCCTTGTCTCTTGATGTCCTGGTCTATCTGTCTATACTGGTCACTCTCTCGTCTGTTTGTCTGACCTGGTCTGTGTCTGTCCTGCTCCATCGGTCTGCTGTCCTGGTCTGTCTGTCTGTCCTGGACTGCCTTTGTCTGCCTGTCCTGTCAATATGTCTGTCTTGGTCTAACACTCTGCCTGATCTGGTCTGCCAGCCAGCCAGCCAGCCTCTTGTGATCTGTATGCCTGTCTTCTGTCTGTGTGTCTGTCGTGGATTGTCTGTCTGTTTGTCCTGGCCTGGTCTATTTGTCTCTCTGTCCTTATGTCTGAATCTTGTATCTGTTTGTCCTGGTCTGTCTATGGTCTGGCATTCTGTTTGTCTTTCTGTCTGTAATGGTTGTTTGTCTGTCCTGGTCTGTCTTTCTCTTGTTCCTGGTGTGCCCTTATCTCTCTCTGTCTGTCCTGGTGTGTCTTAGTCTGTCCTTTTCTGCTTGTCTGTGTGTCTGGCTGTCCTGGTGTGTTCTGGTCTGTTTTTCTCTCTGTCTTTCTGTCCGTCCTGGTCTGGCCTTCTGCCTGTCCTGGTCTTTGTCTATTTACCTTGGTCTGTCAGTCCTTTTCTGTAAGTTTGTCCACCTGTCTTGGTCTCTCTCTCTCTCTCTTGGTCTGTTTTGGTCTTTCTGTCTGTCTTTGTCTTTCAGTCTTCTGGTCTGTCTCTCTCTGTTTTTCTAGACTGTGTAGCCTGGTTTTTCTTTCTGCTTGCCTGGTAGGTGTGTCCTTCCTGGTGTGTTTGTCCTTGTCTGTTTGTGTGTATGGACCTTGTCTGGTCCATATGTCCTGTTCTGTCTGTTTGTCTGTCAAAGAATCTGCAAAGAATGACTCTCACAGCAAAAGTATTGTGATAGAACAGAAATAAATGACAAAAAAGGGATAATTTAGGCTAAAATACAATTGGTATATATTTGTTACTTTAATAAGTATGTTATTCATGCTATGTTAAAAGTATGAATTTGTGGACTTGTTTTACTATTGCTAGCAACAAATGATAGTGGAGGTGAATAAGATTTAAATTTTTGGTATTATAAATATTTTTTTTGGGATACTTAGTAAAAATACTGATGTTACATTCACATGGCTTTCTCTACCCTCTTATCACTTATTAGTGCATATGCAAACTATTCTTATAAAAGCTTATTTTTCTATACACTTCATTGTAATCAAGATAAACGTTTACAGAAACAGCTACATTACACATTTCGTTATAGATACAAAGGGAACAGCGATAGTCAAATGTTTAACAACTGGATGCTATATGCTGGCCTTAAAATTCTGTACTGTTTCCATGACATCACGAGAAACAACCAAAAATCAACAGGACTTGAAAAGGATGACAAAGTACTCAACAATTCGGACCATTAATAATGAATATCTTGGAAATGGCTTATGCTACAAAGAAGTTATTTGAAATAAATTGTGTGTTTTAAAGAGATCTACATTTTTTGTGTAGTGTGTTTTTCTCTATCTTTTAACGTTTGCCAGTTATACAAGATAATACAACTTAACTTCCAAATGAACAGTACTTCAAAGACTATTCCCAGAAAATTCAAGATATACATTTTATTTGTCATGTAAATATAGATATTTTGAAAAATCTTAGGGGTAGTTGGGGTTATGTAAGGGGTAGTTTGGTTTTGGGGTGTTTTTCTTGAAAATCGTCATGTTGCATCTTTGGAAGGTCTGAACCTAAATGCCAAGTTTGGTATTTATTAGATTTTTAGTTTTTTAGTTATGCTGTTCACAAACACACACACACATGGACCTTTTTCTGGATTCAGGGGTCCTCAAAACGTATTTCCGGTGAAATCTAGGTAGCAAATTTTTGGGTGGAGTGCAGCAGAAAGTATTGTGAATTTAGACATCAAAAAGGAATTAAATTTATTATTATTATTAATCAAGCACATTATAAAGGTGAAAGCTATAATATATGTGTGCAAGTACAAGTTATAATTGCAGAGAATGGTTACTAAATCTTTGTGTTCATTACATTGCTGTTTGTGGAGCCTTGTAAGTATGTTGTCCAACATCACGAATAAGTTGCAAAGTCATGAAAGTTTATCAATTGTATTTATTTATACAATTCCTTACCTTCGAAACATGGCGAATCTGTCAGAAGATCTCATAGTTCTATAACTATTAGCTAAGAAAATATTAGAAAGAAACAAGCTAATTTAAAGAATTTCCTACATGTTACACTGTCTGTATACACTTGAAAAGCTTCAATAATCATTTCTCATATAACCTCGAGGAATTCAGTATTACTACATGAAAACAATTTGTCAGACAATCTGCTACACAGACATGGTAAATTTAAGTTAAAGAATTTCAAGACAGTGTAGCACATTGCTACGTACAGCACCAACTCTGCTACAGTAGCGTAGGCCTCTGTATTTTGTTATCTCAGAAAATAGGACTCGTATGTTTTCTGCCTACTGAACACTTGCTCTCAAAGTATTGAACACTTTTATCATCTTGTATAGTAAAACATAACTGTTTCATAATTGAGCGTAGCATTTTAAATGAGTGAAATCCCCAAATAGGTACGACTACGAGAACTGTGAAGCAGAACCTTGCAACAAAATGATGATGGAGCTGGAGAAGCTGGTCACGAACCCTGCCTATGTAGGTACAAAACTCAACTATGGCAGCAAGACTTATACAGTCAAGGTTGGCGACAATTTTCAATACACGGATCCCATAGATGGCAGTGTTGCTGTGAAGCAGGTAAGCACTATCAAGATCTTGGTATTTGCTCGAGTTAAGGCTAACGTGTCTCCTCTATATCTGGTGTGCGTGTCTGTGCAGGGTATCAGAGTGTTGTTTGAGGATGGCTCGCGCATTGTGTTCCGGCTGAGTGGAACTGGCAGCTCTGGAGCTACTATTAGGCTCTATGTTGACAGCTATGAGAATGATGAGGCCACTTACAGAGCCAGTGCACAAGTAAGTCATGACTCCATTTTCATATTCATACTGTCACGTATGTGATGAAGGAACGTATTAGTTTATTATCCTGTCACAAGTTTCTAATTTCACAGAGAATCACATTTTACATTTCTTAGCTTTTCTTAAGCCTTAGTAAGTGTTTATACGACAGGAAATAGCAGCCTGCTACTTCCCTTGACATTTCAAAGGGATGTCACCATGTCATCATTTCTTTAGAGGTACGTATCTTTCTGCAGGCTCTTAGCTGCACCTTAAACTGCGTTACGTCACATAGAATGTTCTAGAACATTGACGTATCGCGTTATGATTGGCCGCTATATTTCAAAACCAGGACAGTGGCAGACCATATTTGGTACTTACTGCCCCACAATAAAGTGAACCCCTATAGGACTGTGATACCTATATAAGCGAGCACTCGGACGCGGCCCTGCAGACATGTGCTGTACAAATCAACAAGATATCGGCTCTCTTTATCACATCACGGCAGTTCTTCCAGGTAAGACTTACCACATAATTTAGTAATTCCCCCCTTTCTGTAAGCTCAGCACTGCTAATGCATGGTTCGACAAATGAAGTTAAATATATCAAATTTTAACAAGCTAAGTGACGTGTTCTGTTCTACCATCTGGTTCCCCAGTCATAACTTCAGTCGTGACAATACTTGCCAACTTTTAGGTTGTTTTGGGCTGATTCAAAGATGATAGTAATGTAAGACTTATTGCTAACTTAAAATTACAGCCCATTACCTCACTAATAATATACAGGGTGTCCAAAAAGGATTTTACCTTTGTGAAACATTTTTTGTGGACTCCCTGATGTGATATTAGAATCTTTTATATATCAAGAGTTAGGTAATTTGTCATCTCCTTAGTGCAGGTGGTAGCGCAGTTGTTTACCGA
Organism: Deroplatys truncata; assembly: GCA_030765065.1. Classification (NCBI taxonomy): domain Eukaryota; kingdom Metazoa; phylum Arthropoda; class Insecta; order Mantodea; family Mantidae; genus Deroplatys; species Deroplatys truncata. The sequence goes on from CM060985.1 coordinate 172,374,789, forward strand.
GCGGGAGACACCGGTTCGATTTCCAGTACCGGTGTGGGAATTTTCTCCTACTGGGGTACACTCAGCCTTGTTAGGTTCTTGAGGGCCCAATTGAGTAGGTACTTGATTAAAAAGTAGCAGCTTCAGGTTAAGGAGGGACCCAAGATGCTGACCATATCCCACATGTTGTGGTCAGAATGGGGGGATGCAGCGGCTGGGTGGCAGGCCTTGGCCCAGCAATGGGCTGTTGCTTCACAGTTTAATTCTAGGTAATAATATATCAACAGTTTTTTATACCTTACAAAGATTCAAAATGGGTGCCCTTCATGACAGCAGATATCTAGGCAATACTCCATTTCCGTCTGTACATCAACATATCGCTTGTAACGGCAGCAAAGGATTCTCGCAGCTACATCAGATCTTGGAGCAATGGCGGGACTAAGCCCCACAAAAAGAAGTCACATGGTGACCTTGGGAGGCCATTTCAACAATGCTTCATCACAACCAGCACATTCTGTTGGAAAATGAAATCTTGGGAGTCCTCTTCAAGTTGTGGCATCAACCAATTCTGGTGCATGTCTCCTTATAGAGCTTTCTGCAAAGAAAAATGGCTCATAAAGCTTTTTTCTGTGAAGACATTCGACTTTGGAGAATCTCTGACATGCTCAATGATTCGCCGAGGGTGTTTTGAACCCCAGATTCAAGTATTAAGATAAGATAATTTATTTCACCATATCTATCAAAATACATATACATAGTATAATTACATTCAGTCAGCTCTACTACTAACCCTTAACCTACTTGTTAACACTCAGATTCTTTTATCCTGAATGCAATAACTCCCAACCTGTGAGTTGCTGCCTACCTATCCTTGGTTCCAGCAATTTTAATTTATTAATCCTTTAACATCAATTCAGTACATAGTACATTGATACAGGATATGTCAATAGTTAAATTTATATATTTACATTACAATAAAGTTATATATAATTTGAGTTCAACTATGATATACAATAGATATATTTATAAATTAAATGACATACTACTAGATAACTTAACGGATTAGTACAATGTCTTATGCAAACAAGGATTTATTAAACTGTAAATATTCCTTTACGGTGTAGAAGCAGTGTTCCTGCAAGAAAGCCTTTGTTCTAGTTTTAAACACATTATAATTATTTATATCTTTAATGGCATTAGGTAGGGAATTATAATTCCTTATACTGGAGTGCAGTACTGCATTCTTACATATTGTAGTTCTGACAGAGGTTAAGTGTATATCCTTATTATGTCTAGTGTAATGACTATGGACATTGTCATTATTTTGAATATTAAATTTATTTCTTTTTACAAGTAAGACTGTTTCCAATATATAAGAACATGCCAAAGTAAGTATGCCAAGTTTTCTGAATAGTGGTTTACATGAGCATAACCTTTTTTTACCACATATAATTCGTATGGCTTGTTTTTGTTTGATAAATACATCCTTAGTTTCTGGTGAGTTTCCCCAAAATATGATACCATATTTAATTATTGAATGTATATGTGCATAATAAGTTGTTAACAGCACATGGAGACTGACATTTTGACTTAAAATTCTTAAGGCATATACATTCCTGCTTAATTTGGTTATTAAATGTTTTATATGAGTTTTCCATTTCAAGTTATTCTGTATCCACAAGCCCAAAAAGTTTGTCTCGTTTTTATATGAGATTAATTTATTATTTAATTTTACTTCAGGGATGTTATAATTATTGTTTGCACTATCAGTAATATGAAATTTAAGACAAACAGTTTTGACCGTATTTAAAACCAGGTTGTTATTATCTAACCAATATACCAGATCTTTACTGGCCTGGTTTAGTGAATTATTTAACATTTCATTACTCTTTTCTGTTATTAGTAAATTAGTATCATCTGCAAATAGAACAATGTTATGAGCTTGTATGGTATTTGTTAAGTCGTTTATATACAAGATAAATAAAAATGGTCCAAGTATAGAGCCTTGTGGTACTCCATAAGTTATATCAAGTGCATTAGATCTAACTGCCAAAAGTGCATTAGTGTTAGCATTATAATCTGTAATCTCTGTTATTTGCTTACGGTTTGTAAGGTAAGATTCAAACCAAGAATATGCTAATCCTCTTATACCAAAGTCAAATAATTTTGTTAGCAAAATTTTGTGGTTAATAGTATCGAAAGCTTTAGTTAAATCTAGAAATATGCCAATTGCTTTATCTTTATTATCTAAAGCAGTTATGACACTATTTAAGAAAGAATATATCGCAGTCTCTGTTGATTTTTCTCGTCGGAATCCATGCTGTGAATTAGTAATTATATTATTTTTTCCAATAAACGATACAAGTCTTCTATACATTATTTTTTCCAATATCTTTGAAAATACGGAGGGTATGGAAATAGGACGGTAGTTAGCTACCTCAGTCTTTTTCCCTTTTTTGTGCAAGGGTATAACCTTAGATATTTTTAACATGTCTGGAAATATTCCACTAGTCATGGATACATTACACAAATGGACAAGTGGACCAATTATGTAGTCACTACATCTTTTTATAATTATATCTGGTACATCATCAATACCTGCAGAATATGTATTATTCAATCCATTTATTATGTTTAGCATTTCCTCAGGCGTAACTTCATAAAGGTATATAGAGTTTACATTATTGGTAGTATTAGTCTTTATTAGACTGCCAAGATGTCCATTACTATTTTGAACCAAATCTTTAATTATTTCTGTAAAGTAGGTATTAAAACATGTAACAACTTCTGTTGCATCAGTAATCTTTCTATCATTATGCTCAAGTTCTATTTTACCTTGCATATGACGTGTTTTATTAGTCATTTGGTTTACTATTTGCCACATAGCTTTGGTCTTATTTTTAGAGTTTTTAATATGATTGTCATTACTATTGATTTTAGCTTGTCTTATAACTTTATTTAGTATGCGTTTATAATTCTTAAAATAATTATCAAAATCTGTCGTTGTACTACCCTTACTTAAGTCATATAGTAATCTTTTACGTTCACATGACTTTCTTATACCTGGAGTTAACCAATTTCTCTTAGCTTTCCCATTGGAGGTTCTTGATGTTTTGAGAGGAAATGCAGTATTAAAGCAGAACATAAAACTATTTGCAAACAATCTAAATTTCTCATTAGTATCAGCTGTATTATACATATCAAGCCAATCTTCCTTGCTTAAGAGATAATTCATATACAAAATATTATCATTGCTAAATATTCTTTTTTTTATGAGTGTTGATCTAAACATCTTAGTATTATTAGTTTCAATTTGAATTATTTGCGCCTCATGATCACTAAATCCTGTATTTATCACCTGTGCTTTATATGTACAATTTTCATTAATTATAATTTGATCTACCGCAGTTTTTGAGTGACTAGTTATTCTTGTAGGGGATGTTATGACATGTATTAGGTTATAACTTCTAAGCAGATGTATGAGGTCTTGCTTTTCTTTGCTGTCTTTAAGAAAGTCAATATTTAAATCACCACATAATGCAATTTTTTTTTTGGTTTTCACGAGAATGTTGAGTAGTCTCTCTAAGCTATTTTGAAAAATCCTAACATTACTTCAACAAGCTTCAACACAGCGGTTATCTCGCTGCTGAAACCATTATATCTACAATTCTTTGGCTACTATCTACCTCTGTTGTGCCTATATCTCTTCCATATATAATTTTCTCATCCATTTTTGTTTTACCCTACCTAAATAATTACCAAGTTTCCTTAACACCCTCATCTGAGTTTATTTTCAATATCTTTTTCCCTATTATTTCTATTGGTAAGTTAGCTCATTTCCTCGGTATTGATTTATCCCTCATTTCTTTAGTTTCTTCACATTCCAAAGTTGCATGCCAATAATTGTCCATCTTTCCACACATTGGACATTTGTCTACCTCCCTTCTCTGTCCTATACCTTTCAATTTTACTACCCCTGTTCTCGCCCATGGAGTTCCTTCCCTGGTGACTTTATCTCCTTTTTCCACATGTGTCTCCTTTCCCCATTCTAGCTTTACTTCCCTGTAAATATTCAATGATTTTTTGTTATTAAAACTACCAAAAAGTTCTTGAATTTCAATATTATCCATTCTTAGTTTGATTTGATTCCAGAATCCTCTTTCTTTTAGTTCTCGATGTCTCCATGTACCCCCCTCCCCACTTTCTTCCAGAGCCTGCTTAATTCTGCTACTCCAAGTTGTATATTGGGTAATGTTCTCCTGTGCAGTCAAGCATTGTTTCAAAATATCTTGTTCCTTTATATTCTTTAGCCTAAACCAATATTTTAGACTCCTTACGGTTATTTTACCTTTGCTCCCTACTCTTTCTAGTTCTGTCTATGCTACCCCATTGGGTGAATTTTTAGGTAAGCCCAAAACTGTTTACAAAAGTTCCTATGAATCATATCCACATTTCTCCATCCCTCCTCTTTTCCCCATGTTTCCACCCCATAGAGCATTTTTGCTTCGACTACAGCCGTATATACTCTCTCCAACCACTTTATATTCATTCCTGGTAGTTTATGTCTACATGCAATAATAGCACTCAGTGTCATCCTTCCTTTTGCTAATACCTTTTTCTTGTGTTCATTCTAGCCCCCATTACTGCTGAAACGGATGCCTAAATAGACAAATTTATTAAACACTTCGATTTCTGTTCCCTCCCAACACCATTTTTTGTGTCTTCCCAGCTTACCTCCCTTCTTATAAACCATAATTTTTTATTTTTTAATATTTATTCTTAAATTCCATGCTTTGCAAAACTTATACAATGCTTCAATTGATTTCATTAACCCCACACTTGTTACTGACCCCACTACTAAATCATCGGCTTATAACAAACCTGGCATCTCTATATTGTTAATTGTTGGCATATGTCTGTTTGTTTCGCTCACTACTTCCAGAATATCATCAATAAATAAATTAAATAGTATGGCACTTAATTGACAACCTTGTCTGAGACCTAATGTGCTTACTCTGTTTGGGGTTACCATATCTTGTGTCATCTTCATGCAATATTCGTTACCTGTGTAGATGTTTTGTAATGCATTTATAAATTTCCCACTTATTCCTTTTCCCTTTAGCTTGGTCCATAATGCCTCCCTATTAATCGTGTCAAACGCTTTTTCGAAATCTACAAACAACATGTATAACCTTCCTCTTTTTTGGCCTAAATATTTGTCTATCAGTGTTTTTATAATAAAAATGTTGTCCACTCCTATCCCCAAATTCATGTGTTTTCAGGAATTCCAACATGTTTCCACTGAAGATAGTGCAAAGTTGTTTGTGTCATTTTCAGGGAGTGCCTGCACAAGTGTCAGCTTGTGAGCCTTGAATTTCAAAAACTTGTGAAGAACATCCGAAATTATTGAGCATACTAACTCACAGCTTGTTTTCCTGACTGACTTCTTGGGTATGCATAGGAAGGATTGCCAATCTCTATCCGCTGTCTCCTCTGATTGCGACAGATGCCCAGTGCTTTTGCCTTTGCATAGGCAACCTCTCTTCATAAGTTGTCTATGCCAATGCTTAATGGAGTTCTTATCTGGTAGATCAACCCCAAACTGTAATCGGAAGTTGCATTGAAGTTTGATGATAGACATTATCCTTGTGTATTCCACAACACAAAATACCTTCTGTTTGGTGAGTGCCATCTTGAAAAATAAAGAAAAGGGGACAATCTTTTTTGGACACTGTATATGATAAGTCACAGCTTATCTGCGTGTGTATCCTTCATGATGCACCCTCTTCGCTGGGCTGCAACAAAATGCATACACACTTTGTTTTGTGGGATTTAAAATTTGATCGCATCACTAGTAACCAACAGTGATGGGTGCGAACATTCTCAAATGGACAACATGAATTGTAAAGTCAACTCTCTCACATATGGCTGCAGGATATGAGTTTCCCATTTTTTGCACCAATTCTTGTTTATAGTTGATGTTATGAAGCCTAAAATGTGAACTAGAAATCTGTGTGTAGCCTAGGAAGTTGTGTTGTTTTCTTTAATGTGTGTTTATTATGGTATCAGAAAGAATTTCAGCATGCGTTATAGTACTACCAGTCTTCAAGGATTCTTATAAAACAGCATTCCCATTTATTTTACATGGAGTTTTGCTAGATGAGGCAAAGTTTTACATTTCAATTATACATGATATTTCACTTGCTCTCAGTCTCAGATTTATATTTACGCGAATCTAATGCGCACTCCATATTTGAAACTTAAAATTATGAAATAAAAAACAATGGGTTTGTATTAAATATAAAGCACATCAATGACATTGTATCGTATATATAAACCATCAGATTATAGAATTGAAGGTGCCCTGTTTGGGCCCACGCAGCTCCCTCTCTCATCCTCTGGTTGCTTTTATCCACATAGTTCTCTCTACCACACACTTTATCTCCCTGTACATCTTCAATGACTTACCACCTACCTATCCACCCACCCAACTACCTACTCACCCCCATGTACCTTACCACATACACGTTTACATACGTAATCACCTACCTATCTAATCACCTATTTTGCTAGCCAGCTGTCCACCCACTCACTCACCCATCTACCCACTCACCTACCTATCCTATCTTCCACCCACTGACCCATGAACCTACTTTTCTACTCACCCACCCAGCTACCTATCCAACTAACCAACCACATACCTCCCACCCAACCAACAGGCAGATGCCTGTGTACTGACTCACCTATTTCCCTAGCCATCTTCCTACCTAACCACTCACTCACCCACCTACCTATTTATTTACCTATCCAATTACATACTTACTCACTGCTTTCCCATCTACTCACCTATCTATACATCCATCCAACTGCCTTCCTGCCTGCCTGCCTACCTACCCACCTCCATTCACCTAGACCTACCCTTTCACCCACCTACTTACCTATCATCCTCCTTCCAACCTGCCTACCTACTCATCAACCTACTTAACCTATCTACCTTCCCACCTATCACACACACACGCACGCATGCACGCACGCACACACACACACAGGGAGGGAGAACAGTTAATTTCAAATATATCCATTGTTTCAAAAAAGACACGCACATAATTGACTGAAAGTGTAGATAGACTTTTCAGATCAGAAATCAGTAGCGCTAGTTGAGAGGGAACATTTATTTAAACCTTAGCAATGAATGTGATTATTAACAAAACCATCCTTCCCCTCACATGACCTTGCCACATAATGCGCATTTTTAATGGATATTGAAGTTATTAATAAACATTTTGGCAAAATTGCGTTTATAAGCTTTGTAACAATACTTGAGCATTAGGAGTTGAATTTGGAACACTTTTGCTTCACTTACTGTGTAGTTATACAGGACTTGTTTCAGAAGCCTTTGCTTCCATCGTCAGGTGTAGGCTGACTGTTGGCGCTGTTGTTATCTCCATTCTGGTCTCTGATAGATGGTGTGATGAATTTGGTGATGTCTGGAGCCAGGATTTCAAAGTTCATAACTGTGTTTGTGCACCCTGGAAGACAAGAAGAAAATTAAAAAATTGACATTCCACCGACTTCTACACAATAGATTCCAAAAGGTCTTTTCAAAACACAACATAATCCTAGCCCCTCAAAATAAACAACTTGAAAAATCCGTTGAGAGCACCTCCCAAAGATCAGGTACCAAAAACTTCCATACTTGGGATTTACATGGTAAACTGACAGGAATGCAATAAAGTAGACATCGGAAAAAACAAGCACAACCTAAGCTTTCGCACTGAAGAACATCCGGAACATAAAATATAAACAAATAGAAAAATCACCCGTTGCAGCACTCTTTTGGAAAAGTAACCACAAAACGCGAGGGCGGATTGATAAGTCCATGATTTGACGAGAGATAGCATTCTAATCACAGGTTTCTTGTTTGCACCCAAGTCTTACATCTATTATGGGTATAATCGCAGAAATTTGTCGTCATTTGTTAGAACATTGTTGAGAGCATCTAAAATAAGCAGATGTGTTTGCATCGTAGAAAATGGAGAAAAGTGAATTTCATGTTCTGATATAGCATTACTTTCTGTGTGGTAAGACGGTGAAGGAAATGGAAGAAAAGCTGAATAAGTATTATGGGGACTCTGCTCCATCACATGTCATGGTTTACAAGTGGAATACAGAATTTTGATGTGGCCGTTCAAGCACAAGAGATACCGTGCGCACAAACGGCCGGTAAAGGTGACAACAGAAGAAATGGTGAACAAAGATAACGGTATTGTGTTGGAAGACCGCCGAGTGAAAATCCATGATAAAGCCAAGACCGTAAACATCTCGAGTGAACGGGTGTATAACATTCTGCACGAATTTGTGGGTATGAGAAAGCTGTCGGCAAGATGGGTGCCGCGACTGCTCACAGTTGAGAATAAGCGGAATCGTGTGACCATTTCACAGGGATGTTTGAACATGTTCCAGCACAATCCAAATGAGTTTTTGCGGCATTACATCAGGTTGATGAAACTTGGTTCCGCTACTATCAACCTGAAACCAAACAACAATCAAAGCAGTGGATTTCCTTTGGCAAACCTGCTCGAAACAAAGTGAAAACCATTCCGTCAGCAGCAAAAATCATAGCAGCTGCATTTTGGGACCCGCAAGGGGCGATAGACATTCACTATCTGGAAAAGGGTAAATTGATCACAGGTTCATATTGTGCCGCAATGCTGGATTAGTTTCACAAGGAATTGTTAAAGAAACAACCCCATTTGGTGAAGAAAAGGTTCTCTTTCACCAGGATAATGCACCCGCATGCAAGTTAGCTATTGCCATCGCAAAATTTGTGGAATTGGGCTATGAACTGCTACCTCACCCACCATATTCTCCACATTTGGCTCCGAGCGACTTCTTCCTCTTCGCAAATCTGAAAAATTGGCTCACTGGGAAGAAATTCACGTTCAGTGAACATATGGCAGAAACCACCTCATATTTTGCATACTTCGAAAAATCATATTTTTTGGAAGGCTTAAAAAAATTGTTGAAACGTTGGACAACGTGTATTGAATTGAAAGGAAACAATGTTGAGAAATAAAATTGATTTTTTGGTAAAAATTGTTACTTTCTTTAAAAAGTCACTGAATTATCAGTCTGCCCTCGTATGCTTGAACTGCGAACTTCTAAAAGTAAACCATCCTCTAGAACTTGCTGTATGGGAGATTTTCATCCACAAACACAACTTGGAAATTCCACCCCCAGCCTTCTATACCAAATTCATTACGCCAGCTACCAAAGACCAGAATGAAGATGCCATCAATACCATCAAGTAGCCAAAAGAGACTAAAGGCTGATTCACATTAACCAATAATGGCAACCAGAACAAGAATGATACATTTAAAATACATGTATTATATAATGTGAGGATTCACAATTAACAGGAAGCTTTCCTGCATCCCGGAAATGGGAAAGAAAACTTGGTCAATTTTTAACTTTCTCACATGTTCATGGGCATGGCATATTAAAATTCTTTGTTGTAGAAATTATTCAAGTCTGCCAGATCATACTAGTCACAAGCTGGGAAAATGAAACTGGAAGAAATTCTAGGAAATGTGTGTCCTGACTCTCAGATCCATTGAATGTTGGTTCTTTTAGCGAAAGATTCATCTGTAGTTTGTTTACATGCAATACAAAAGTGGCTATTGTCTCAAAAACAATAACAAAAGCTAATAACAGCAAAAACTGGAAGAAAGGAACAAGAACAACAAATGACTTTAACGTACGCTGTTGTGCCTGCATTTGCAAAAGTATCTGCAGGCCGCCAATAAGTGCCTCTTGGCCCACACCTGAGTGGGGCCTTCGAAGGTCATCGGAACAATAGCAGGTGTGGCATAATAGCCCATTGTGAGCTGATTACCTGTTCTAGAACATTCCATTTTGGCATGTTCTAGTAGGTTCCTACTCTAGAAAGTTCTGCTTTGTATGTGGGGCCTATATAAGGGACTTCTCTTGCCCTGATAGGCAGTTCTGCAAGTCAAAAAGTACCGAAGTGAACAGTGCAGTTAAGTTGTGTTCTGCGTGTGTGACTCAAGTGTAATGTTTGTGCTAGGCTGAGTGCCTTAAGTGATAGTGTGTTTCACAGTAACTGATGTTCTTATATATTACAGTGGTGTCAGGAGTGGGATTGAAACTTGACTGGTATGATTAGGGGAATTGGAAATAGTAATGAATTAGCATTTAGAAAGTGTTTAGTCCATGAAATTGTGATGTTGGCTAACCTGTATTAAGTTGTTTGAATAGGAAGTAGGTGAAATAAATATCATTGGTCTGTTACAAACAAATGATGGGCAAAATCAACTTTCCACTTAGCTGTTGATACAGTTATTGATATGCTTTCCTGTTCTTGTTTTTGGCAAACAAAGTTGTATATGATTTTGTCTCCTGTTGTGGTTCCTGTTCTCAAGTTATTGTGGCCAACGACATTGAATGGTTCATAAAATATTAGCTTTCCATTTTCAGTTAGTTTTGACATACTATTTATGGAGTAAAAAGTTTCAGAATACATTTTTTCACAGAACTTTTTAATATGCCCTTGATGGATTTGCAGTAAGCCCACATGTGATTCTGAGGCCCTACTTCTTTAATAAACAGCATATATGAATATTTGAGAGAAACACGTTGATAATCTAAAAATGAAATGAAACAAGTCTACATGAAATTACGAGAGCTGTCTCCCACAAGCACCCACCTAAAACACACAAATTTTGAGAAAAAACATCTTTATTTCTCTATATAGTCTCCTTTCAGCTTGATACACTTTTCCCAGCGATGTACAATAGCTTCGATACCCTGTTTGTAGTGAGAACCATCGAGTTCTGCAAAATACCCATCAACTGCAAACTCTGCCTCTTTATTGTTGGCAAATCTTTTACCACCATGCCATTTCTTCAACTTTGAAAACAGAAAATAATCAGAGGGGGCTAAGTCTGGCAAATAGGGAGCATGAGGAAGCAACTCAAACTTTAACTCATTGATTTTGGCCATAGCGATAATGGATGTGTGAACTGGTGCATTGTCTTGATGAAACAGAACTTTCTTTTTCACTAAATGTGACCGTTTGTGCTTGATTTCATCATTCAAACGCTGCAAAAGTTTGCATAATACTTGCCATTGATTGCTTTTTCCTTTTTGAAGATAATCAATGAAAATTATGCCATGTGCATCCCAAAAAACATATGCCATGACTTTGCCTGCAGATGGAACTGTCTTCGCCTTCTTTGGAGCCGATTCTTCCCTTTCAATCCACTGTTTTGACTGTTCCTTAATCTCAGGTGTGAAGTGATGGACCCATGTTTCATCCATGGTTATAAATCGATGCAAAACCTCGGCTTTATTGCAGCGAAACATCGCCAAACACTCGACTGAAACATCCTCACGATGCTGCTTTTGTTCTATTGTGAGTAAACACAGCAACTATCTTGCACACAGCTTTTTCTAAATTTTCAGTTAGTATGCGATGTACAGCACTTTTTGAAATGCCTACGATGTCTGCTAGCTCGTGCACTTTCAGTCGACAGTCATTCAACACCATTTTGTGGATTTTCTTCACAATTTCTGGCGTGGTCACCTCATTTGGTCGACCACTGCGATGTTTTTCTTGGCAGCTCGTACGGCCTCACTTAAACTCTGCCACCCAATATTTTACTGTTCTAAACGAAGAGCAGACTCCCCCAGAGTAGAATCTAGCTCAGCTTTAATATTAGTTGGACTCAGACCTTTCAAATGAAAGTATTGTATCACATAACGATGACAGTTTTATCCATGTTTACAAATTCACTGAGAGAGTTCACTATTGATGGCTGCCAAACAATTACTAAACAATGTAGCATCGTCAAACTTAAGCTTTGAAGCAACAACCGCTATATATACGTCAAGTCGGGTACTTCTGGGACTACCCTCATATAGATGAAATATTATCCTTGATCACAAAATAATTTGAAAGTTGGACAAATATTTTAAAGGAATATTCCGTTTACTTTTGAGCTGTGCTTTAAAATGCATTGTTTTCAGTCATCCATGAGAATACTTTTTTTTACTTTCTCTACTACGTAAAGTAAGTAAAGGGAAGTATTGTATTCCACCCAAAAATTCGATACCGAGATTTCACCGGAAATATATGTTTTGAGACCCCCTGAATCAAAAAAAAAGTATTTTTGGAAACATGTCCATGTGTGTGTCTGTGAACAGCATAAATCAGAAACGAACAGTCGGATAAACATCAAACTTGGTATTTAGGTTCAGTATCTTCCAGAGATGTGACACGAAGGTTTTCAAGAAAATCCCCCACCCCAGATTACCCTTTACATGGAACATTTTTCGAAAATTTTGATTTTCTCAAAAATGGCTCTTAACGATTTTGATTAAAATATCATATGTTAAAGATATTTTCATGCCAAAATGTAGATCTTGAATTTTCTGGGAATGTCTCCAAAAGTATTCTTCATTGTGAACGACTTTTGCATAACTGGTAAACCATGAGAGATAGACAAAATTTTACTACACAAAAAATGTAGATCTCGTTAAAATACACAATTTATGTCATATACATTTTTTTTTGTTGAGTGAACCATTTTTGAGATATTGCTTGTTATTCCCTTAAATTTTTCAATACTTATTTTCTCAAATGGGAATTCGTTATTCATTTTTTTGTCTTGGATATGCAAAGAGTATTAATCTGTGGCAAAGGGAATGGTGCTGCACATAGCAACCAGCTATTAAGAGATATGTATGTGCTTAAAGGCTACTGTATTTCCATATTGCCCTTGTAAATATATATTCTCCTTTCATCTACAAGAAAATTAGCAATAAGATTGACTCTGCAAATGTTTATCTCGATTAACATGAACTAGATGGAGAATAAGCGTTTGTAAAAATAGTTTGTACAAGAGTAGAGAAAGTCATGTGAGTGTAACATCAGATTTTTTGTAAATAGTAATTAGTGTATTTGGTTTGTTGTACACCTGGTTGTTTTGTTTGTTTAGGATGTTTTAAAGCCGCTAGTACAGATAGCCCTGCAGATCTCACGCTTAGAAGAATTTACTGGTCGAACTGCACCGACTGTGATTACATAATGACAAGGTTAGTTTTTCTAGTTAATATTGAGTTAAGTTGTTGTATATTTTGCTTCTGGAGAACATGTGTGAAACTGATTTGCTAACTTTTATCTGAACATCCCATATCCCTCATATTTTAAGTGACATATGAGATGGTATCCAAAATATTCAGGACTGGTGGCTAATAGCAGCTTTAGCTGCAAATTAAAGGCTGTAAGTGTTGAAAGCAGAAACTATTTATCAGCAATGTTCATATACTTAATTGTGCATAACTTGAAACACAATATTGTAAGTAAACTTTCACTCTGCAGCAGTATATTAAACCAATATAGCAGAACAAAATAATATAACACCATCTTTATAAGCCTGTGGCACCATCTTCTTTTTAGCGGAAAAACATTTGTTAACAGGGTTACTAATGCTGGATTAATCTGGAAATTTATGTACAGCTTCAAATTATATATTTTTGTTTTTCTTAAAGAATTTTTATTTAATCATCAACATCAACTTTGTCCCCTTCAAAGTAATCTCCCTCAGATATAATACACTTGTGCCAGGGCTTTTTCCAATCTTGAAAGCACTTCTAGAACTCGCTTTTCATTATGAAGTTCAGCTCCTTCAGCATTTTGTTTTTATCTCATCAGTGGTGGCAAAACATCGTCCTTTCATGGTTCTCTCGGGAATAGAAAGAAGTCGCAGGGGGCCATGTCTGGCAAATATGGTGGCTGAGGCAGTGTTATGGTTTTGTTTTTTGCCAAAAAGTCCAAACAAGCATTAATGTGTGAGTGGGTGCATTATCGTAATGCAATTTCCTCGAGTGGTTTTGCCAAACTTCTGGTCGTTTTCTTTGGATTGCTTCACGCAAACAGCGCATAACTTCCAGGTAATATTCCTCATTGACTGTATGACTATAAGGCAGGAACTCCTGATGCACTATCCCATTGTAATCAAAGAAAACAGTGACAGGAACCTTCACATGTGATCAAACTTGTCAAATTTTTTTCGGTCTTCGCTCTTCAGGCAGTTTGCATTGGGACAATTGGGCCTTAGTTTTGATGTCATACCCATATACCCATGTTCTGTCAGCTGTTATAACGTTCTTTAGAAGTTCTGGATCGTTTTCAACTTCATTCAGGAATTCATCGTTTTTGGTTGAAATTCAACAATTTCGGAACAAACTGCTGTTACACGTTTCATGCCCAAAACATCTGAAAAAATGGCTTGGCATGAGCCAAAGGACATGGCAACATCAGCAACCTCTCTGATGGTGATTTTTGAGAACCATTTTCTTTAGTTCTTCCACATTGTCTTCAGTAATTAGTGTGCTAGGGCATCCAGGGTGGTTGTCTTCAACGTCTTCTCGACCGTCTTTGAAACCTTTATACCACTCGTAAACTCTTGTCTTACTCATAGTAGATTCCCAAAAGCCACAGTCAACATTTTGAATGTGGTGCTGCACTTTATTCTGTTTTTCAAGCAAAATTTAATGCAAATTCCTTGATTCATCTTTTTAGAAAGTAAAAATCTGCCAAGCACTCAAAAACACGTACAACTTTCTTGACTGTCAACAATAAACTAAATATTCAAAACAGCTGAAAATGCAAACATACATCACAAACATGTGTACCAACAAAATAAAACAAAAGTTTTGAACATCGGATGTATAATCCTGCGAAATTCAAAAACTCCCATTATTTTTTTTTATCTCCCCCCCCCCGTGTGTGTGTGTGTGGGTGGGTGTGGGTGTGTTTTTTTTTTTTCACCTTCTGCATGTACACACTGGTCCCAGCATTTCTGCCATTTTCCAAATGCATCCTGGAAGTTACAATTCTTTGAGGGTGTTCAGTGCTGTTAGTATTTCTTCGTGGATCTGCTCAGTTTTTATCGAACCAACAGACTTTCAATTAATTCTCAGTCGAGGAACAGAGCAAAGTTTGCAGAATGTTAAATTAGGTAAGATGAATGAGAGTCATTGTTTTTGGCCAAAAAGTTGCTGGTGGACAAGGAAGTATAACAGGGTGCATTGTAATGCAACAGCCAGTACCTTGTCGCTAAAGTTCAGGCCGACGTCTTCAGGTATTTTCACAGAGCCATAACAGTAGTACTTGGAATTGACTGTTTGGCTTAATGGGAGGAATCCTTTATGCCCAATCCCTTTAGTACCAAAGAAAACGATAACATGCTGTTTCATTTGCTCTACGCTTGTCTCGCCCTTTTTAATCTTTAGGATCTATCAGGAGGATTATTGTTTTACCTCAGGGTCGTACCCATAAATCCAGGTGTCATTGGATGTGACAACCCTGGACAGGAAGTTTAGATCATCGGATACGACATCACAAAGCTCCCGTGATCCTTGGCACAAAAATTGTGGCAACATGATACTTGCCCGATTCACCAATCAAAATTTGTTAGTGTGTCTCATAACCAATTCCTACTTCATCACCAAGGCCATGAATGGTTTGGCATTGATCCTCAGGAACGAGCTGTTAAACTTGGCAACACTGTAGGGCATTGTGCTGCTGATGGGTGATGTTGAGCTGGCCATGAACTAAGTATGCCACTCATTCACATGTATACAGATCATGCTTTGTTCCCTGAACACTTCGTTAATCATTGCCAGAGTTTCCATAGCAATTTTCCCTGAGATTCACACAGAATTTGATGTGTACTTACTCTTCCAACTGTAGTGAAATGCCACACACTACAGATAGGGTATAACGAAAATAATTGTAGAACCTCAGTGCATTTACACTGTTATGTTTTGTACTTCTGATTATTTGCCACTTTTGTTTCTGTTCTTATTTAATGAGAAAACCATGATCTCTGTAGCACATTAAATTATTATTCTTCTATTTAATTATCCATTATACATAAATTTTGTTAGACTACAATCACTTTAATTACTGGTACCTTAATGCTATTTAAACATTTTTCTCCTTCATTTTACCAATTCATCATCATCTTTAACTCTAACGTTTATTCTTCTTAAGAACACATTGTGGTTTTTCTTTGGTAAATATGTCGGTACCTTCCAATTAAAATGCGGAATAAAGTTGATTTAAAGAATGTATATTATACAGTTCAAAAGATGTAAATCCATGTATACTCCATTTCTAAGATTGTTTCTTATATACAAAATAAGTCAGCAAAGCACTCCCATTTTGTTACTACTGCGCATGTGTAGAAGAAAGTGCGAACAACCCACGAGTACTACCAAAATCTGTAAAACTAGCAGTATTTTTAGTTCTTTCAAACATACTCATGTACTATATCTATTCTTCCAAATAAAATTGAGTTTTATTTAAGGGGACACTCTATGTGGTTCATAGTGTCTCATTCTATATTGGGTGTCAAAGACTGGAAATTTTACTCAGAGACCTCTTTATCAGGCTTGAGTTCTTTTACGTGCCATAAACCTACGACATGGGACCAGTAGCTTTACTTCCCTTCCGAAGGAAGCATGCTAAGGATTTTTACGCCTGAAAAAAAATCCATTGCTCTGTGCTGGATTTGAATCTGTAACCTTGGGCACCGGAGGCTAGCATGGTATCCCTAGACCACGGAGCAAACCCGGAGGAGGGCTACGGATTTTTTTGGGCATAAAAATCCTTAGCATGGTTTCCTTCAGAAGGGAAGTAAAGCCTGTGGTCTCGTGTCGTAGATTTATGGCATATAAAAGAAACTTAAGCCTGATAAAGAGGCCTATGAGCAAAATTACCGATCTTTCACGCCCAATATAGAATGGGAAGCTAAGGACCCTAGCAGTTAAGAGTATCCATAAGTAAAACTCAATTCAATTTTTAATTTAGACCACAGAGGACAACATCCTACCAAATAAAGTGCCATAATGCTTCTTTGGGGTTTAGCCTTGCAGATCCTATGGCTACCCTTCCTTTGGCCACAACTGCTTCACTCCTCTGCTTTTAGGGCCCTAAATCAGTCATTCACAAAAGGATGGTGGTGTTTGTTAGTCATATGTTGGAAGCTTTGCAGTTGTAAATCACATAAGATGTTGGTGGCCCTTCCATATGAACAGCACAGCCACAAAGTGAGAACTGATTCTGGAAGGTAGAATTGAAACAAAGCCCAAGATGTCTTCCATTTATCTCAAATGGGCCTATAAAATAATTTTTACTTTGCAAAACTTCAATTTAGCCTTCAGTAATTATATATCACCTTTAAGTAGTGACACTTTATTTTTACTTTTGTTAATACTGCTTACTGAAGTTAAATTACAGATTTTGAGTGTCTTGAAATTTCTAGCTTTTTCCTTGATGCAAACAATTGTGTAGTTTTATAAAAGACAGTTTCTTTTTCCTAGTCTTAGCACTCCTTCCTTGGTTTTGATTTTCTAGATTTTAATCCATACTGCTTCATTTTGAAAACGAGAGGAATTTCGTAAGTAATGCACAGGTGGGCAGACTGCGGATTGAAAATTATGTCAGTTGCAGTTGAAGGCTTGAGGGAGAAGCATGTGTATTCATTGTATCAATAGCGTACTCTATATTTGTATGAGCAAGGCTAGAAATGGAGTCTGTACATGTCACTATTAAAGATCACAGGTCATACATTAAAATGGAAACTTTACGCTGCAAAAATCCCTCAGAAATCCACAGTGTATTGAGTGAAGTTTGTGGTGATTTCACAGTGGACCATAGTACAGTTTCTCATTGGGCTAATCGTTTTCGTAGTAGTTGTGTGAACATGGACAATGACCCAAGACTGGGAAGGCCAAGAAGATCAATGGCTTATGATCTTTGCTAATGATCCCAAGTAGTGATCATGACAGATAGAGTCCCATGTGGAAGAAGTGTCACTGGAGTGTATTACTGCGATCTCTTGCAAAAACTTAGCAGGAAAATGCACAAGAACGACTTCAGTTGCTCGTGGCTGGACCATTCATTCTCCATGACAATGCTTGCCCAGAGGGTGTAACGAAAAAGCTTGGAGATTATGGATGGGAAATGTTATCTCATGCACTCTACAGTCCAGACGTAAGTCTGACTTATTCCCAAAGTTAAAAGAGCCTATGTGTGGGCCAAGTTTCTCTTCTCTGGAAGAGCTTTCTGCCAATGTTACCCGAGCTGTTCGACAGATAATAGAAGTGGAGTCTTGAATGGAATAATAATGCTTCCCAAACATTGGGACTCTGTCATAGAGAAACACGGAGACTATACTGAAGGACTGTGAACAGATTAATCTCAAAGAAATAAAGGTATAATACAAAAAGAAAAAAAATGTGTGCATTACAAATGAAATCTTCCTTGTATTTTGTGTTATTAATTTTGATAGCCAAATAAATCTATACCATCCCTTTTTTTTCTTTTTGTTTTTTCCAAATTCATAACTCCAAATTTTTGCCATTTTTTAAACTGGAAGAGCATCCACATAGTTGCATGAAATTCTGCACACTGACTCATCAGATATGCTATACCCCCACCGTTTAAACATTGCACTTGACAGCTAGCGATATAAGTTGGTACACTTGCAAAAAAACAGATGAAAAGCTTTAACCGTTAGACTTCTTAAACCAATCACAAGGCAACTTTCGGGTGGTCTAGATGAAGTGGAACTGGAAGTGGCTTTGTTGCTGAATGTAGCTATTTCCACGTGCTTCAGTTTGTGAATCTCTAGCATGTGCATCGAGTTGTTCTTTGCACGCTAACATTTTTCATTGTCATTTATATTTGTGGTTATTGTTGGTGTTCATTTATGCATATATACAGGGTGAGCCAAAAGACTCTGAACCACCTGTGCGGTGTTTTTCCTGCCCGCGTCCTTGGCGCTTGTTGCCGTCTGCTGCTATCATAGAAAGGTGCGGATGAAGCCATACAACATTTTTAAGACTACTTTTAAAGGCTTTACTTACCAACTTTATGAGCTGAAACTGGCCACCGTCATTGTCCATACATTTTTGGCACTTCTTTAGGAAACTATCCATCATGGAGTTTATGGGGAGAATTTTCCAAACTATGACCTATGTTGTCTTAATGTTTCTTCGGTAAGAACCGAATGCCGTCTTTTAGATTTCTTAGCCTGAACACTTCCTGTGACCTGAAATTTACTGTAAAGTCCATGGATTGTTGCACGGCCTGGAACTTTTACACCTGGAAATCTTTCTGCAAACCGTACTTTCACTTGGCGAGCTGACCAAGTTAACACATACAAATCATAAATAAATATACGCTGTGCAGTAGAAAACATATACTGAGCCATAATATACTTTGTGATTAAGTACAGGACAAAATAATTAGTAACTCGTAATAACTGAACTACATCACATCACTGTCAACTCAAAACTGCACTTCACACTGCACAGCAAAATCTCAACAGCAGTGTTTGTTTATAGCAGCAGTGCGTTATCATGTTTTTATCATATTTTCACACGCTCAGTGGAAAAACACCGCACAGCCGGTAATATTGTTCATAAAATACTCCTCTGGGGTAACTTAAAACATAAAGTGTATAAGACAAACCCACACACTGTGGAAGAATTAAAACAAAATATCCGCCTGGAAATTTCTCAACGTGAACTATGGCGAGTGATGGATAGTTTCCTAAAGAGCTGCCAAAAATGTATGGACGACGGTGGCCAGTTTCAGCATCTCCTTTCATAAAGTTGGTAATGAAAGCCTTTAAAAGTAGTTTTAAAATGTTGTATGGTTTCATCCGTGTCTTTCTGTTATAGCCGCAGACGGCAACGAGCACTGAGGATGCGGGCAGGAAAAACACCGCGCAGGCGGTTCGGAGTCTTTTGGCTCACTCTGTATATTTCATTCATATTATTTATACAAGATTTGAGGTGTGACAATGTCTCAAAAACGACACTGATCACCGAGTAATGATTCAGAAATTGAAAAATCCTTTGCGTCGAGATGTGCCACTTAATAGTCAAGACATTGGAACTGTTAAGAAGGACTCCAGGAATTCTTTGAACAGGAGAAGGAGTATGTGGAGGTTCATGGCAATCCCTCTATTCCTGCTGATAAAGCCGTACAATGAACTGCAGCAGCTCTTGGACTAATCACGAGAACTGTTATTTACAAGGGAGTGAAATTCCAAGAGAAAGAGGAGAAAATTCCTCAACTATCTGGAACACACCGTGAGTGAAAATAACTTTATCACAGCTTATACTTTTTTACTTTCTCTACTACGTATAGTAAGTAGGGGAAGTATTGCATTCCACCCAAAAATTCGATACCGAGATTTCACCGGAAATATATGTTTTGAGACCCCCTGAATCCAATAAAAGCATTTTTGGAAACATGTCCGTGTGTGTGTGTGTCTGTGAACAGCATAACTCAAAAACGAACAGTCGGATAAGCACCAAACTTGGTATTTAGGTTCAGTATCTTCCAGAGATGCGACACGAAGGTTTTCAAGAAAATCCCCCCACTCCAGACTACCCTTTACATGGAAAATTTTTCGAAACTTTTAATTTTCTCAAAAATGGCTCTAACGATTTTGATGAAAATATCATATGTTTAAGATAATGTCATGAGAAATGAAATGTATATCTTGAATTTTCTGGGAATGTCTCCAAAAGTATTCTTCATTGTGAACGCCTTTTGCATAACTGGTAAACCATAAGAGATAGACAAAATTTTACTACACAAAAAATGTAGATCGCGTTAAAATACACAACTTATGTCATATACATTTCTTTTGTTGAGTGAACCGTTTTCGAGATATTGCTTGTTATTTCCTTAAATTTTCCAATACTTATACTTTTTCTCAAATACGTTATTCATTTTTTTATGTCCTGACATGCAAAGAGAATGGAATGCGCCACATAGCAACCAGCGTTAAAATATTTGACTATCGCTTAAAACCTACCATATTCCCCTTGCATCTACAAGAAAATTACCAATAAGATTGACATCTCGATATCTCGATTAACATGAAGCATATGGAGAATAGGCGTTTGTAAAAATAGATTGTACAAGAGTAGAGAAAGTCATGTGAGTGTAACACATCAGATTTTTTTCTTTCTCCTCATTGTAGCAGGCACGTTTGCATTATTCTGTTTCTATATTGTCAAAAGTGCATAATTTATTCTACATATGTTGCAATGTTTATGCTGAGTTGTTTTAATTAACAATAATAATACGAAATAGTTATTCATTGACATTCGCTACATACGTGCACTTTTTGTATGCGGCTTAGACACGATAGAAAGGAGAACTATCAGCTGTTGTTTACTAGCCACTCTGGCAACATCGCAGCCACAATATAGCCAATGTTACGCGAAGCCACATGAACTGTCAAGTGCAAAGATTCAACGGTGGGTGTATAGAGCCACCATCTGTTGTTCCAGAACACTGCTGTCAAGATGGCAGCACCAGTCCTGAATATTTTGGATACCGCTAGTTTACATTCAAACATGAAATGATGACCTTCATAGGCAACCCTCAAAATGCTTCTGTTCTCAATATCCAACCCTGCTATTAGAAAAGTGTTAATACTTCTTTTGTTATTGTTTCAGACTCTTTAACTATGATCAAAGATTTGCATCACAGTTGTCTAGAGCAAAAACCCTTTAAGAATCGGTACATAAGAAGTGCTAAAACATTTAAAAGAAATTATACATATTTATACAGGTATGGTTAATTAAAAGACCTTCTTTGTATGCAGGTTCTTTAGCAATGTCTGTTACTTGCTGTTAACACTGAAATGGGATGACAAATGAAGTTTGTTTCCGTGTAGCCTTAACAACTGATGAAATTGCATGCACAGTGCAAAAACAGTACTTCAGCTTAGAAATAGCAAGGAAAGTCACTGAAGTGGGAAAACTGCGCCTTTTCATGTATCAAAAATATTTGTCATTAATAATTTTATATATCTGAAGCGTTGTACCCTTGACTTGATTGCAGAAGAGAACCAACAAAGTGGATCTTTTAAGTATTTTACTGCCAGGAAATGAATTGTTTTACCATCATTAATGATTCTAATTTGGCACATACCTTCGTGCCTGAGGTGGTGATCAAAAGGATGTTTCCT
This sequence comes from Deroplatys truncata, assembly GCA_030765065.1. Classification (NCBI taxonomy): domain Eukaryota; kingdom Metazoa; phylum Arthropoda; class Insecta; order Mantodea; family Mantidae; genus Deroplatys; species Deroplatys truncata. Next base: position 172,396,859 of record CM060985.1, read on the forward strand.
TAATTTTATTTTGGTCAGGAAGTTTACCTGACTTTTGTTATGTGTGCAGTGTATTCTTGTTATAAGCTCCAGCTCTGCTGGAAAATGTCATCATGCAGGAATTGACATGCAGTATGTAGATATGCTATTTCTTAGCACTTGATTGCCAACCTCCATGTTTTGGGGGGAGCATGTCTGCAAATGTATGTGAAATTTGATCCATTTGCATTAGTAAATTTATTTTGTAACAGTAATTCCTCTGCTCAGAAATTGTACAAAGACTTGTGAGCTTTTAAAATAAACACTAACTAAACAAGGTTGTCAAGTTTGAATGTTATCAGTGTTAGCAAAATGTTTTTAAAAGCTGATCACAAGAGATTCCTACTTCACTGAATTTCATTGCTTAGAAATATTGTACTTCAGCATGTTTAAAAGTTTTCAACTTGTACATTAGCCTGTAAATATGACATATTGTATGTAAATATATGTATGTAAAGTATATATATATGTATGTGTACAGTTGAAAAAGACAACTGTATTTTGGATGTGGGTGCTATATAGGGGACAGTGCATTCTCTTATTGTAAGTACCACTTTGTCATGCTTGTATCTTAAAAAGCATTAGGATAATGTGTTTTATCTTTTGAGTTTTAAATTGTGGTGATAATTTTTGTTTGTTACACTTTTGAGCATAGAACTTAGAAAACTCTAGATTGTATATCTAGCACACATTATCTGCTAGTGTATGTTTTATAAGTCCATGGAAACATAAACAAAAATTATAATGCATTAAGATTTGCAGTATTTCTAATTAGCGGCAAAACAGTAATATATTTGACATTTAGATCACACATTTGTTTCTATTAGAGAATCAAAAAGGTACTAGTCAGGCGTGATATGAATGCATGCAGTGGGAAGAGGAACTAAACCGCTATGGAACAAGTGGGCAAGACATGGAAGGACAATCTGGTAAGGAAAACTGCAGCTCTGAGCTGCATTTACTATAGTGAGACTGATCCCTAGCCTTGATGACGTTTGCATTATCAACAAAAACACTGGCGCTCTGCTCCAGGTGCATTCATTTCATGGACGACTAATACATATCCACTTTTATGATTATATAGGATGTGGCAGAAACAATAAGCAAGCTTTAAAGTGAAAAATATTTTAATTCATAATAATTATTTCATTACCTTAAACTACAGTTCTTGCAGATTGGAGAACACTTTTCGGTTTTTTTGAAGATTCGCCCCGTGCTGCGATCTGATATGTATAAAGCAATGGCATGCTTCCTTGCTAACTGGTGTGGACTCCGTTGCACGGATGTCTGTACTGGGCATACAGAACGAGGTCACCCAGTTTACCTTGATTTCATTGTTACACCCAATGATGAACCTTAGACAATGCATCACATTGATTCATTCCTGTTGAAATGATCTTTGCGTTTCTGTGATGGAACTGGTTCTGATGTATGGCACAAACACACTTTCTCATTGACATCAAAGAGAATACAAACTGGTGAACCTAGTCAACTCTGCCACATATTTGCAACAAAAAACCTGCTTATTGTTTGTGTCGCACTCTGTATGAAGCAGGAGACAAGTGTACCATATATTATATCTTCGGACACCCTTACAAACCAATTGGTCATTCAAATGGGCTTTCCTCTCTGGTTCTTAAGTAGGTATGTCATAAAACTTGTTAGGAATAAGGCTTCAGAAATGCAGAGATTTCTGACTAACATTAAAACATTGTCAGTAAATTTATGTGGTGTGTGTCACTAATTATGGAGACAAGCTTCATTCTTTGAGGTTTAATGATGCCCTGTATAACTTTTCTCATTAAATGTACATATTGTAATTACAGCTTTCTCCTAAAGTCTTGATGTTACTGTTTCAAACAGTGTTGTGGTTTTCTCACCATGTGCACCCCCAGATCAGAAATTGTGTGCTAAATATTGGAACACATTTAGAATCTGAGATCCTTATTTTCTTAAATATAAAAGAATAATTTGTAATAATGTCAGGAATCACACTTATTTTAATGTATCCAGCATCCAAAACATGTGCTGTAATATGTGGTGTGATCACAGACCAAGCTGTACCCCACACATAATCACTGCTTATCAGGTTTATGGGACCTCTGTATGTACAGTGTTTCTGAATCACCATCCACTTTGTTCGAACAGGCAACGCAAATGACAAATATCAGAGATGGTAAAATATATCTACTGCTTTTTTACGTTACGTAGAACAACTTGGTTCTGTTTAAGAGCATTCTGGTATTGTTGACATTGTCGTACATATATGAGGCGAGTGTATTTGGTGTGCTACCATTTAGCTTTGATTGTTACGTCGACATACTGTTTGTGTGTTATTAATTGTGTACTTCATATAGTATGCATAGAATAATAATAATAATAATAATAATAACAATGTGACAGCCCGCTTTTCCCCCCATTACTCTTCAGTTTTTCCTTGTACCTAGTATTGGAATAAACCACATGTAAACAGTTCTTTATTCCGAGAGCACTCACTAGAGTGTCAAACATAGGACTTCTCTCTTCCGGAATCGCTCACTAGAGTGTTGAACACAGGACTCCTCTCTCTTCTGGTCACTCACTAGAGTGTCAAACATAGGACTCCTCTCTTCCAGGATCACTGAGTGTCAAACACAGGACACCTCTTTTCTCTTTTGCAGTCATTTACTAGTGTCAAATACAGGACTTCTCTCTTCCGCGATCACTCACTAGAGTGTCAAACACAGGACAATTCCTCTCTCTTACGGGATTATTCACTGGAGTGTCCAAAATATTACTCCTCTTCTGGGATCGCTCACTGGAGTGTCAAACACAGGACTCCTCTTCTCTCGCTGTATCACCCAGAGAACTCTGTGAGTAAGTACATCACAACAACCTGCTGTTAAGGTTCTTTATACCTGCTAGAGTTTCAAGAAACTTCTTATGCCACTGAGGGGGAGGATAGGTCATTCTTGAAGTTTCATCATTTAGCTTTCTAGTTGCTTGCTTGGTTCGAGAGTGCCTCCACCTCTATGTCTCTCCAACCAATCATGTGCTGGCTAGCGCTGAAGGACACACCTGCTACCCATGAAGCGAAGGCCTGGCTCTGTCATGAATCAGACATCTGAAGATTACCTGCCTTGACCTACATAATTACAGCTGTGCTTTGTGTACGAGTGGTTAGAGCGGTGCATTTGTAACTAAGAGGTTCGGAATTCAAATCCTACTCCCATCTGAAGAGTTTTAGAACTGTAGTATATACTGTACGTTATATACAATGTATGTATAGAGCCACAACTTGTAACTGATTAAGATTTGTACCTTCTCTGCAACATGGGCCTGTCTTGTACAACCATGAGATATAACTATGAAGTGGATGGGTGGTTCTGAAACACCTTGTGTACGAATGGTTACGTATACAACACAAGTTAACACTCTTTGAACATGTTTTGTTTTACAAAACTAAAGCTTTGAAGATTGAAAAACAGTAGTGCTACATAAAACAATAGTACTAATTTATTGCAAGTACATTTTTTGCATTAATACTGAAAAATTTAGCTTTGTCTGAGAAATACTCGCAATTTCCAGAATTTCTCCATTTCGTATTTTAAACCTTATAGTAAACTAAATCTCAACATTTTTGGAAGCACATAACACTAAACTTTCCTGACATCATTCCAAATGAGGTGGGACCTCATGAAAATTTGGCAATACTTAACCTCCTTTCTTACGAAAGAGAGAGAAAATTTTTGCTCAAGAGTTGTGTACAGGCTACTTGGTAACCAGCGTTAGTAATTCAGGTGTTTAGCTGCAATTTGCAATAGAGAGTTCCCTTTTCCTCCCGTAATGCTGACATGTAATATACCAACTGAATTGTTGGCCTTCATTTTTGGACTGAGCTGTCAATATAAATGCAGAGGTTTAGCTGCTTAACCCTTTTAGTCCTTAGTTAAAACGGTATGCTATTCTCTATCCATTATCTTTATGGCATTACGTAAAATCTTATAAATATTTGCCAGAAATTACTGCATTATCAATGATGTAGTACACAGGCTTATGCAGGAAGCTGGGATGAGAAATCAGGATGGTTACTTAACATCCCAAAGTGTATTGCTTAAAATGCTGGAGAATTATAACATGCAACAGCAAATTTCTCTGATATAGTTGATGCATTGAAAAAGTTTTGACATAAGTATATTTTTAAGTGAGCTTTGCATTTTCCTTTAGTCTGCCTTTACGTACTTTTAAAAATTTCTCAATTATAGAAATTTTAATTAGGCTAAAGAGGACATCATAGACTACTTGCAAGAAAATCAAGATAGTTGTTCAGTGTATGAGTTTCTCATACATATTAGTAACATTTGTTGGCACAAACACAGAATCCAGCTGATATGTCGTGACCTTCACAGTAATCTTCTGCAGTTGTCAATACTCGTCCCATACCCTGAAAATTTGTAACTTCCTTTTTCACCCATATGCTAATTGGAAATTATATATTGCTAATGCAAGACAACCTGTGGTTTTCAAAACTAAAATTTTGGAAGGAAAAAGCGTCATGTATTTCGATACATACAGTATTGAAGATGAAGTGGTTAAATGATATTTATGCAACTCTACCATTGTTACTGCATTCAATATCATTTATAATTGGCTCATTGTGGCAGACGGGCCAGTAATAGCAATGGTGTAATATGTGTAATCCAAATTGCAGCAGATGAAACTATTTTGTGATATTTTCTCTGGCCAACAAGGATGCAAAAATGTATGTTTATTATTAAACAAAGACTAATTAAGCTCTGAATTAACAATTACATTGCTGTGCTGATAATATGCTACATCACAGTCTGTAACATCTGCTCACTTCTCTCCCATGAAGGGAATGTTTTGCTTATCGGTTCAACATGCCAGGTAATAATGGATGAAATGCTGATGTCCCATTTACAAACATATGAAGATGCTCTCACCTATGCCAGCTATGGGTAGCAAGTTATTTCATGATTTGTTTCCTAGAATTTATAATACTAAGATTGCTTAAACCATGGATAATCTTAATATGACACTTGTGAAAATTACTGCACAAATGACAGTGAGTGCATCAAACCTTCACTTGTACCATAATCATAAAGGTTATCCACATGTGGCAAATTATGTGATGGGTTTATTTAAAATATAAACTAATTTAATGTTATATTTTTTGCACAATGTAACTAAAGCAATATTGTTGCTATGGATCAGAAGTTGACATTCCCACATGCAATGTGGTTGCTACGAAAACAAAAGAAATGCCAACGCTGAAAGAAATGACCAAAAGCACTAGTGCAGGAAGTAAAACCATCACAATACAAACACTTGCTTATTGAAGGTTCCAGCATCAATTCCATCATTTAACTTTATGATAGTTTTCAACATCAAAAATTCTGACCACAAACTTTCTGGACTCATCAGTTTACTACTGCTTAGAACAAAATATGCCAATACATTCTTCTCATTAATATCTACACCTTTTTGTTTTAACCATTTGCAGAATGAAGTATACCTCATACCTGTTTTGATTTCTTCGGTATGAAGTCGACACATCCACTTTTCCAAGTCTCTTCAATTTCCACATCATTGGACATGTCATCTATTAGTTTTTCTGTAATGAAGTAAAAATAAATCAAATTGCCAACGTAACTATAAAACTACAAAAAATATGGTGACACGGACAACACTATTTATTTACAAACTTCTCTCCCCATAGCAATACATATAGGCAAATCACCTTCCAAAATGTAGCATCTAATCTTCAATAATATACAGGGTGTAACAAAAATGTACGGCACAAATTGCAGGGCACATTCTTCACACATAGACGAACATATTATGTTATATTAACTTGGGTCTGGAAATGCTTTGTTACCATGTTACAACTCATTTTCTCCAACTCATTAATAATGGAAAAACTTACAAGAATAGAACGTACCAACATACTACATGCAACTCTTTGTCACAGGAGATGTTCAATATGTTCTCCTTGAGCATTGATACATGCATCAACCTGCCATCATAGTGAATCCTGTATGTGCTGATGTATCCCTGGAGTATTACATATGGTTTCGCAGCCTTCCATAATACAGGCACGGAGACTCTGAACATCTGGTACTGGGGTTTGATACACAAGAGCCCCCAAAAGTGAAAGCCCAGTGGCCTTAGGTTCGGGGAGCGTGGAGGCCAGGCAATTGGTCCACTTCTACGTATCCATCTGTCACTGAATCAGTTATTTAGAAACTGATGGACATTAACACTAAAATGTGGAGGTATTCCATTGTGCATGAAGTACATGTTTTGTCGCACAACTAAAAGCACATATGCTAATAAATCAGGTAGAACATTCTCTACGAAATTAAGTAACTTTGTCCATTGAGCCTGGGTGGAAGAACGTGAGGCCCTACCAGTCACCAACAATATCGGCCCAAACATTGACAGAAAATCTTTGTTGATGACTTGCTGAGACAGTTGCGTGAGGATTGACGTCAGACCCCGATTGTTATAATTTACAATCTGATCTCATTGAAACACCTCATCTGTGACAGCACCGTTGCACTAAAATTAGGGTTGACACTTGTGGTGGTATTAGTTGTGACATTATTTATTTATTGAGCCCCACGTTTGGGAGCCAATTTGCGACGGTATTACTTATAATGTATTTGTATATTTGTGTTTACTTCACGTGGTGAAGCCATCTTGTGACGTGATTCATTTGTTAGGTTTGTTAGCTCCATCTGGTGTTAGCAATTTGCGGCAGTATTAGTTTTTGTTTGAAAGAATGCTACTGTTATTTTATTTAATTTTTGTTCTCTGTCCTCCGGCTAGCTATTATCCTTTTGGTCGAGCACTTCTCTTTATACAGGTTGTGTAAACGGAAAGGAATCTTTTATCCAAAGATAACACTGATGAAAGAACTTGTTTTACACTTTTATTGTCGAACACATTTACTATCACATTTACACATTGATCTTGACACTCGCCAAACTGAAACTGTTATAATAACTTCATTACTGATAATTCTTAATTTGCGTACTTCAACTTTTTGTATAATTAACTTTACAACATTTAAGATTTTTCATAGCTCTGTTACGCGTAACCTGCAAATTGATATCCGACGTGTGCCGTACAAATATTTTCGACGAACTGACGGACTGAAGGACTTTACCTCTAACCTAGGTTCTATTTATACTTCTACACCCCGATATGCCTAAAGATTAAAACTGAACTGCTATTGGCTAATAAAACGCGCCAACATTAGCGTCTATTTTTATATCCAATGAAAATTATGAATACATATGCTTTAGGAAACATGTTCCAGCAAATTCTAAAAGAAAAACGCGCCAATATTACGTAACTTCCTCGTCTCTAATAATGATAAACAGCTCACCCCCTCGCTGCATTATTGCACGCTATTATTGTCAGTTTCAGTAAGGCCGTATAAACTTACTTCTCAACAATAATTACAATCAACAAACATCTCAAATCAATGTCATATAAAAATGCATATTCACACTATAATCATTCTTTACATTTAAATAATTTGTGATACAAATTACTGCATCACACTTTGTTGCATAAACCATTTGCAGAAGCGTACCCGTGCAGGTAAATCAGCTGCTGATAGTGCCTGCACATGTAAATGGTATGGATACAGCCGGACCTCGTGTAACACTCGCCAGACAGTCATGTGGTCAACATTCATTCTTGCAGCTGTCTCGTACTGACACCAGGGTCATTGTCAACTGCCTGAAAAGTTACTGCCTCCCATTGCGGTGTCCTCGTCCTTCTAGGCCTCTCCCGGTCACAAGTATCAGGCTGAAATGCCTATGTTCCCTAAGGCTTTAAACGTTTTCCTTTCAGGGCACTTTCGTCCTGGAAATCTCTCTCGGTACAAACGTTGAGCGCAAGCGCCATTGCCGTCTGCTAATCCATACATCAAATGGGCATCTGTCATCTCTGCATTTGTGTACACTGCCATTGCACGAGGCAAGTCTGTGTTCAACTCTACTAGTACGTAGTAAACCTGAGCTTGCCAAGGTCGTACTGCTCACTGGAACAGTTGATGTTACTTGTAAACAAGCAATGACGTAAGTCGCATGTAACAGGAGCATGTAAAACTAAACACTGGCCGTGCATCTACGATAATGACAACGTAACCAAGAGTACATGTTCCCCATGATTAATGAGTTGGAGAAAATGAGTTGTAACATGGAAAGAGAGCGCTTCCAGACCCATGCTCATATAACATAATTTCTTCGTTTATGTGTGAGGAATGTGTCCTGCAATTTGTGCTGTACATTTTTGTTACATGCTGTATACATATAAATATTTCAGCTAATATCTCAATATAATTCAATTGATACAAATATCCATTGAGCAAAAAAATAGTGTGTAATACACATTTGGTAAGTTGATAACAGAATCTCAGAAATTGTAAAAACTTTTCCTTAATCCGTATCGATTGCTTACCAAATTAGTATTGCAGTATACCACTAATGCATTCAGCAGCTAGCAATGTCGATGGTATTCTTAGCTTAATTTACCCAATCAGGTGTATGAACATAGTGTATACTCATACTAGAATTATGCTTTTTTGTATTGCACTTTCCAGCTCTTAAGTTGGATCTTTGAAACCGTGTTACTAAGTTTGTATATTTCTTGCAAAGTGCCACTGGTGTGCTGTACCAAGTTACCAGCATGCTGAGCCATGATTAAAGACCATTTGTTAGCAAGCCTCTGCCTAAGTCCATAAAGTGAAGGCCAACTCTCCACTTTCTGCTTCCAAACCTAAAAGATAATCACTGGTACTTTTACATGCTGTAATTATTGAGACAGAAAGGCTGTGAAATACACTGCCATGGTTGTTGTAGTAAGCACTTACATAATATCTTGTTTGTTTCTATTGCATCAGATTTCTAAACAAAATATCCCACCTCCTCACAAGCAAGCTGCTTGAATTCTTGTTATTATTGGGAACAGAATGTTGAAAATGTGCTTTCGGTCAATGTAGGAAATTGAAAGGAATCCTTAGACATTCTAGAATGAAAATAAAGCAAAGAAGTCATTGTGTGGAGTATTGAATGTTAAACAGTAAGAAATTTGGAACCTCCTGGCATTACTGCTGAATACATCAGATAAGTCATTACAATTATAATAGACTTGAAAAATTTAATGGCTAGAATTCGAACAAGAACCTTTGTCTTTCTGTGCTGATGCGGTTCCACTGAGCTGCTGTGAAGTTTGTGTGCCACGCACTGAGCATCATATACAGTTTGTGGAAAAACAATGTGCAAAACATTTTAGATTAGAAAGGCAGAACCAAACCAAGCATTTTGAGGTTAGGATCATGCGGTCATAGATGCAGTATAACAACAGGAGCACTACAGAACAATTGAAATCTAACTTTATGAAACATCTTCAAAATGAAACGTAACTCACAAGACAAGTATGTACGAGGACGGATCGAAAAGTAACACACAATAATTTGTTTACAAAAAATTTTAATAGTTAAAACAACAGAAAAATCACAAATGAACTACGCCTTTTACCTACATTTCGACAGAGTCACCAAGTTTCTCAACACATTTCTGCCATCATGATACCAGTTTCAATATGCCCTGTTAATAGAAATCCGTTTACGAGGAGTATAGCCATCTGCTGACTGCTGATTTCACTTCCGCATAGCATTGGCCGGCCAGGAATTTCTTCATGGGACCAAACAGATGAAAGTCCAATGGTGCAAGGTCTGGACTATATGGTGAATGCTGGAGCACCTCCCAACCAAATTTGGTGATTTTCTGACAAGCAGCAGCAGCAACATGGGGGGCCGAGAGCATTGGCATGAAAAATTTTGACATCTTCAGCATTCATGTTGTGGCGTTTGTCACAAAGGGCACAACGCAGCTTCACCAAAGTTTTCATGTAGGCTGCAGCATTCACAGTGGTTGCAGCTGTTACCGGCCTCCCAGAGTGTGGCAAATCACTAAGGTTCACACGGGCGTCTAGGAAGAATGAACACCACCTGGAGACATTGCTACAATCCATACAATCATCCCAATACACGCCACACACGTCCCCGTGAATATCACTTGGTTTATGCCCTTGGCTCACAAATATCGAACCACACCTCTCTGCTCTTCACACGTGGACAACAGTAACATGAGTGCCATCTTTGTTGTGTAGTTTACGCTTCTCTCGCTAGAGCTGCACATGAAACAAAAATACCCTCTGTAGTGAAAACTTCAAACTATATCTGTGTGAAATTGCAACATTCCAGCTGCAATACCAAGGCAGAAAAAATTATTGTACGTTTGTTTTCAATCTGCCCTTGTATGTAGGTACTGTCACAACTAATGAGTACTGTACACAATGAGAGATGAGCCACGTACTGTACTGAACAAGATAGTATCACCCAGTAGGCTTCACACACCTAGTGCCAGTGACTAGTACTGTATAAGAGTGTGTTTTGTTCACATTCTGACACACAGGTTTCACTATTCACATGTAGCACAGTAAAAACACTTCTGCAACCCCTTGTTGCTAACCTCAAAATATTTATTTTGGTACTGCCTTCAAATCTACAATTTTCCATACATTGTTTTTCGACACCCAATATGTATTCTGAAGAAAACCACAAAGGTGGCTTGCTATTGCACATAGTTACTTTTATTGCTGAACTTAAAGCCAAATGCTAGGGTTAGTACGTCTATATAGACTATAGAGAAACAATTCTTATTAGCATGGAAGGTTGGATTAGTCTTGAAAAATTCAGTATTATGACTGATATTGAAACTATGAAACTTCAGCAAGTAAATTACCAAAAAGCTTTCTCACATTAATAAAATTATCTTCTTTCCAAGACTCTAAGACTTCAAATTTGAATGTTTTGGCCTTCTCAACAATGTTCTATCCTTCAGTTAAGTCCTCCAGTTATTTAATCTCATTCTAATGTGTCATCCATGACGTCCTCCCAGCAAGCTTTTGGTTGTCACACTGCTCTTCCTCCTATTGGATTCCATCTGTACAATTTTTAACCAACCTTTGCTCATTCATCTTCAGCCAATGCAGTCTACTTGCTCTCACAAAATTACTGTAAGCCTCTGACGAAAAAACATTTGCGGGGTGTTCTGCTCTCTGGAAGAGTGGGGGATGCAGTACCACATGGCAGCTCTGCTATCTACGTTAAAAGCATCGTGCATGTATCCCAGCATGTTTCACTTGGAGCTTATTTTCCTGGACTGATTTAAGTAAGCCTGTTTGTTTGTCCCATTTATATGTGCTCAATACAAAGTAATCTCTGTTCATTCATTTGCGTTATGAATCTTCATCTTGTATTCAGCTTTGCTAGCACAAGAGCAGGTATTTTCTAAGGAACTAAGCCTCGTTATGTAATGCTAGAGTTGTTGTCAGCACATTCTTTACAGCCACATTCTTGTGAAAGGAACACGGTAATTATATTTGGCTTTCTAATCCATTTATTTCTACATTTGTTTTAATTCTCCAGTTGTTATCGTCTTCTTTAGTGACTGAAAATCCTCCTCAGCATTTCCGTTTCGAAAATTGACAGTTTGTGTTTAATTCCTTTTTTAAGGTACCCATGTTTCACTTGCATATGCCACAACTGGCCTTATGGTCTGATATAATCCAGGTTGTATTTGTTTAGACTTAGTTTACTTTTAAATAACTTTTGATTTGCATAATAGCCTGTAATTCATTCTGTAATTTCTTCTTCTAATGAACCATTTCCATTTACCTTTGTTCCAAGGTACTCCGGTGATTCAAATATAAATGTTAATTTTTTTTATACATTTATTGATTAAACATATACACAAATGAGACCTTTTTTATTTCTCTACATAGCTTCATTCATGCTCTACACACTTTTGCCAACGATTTGGAAGTTTGAATATTCCTTGTTCAAAAAACGTTGGGGGACGTGTCATCAACCATTTGCACAGATGCTCCTCAACGTCTTCATTGGTTTTGAATCGTTGCTCTCCTAGCGATTCCTTTATAGGTGCAAACAAAAAATAGTACAGGGGGACAAGTCTGGACTATAGGGAGGGTGTTCAAGGATTTCCTCCAATGTATCTCTTGTCAAATTCGCAGTGTGAGACTTAGCATTGTCTTGGAGAAGGATGACATCTCTGATGGGCATACAACATCTTTTGCCCCAGTAGGCAGCTTTTACTGACACTCCCAATGCTGACACCCACTTCTGAAGCGATTTCTTCAACAGTGCAGCGACAGTCACCTTCAATAAGCTCTCGAACAGCATGGATGTTGTCATCAGTGAGACTTGACCTTGCACGTCGAGCATGACCTTCGTTCTCTACAGTTTCACAGCCACCCCTAAATTCTCTGGCCCAAGTAAGCACTCGATTCTGGGACAGTGTAGTGTCCCCAAACTGTGCTTTCAAACGAGTGAAAATCTGCAAGGGTTTGACCCCTTCATTGGCTAAGAATTTTATAATAATGCATTGCGCAATTGACGAAGGAAGCTCTTGTTCACTCATGGGTGTACTGATGCCGAAACTTAGCGAAGCAGCTAACCAAGCTGGTTCCCCCTCACTCCACCATCCTGCTCAGAACTGCCTGCGCAGTACTCTTGCATGATTACCGTTTATATTTGAATCACCCTCGTATTTAAAAGTCGGTTACTGATTATATCCACACATTATCAATGATAAAATTACTGGACCTGTCATCTTGCAATTCAAATATTTGTTGTTCTCAATTTTCAGTTTTAACCCCTCTCTTAATGGAATAAGCCTATCAGCACAGATAAAACTACTGTGTTTTTGCATGTATCTGCAGAAAATGGTACAGCTACCTGCAATAGATTATACAAGGTACAGATAGCAAAGTTTCCCTCTTGTCTAGGAGAAAAACTACGCACTTCTAGAAAACAATTTTCTAATCAAATTCTTCACCAATGACCAGTTGGAACATGCACTTTGGTGTATATATGTTATTTGCTTTGTCATTTTCAAGTATAGGATGCATCAATTTACGCCATTGGTAGTTTCTACTTAAAAGTGTTGTTTCATATCTTTTTAATGCTTTGTTTTATTGAATAGTCCTGATAGGTTATATGCTACAACTAATTTGAAAACATACATATTTATTTAATTCTATTGAATATATTTTTGCTGTAACAGCTTTACGTGGCAAGCTTAGCTTTTCATTTTTGCTACATTGGCAAAGAAAATTGTAATAAAGCATTTTCAACGTTATGTTCCTAATTTACAATGACTGATACCGGCATTATGCTTGTAATGAAATGCTCTAGTTAGAATGGTGGCTGTCATTGCTGATACATTAATACCTAGTATTGGATAACTGTAGGCTTCGAAGTCATATATAATAGGTATATCACCTGTATCTTCTAGATATGGACTATATTTTGAACAGAAAATGTGTGAAATAATTATTACAATATTAACCTTCTGTAATACTATAAGTATGTGTGAATGGAAATGTGTTTGTAAAGTTAATTGCAAGGAAGTATATGATTGTTTCTTGTTGAAGCTGAACTGCATTGTTACATCGGGTATTGTTATGGTTTTCGATTAGTAGCAAACAGGAGTCTCCAAGATGTGCACATTTTATTTTCAAATTCATCTAAACTATTATTTTTTTCTCCCTACTTTCTTGTTTCTCCCCAAACTAGATTTTATTCTGAGAGTTTGAGAATGCAACATTGCTGTTCAACTTCAAGACACTGGAAGGGTTAAAAATATATAAAAGAAAAAAAAATGAAATAAAAAAGTACGGTTATGTTCTTTTTGTAACACTTGGTCAAACTAGTTTCATAATAGTAGTTCTGTACTTAAAACAGAAAAACCTGTATGGTGAATATTCTGAGTGCATTGAATTTGTCAGGTAATGTAAATCAGATCTTCACAAGAGCTAAGATTGCCGAAATGCTGAAACTAACAAGGTAATAACAATGTACATTATGTTTATTGTTAACATAAGTTGAGCAGTGAAAGATGTTGCTCAAATAGAAGTGAGAAGAGTAGCAAGCAAAGGTTTTAATTATGGAGTGTGTTCTGAAATATTGTCATAGGATTCTAAATTTAGATGAGAATAACTTAGTATAATACTTTCATCTCATTCTCCCAAGGCAGTCCCCACCCAAAGATCTAAATGGGGACTATTACTCCAAAGCAGTTTACTTGGGATCCACCTTTATTTGAGCTAATACCAATCGTTTTTATTAAGCACACCATCTTTTTTATGACATGACAATTACTTCATCCTTTTTCAACCTTCATTTAGCATAAAGAAATGCTGCTGTCATTGGTCATCAGGTGTCTCAGACCTAGTGGGGAGGTTCAACTTCTTAACCACTGACTTTTTCCCACATTTGCTGTTCATCTAAAGAATTATAGAAAGTAGAGGAGATGAAATGATTTTGTAGGCCTCGAATAACATCAGGGTCAAAGACACCAAGAAGTCAGTCAAGGAAGACTGAATAGGAAAAGTAAACAGAGGGCCATTATCTCATCAAGCTGGCCAGTACTGATTGATGAGTAGCCTTGCATAAGGACACGATTACTAACAGCTGCACCACGGGAACGATAGGGATGGGACATAAGGTAATTGTCCAGGTTGGTTCCTTTAAGTTTTCAAAAAGGGAGATAACAATTACATTTATGCAGTAATTATGGAATAAGGAAGAAGAAATGAATATGGATCATTTATTAATCTATGAACAGCTTAAATCATATCCAGACTTGATCTCACAATATTGGGAAGCAAAGAAGACAATGGCTTTGTTGCTAAATCCTGAGCATTAACACACACACACACACACATCAAGAATCGTGTCTAGTAAAGGTTAGAGAATGGATAAGCAGCATAAGAAATATCTTGGAATGCAATGGCTTAAGGGGAACTGGGTGGTGGGCTCCTAAAATTGATTTTTTGTTTTGCATCTTAAAAAACAAATTTTCCTCTTTAAAATGATAAATATACTGTAAGAGTATCTGCACATTTAAGATTTTAAATAGTCCATTTAAACATGGCAGCACGCTAGGTTATGCCCACTTGGTGGAGCCAACGTATGACACTTTTCTTTAATTGCAGTTTTCCATAGCTTGAAATTTTTCAAAGTTAGGTGCTTTTTTCTTGAAAACTATTGAACCTGTTTTAATGAAACTTTTAGTGTAGTTGCTAAAGCATGTATTCTACAAACTTAACATATTAGTAGAAAAATTCAAAACATAAAATTAAAAAAAAATATATTTGTGTAAACAAAATTTTTTTAAAACATTTACCGAAGTTCAGAAATTTTCCTCTTCAATACAGTAAAAAATATTTAAGTAAATTTAGGTTACAAATTAAGAACAGTCATTGCTTAGTGCCCTAAAATATAGTCGAGGAATATGCTTGAATATTGTTGAAGTAAAGTGTACCACAAGTATTAGATACATTTTTTTTTTTTTTTTGAAAAACATGTTATTAGTTGTGACCTTTTTTGTGGCCATTTTAAATTATTTTATGGAACTGGAATTGCAATGACTCACTGTACATTGATGCCAAATTTCATTTTAATTTGAGTAGCAGAAGTCTAGAAATGTTCAACTAAAGTTATATATTGAGATACTGAAACCGTATAAGAATCGATACCCTTAAGAAGAGAGAGACATACTTAAGGGCTTGGGAAAAAGGCAAGATTAAGATTGAGGATATAGAGAAATAAAACTTGTTTGGTTGGTTTAGAGATCATTGTAGCTTATGTTGAAATGAGAGGGCAAGAACTGGAGTATGAATAAGGTCAGAGGGGGTGTGTTCATAAAACTAGACAAAAGAACTTACTAATCAGAAGTGCTTTGAAAAAGAACATAAGTTTTAAACAGAATATTTAGAGAAGAAAGCAAAAGTGTGGGTAAAGATCTATATAATGTAGAAAACAAGTGGAAATGAATTGTGAAGAGAGAGAAATAATTTAATTATGTGTAATAATATTTAATTATTAAATTTATATGAATTGTCATAATTGTCTATTGAATGAGTAGCCAGGACCAAATTTAAACAAACGAACCAATTGTAACGTTTTCTTAGCGCTTTATCAAAACATTCAGAATTTTACCAAGAAGCTCGCCAGCTCTACCCTTTTTCTTTTCAAAGTAATCTCCCATGAGCTCAGTATATACCGAGTGTGATGCCTCAACTGGTAATGTCTGTGGTCCACATTTGGCAGATCCCCTGGGGCCAATAAATCTGGTATGTTAGCAAATGCTGGGTTGGATAACTTAATCCACACATTTTCCTATCATCCCTTTAATCTCTTACATTTCATTTTGTTCACTGCCATACATGCATTGGGCTGATCACCCATCCTTTGTATGCATAAGCCTTGTTAAATCTGAGTCGTACTCAGCTTTTCTATTGCTGTAGTTGCTAATTCTACAAATTCCTGTTTGGAAATGTTCTCATGGGTGGAGCACAGTGGAGAGGGTAGTTCATTGTCATGTGTCTCACTTCAGAAAAAGTGCTACTGTACAACATTAAGTTTTAGAATTAGAAGTTTGCTCAGTGTCATTCCAGAGGTTAATTCTTTGAATTAAACAGAATTATGTTAGGATAAAAGACACTTTTCATGTACTGTTTACATAGCAAATTCAAGGGGACAAAGAAAAATCCTAAATTAAAGAATAATTCCAATTAAAAATGTTCAAGTTATGCAAGTGTCACTGTAATTAAGTTACATATTTTATCACTGGAGCATTTAAATAATTTTTTTAGCACTATGAGGTGGCAATAGTGCCACGATACTAAAATTTTCAGTGTTACCAACATGCATCTCTTAGTTTCTTCACATCCTGAAAAATAAAAAGTAACCCACATGCTTGCATATGTGCACAGTGGTTTGTTGCAAAGCACTTAAAAGCCTTGAGGCAATATTCATAATGAAAAATCACTAAACTCGGCTCTTCTGATTGGTTTCAGCTTCTTGCTGGTGAAAATACCGCTTACAAAATGCTTCCCTCATGTGGATATTGCCATTCCAGGGGCCTATTGTGTAGTTTACTAATATCTTTATAGGTAATTTACAAATTATTTATATTGCAATAAAGCCCAACACCTGACTGTAATACTAGGGGCGTTCTGCAAGTAAATTCTACACATCAATGAGTCATCTAGTTACATGAGCTGGTCAGCGTCACTTGGGTTTCACAACTCTGCAGAAAGCAGTCAAGAGTGATTTAGGGATTAGGCTTTCAGCATTTCGGCAATTACAGTTTGGACAGCGTGGTTGGATGAATGTGTGTTTGAGAGAGCGAGAGTGAGAAAGTGCAATGGTTTTTCAGATCTTTCTTATTTTTTTTTTCTTTTTTTTTTAATTGATGAGGAAGGAAGTCTGAGGTAGGTACATAGTACATGAAACGTCACTGCCAATTTTTACTGAATGATGTAAATTATATACAGAGAACTCTATTTTTCATTATTGTCAGTATTTGAAAACATTAATTCTTGGAGATTGGGTCACAGATCAGCATGAAATTGCACTCAGATAACTTTTTTTGTGGTTTGAATGACGGTTTATGGTTCACAGAAATTCGGTTTAATCTTGAATATCCTGCTGCATATTTCAGATTATGCTGTTAATAATATATCTTTAATTTAGTTGCTATCTTTGAGGCTAGTGTTGTTTATCTGCATTTCAGCCAAGAAAGTTTATAATTTCTTTTAGTAAGAATACCTTAAAAGTTCCAGCTTATGGGTTGTACCATTAGGCTTATGCACTAACATATCCAATGCTGCATATGTAGCTTTTTAAATTTGAAAAATTAATTTACCTATCCCTAATCTTTATAAAATTCTTGTACAATGATCCAGAAAATGTTTATAGTGATTGTTTAACCCTTTATTACCAGAATTATTTTGCTACATATGCCGATCTACCTCCAGTTCCTAAAATGGTATTTATATCCGTTTCACCAGCACCATCATCAGAGTGATTTGAATAGCCTCAATTGATAAAGCAAGACAAAATGGACTGGCCACCATTGAAAGCCAGACATTGAGAGTTTGAGTCCCAGCGACTGTAATCAAATGTGTCTGTGTAAAGGACGGGGAGGGCCCAAGTAAAATAACTGGTGATTGGCATGCTTGGATGCTGACAGGGTTACTTTTGACTGCAGTTGCATTGATTTTGTTTATTTTTACAATATAAAACGGCTATAAACAGCTTAATTTTTTTTTTACTGAAGGTTAGTATAATATGAAATTAGAAAAAAAAGGCTCCTTTGTAACAAATATGGTACACCAGGCTGTAAAGGGTTAATATGCATGCCAAAGGATGTGGAACCTCAGCGGAATACCTGACCTCCCCTTGACAGTCTTCCAAGTTCTGGAAGTGCTGCATAGCCTATACATATCCACCCCCTGCCCTTTGGCAGTGCAGTAACCATTGATCCGAATGGTTGAGTAACTAATTATTTTAAACCTTTGTACCTCCTATTTGGTTTCATAGCAATTTAAAAGGCTAGATAGTTTTAATGTAATGGACAAACCCTTAACATATACAGCGGAATAGAGGCGACAATGAATATGAAGATTCCCAAAGTTAACCAAAAAGACATAGTCTGCTATTATTGAAATATATCTCGGTTAATTATAAAATATCGGTTGACTGATTTCTAATGTTAGCTGGACACAACACGCTCTCATTATACAAGTATTTAGCATACCCTACTAACAAACTTGATTGCAACTACAAAAGTGGTTTGAAAAGTTCTCTGAATGAAATAGGAAATAACAACTGACCTCATTCAAACCATTTTAATTTTTTTAATGTGGTCTCCCTGTACACTAACACACTTGGTCCATCAATGTTCCAATGCATCTCGAAAATTCCTGAGGCCTGTAAACCACTCGTCAACTCCAGCTATCAGTTCTTCATTGGAAGGGAATCTCTGTCCGTCAAGAAAACCTTTGAGCTTAGGGAAGAGATGAAAGTTGATGGAGCCATATCAGATGAATACGTTGGGTGTGGCAACAATTTGTACCTCAGTTCATGAATTTTTCCCATAGCAATGACACTTGTGTAGGCGTGCATTGTCCTGATGGAAAATTACTCTCTTTCTTGCTAAACTTTGCCTTTTGCATATCTTTTGCTGTAGTTTGTCCAGGAGGTTAGTGTAATATTATCCTGTAATTGTTTATCAGCAGAATCCCTTTCACATCCCAGAAAATTGATGCCATGATCGTATTACCTTTGCTTTGTTTGGTGGTGGAGAATCAGCATGTTTCCACTGCTTTGACTGTTGTTTCATCTCTGAGGTATAGTAGTGGAGCTGTGTCTCATCTGTGGTCACAAAATGGCACAACAAATCTTGTGGGTTTCTCTGAAAATGAGCCAACTCTAATGCGTTTTTGATTCTGTTTTAACAGTTGCAGTACCCATCTAGCAGATAATTTTTTCATACCCAATTCTTCAGTCAAAATGTGACATGCCCATTCATATGATTTCCCTACATTTTCAGTAATTTCTCACAGTTTCAGTTGCTCGTCCTCCAAGACCATTTCATGCGCTTTTACAATAATTTCTGGTGACACATCTTGATCATCCTCTAAGCTCTCCTGACCAAATTTAAACTCCTTGGCAACAGTAGAATATGAAGGAGCAGTGTTTCTCAGTATGTTCTGAAAATCACCATGAATTTCATGTGTTTTCATGCCTCTCCCCCCCCCTCCCAGAGGAGTTTAATCATTGCTCAAATCTTGGTTTTTTTTTTATCTTAAAAATCAGTACATGGGAACAGCAATAGAGAGGTATATGCACCACAGCTCTCCACTTTGTGCACTGATACGCCATACATTTACTCACAAAGGATGACTGATTACTATGTCAGATCCTGGTTGCTCTATTGGTTATTCTGAGAACTTTTGAAACCACCCTTGTAAGTAGAAAGGAAATTAAGCAAAATTGTTTTACATTAGGGTTATTAGAAAGTTTAAGCATGGTTATTGTAGCATCACAAACAGATATGATTCCCTTGTTTTGTTGTATCTTAATTGCTAAATCATGACCATCTATGTGTGTTGTTTAGATTGAAATATCAGCAGCATTTTATTATTTTACATACATATTCTGTGGAATAACTATTTTCTACTCCATGGTAGCCTCAAAGAAAATTTGTACTTGACTGCAAAATGAGCTAAATTTGAAAATTTGTAGCCTATTATTATGTATGAAGTTGACTCTGCCTATTCTTTAGCATACATGAAACCTGAAGTAATCCCTCTTAAAAGGGAAACCAACCAAGAAGAAACATTTTCTATGGAACCATTCTATAAATAATTTTCAAACTTAACTAAGTTTGACAGGTATTTTGCATTAAAAGGCATTCATATTATTTTAAGGCATCCCCTGGAACAGTATTTTGGGTTTTATTATGATTTTAGTTAAATATTTAAAGTCCCAGAAACGGAAACAATACCAGTTTCAAGGATAGCTTGAAGATACAAAATTTTAGTGTGTAACTGCCAACTTATCTTAGTAGGGTATATCTGTAATTTGCAGCATAGAGAATGTTGTATCAAGGGTTCTTCAATAAAAGTACCTTTGTGCAGTTTCTTGAGAGTATTGCTCGACCATGGTAAATGGGTCCGTGGAATGAATGTGAACTAGCATGCGCAATGGTTACAACTAGTTGAGTATATCTCGGACATCATGTGGTTTCCTCTTACCTTGATTGGTTAATAGAGGTACACAGAGCAATATTTATTCCTTGACAGGGAACATACTTTAACAAACACTTTTAAATAGCATACACAAAGTAGATGTTAAAAAGTTCTAAGTGATTTTAGGTAAGAGCAATAATACAAAATACTATTACTACAGAAATTTCCTCAAACGCAATGATTAATGACTGTCATTTTATTTGCTGATCTGTGATCTATACTATAATGTGGAAGAAAAAAAAGACACATTTAAATGGAAAACTGTAAACTTTAAAAGATGTATGTCTGTTAGTTCATTACAGTACTGGTCTGTGAATAGAAAGTGCTGCTATAAAACTGCGTATTGCACTTTAAATGTTCTCAAAATATTTTAGATCACTGCAGCATCACTATTTTTTAAAATATTAGCTCATTAGTCAAGCAACTGCCTTATGATTTTAATCTTTTAGAATTGCAGTTTTGGTATCATATGCACCAACTTATTGTCCTACACATCTGGTATATCAAATAATGCAAATGAAGTTTTCTTTTTAGATCTTGTATAACAGTATTAGATAACTTAGAGAATATTAATTAAATTGTTATAAATTTATATGCTTTTAGCATGAAAGAACTTTTTTTGTAGTATAATAAACAGGCTAAGAATCCAGGGCAACATAAGAGTGAAGTGAAGTTTACTGCACATCAAGTAGAGTGGAGTGAGGTGGTGCATTGGGGTATTGCTTACCTATGCAGCCATGTACAAACTGCTTCGTGACTAGAGGTACAATACACTTTTGTCTCTCATTCCAATGTATGTGGACTGTACTGTTTACAGTAGCAAATAAGTACATTGGCATCATTATTTACATCAACAGTACTGTGTTTATAGAACTCTATAGTAAGATTGCACATAAATTGGTTGATAAATTGTTGTGGATCCTTAGCCTGATGCATACATACTTGTGCTGCTTTTCTCTAAGTATCAGAAGAATTCTGTAAGAAAACTGAGACATCGATAGCCCTAAAGTACAAAAATAAGTTTTGCTGCGGTGGTATCTCATAAAAATAATGAAGTAAATTATTTTGCATATTACGTACTATGAGAGATTCATGCTTATTGCTTAAATTAATGACTGGCAAAATAATAGGCAAGGTCAGTTTTTAGGAATGAGTGAGAACAGCAGCAGCTTTGTTAACCAAATTTCTTGAGAATTTCAGGTATATATTTGTGCAAGATACAGAATTTTAAATTAAAAGTTTAATACTTTTGAGAAACAGTGGTGCACATCAAAACAAAAACAGAAGTTCAACATGAGTCCTAAAGTTAAAATCTTACAAAATGTTTGCGCTTATTCATTGTCTGTATACCTTTTTCATTCTTAAGTTTAAAGTAGAAATACACAAAAGTTAATGTAGCACTCTGCCAAGCACATGCAGCACTATGAGGACCAAGTACCCGTGAGAGGAAATTGCTTCAGACAGAACACAAATACAGTATATTGCACAGCTTGGGGATCATCAGCTTTTAAACACTGTATGTCTTATTCCTATATTTTAAACTTCTAACACACAATACTAAGAGTTGAAAATAAAGTTGTACTTGAACAGTTCTGCATCTGTGATTAAAGGTACTGGATTAAACTGTTCATAATTTCAGGCTATAGAAATCATTCATTTAATGACTAACATCAGTATACTACTTTTGCTTTAACCTTTTATGAGTCAACAAATAAAGAAAATGATTAGCACTATAGGTTAGAAAATACAACAGAAAACAAACATGATGCAAACAATCCGAGCAAAATTCTGCATCACCAACAAAGAAGTTGAGTTATTCCTAAACAACAGCCAACCTAACTCAATTTCATTAGTAAGGAAGGTTTCAATCATGTTGATGCCACGGTCATTGCTTTACCTGCATCATCCTCAAAAAAAGAAAGGGCCAATTATCCCAGAGGACGATGCGACACACCAAATGGTTACTTTTTCACTGTGCAATGTTTCGAGACCAATATCTGAAATTCTGTTTATTTATAAGGCCAGACAGAAAAAAATGTGATTCGTTAGAGATCCATAATTTGTCAATAAATTCATCATCGTGCATGTGATCTTAACATGTGTTCACAAAATGTAATTCAAGAGAGAAAATCACAAGGCTTTAGTTTGTGAAGCTTGTAGGGATGAAAATGAAGATCTAAGTGCAATATTCTTATAGTCCTCTCCGATAATTTCATTTCAGCAGAATGCTGAATGCACTGGACTTGTGTTCACAGCAACAATATTTTCTGGTGTGCACTTAGCCCTTCTGCTACCTGGAGGCTTCTTCAGTGTCAAACCAGTTTTCTCAAACTTCTTAATTCATATTTTTATGGAATGAGCAAATGGAACAGGATCATGGCGTCCTAAATTAAAATGACAAAGGCATTGGTGTTTAGCAGTCTCATAACTATCGTTTTTATAAAAACTTTTCACTGCAAAATCACGTTGACCTGCCCACGGTTCGTGTTTATTGAATGGCATTGTCATAGTAACAATGCGCACGCAGTTTTCATTTTATTTATTGAGCTATACGAGAAAACACAATATAAAATCGCCCGTTACTCTGCCAGACCCTATATTTGATGCTTGAAGGTTATCTTCATATATTATGTATTAGCATAAAACATTGGTGATAAAGAGTCGGTTTTTATAAATGATACATAATATTATATAAAATTTAAGGTTCAAAATTAACAGTTTGTTTTGTAAATAATCTGAAACAAATCCTGCTTCGTCTATTGAATAAATAAATAAATACTAGTAAACTTCTCTAGTAATAAATAAATATTTGTTTAACAACGCTGTCAATTGCCAGGATCATATCAGGTGCCAGAATTTCATCCCACAGGAGTCCCTTTATATGCTAGCAAGTCTGTCACTTATAAGTACACTTAAAAACCATCGGTGTGGGCAGGGTTTGAATCCATGATCTTGGGGAAAGCTTCTCTGGTACTTTTATATTAGAATGTATTATGAGACTAGTGTTTAAGGAACTGTTTCTTGTTTTGATGTGCATTTTTACTTCTCAAAATATTGAACCCTGTTATTTTATCCCCATGACTATTGAACCAAGTTCAGATAATTCTTAACCCAGCAACATCATTGATGTGGTTCTTAGAGTGCTTGCGTCATATTTAAATTTAAAGAATGGAGTGAGCATCGCTCATGATATAATGCAAGTAAAGTTATCATTTTCTCGCTAAAAAGCCTCACAGACATGCTTTATTTGGCAGCATAGCATTGAATGTCTGAAAGCCAACCTTCATGACATGAATGTTGCATGCTGCGAAATTTGTGTGCAGACAAACAAGTTCATGGAATGGAAGCCTTAAAACTTCGCATTTATTGTTATATCAATACCAGATGAAAATGCAGCATTTAAATTCACAGTACCATTATTGAAATGCAAGTAAAAAGGACGAAAAAGTAAACAGCTTTGCATCACAGTTCAGAGAAAAACTTTGGAACTTTCAAATTCTGATGCAAATAAAACGGCTTGAAACTGAAAGCTCCCAGTTCATCTCCTGATCACATTTGTATATATAATTGCAAAAGATAAGACTATGGGGACCTGATTGATATATAAAAGTATTTCTTTTTTTGTTCTTTGCTCGAACTTTAAAAGCAATTTTTATAAAGTTCGCATCGTTTTTTATGTCATTGTCTTTTTGTTTACATTTTCTTTTTTGTTCTAAGTTTTCGAGCAGTGGGAAGAAAATTCTATATGCGACCAGCCTGTGACTGCCTGATTGTATGATATCTAGATGGACTACAAAAAGAAATCTTTATTGTAATATAATATCATTGTATGTGTACAGAAAATTCTTTGCTTTCCTCGTCTGCGTCAGAAAGTGTGTGCACAATTCCTTGTGCTTATTTACTTTGTGGCATAGCCCCCTCGTTATTTGTGCATTTTTGGTAGTAAACATGCCATTCAGAAAAGAAGGGATTTTAAAAACATTATACTGTTTCTTTAAAATGATTCTCTGTTATATGCAAAGTTGTTTTAAATTAAAGATAAAGTATTGTTTTGTGCAGTGTAAAATATTTTCAAATTGCATAAAGATGTAATAACCAAACTACTTTTGCTCACAAGTAATTGCATTGTGGAAATACTTTCTAAATTTAGCAAAGCAACTCAAAAGAATGCAAGCATGTTGTACTTGCACGATTTACAGTAAAATTTTAAAAATTTAAAAGGCTGAAACAAAGCAACTCGAATAAATTACGTAAGGCAAAATAATTTCATACTTAATATTTTTGCACTAGCCGTATAAATGATTCAACTTTGCAATATGCCGCTTAGTTTGAAGAAGTAAGTTTGTAGGGAAAAAAATTAAACTTTTATGATATAAACTTAGGATTATTAACAAGAATATTGTTTTCCTGCAATGACATTCTCTGTCAGGATGAAATTTGTAGTTGTGGCAGATTTCAGCTGCTGAACTTTTCTTGATACGTGCTGTCCAACAGTTCCCAGTTTTTTGGCACCTTAATAATAAAAAATAAAGGGGAGTCTGTAGTAAAAGCGTGTTATGTTCCAATGTATAGCATTTCAAATTGGTTTGGATTTCTTGAAAATATTAGTTAAATAGAATTGTGTAACACATTCTGATTTTGAGGGATGCAAAGAATTATAAAGTATTTGCCTCTACTATATTTCATATTTGTGCTTGATAGTGTCACTGTGCTTCATATAAACTGCTAGAATAAATTTTTTTTTAAATATTTATATATGTGCTCTTATTAATCCTGGGCCATAAGTCAACTATAATGCAATATGGAGCAGCGAAGAGAAAAATGCTTTCGTAATCGTGAAGTTGTACTGCAATATAAGCATTGTAAATTATTTTGAATCTCGATTTTAAGCTACTTTTCCAGTCAGATTCCTTGGTTATTTAAGTATTTGTCATAGCATACAACACCATTGTGAATGACTTCGCTACTAGTGCATTTAACAAATAGTTGCTTGTTTATACAATTGAATCTACAGTGATTACAAATTCAGTTTGTGTATTGAATATGCTATAATACTTCACTTTGTTTTCTCTTGTTGAGAAAAAGATGGCTGAGGTTCATGCAGTGATCAATATTTACTGATTTGCATAAAAAGTAGCATATAATGGAATGCAACCGTTTATGTTGGTACTGACAAATCTCTGTCAGCATGATCTCCTCTGTTCCTTAAGCATAATTCTAGACGCTGGAATGGCAGGGTACTTGACCTCCAAAATATGTCCAAATTGACAAAGTGTAACATTACAAGCTAGTTGACCATGTTCTCACTAGCGGAGTGTCGTTAAGATAATGCTTCGTTTAACTTTGGACTCAAACTTGTTGTTTTATTAATAGACTTAAAGCTTGTATTTTCATATTGATAGCAGTAATAACTTTAAGCTTCGTCTCCATGCCACTAATAAAAGCTCTCATAAGCACATACAGAAGGCTGTATTGGTTTAGCCTTTCCTCGTGTACTAGTTATACCAAACACACTCAAGTCAGTATCTGAACCACCCCTTCATTTCACATTGATTATATCATGTATAGGTTTGTTTTCCAGCTCAGACAGAGAACTGGTACTGGCTGGGCAGGGTCGAAGGTTGGTTACCTGAATTGTTTTTCAGGACAGTCACATAGACAACTGATGTTGGCTGGATGGAGTCAAATGTTGGTTACCTGAAGATGGAAGCCTCACAGAGGGGAAAAAACACTATTATGATCTAGGAGAATAGGCCACTTTTTATGCACGTCAATTTACAGAATACAGATACCAAAGAAAATCTCAGCTGTTGATTATTGTTTAAACTTCTCAATTTCTCTTCTGAACCATATCTCAAACATCAGCAATAGTAAAGAAATGTTTAATCCAGTGTTTTCAATGGATACTATAGAATTGAAAGTGATTATATGCAATTTCATATCAGAGCTGTGCTGCCTGAGTAAAAACTAACATATACCCTTTTCACAGAAGGAAAAAATCAGTAATCCTAATGAGAGCTGTTGTATCTGTTGCTGCTCCATATGCAGTATTGCTAGTATTTTGCTTTACTTTGCTGTGCAAAAATATATAATGTTAGATGCATAGGATTGTAGTGTATTTTTGAAGCACAGACACTTAAACTGTTGTTAATCATTGTATGCTTATTCTTTCAACTTTTAGGGAACAGTATATTAAGCTAAAAGCTACTTCTGAGTGAAAATTGCAGGTTCTATTGACATAAAGTCAGTATTTACTTTTTGTTCAACATTCTATGTCTTTAGGACAGTGGTTCTCAAACTGTCCCAGCCCACCTATGAATATTAGAGTCTTTCTTTAAATACTTATTGGAGAATAACTTAGAATAAATTAAGTGTTTCAAATTTCACGACAGTTAAACAACTTAATCTTAATAAATTACTCCACACTGGCTGAAACAAGAATGTAAATTGAAACATTCATACTTGCCAACTTTTGTGGTTTGCCAGTAAAATATACAGGAATGGAGACCTTTTTTTACAACAATGGAGGCACTTTTATGGCTTTGTGGGCAGATTCAAAGGGAACTCGCCTGCCGTTCTGACTCTCTCTACACTCTCATCTGACACACAAGGTCTTTCCTTTACAGAGAGACCCTGTCATTTGGATTGTTAGATAAGAGACATTAAGATCAAATCTTTGCCTGAAATAACACTGAATTATGTTTTGCAAAGAACATTTTTGTTTGACACACTATAATATGCTGATTACATGTGACAACTGAACTATAATGGCATTCATTATACTTCAGCGACTCATTATGGTCTTACTCGGCAATACTCACCCATACCTTTTAACACCTTTAAAAGTAGCAAAACCCTGGGATCCATTCCCCAGATAAACACTGAAATATGTGTATTTAAAATAAAATAAATTCTGTTTATAGTAATTTTAATATTCTAATAAATTAAATATGGCCTGGACTCAACAGTACTGCCATCCAATCAGCATTTAATTACACACAATTAACAAGGTAAGATCTTTTAGTAAAACCTCAAAAGTTTTGAAATTATAGTGTGGTTGACCAAAAACAAGTTGTATGCAACAAGACTACATTGGTAATTAGACGCTTGTATGAAAATTATGAAACGCACTACCACTCATTTCATATACATACTTATGTCACAATTACTACCATTAGTTTTGTTGCATAATATACCGTTGCACATGAACTGTCATGTTTTGTTTATTTCATTACCATGGCTACAGAACAAAACCTGTGCATGTAGAATTCAAACTTCCACAGTTACCCTTGAATTTAAATTATGATTCAAAATTATATAGAACTTTAAAACACCTATAATCAATTGTGTACACCCTGTATAACCTTATATTTTGTTCTTTATACTTTGTCTATATATTTATTAAGTTGTTCTCTAATGAAAAAGCAGTTACATAAAAGTAATGGTGAATTTGATGTTTAATACACCTTTAGTATCATAACTTCTGTTCTAGAGCTTTTAAACAAACAAGCATCCTTATATAACTATGTTGCATCTGTTCAGTAAACTACCAACAGGTATAAAAAACAAAAAGAGACAGAAGAACAGTAACTGAAATATCTATGTGCTATGAATGATTTTATATGAATTAAAATTATGGCCACTTTAGCAATTTTTCACACCTCCAGTTTTGGGAACCACTGTGCTAGGATCATTTGCAGACAATATATTGACGTTTGTTTTTATAAAATAAAAGTATTGTTACAAATAATGGATATTTTGTACTAACAGTAAATTATTCATTTCACATGAATGCTGTATGGTGAGTAGCGTTTGTTTATTTTTGGACTTCTGCTATGTGATTTGTCTGCAATGTTACAGGCATCACAGAAATGAAAGCCTATTATAAGTGTTAATTAACAAAATGACCTTAATGAGTAAATATTTTCATATGAAAGAAGGTAAGAATAAAAACTGAAACTGCAGGAAAAAAAGAAAGTTTGACTTTTCTTCTAATGATATATTGAAAGATGGACTGTTGTAATTTTAAATACTGTGCTTGTAGGGTCAGAAGCGGGTCCAGGATTCATTTAGGGAAGGGCTAACACATTTTTAAACATCATATAAATGACCCATGGATGCAAATATTAATTTAAAATTTGAGAAACTCACATACTCCTTTTATACATAACATTTAAGTATCTAATTTGAAGTTATTTATTAGTAAATGTAAAGCGTATTTGATTCAGCTTCTTCTAGAGTTAGTGGAACATCTTTTGAGATATTTTCCACCGCTAAGATAAACTCACTGATTGTGAACATACAAAAGTTCAGTATTTAAGCATGGCTTCCTTTGGAATGGAAGTAAAGCCGTGTGGTCCCATGTCATAGACTTACGGCATGTAAAAGAACTTCAAGCCTGATAAAGAGGCCTCTGAGCAAAATTTCCGTTCCTTTCATGCCCAATATAGAATGGGATGCTAAGGACCACAGCAATTAAAACAGCTTCCATAAATAAAACTCAATTATTTTTTCCTGCAACAATGTTCAAAATTCTGGAAAAGTTGTATAGCCTGTATAAAAATGTTAGGGATGAAAGGTTAACCAAATGTCAGGGTTATTTTTACATAAGATGAAAAATTATGAAACAATAGGTATCGTGCGAAACAATAACAAAAAATAAATACTTATTTAATTAACAAGGTCATTCAAGAACCAATCACCTGAAAATTTTATCTGAAATAAATCAATGCCATACGGACATTTCATCCAATTTTTCCACTATGTGATCACTAATTCCAGTGTCAATGGACATCCTTATAAAACTTAGACCAAATAACATGCCTTGCAATGTCACATGCAAAAGTGTAAAATAAAAATTAACAATCAAACACATTAATCTTTCTTGCATAAATCTACCAACGTCCATTCATTCCACACAGATGTTTTTATTTACATTTGCAGAAGTGAGCTGCAACAGATTCTGTTGAGAAATTCATGTTGCCTTATACTGGCGATGATAACAAGTACCCCCTTATAGCTTTCATGGACCTTCGATATCGTCCAAACAAAACACAGTGCAAAAGAGGTTTTGGTAGGATACACATAGTATAGACTATTGTCTGTTGTCACAACGTGGAAGGTTCTCATGTTCAGACTGAATGCTGTGCTTGCTAGGCAACTTCTCCAGCACACAAGTCATATATGTCTATGAAAGTACTAGGCTCAACATCTTGTGGTACACTTTGAAATGAACACCCATTAGATGCATATTTGTGAAACATGGAGTGAATACTGCTTCTGTCAGCAAAGTTTGCACAAAGTTCTTCAGATCACCCCCTCCCCACCCTGATAACTGTGATTACCAACTGTTTATGACTTGCTGATGTGCAGAAATTGATGGAGAAGTCCAAAAATAAATGAACACTGAGCACTATATGCATTAAGCTGAAGCTCCTTGCCACATTTAGGGATGTGTAATTTGTCTGTGTGTAGATTGTAGAAGGAGAACCTCTCTCTCTTCCTAGCTAGTACTGTAATTCAGATTCATTGCTTACAGCAACAGTGAGATAATTATACTGGGCATTTATATGGCAGAAATTAAAGTATTAAAATAGAATTATTGTATTACAGCAGTGATGCATGTTATTTTATATATCAAGAAAACAAGTTTAGTAAAACTTTCATTTTGAATGCAATTTTTTACGTTTATTGCAGATCAATAATACTTGAAGGATTCAAATTGGAATACTTGATTCTGTAAAATGTTGGAAGAAAAGCATCTTAGACTGTGTGCTGTATTATATCAAAATGCTTGCTTTCATTGTATGTATATAAATATAAAATATTCCATGCTCTTAATTATGGTTGTAGACAATATTAACTACCAAAATGCGATGGGACTGTTTTCCAAGTTTGCATTAGCATTTGGTATTAGAAACTACATGTGTAAAACAGATTTGTGAAGGAGTTTGTCACTATGTTTGACAAGACGGGTTCCAAAAACAAGCATTTACAGATCAGATTGCTGCCTCTGAAGAGTGGTCCAACAAACTTGTTCACAAATCTTCTTTTGTTGCATAATTATTGTAATGTAAGTCATATAAAGATGTTAATATTTCTGCAGTTTATATCTTTAAAAATTATAACAAAAAATGAAAGAAAAAAATTGAAAAAAAAATGATAAAAAAACTGTGTTTGCATTTATATAAGATGTGTTGCTTGTGAAAAGGAAATAAACTTCATTTGTCAGGTACTGCAAGATTCACTCAGTGTAAATAGCAGCAATTCTGTATTTAGGAAAGACAAGACACTTTATAGTTGACATGGGAAGTAATTGTGTATAGCATTGCTAGTGATGTGACCTGGAAATGTATGCTGAACTTAAAATATGCATTTTATCCTGCTTGAATTGATATTTTAAAGAAATATTTATGCTCTTACTTGCCTGCAAATAGTTTCTCTCAGGAATTACAAAAAGATTGTCAATTATATTGTCAAGTTACTTAATATACGTTATGTGGCCCAGGAAACCATGTGTTACATTGTCAAAATAACTGGAGAGTATACTTTTATATTGAAAAAAAAATCTGCATTGTGCATTCTTGCCAACTTTTACAGTTTGCCCGTAAAATGTATGGGAGTGGAGGCCTTTCTATAAGAAAAGAAGCATTTTTACAGCTTTATTTTGCAGATTTTCAGCATGGACATGACAAAGCATTAAATTGTAACTTAAGATTAAAGACTGAACATACCACACTAATTAATTAGTAAACAATACTATGATTAGACTGCAGCTTATCTTTGTGTCTATCCTTCATCACGATCGCCCTTCTCTGGGCTGCAACAAAATGTATAGAGTGCGGATTTAAAATTTGATTTCTCCCTCAAGTGACAAGTAATGGGCGCGAACGACAACCTGAACTGCAAAGTCTACTCTGTCGTGTAAATTCTTATCTTATTTGCATTCTATGGCTGTGGGAATAACTTTTCCATTTTTTTGTGACAGTTTTTGTTTATAGTTGATGTTATGAAGAGTAAAATATAGACTAGAAATCTGTGTATAGCCCCGGAAGTAGTATTTGTTGCTTTAATACGTGTTTATTGTGGTACCAGAAGAATTTCAGCATATTGACAGAAAGAAGCAGTACTATCAGGTCTTCAGGATTCTTATAAAAGGGAATTCCCACTTATTTTACATATAATTTTTGTACATTTACTGTGCTGAACATTTTATGCATTCTAAATTTCGTGTTGTGCTGGACAAGGGAGAGTTTAAGGAAGTTCTAGTATGTACATAAGAGCATCCAGTTAAGATTTTCTCGTGCTCACCTTTCATTGGTTATATCCTAATTTGAGGCATTAGTACATTTTCAAACATATACTTACAGATTTTATTACAGCAAGTCAGAAATCATATTGTATTCTTCTGTATCTTGGAATAGTTGCGGTGTGACATAGGACATGCTTTTCCAGTTGCTGTAATTTAACAGGTTGAGCCTGAAAATACAAAGTAAAGCCTATAGATGACTCGCAGCATTAATATGAATCTGATAAAAGCCCTACTTGGAAACAAGTGTGCTGTATTTCAGCAAGTGTCATGTATTTTCTAAGCCATATCAGATTAAACATAAAATTTTCATTGTGAGGAACCTGCTACAAAGAATGTGTAATATGGAAATTAGTAGTAAACAATACAAAAATTTAAAAGAAAAGAAAAAAAAATGCTCAAAATTATTGGGAAGAAGATCCCTTCTTTTGGAGTTGCATACGAGGAGAAGCAGTTATGTTCTCCGTCCAACATCAAAGAAATTTCAAGCCGTGGTTCACAAAAGAAAATAATAAAAACTGTTATTCAAACTAACCTATTCTTCCTAATGTTGTGATTTTATAAATTGCTGTGAATGATGATAGACTTTAAAATTAGTTGCAGTAGATAGTTTAGTAAAAAGTGTATTCAGTTATTGCGAGTGCCAAAATTGTTACGCACTCTGAAGAGAAAAAGTGACTTGTAATTTTTTTAGGAGATGATGGTGCAGTTTGCTTTTGTTAATTTCCAAAATTTGAAATATTTTGTAATGAATTCAATACCTTAAAACACTAGAGAGTTGATTCAAAGGCGCCTCTTTCTGTTAATAAACACTGTTACTGTAAATTCAGAAGAAATGCATCTTAAAACTGAAAGCAGGTGTATATAAGTTGCCTAACCCACAGAAACACAGGAAGCAACTAGTTGTAAGTGACATTATTTTAAACAGCATGTGAGGTTAGTCGTAGAATATAGACGTGTTGAACTAGACCACCGCAACAGTAATTTATTTTGGAAAATACAGCACGGCACAAAATATTTATAAACGAAGCACGTGTGAACTCTCGCTTGATGTTAATTTATCAATTAGCCATAACAAGATTATGATGAAACTTGAGTGTCCTTTTTTAGAAAGGCTCTTAGAGCCCTTAGTGCCTCTTATTATCCTGGGCATTAATAAAGTCTGATGGTGCAGGTAAAATGGACTATGTCCTTGATATCTGCCCTTACATTCTCAGGTTCCAAGAAAAAGGAGCCTAGGGACACACATCTACGCATAGCAAATCCTTCACATTATATACTGTAATATTTCAAATTCCTTCGCACATTTCCTACATAAAGGTCTTGTGTAAGTCCCATTATGTATAAATGTCTTCGCAAAGTGTTGAGGCCTGTAAGATAACTAACTCCTCTGAGCTTAGATCTAGTTAAACTCGTGGAGAAATTCACTCTGTTTTCCGCCAGGTCCCAAAATGAAATCATGGCAGTAGTTTGTTTACTGCAGATCTCAAGGTGAGCCCTCAGAGTAAACTGGGAGACACGTCACAGAAGGGCTTGGGACCAATTAAATCAAGCCCTGCATTCCTCTTAGCTAGCAGGGGTGTCCACCATCTCATTTCCTCTAATACCAGCATGATCGGGAACCCAAGAAAGTGTAACTTGACAGCTGGCACACTCTATCCAACATCCTTTGGCACTGCCATTCCAGTTTGGTTGTGGTCGCCCGTCTGTGTGGCAAAGTAAAAATATGCATAACACAGGCTAAAACTGCATATATATCAGCCTGAAAGGACAGTGGCAAAATTTCCAAGGAGAATGGCAAACCTGGCCCTACGGTCCCAGACCCTAGTCCCCAAAGCAGGTGCCATCCATGAACCAGTCATAACCAGAAGTAGGGATCAAATAGGGCAACATTAGAAAGAGCTCTAATCATAATAATAATCATCTAATTACCCCGTTATCATAGGTAATGAACTCCGCCCTCTGGATGCCTCCAGTTAATAAATGGGGTCCATACATCACTTGGTGGAATAAGGTTGAGATCATCAACTGTATGGGAAGAGTTGTAAACCCACCATTTCCGAAATAAATTACTGTTCATCCTCTATGTTCCAAATAACTTCAGAGATGGCAGGAGAATACAAGTCCAAAGTTATCATATCTGCTTGAAAATGGTACCTCACAGGAAATAGAACTTTGACAGCCTGAGTGAAAATATTAAAGAATTGCAGAATACAGTTTGAATTTATTCTGAATCAGTTTCAAGTTGTTTTAAAAACTAAAAGCATAAAATGCCACTATTATTTACATCCAAACAAATCAGATATTTTATTCAGAAAGTCTGGAAGTTAAATACTCTTTGGACGTGTAAACTCACATTTTATCTGAATTTTGAGATAGAGGGTTAGACAATTTTTGTGCACATGACTTTAGTTTCATTTTTATGATTTGTGACTAAGCTAAACCTGTAAATGGTTGCACACAGTCATAAGCAGCATAAAGGCTTTTGGCTGAAAGCTGGCCAGAATCCAGTGAATGATATCTTTAAAAAATTACTACTCCTTCATACATAATAAAAATAAAGTTGTAAGGCAATCATGAAAGTGCATCTGCACCAAAATGTTTTTATAACTAAAGTTGAGCTATTTCGTGCATTTCATGTAAAAGTATTACTGTAAAACAGTTGGAGTGTTGCCAGTTTTAATTTAAGAACAAACGTAGAGAAATTTAAAAAATTAACTGTACAAAGAAATAGCAAGTGAAATACGTTATTTGATGCAATCTTCAGCACCAAAGCATATCATATTTTTTTCCCCTGAATATTGTACAAAGCCTAACCACCCAACTGTTTTTATGTACACTCTGATAAAACATTGGTTAAAAAGTTCCTGTACTTTGTTTTGAGATTGTTGATTGTAATAATTTATGGCTCTGCGTTTGGTTGCAAGTAAATGTGTAACTTCATAATGGAAGAAAGTAAAAAAATAAAATAAATAAATATGCGAAATAAAGCAGCTATTAGTTGAAATTAAAATGTGTACTGTCTTCATTCCCAAATGTCTTCCTTTTCCTTAGTTTTAAATGTTTTTCTTTGTCTTGATATTTGATTCATAACAGCTATGTCCTGCCAGAGGAAGATCCAGGATTGCTTTATGGATGGGATAAAACATTTTGAAACACACTTTACGCATTAGAAAGATCTGTGATACATTCACATTTCTCTATTGTATATTAGTGGGTGTACAAGCTATTCTTACTCAAGCTTATTTTTCTATCTACTACGTTTTACTCGAGATAAATCTTTGCAGAAACAGCTACGATACACATTTCGTTATAAATACAAAGAGAACAGCGATAGTCAAATGTTTAACAACTGGACGCTATATGCTGCCATACTGTTTCCATGACATCGCGAGAAACAACTGAATGTTGAAAGGACTTAGACCAAGAAATAGACAATTTGAACCATTAAGAACAGATATCTAAAACCAGCTTATGCCACAAAAAAACTTATTTGAAATAAATTTTGTGCTTTAAAGAGATCTACATTTTTTGTGTTATACGTTTTGGTCTATTGCTTAACGTTTACCAGTTATCAAGATTATACTCTCCGAATAGAGAATTCTTCACAAATTATTCCCAGAAAATTCAAGATGTGCATTTTATTTGTCATGTAAATATCTTGCATATATGGTATTTTAATAAAAATTGTGTTTTGCTTTCAGTGGGCCTCAAAACATGTATTTCTGGTGAAATCTCGGTATGGAATTTTTGGGTGATATGCAATTCCCTCCCTACCTACTGGTCCATGCCAAATCATCACAGCTCAGAACCCGACCATCTCAGCTGTTCACTGAAGTTGGTAAGATTGTAGAGACCACCAAGTAAATTACATATGTGAAAGAGTATACTTCAATAGTGGACCGTGCTCATACAACAGGGTTGCAAACATGATGAAAATGTTAAAAATTATGCTTAAAAGATCTACAAAAAATGTGAATAACTCTGCTTCTAATTATGCTAAAGTTCAAGGGTCATGATCTTTGACCATGAATATAAAACAAAATGAAGGTTAAATATTGTTTTAAATAAAGTGTGTTATATAGCTAAATATATTCTTTCTTTGATGTAGGTTTAATCTTGGTAAGGCTATGAGAACATGAGAAAAATATCTGATGTGTTACACTCGCATGACTTTCTCTACTCTATTACAAACGATCTTTTGACATGCAAAGAGAATTACATTTTACATATAGCGACCAGTTCTAAAAATATTTGACTATCGCTTAAGGCTTACTATGTTCCCCTTGTTTTGTATTTGCAAGGGCAATATAGAAATACAGTAGCCTTTAAGCACATACATATCTCTTAATAGCTGGTTGCTAGGTGCAGCACCATTCCCTTTGCCACAGATCAATACTCTTTGTATATCCAAGACAAAAAAATGAATAACGAATTCTCATTTGAGAAAATAAGTATTGAAAAATTTAAGGGAATAACAAGCAATATCTCGAAAATGGTTCACTCAACAAAAAAAATGTATATGACATAAATTGTGTATTTTAACGCGACTTACATTTTTTGTGTAGTAAGATTTTGTCTATCTCTTATGGTTTACCAGTTATGCAAAAGTCGTTCGCAATGAATACTTTTGGAGACATTCCCAGAAAATTCAAGATATACATTTTATTTGTCAAGAAAATATCTTACATATGATATTTTAATTAAAATCATTAGAGCCATTTTTGAGAAAATTAAAATTTTCGAAAAACGTTCCATATAAAGGTAATCTGGGGTGAGGGAATTTTCTTGAAAACCTTCGTGTCGCATCTCTGGAAGATACGAACCTAAATACCAAGTTTGGTGTTTACCCGACTGTTCGTTTCTGAGTTATGCTGTTCACAGACACACACACGCGGACATGTTTCCAAAAATGCTTTTTTTTTTGGATTCAGCGGGTCTCAAAACATATTTCCGGTGAAATCTAGGTATGGAATTTTTGGGTGTAATACAATACTTCCCCTACTTACTATACGTAGTAGAGAAAGTAAAAATTTAAATGCATGGAGATTAATGTAATGTACAAATTTTTATAAGTATAATATAATGGTGGCATGTAATGGCCACCAGTACATAAACCTTTTAGAAACCAACAAGTCAGTGGCTTCTCCATAATAATGCTGCTTCCATACTTTGAATTTCTGTAGCATGTAATTACATGTTCGTCCAGTTGCAGTACAAGGACTTGCACTGGGGATACTGAAAATGTCAGGCTTGTAAGGGTAGTCATGCTCTTTGGTGTAGTGGTTACCATGCTAGCCTCTAGTTCCCGAGGTCCCTTTACTTATACTTTTTCTCAAATAGGAATTCGTTATTCTTTTTTTTTTGTCCTGGTAATGCAAAGAGAATGGAGTACTCTTAAAATATTTGACTATCGCTTAAAGCCTACCAATTCCCCTTGCATCTACAAGAAAATTAACAATAAGATTAACATCTCAATTAACATGAAGCATATGGAGAATAAGCGTTTGTACAAGAGTAGAGAAAGTCATGTGAGTGTAACACATCAGATTTTTTGTCACATTTTCATCTGTTCCCAACTTTAATGACAGCAAAGCTGAGTCAAATCTTGTATGCTGTCACTGTCCTCTACTGATGTGCTTGGCTCTTCTTCAGAAGGAGACACATCCCTCATAATTTGTTTTCTGCAACTGTCACAGATCATCTGGTCAGTTCTGATGTGTGGCAGGACTTCAGTCATCGATTGTAACACTTTCCGCAATTGTTTTCTACTGCTTTTGCGTCTTGTAATGCACTGTGTCTTAATGTACTTCTCCATCGTCATATAATGTAATTGTTAAGTTCAAGAAATCAACACCACCAGCAGTAACGTACCTCACAATGCAGACACATAAGCCACACTGGGAACTCCACTCCACAGACAGAAGCAAGTCTCGGCCCATATAGGAGACAAGCCTGAACCTTCTCGGAGCATTGCTTAATGCAAGAGTAGCCCATCCATTTACCCATGTTCCCAAAGCCTTCCCTACACCAAAGAAACATTATATTTAGTTCTATAACATACTGTATTTCCAAAAATATTGAACCTACATTTTCTTTTATATTCAATCAAAGGTCATGACCCTTGACCTTGAACAAATGTATATTTTAGAATGAAGACCTTTTAATAGTATTTTACTTCCTTTAGCTTCAAAACAAGCCCAAGATCACAGTTATAGCATAATTACAAGAAGAGTTATTCATATCTTTTGTGGGCCTTGCGAGCATAAATTTTAACTGCAACCCTACAGTACAAAAACCATATACCACAGAGCTCATTTCCGTGTGTTCTGAGACATTCTACCAAATTTCATGAAATTCTAAAGGGTTAAGGTTGAAAACCCCACTTTGTGATGATTTGGTATGGAATGACCCTACTATGCACATTGTAGAGAAAGTAAAATATGTGGTGTTACATTCACATGACTTCTACACTTTCACTCTTCTGCAAATTATTCTTACAAAAGCTTATTAGGTTGTCTTTGTGGTGTGAGGGTAGCATATGATGTTTTAATCAAAATCATTAGCCATTTTTGAGAAAATTAAAATTTTCGAAAAATGTTCCATGTAAAGGGTAATCTGGGGTGGGGGGATTTTCTTGAAAACCTTCGTGTCGCATCTCTGGAAGATACTGAACCTAAATACCAAGTTTGGTGTTTATCCGACTGTTCGTTTCTGAGTTATGCTGTTCACACACAGACATGTTTCCAAAAATGTATAAAATACTTCCCCTACTTACTGTACGTAGTAGAGGAAGTAAAAAAGTTTGAAAAACTGTATTCTTCTGTGTACTTCTTGTTAATCCAGATAAACTTTCAATTCACTTAACACATTTCGTTGTAGGAAGGTAAAGCAATATTTAAAATGCATGTCGCTACATGATGGCTTTGAAATTCCAGGCTCTTTGCATGACCAGAAAAATATTAATAGCGACTTCACATTTGAGAAAAGTATTTAAATTCAAACCAGGAACAATATCTTGGGGACTGCCTCTGTGGTCTGGTGGTAGGCATGCTAGCTTCCAAATCCAGAGGTATGGGTTTGATTCCTGGCTGGAGAATGGAAATTTTTCTTTAACCAAGATTATTTACTGTCCTCCCTAGAATCTGGATATGACATTAGATGTTAAAGGAAGGCTACCCAGACCGACAAAGCATTGATAACGGATCCCCCCCAAAAAATTATTTGAAATAAATTGTGTGTTTTAAAAAATTTAACATTTTTCGTTTTTGCATATTGCTTAATGTTTACCCTATTCCCAAAAGATTCAAGACATACATTTTGTCATGTAAATGTCTTTAATATATGGTATTTTAAACAAAATCATTGTAGCCATTTTAGAAAATAAATTTTGAAGAATGTTCCATATAAAAGATGGTTTGTGATGGGAAGATTTTCTCAAATCTTCATAAGTACTGAATCTAAATACCAACTTTGGTATTCGTCCGTTTTTCAGTCTTTGAGATATGCTGTTCAGACACACGGATCTTTTTCTAAAAATGCTTATTTTAGGCAAGGGGCCTCAAAATCTGTATTTCCGTTGAAACCTGGATATCGAATTTTTGGATGGAATGCAATACCTTCTCTACCTGCTATATACAACCACAGTCTAGTCAAGTAATGTGCGCGGTAGAGAAAGTAAAAATTGAAGCTGCCACCAAAAATTTGAATTTTTATTTATGGATGCTC
Organism: Deroplatys truncata; assembly: GCA_030765065.1. Lineage (NCBI taxonomy): Eukaryota > Metazoa > Arthropoda > Insecta > Mantodea > Mantidae > Deroplatys > Deroplatys truncata. The sequence goes on from CM060985.1 coordinate 172,436,619, forward strand.
TTTAACTGCTGTGGTCCTTAGTGTCCCATTCTATATTGGGCGTGAGAGACCGGTAATTTTGCTCAGAGACCTCTTTATCAGGCTTGAGTTCTTTTACGTGCCGTAAATCTATGACACGGGACCACCGGCTTTACTTCCCTTCCGAAGGAAGCCATGCTAAGGATTTTTACGCCCGAAAAAATCCATCGCCCTCCGCTGGGTTTGAACCCGCGACCTCGGGAACTAGAGGCTAGCATGGTAACCGCTACACCACGAAGGACGAACGAAGCTGCCATCAGCGTGCATTTTAGATAGAGAATTGCTTCCCTTCGCCGAAGATTCGGTTACAAAACGTGAAAAAATCGGCGAGCGAAGCGCCCTACATTCGGTTGCAGTCGGGGAACCTCGACCGAACTGCCGAGTAGTGCTACATGGCGGTGAAGGAGAATAATAGGCAAGCCTGTCCATGATCCTACTGCGCAATATCGCTTAACATTGCCAATTTTTGAAAATCTAGATGATGTGATATATGTTGGCGTTGTAAAGCAGGAGGAAAGGTTGCCTCAGATACATACCCCTATGCATTTTTTAATATTTACTAGTATTTTATAACATAAGTCTCAACTGTTATATATATATATAATTCTAATCTAGAATCAACAACGGTTCATCTAATTGCTATACAGCATCATGAACATGAAATACATAAACAATATTTGAAAGACGTCAATATTTTATCGCCAAAATAGCTTTCTGTTAAGTGTATGGAATAGCCGAGTACCTCTATCCAGAAAATTGAGGTGGTGCACCCAGGAACCTGTTGGCATGATACTGGTTCCAGTGTTTTCTGGTTCTTACCTATTGGTGCACAGCTGTGATTCGGCGTACTAAAGAAATAAACTAGAGGAACGCCAGTTTTAGTACAATGACCGGCAAGTGAGCGACGTGACACTGCACAGAAATGCTGCATTACTCTCGTGTCGTCCTGAACGAAAATTGGAATGAAAAGAAAACGCGTATAAACAAACAGCAAGTGTTACCAACTTTGAAATGTAACGTCCTTGTTCTGTTGAGAAATCAGTGAAACGAAAATGCTTTACACGTGATATATCTTTATAGTACGTCCTTGGCCAGGAGCCCGACTAGGATTGCTAGATTTTTAAAATACATAAAATAAAAAACATGGACTTACAGATTATAGGTACAGACATGGCTCATCTTTTTAATTTCGAAGAAATAACTACTTACAACAGTTTACAAGATGGAACTTGAAACCCGGAAATACAAAGTGCAATATGCTGGCTGTTTGCTTTCCCGCCGTGGGTAATGCTGAATGTGAACGCACAGTTTACATGAGACTTCTTTTTAGTTGTCAAGTTCTTGCAATAAAATTCCATTGTATAGGACACTATACTAGCTATACTACTATAGCAACATTTTCTTTCAGCACGATGAAATAAAAGAAAACCTTTTACAGCACCTAAATCCCTTAATATTAACGACTCTACTCTGATTCCGTTAACCAAGAAAAGAAACAAGTGATAGCTGTATTACAACCAGAGATGCCGTTGTGAGTCACTAGTTATTCGACAATCGACAAATGGATTTACACCAGCGCAGCCATCGATAGATTGTACTGCATTGTTACTATTTTTGTATTTCCTCAATGGCCGTTTCTACGTCAATGTTTGAGGATTGACTGTCATTACCATTCAATAAAACTAGTTATAAATCGTTATTTCTTCTTATATAAAATTATTTTGAAATTTGAATTTGTTACTTTACCTAAATACGGGACAAATGAATGTCCCGTGAATGTTTTCTGGGACACCAATGGCATTTCTTTTAAAAATGGACAATCCCCTATATTCGGGACGTCTGGCAATCCAAAGCGCCCGACACATCACCATTTCCGCGTAAACTGTAACTGTCAGTTTGACTTGCAGAGTTCATTGCTTACTATACCTTTTACACTATAAATTGAAAGGAGAAGTAAACAAAACTTAAATGTATCACTCCGCCGAGCACATGGCAACACCACGGGAACTAAGATCCCTGAGAGGAAATTGCCTCAAACAGAATTCGAGTACAGTATATTGTACAGCTTGGGGATCATTAGCTTTTAAACATTCTATGTTTTATTTCTATATTTTGCTTTAAATCCTAAACTTCTAACAAACAGTACTAAGAGTAGACAAATAAAAGCTGTACCTGAACAGTTCAGCATCTGTGATTAAAGGTACTGAATTAAACTGCTCTTAACCTCAGGCTTTAGAAATCATTCATTTAATGACTAATATTAATACACCACTTTTACTTTAACCTTTTAAGGCTGGTTCACAACCAACCAGAACGAGAAAGTTGAAATACATGTATTCAAATGGGAATCTTCACAACCGACGGGAAGCCTTCCCGGGCTCCGGGAGCGGGAAAGAAGAGTTTCACAACTTTTAACTTTCTCGTTCTCGGGCACGGCATATTAGATCCCTATTGTGCATATTACTCTTCACTCTAGAGGTTATTCTAAGCGGCGGTGACACGAAAAAACCACTAGTGCTCTCTATAGTCGCAAACTGGAAGCCCAGCCCAGCCCAGCCCATCCACCTTTCATCCAGCATTATTATTTTATGTTGCTCAAAGTTAACATACCTTCAGATTCTAAGTCACCAATCGGACTCGAACCACAACGCTGGAAGGAATGTAAATCGTAGGCATATCCCACTCTGTCTGGACGGCTCAATGTATCTGAAAATTGATTCGTTATATAAAAATGTTGTAACACACAATAACCTATCAAAGGTTTCTACCTCATTCTACGAATTTCACTGAACTTAATAGAAAATACCAGTATTACAAAAAAAATATATACATTCAATCAGAAATAGCGTAAATGTATGATTACCGCCTCAGGTTTGTTCCTGGTGTATTTCATCGGACGAAAACTTTCAGCTATAAAAATCCAACATGGTCCCTTCTAGTCACAAAACACCAAAGTTCTAGTTCTTTCTAGCCTGACATTTAGTTTGTTATGCACTAGTGATGCGTTGAAGGAATCGGAGTCGTTTCAAAGGAACACTTCCTCCTTTGGAAGTTCCACTATTCGGAACTGGCACTTCCTTACTTCTAACTCCACCGGAGTACTTCCACAACAGGTTGGGTTTACTTCCACTTCCAATTGCATCATTCCACCATTGCCATTCCAATACTTAATCAGTATTCCGTTATGCGTATTATTTAGAACTCGCCATAACATTGGATATCATTCTTTTATGACAAATGAGATGACATCAATGTAACCTGTGTCACGTTGCAATTTGAGAAAGCCTGTTTAAGTAAACTAAGTCAATAATTTTGGCTCAAATATTGATCAATTCGAGTTTGTGGCATTTATGCAAAATTGAGGTTAAGGGGGACAAGGTACTCTGAAATGGTAAAAAATCACAATTTTTGTTTTAGGCACTAATAAAATCTCTATTATTTCCTGTTTCAGAAAATATATACTTTTTGGGGGTTAAGAGGTTTTTAAGACATTTAAATACCGTTTAAATGCTAGTCTGCATTTCTTTAAAGCTGTCATGACCCCCTTTCTAAAAAAAAAAATTGGCAAATCTGCTCTTAGTTCTCTTTGTTACACGGTTTTCCTTCTAAAAAAACATCCCTCGGCTACGCTTTGAGGCTGAGGATCTTACCGGCTTTGGCGGCATTAAATATTCGTCTGTTTAACACATTTTCATCACCAAGGAAGAGAACTAAGAGCAGATAGTTGGCAATATTTTACGAAGTATCTAGGCAGAAGTTTCAGTCTTAAATCCAGTGCTGCATTCCGTTGGTTGTATTTGCTTTACAGCAAATTGAATTCCAAACTATTCATGTACATAGGGTCTACATGTCATATTACCAATATTACTTTATAGTTTATTATACAACGGGGATAAAAGCACAACATACTAGCGTAGAACTGCAAGCTATTAAATTACAAACACTTGTTTATGTGGCAGGAACTCGATGGATATCATTTGAATACTTCCTGTTCATAGAGTAGGGAAGTCGTTCAGGAGTAAAACAGTAGAAGTATTTTCACCAATACCCCGGAATGAAGAAGTGGAAGAGTTGGGAGTAGTTGCGGTAAAGTTACGCACTCGACCCATCACTATTATGCACTTCCCAATCAGAAATATCGCTTTTCCCGCAAAAGTACACCTAGTGACACACCGTGTTCATATGGGGCCAGTTATGTTGCCAGTTTGCTTATCTAATGTGCGGTCCAAATCGCCTGACAGTTCGCGACAACCAATACGGAGTGACCGTGCATTTGCCAAACTTGACTTCGCTTTGCTTATCTTAACGTTAAATGTTTGTTGTAAATGCCATCGCAATGTTCACTTAAAAACAAGGGACACAATAATGGAAATGTAATACACAAATAGAGGAATAAAAACCATACTTTCTATGCGTCCTTTGTTATTCAAGTGACACGGTTAACGGTAGAAACAGGACCTACATACCCTGTCTTTTCTCTAAGCACCACCATTAACTTCTTTGCTGTCGGAAATTCTCCTTTACCATAAAATTAAAAAAAAAAAACACTGTGCCGCCGCACAACATATTTTTCGAAATCGTCCAGGTTTGTCACTCTTAGGTAAGCTATATGCTTTCTCGGCTATGTAAGCAATTTCGCGGTTCCTTCTGCGCTTCCCTACGCACACGTGAAATAGTTGATATACTTAATGAGCACGTTTCAGCCGTAAATTCTTTACATTTTTGCGGTTTTCTTCGTGGACATACTTTTTAAAGCAATTATACACACTGAAGACAGCTGCTCCAAACTTACTGCTAAGCCCATTGGTACTACTGGGCTTACTAAACGACATTTTCATGAAATAGGTAGCTTTATAAACGCTAGGACAAAGCCTATCACTATATCCATCGGAGTGCCCTCGTTCGGTCTCTAGGAGACTATAACCCCAGAGAACGACGCTTGAGGTGTCACCCTTGCGGGCATCCCTGGTAACCAAGGAGCTACCCCAACCAGCAGCAAAAGCTGAGCTCCTTTATATTCCTACCACGAGTTGCTTGGTAAATTCAAAATTATAACCAAAAACACAGTGGTCGAGGAGCTCACTGCTACCTCCTTTCACTCCCACAACCTTAGTCTCAACTGCCATCCTGCAATAATCTTATCCTACCTATGAGTGGTTAAACCCTAACAAGGGTAGGTACACTTTGACAACACTTCTTCGGGCTACCCTCAGCCTGCCAACTTGCTTCGGGCTATCACTATAAGAACTGAGTACACCGCAGTTGAATTCACAACTGTGTCGCTTAACCTTCCAGCAAGCGTGCTGTAAAAAGTACACCAGCAGTATTTTTGCTTTGCCAATGTTTTACCTAGAGCTATCGCGTCAATAGTGTAATGAATTCTTTTGTTGGTGCTTCCTCGAAAATTTGATGACAGTTCCTGATTGTTTGGTTAACATTTTCAGTTTGCTTATTTTCTTTTGCAGTGCATTCCAAGTAACGAGGTGTTGAATGTTGTAAAAATCACAACATGGTCTTCTCTGTAGCTGATACCTGCTTGGTTCTAAAATTTGACATCAGAATTAAGCTTAATAACCATTAAAGTGCATTTAATCATTGGTTTTCCAATGATATTATTCTGAGAAATATGTCATGTGGTTTTGTAGAGCTGCGTTAGAGGGGTTCGAAAGGACTTTGATGAGGAGTTTGTAACTGTATTACAAAATCTCGTGGGATAACTATTTCTAAGTTTATTTAGGACATGGAGAATTGCACATTATTAAGTGATAATTATGTTTATGATATAACAATATATAAAATAACTACGACAGCAATGGATTTATTACTATTACAGCATAACTATAGCTAAACGTCTCCGTTTAAACATCACAAAATATAAATATAAATTAATGACGAACCACTGGGTGTCAAAATATTATTCTTTTTTTGTACTTGTTCAGGCTTTCGTCGCCTTACTTGTTGCTTTCCTGAAATACGAATTACGGTGCGCGCATATAATATTGCAATTAGAATTTTACCAGTGGCGAGGTGTACCGTCCGTATGAGGCAACGCCGCACTGTTGCTATTCGCTAGTGCCATATTAGTGGACACGCCTCAAACGCCAAGAAAATTGTACCGCTTAAGCCACGCCTTTTTCGAGTGCTTATAATCCCCGTTCTGCGAGATGTGGGGCATGGCCCCAGACTCCAGTCTGTTGTTTCTGCAACGGATGCAGAATAGGGGCCTTCGGCCTATCTATTCTGTATACCGCTCCTTTCCCGTGAGACTGCTTCACGAAGCCTCATCTCTTCCTTACGTGGAGGATGAAATTAGGCGCCGGGTCGCAAAAGTTTACGATCAGCTGCCACACCATCGGGGCGCCCTCGTTCGGTCTCTGGGGATTACAACCTCAGAACACGCCGCTCCAGGCGTCACCGACTTTCCCGCATGGCATGCGGGCACAACCAGTAACAACGGAGCACCTTCAACAGCAGCTACGGCTGAGCTCCTGTATAATCATTCCAAGAGTAGCTTGGATTTTCAAAATTACAACCCCTACATATAAGTTTGAAAAATGCTTAACACCAGCGGTGCACAAGGGCCGTTGCGCTATGACCGTAGGAGCAAAACTTGCTACCTCCTTTCACTCCCCTACTTAAATTTGACCAGTCACCCCATAAACCCCACATCCCGCCACTACATGGTTAAGCCCTAATTAGGGCAGGTACACGCCTAGGACACCTTCGGGTTGCCCTCAGCCCGCTATCATGTCGTCGTTGCGTGCTTTGGTCTAGCCATGGTTCCTAATTAACTTAAGTTTATATAAAAAGGAAACCAAACCAATCCTAACGTGAATCACAAACCTAAGCTTATATAAAAAATAAAATAACCTAACCGAACCTCTAGTGAATCAGAAGCATCGTTCAGGAACGCACACGAGCGAAACGATTTAAGTAATTTTGTATTAAAAAACCTGAACCTAACATGGCCTGCCGTGAATGAGAAACTTGAGCTTGTAAATGTAACCTCCTATAAACCTAAGCTAAATAATGACTCCTCTTGCTCGTGTGTTTTTGTCAATTATCGGTTTTGTTCGTTTCAGATGTTGGCTGTACCAACGGGTGTTGGCAGCACCACGCACTCTCTACTACGTTTGGAATTCAAGAACACAACGCAGAGCTCCTATGATGCCGCGGGTGAATTACATAGGACGCGAGGGCTATTAGTGAGAAACATTTACAAAAGTGACAAAATATACCATAAATTCCTGAAAATACCTAAAGCACCATGATACTTGTTCTTTATTATGGCTGACAATTAAAATTCGATATAGTACAGGCCGGAGAGCACACAGGACCACTTTTATTGCTTTAACAGCTTTAATTCACATAAATACTACTACTACTACTACTACTACTACTACTACTACTACTACTACTACTACTACTACTACTACTACTACTACTACTACTACTACTACTACTAATAATAATAATAATAATAATAATAATAATAATAATAATAATAATAATGGGGATTTACATATCTCAACGATTTTGTGATTAACATTCTCAATTTTGTTCCAAATTAGCCGTTAAAACAACAGGCATTGCTCGCGTTCTCCTTTTGTTGCCAACTCTTAAAACTTGAACATATCTAATACCACGCGGTAGGGCCGACACAAGGTGATGCAGCAAAGACTGATTAAGGTCCGGTTGCATAAAGCTCTAGATATCTATTCGATTGCTGTTTGTTCGATAAACTTTATCAGAGAGATAATTTGTATCTGTTTCTCAAAGAGTTTCAGTTGCTTGGATAACAATCTATTCCACAATTTAGTTAGGAAGCAAAGAATGAAGCATGGGAAGAAATTTAAAGTTAATTATGTAAAGTTTTATGACATCAGTGACATTATAAAAGGAATGCATTATGCTGCATTATGTTAACTGAAACTACATTCCTTCCTCTTATATATGCTTCATTGTTTATTTCAGATAGAAGCATTAAAAACTGGAGGAGGAAAGCTCATTTCCAAGTTAACAGAGACCAGTTCTACGATAATTAATATGTTGAAGCCACAGTTTGAACCCCAGAACAACCCTTATGACTCATGTGCAACATATTTTGGAGATGGTAAGAACTGTTCATTGGTTAAAATATTTAATCAGAAATTATGGTAGAGACTCCATAGATGCAAATGTTTCTTTTTACTGTCATGGAAAATAAACTAATCCTGCTAGAAAGTGAAACAAACCTAACCTAGGTTTTACATTTTATAAACACTGGTTTTAGAGGACATGTGATTTAGCATGTTGGTGTTAAAATACACTTGCCGTTTGTGAAAACTGCAGCACCAAGAAAGAATTCCCCGAATGACTCCAACCTTGGTGGAAGTGTAGAAGAGTGTGCTAGCATAAAGTGACTAGGTTTGCAGAGAGATGGGGTACACGTAGACCTAGCAGAGCCCTCTCGTGTCGGTCTGACAGGGTCAGGTTGCACCCAGTGTAATCAGTGCAGAGCTGTCAAACAAGCTGGAAACAAAGTGAGTGTCAGTATGCCTCGTCAACATCAAAAGGAGCCATTTCGGCATGTGAGTGAATGATCGGTCTCCGGGAAGCGGGTTTGTCATACCGTGACATTTCGGCTCGTACAGGGCATGCTGCTACAACAGTGATGCGTGTGTGGAAGCAGTGGATAGATAAAGGTCGTACACAGCGAAGAGCGGGTACTGGACCACGGAATATGACCACAGTATGGGATGACCGTCATCTTGTCCGCATGGCCATAACGGACCGTACAGCTTCATCCACAGTGTTGGCTTGACTCTGGAACACTGCAAACAGGTTTTAACTTGTCTGCACCAACGGTTCGTCGCCGTATGCTGTAGGTTGGACTGGTTGCATGCATGCCATTACGTCGGCTTTCATTGTCCAGAGACCACAAATTCCTACGACAGCAATCGGCACGTGAACACCGTCACCGGGGCGCTAGGTGGCAAAATGTAGTCTTTTCGGACGAGTCACGCTTCAACGAATCCTACAGTGATGGCCGCATACGTGTCCGGGGTACCGTGGTGAGCGCAACTTGGAGGGCTGTATTGTTGAGCGGCATAGCGGACAAACACTAGGTGCGATAGTTTGGAGCGCCATTGGTTACAACTGATCTCGCCTCTTTGAACAGCAACCGGTACCCAACGGTGGTTGTAGAGCCTGAGGTACTCCGCCTGCTTCAGGCATCTTCACAGGCAACGTTTCAACTCGACAATGCCCGACCACATATTGTGAGGAATGTACAAGCCTTCTTCGAAGAGCGACGCCTGGCCTGCGCGTTCGCCTGACACGTCGTCCATCGAACATGTCTGGGATATGGTTGGTCGGCACCTGGTGCGTCACGGTCCTCCAGTAATCAGTGTTACGGATTTGGGGGCTCGAATACAAACTGCGTGGAGGGAACTCATTCAGAACCTCTTTGATTCAATGCCACGGCGTATAGCAGCTCTAATTGCAGCGCATGGAGGCCACACCAAATACTGAATATTAGGGCTCAAAGGTCATGTACAGATTTGAAAAGTTTATCATTTGTTACTCGTCATGTACCTAACCTGTGCTATTAAATTCATTGAATTCATGCGTTTCCTTCTTGTGTAGCAATTTTCACAAACGGCAGTGTATAACTTCGGTAAAGTTGATTCACCATGGCAGAGAGCAAGTGCAATAATTATTGGAAATTCGGGAATACGAGGTTAGATTAGATAGATTTAGATTTGTTTTAATAAACGTCTGGTTACTTGTAGCTTCTTTTACTTCGTAGTTGTTTTGGTTTCCGAGTATTGGGAAATGTGCAGAATAGTTACCAAATTTAAAATTTACACACATAGGTGTTATTATAAAACTTACTGATAGCAGAAAAAATAAATAAATCCATTATTTATACAACGTTCCATTGTATTTTTATTTGCAGAGCTGTAACATTTGAGACAGACGAGGAGCTTGCTGCCCCTTGCACAGCCATCACTGCAAATTCAGCATGCATTGACTTGAGTGCTGATGAAACTGTACTGCAAAGTGATACTACCTTGCAAGAGGATAGGTAAGGTCACCTAACAGCTAAAACACAGAGCAATGCAATTATTGCAAAAGCTGGTGGTACATCCTCAACCACGTCTGCAATTAGGAAGACGTCACGTAAAAATGTCCACAAACTCAGATGACAATAACAAAAATATAAAACTAAACAGAGAAGAAATTAAAATAAAATTAATGGAAAAGGAACACAACATAAAAATCGAGCAAATGCAAGAGGACCACAAATTGAAGCAAAAACTAATACAAGAAGAGTGTGATATAAAAATGATGCTGTTGAAATGTGAAGTGGAACTTAAACAAACCCAACTGCAAACAGAAAAACAACCGCACAAATTGTAGTATTTTAAACCACTTGACTTCCAAGTATTAATAATTCTCAGAATGTAATTGTTATGGATCTACGAAGACAGTAGAACAAACATTTGCCAGCAATACATACCACATATATGTGTAAAAAAAATAGATAAAATATTTCCTTGAAATGCAATGTTACATTTTTCACTCAGCTTCAGAGACCCATACACTTGAAGTGTAAGTTAATTATTCTTCTTCGCTCCGCATTGCCCCCTGGAGATCGTTATACATACCACGTTCATTATAGTTTGCTTCAGGTATACTGTATTTATGTACACCCTCTGGCAAGTGGTCTCCCCTATTTAATGCTATGCTATGAAGAACTGCAGTTGCAACTATCATAGCAGTAGTTATATTCAGTTTTGTTCGCAATCCTATTAAAAGTCATAGAAATCTCCTCTTGCAGATTCCTATTGTCCTTTTAATTGAATTTAGTGTATGAACATGTACAACATTGTACCTGATTTCAGCCGTAGTGGCTGGGTTAAGTACTGGTGTCATTAGGTATTTTTTTTGCAGGGATAGGCACTATCACCAAAGAAGTGGCCACTCGTAAACACTACTCCACCCTCACACTGAGCTCGCAAATTAAGGTTATTAAAAATGGTATTTTCAAGAGTGGATCTTGGCCATTGGGCAAAAATATCACATATTTCCAAATTTGCATTTTACACCACTCAAACATTCAGTGAAGAATGTCCCTTCCTGTTACCATAAAGCTGCTCTGCGTTTTCTTCACCTGGGGACTGTGCGCACATGAATACTGTTACACAACGTAGGGCACCAAGAAAAATAAGGTTGCATGCTGAACAATAAGGCTTTCAAGTTTGTACTTTCTCTTTGGTTTTCTGGCATTTTTAAACAGTTCCGCCTTACAAGTGTAATGAAATGAGTAACTTTTCTAATTATTCTGCAGGTTGTAGATTTATGCACATTGAAGCTGTCGCTCTTTACTATCTAAAAGTTGCCATATGCATAAAACTTTAAACAGAGTAGTACCTGATGTAATTCTGAATAGCCATACTTCTTTTTGTTGTTGGTTCTAAATTGTGTTTTAGTTCATCAATGAACTCCAATATTAGTGGTTTAGATAACCTAAATTTCTTTTATACTCAATTCATTTCAAACGGGTTATTTCTATCATGAAATACACACCACTGTAAAGGCCTAACGGCACCTTTTCATCAGAGGATGGATATATATCCAAATCTGTAGATTAATTATTGTCAATGAAGTGTAATATTTAATTATTGCCCCGCAGATATTAACTAAATCCAGAGAAATTGCAAAACTAATGGATATCAAACATGTACGACATTAACTAAAATCAAATATCTGAGAGATTTTTGGCCATTTTTGTGGGGATAAGTTATCCTGGGACTTATCAGATTGATAACAGCTATCCTACCTTTCAGAAACAGATATCTGCTTGATAACGTATTGAAAATATGTCTAACATTCCAGAAACCAGACCTAAAACAGGTAATTAGGGATTTAACATGACTGAAATGCAACCGGCTGATTTTGTAAGTGCAAAGCTTGTAACTGATAAAATAACTAATCAAAAGTAGACAGAAGACAAATGGTCTGTTGCTTTGAATCACATTACAATCTTGAAGTTCATTACACAATCCTGGAAATACAATGTAAAGTTTTCTTATTCACATCTAGAAGATAATTATGTAAATATTGTTAAAGGACGAAACAGAAAGGATAAACACATTCTGGATTTTAACGTTAAGCTTGAACCAAAACATTCCACACCCAGCAAAATAAATCCAAATGAAAATAAGGATATTAATAACCTTTTGAAATATGTCCCATCAGATTATCAATCATCTTATAATAGTTTTATTTCTCAAAATGAAACTACTCCGAACACTGACAATTAGGTGGATAGTAAAGAGGTTTTCGGCATGCCTGATTATGTATAATAAACCTACAAGATAGCTGTCTACACAGCATACTTACTAAAACATCTTTCATTAGCTTTGAGTATATACTAACCATTTATTAATACTATGATTTTGCAAATTCTGGCTACCCAGCTGTGTGAAAATGAGATGGATAGTTTAAAATAATTATCTGTTTGATATAACTTATTGATGAAACAAACGCTCTAACACCGTAGATGAATCAAACGTGTTTAATTTCCTTTGAAACCATTTCATAATAGCCACGTAATAACTTTTAAGAACTAGTACGGATAAAAACATATTTAATTTTATTTGTATAAAGTACTATTTATTGCAAGATTTTGTGTAGTAAGAGAGAAGAAAAAGTTCAGTCCAACAGTGGTGCAACCCACAAAATTTTTACAGCACACTAATACAGTTATATCTCAAATATGCTTAACACTAACCAGTGCATTGTTGTTTAGTAGGTTGGAAACGTATTACTTGACAATCAGTATGATCCAAATGAGGCTTTCCTATTCTAAAAAAGTGACGAACCTTAACTCAGTTTTTCTCCATTTTTAAAAAAAAACATGAGTAAAACCACTGTTGCACTGATCCCTCAAATCTAACAGCTAAGTAAAGCTCTTATCACATACTTCATATTTATTTGATACCTTACTCTCAGACATTAAATTGTACCTTGTCAAATCTCACAAATGAGTAAACCTCTTATCACACATTTCACACTTGTGCGGTTTTTTTACCCTCATGAATGAAATTATGTATTTTAAAGGTAAAAACGAGTAAACCTCTTATCGCATATTTCACACTTGTGTGTTTTTTTACCCTCGTGAATTAAATTATGGGTTTTCAAATGGGACACTGGAGTAAAGCTCTTATTACATATTTTACACTTGTTTGGCTTTTCTGCCTCATGAATGCAATTGTGCCTTTTCAAATGTAACAAACGAGTAAACATCTTATCACATACTTCACACTAGTGTGGCTTTTTGTCCTCATGTAACAAATTGTGCTTTCTCAAATCTGATGAACGGGTAAACCTCTTATTGCATATCTCACACTGGTGTGGTTTTTTACCCTCGTGAATCAAATTATGGCTTTTCAAGTGTGTCAAGTGAACAAAGCTCACATCACATATTTTACACTTATGTGGCTTCTTACCCGCATGAATGAAATTGTGTGTTTTCAAAGCGGACAAATAAGTGAAGCTCTTATCACATACTTCACACTTGTGTGTTTTTTTACCGTCATGAAACAAATTATGCCTTTTCATATCTGACAAACGGGTAAACCTCTTATCGCATACTTTACACTTGTGTGGTTTTTTGCCCTCATGAATCAAATTATGAGTTTTCAAATGTGACATTTTGGTAAAGCTCTTATCACATATTTTACACTTATGTGGCTTTTCCCCCTCATGAATGAAACTATGCGTTTTCAAAGTGGACAAATAAGTGAAGCTCTTATCACATACTTCACACTTGTGTGGTTTTTTACCCTCATGAATTAAATTATGATTTTTCAGATGTGACAGCCAAAGAAAGCTCTTATCACATATGTCACACTTGTGTGGCTTTTTATGTTCACGATTACGACTTTTCAAGCTTGTCAAGTGAGTGTTTGGCTTACCTGTTTGCCTTTTAAAATCTGACAAGACAGTTAACCTCTTTTCAAGGTCACACTTGTGTCGCCTTTCACCCTCATGAATGTTTTGTTTCCGGTATAAACTCCTGCTGTAGTGATCTGCCTCGTCATTACATTTACCAGATTGGCCTAAATGAACATGTTCTTCTACAGCTGGTATTTCTGTAATATCACTTTCTTGAATTTCACCTTCACGAACATCCTTTTCATTAAAGAAGCTTGTTTTTTCTCTGAGTCTTCAGAAGAGTGTAATGGTGACTTACCGGTGCTATCGCCTGAAACCGCCGCTACACACAATCTGAAATGTTGAAGGATTCAGAATCATTAAGTATAAAAATCAAAGCATGGAAGGGAATTAAATGCGAAAATGGTATCTCTGTTTGACAATAGCTATATGCTCAGAAATAGGTGACATGTCATTAACTGTAGTTACAAATGTTTCAAATAAAGCAACTATCTTACTTCACAATATCATTAGATAATTAATAAAATCTTAAGGGAAGCGTGCACCATGTTGGAGTAAATTGCTTCGGAAGTAGCGTTTACTAAGAAATCCGTACTAAGAAAGTAGCAATTTACTCCGGAAGTAACGTTGGACAGCTCAGTTACAATTTACTCTTTTAGTAACTGACTACGGAAGTAAGAGCTGATTACTGCAGAAGGTACTGTTTTGCTTGCGCGATTTACTTGACGTAATTATGAATAAGGTTATGTGCGATAAAAAAAAGCTGGAGAAACGTCAGCAATAGAGATAAATGTTCTTTGGTAGAGATAAAGAAAATCCATTTAAACAATATGAGTGTAAAAATCTTGTTATAAAGATGCTGGAAGAGAAATGTTGGAAAGTTGTGACGGACGAGTTTAATGCCTTGAGCGACGGGAAACGTGCTGAAGAGCAGCTTAAAATTCTGGAAACAATGTTTCTAATTTTCATTTTGCATCGCAGATCACTTGCGTGTTGATAGAGAAATACCCCTTCCGATTTCGTAAACGTTCACCATATTCACGGATGGGCACAAAATAGTAACATGTATGCAGCCAATTCCACCCAATGTGTGGGAAATCTGCAATAGTGAAGAAGAGTTGCCTTTAATTTTCTGAACACTCATGTATATTGCTCTTAACCTCAAAAGTGCCCTAACAACGCGGTGAAATAAATGACCAGCAGACGGATGGTGAATATTTATTTATGAGATCGCCTGTAATGCCGAGATTACGATGAACTTTACTTAACGTGACTTGAAGTTAAGAAATGCTGTAATGTAAAATAAAGGTCTAACTGGCATGCACTTAACGTAATGGAAATGACTTGATTGACAGTTTCTTTTATTACTTGAAGCTAATGCTTCACGTCGATTGTTCAAATTACCATGTGACTTGACGTAACGGGAAGGGAAAAGTTTGACATTGCCAAACTATTAAGTTACGTCGCGTTCAGTCCTAAATATCATTTAATACAGTGTTAAACTGTCACGTTACGTTAAATTCAACGTAATGCCGGTTTAATTACCTGAAATGTACCAGTACGAAACACTCGTAGGACGCATAGCAATAGTTGCGTTTGGGTTTTAGAGCTGAATTCCTGTCTGAGTTTTGTTGTAATGCTCTCCAACCAGGCTAAAAAGGCATGTAAAAGATTATTTCCTAATACCGAAACGTTCGTTGAACTCTCTCTGTATAAGTATCATATGGTTCTCGCATAACACTATAGTATTCCCGTTTTCTTCGTCGAGATCAACGTAACCTAAGTAATCGCCGTTTTCTTCGCCGAGATCATCATTGTAATCTATGTAATACATGAACACGCCAAAATATCTTCCTCCAAATACGATACGGTATTCTAGTTCAATTGACAGGTTAGTTACTCCGTCCAGCTCGCAAGAGTAAATTCTAACCTATATTTGTTCTCTATTTAATTCCGAAGTAACATACTATATGACGGTGCTCTCCGACATTTACTTCTGCGGTAATTTAATCTGGGAGTATCTTAAAGGAATAAAATGCTTCGGAAGTAGTTTACTCTCGTGTGGAAGTCGCCGAATGTTGACATGAAGAGTAGTTTACTACCAAAATAATAGCTTACTCTAGGTCGGTGCACGCCGCTTTAAGAATGGAAAGCATTTTGATGGTAAAGCCAGTCTGATGTTCATGGCAATACTAGCAGTGTGTGCTACTGCACTGGAAAATACATCAAACTCCTGGTTTGCTCTAACAGCAACTATTCAAAGTAGTTTTACAAGGCATTCCTGTGTTGATTACATTTGGCAGGAAAATATACGCATAACAAGGTATTTATCAACAAGCATGTACTCATTCAGCATCCGATACAACAGATAGAATATTCCACATGAGAAAATTCTGTACTGTTTCTGACACGAGAAACAAATTAATAACGCCTTAACACGTCTAAACATTATACATATAAACATTATAAAGTTTTTGAAATGTCAAACCAATAGGAAAAATTTCAGAAATAGTTAATATTCGAAAACAATGCATTTAACAAATAGTGTACATTGTTAGGATCTGTCGCCCTCCGTGATGTAGTGGTTACCATGCTAACCGCTAGTTTCCGAGGTCGCGGGTTCTAACCCGGCGGTGGACGATGGATTTTTTTGGGCACAAAAATCCTTAGCATGGCTTCCTTCGGAAGGAAAGCAAAGGCGGTAGTCCCGTGTCGTAGATTTACGGCACGTAAAAGAACCTCATGCCTGATAAAGAGGCCTCTGAGTAAAATTTCCGGTCTTTCACCCCAATATAGAATGTGACGCTGAGGACCACAGCAGTTAAGGGAGGTTTTAAGGTCTATCCTAGCAATGCTAATTTTACCTACTTTAAATCCCATTTTCTTGGGAACCATCAAATCTACAGCAATGGAACTTTGCACATTAACAGTTTGACTCCTCCATTTACTGACTTCTTTATTGCAACTTAATTCCTTAATAAGTATTTTTTAAGATTTTTTTCTACATTGCCAATTTTTGCTACATTTTTCATTGAAAAAAAGACCATTACAACTCTCACTTTGCTCTTACAGAGTTAATAAAAAGTCAGTAAATTAATAAATAAGGATTAAACAACTGGTAAAGGTTTCATTATTCTAGATCTAGTAGTTCCAGAGAAATAGGGACCAATGTGTCTGAGAAACCAACTTAGTGGAAACTAACAAAAAAGTGAAATGCTACCTTCAGTACAATCCAGAACCATATTCTGGTTCAGGGTCATTGTCCTCATCCTCTCTGGATCTCTTGTCGTTCCTCTACAACAACCTAGCCTCCTTGAATTTAGTTTCTTGCTTCACTTTTGCATTTACTATTCTCATGTTGTCAATGTCTTGAAAATGTTTCATCGCATTCCATCCAGGATCTATTCCCATTGCTTGCAGCACTTTCACGCGACCTGAGATTCCCTCATTAAATGTCAACACAGCATCTAAAGCACCTATTTGTAAAGTATCATACCCTACAAAGACAGTTTTAGGAACTCTGGTCCACACTACATTATTGAAGGACTCGTTTGGATTTTGAGTTTTGCCATGCAAACGTTTACTTAAAAGTTCTGGGTCAGCTAAATGTGGGTTTTATTGCTTCACCTACATAATAAGGCAGTGAATGTCTGTGTTCATACCCTTCTTCAGTAGCTATTGCTCTGTTAAATTTGCACGAGTCCTTACCTGGTGGACATAGTGCATGCTGTGGCTTTTCATTTGTCGACAGTTTATGAAAGAATGTCGCCCAAACATCACGCTTCATCTCCACCAGTTTATTTGCATTTCTCCTAATAGCCATGCCATAATAGTGCTGTACGTTGTCTATTTCCTTCTTAGTTAAGGCTGGTTCACAACCAACGAGAACGGTAACCAGAACGAGAACGGGAAAGTTGAAATACATGTATTCAAATGGGAGAGTCCACAACCGACGGGAAGCCTTCCCGGGCCCCGGGAACGGGAAGAAGAGTTGCCCAACTTTTAACTTTCTCGTTCTCGTTCCCGGGCACGGCATATTAGATCCCTATTGTGCATATTAGACTCTTCACTCTAGAGGTTATTCTAAGCGGCCGTGACATGAAACAGCCACTAGTGCTCTCTATAGTCGCAAGCTGAAAACATGAAACTGGAAGGAATTAGTAGTAAATGTGCTTCCTAACCTCATCCCGACACCCGCAAATCTAATCCACGTTTGTTCCTCTGGTGAAGGGATTATTTGTAGTTTGTTTATACGCAACTCAAAACTGGCTATTACCTAAATAAACAATGGCAAAAGCTACAAAGAACAGCTAAATCCGGTGGAAATGAAAAAAGAATAAACAATTTCAATGTATGCCATTAAATAAAGGAATGAAAGTTTGGCATAAGTAGAGGGATCGGAAATGTAATGAATATGCATTTAGATAATGTTTACTCTATCGAATTTTGACGTTGGCTTGGCTAAATTGGAAGTAGGTGAAAAAATGTCATTGGTCAGTTAAAAACAAATGAAATCCCAATGTGCAAAATCGACTTTCACTTTGTGATCGATATGTATTCCCGTTCTCGCTACCGGGCTGTTGTGAATCAAAATTTCTTGCTTCCCGTTCTCGTTTCCGTTCTGGTTACCGTTACCGGGTGGTTGTGAACCAGCCTTTAGTCTTCCCTTCCCAGAAACGCTTTTACCATTATCCCTAAGATCCTTTTTCAGTTTTCTAAGTCTGGTTCCCATAGGCTTTTGCAGTTTTTTAATTTGCACATCCCCATATGGATTCCTTTCTACCACAGTTTTGTATGCTTTACTATCCCCATCCCTTAACTATTGTGTGTACCTTACACCATACTTAGATAGAGAACGTTCAAAGATTCTTGCTTACCCTTCACACTCCATGCCACCACTAACCCCTGAATAATTTGCTTTACACTTTCCACCTTCTTTGTGAAAATGCGATTTACGCCCGTTTGGGATATGCTACACGTAAAACAACAGATTTTTATAGAATGGACATTTAACCTTCCATTTATGACAAAAAATCAATTTCGATACTTTTGACCCCAATCAGCTTACAACCTCCCCTTAAAGAGCGTCCATAAATAAAAACTCAATTTATTTTATTTTTGTCAATACTTACATTCACATTTAGTGACTCTGGGTGGTATTCATAGTTGATTTTGGTTCGGACCAAATTTTGATCTTTCTCGGAGGGGTAGATTAAAGGCAGATCATCTTTACAAAATAGATGACTATGGACTACGCTGCTGTGCGTAGAATTTGCGAAATGAGACGGCGGAGTAAAACTATCTACCAAGATCAGACATAGTTGGAAAGTATGACGACCTAAACTTCAAAACAAATACAGGTTTAGTAAAGCAAAATTTAAAAGACTGATAAAATTGGTTCATCCTACCTATATGACAGAGACTTGCGGTTTTTTATTTATGAACTCTCTTTAACTGCTGTGCCCTTAGCATCTCATTCTATATTGGACGTGAAAGACTGAAAATTTTGCTCAGAGACTCTTTATCAGGTTTTGAGGTTCTTTTACGTGCCGTAAATCTACGACAGGGGACCACCGGCTTTACTTCGCTACCAAAAGAAGGCAAGCTAAGGATTTTTACACCCAAAAATGGCGTAATGGGAATGAATCTTGATTGATTGTTCTTTTATTACTTCATGCCACTGCTTCACACCAGTTGGTTCTAATTACCATGCAACATTAAACTTGACGTAATGGGAAGATGAATCTGACACTGCCAAATTCTTAAGTTACGTCGCATTAAATTAAGCCACATTAAGACAACCCTAAATAGCTCCATTTGATACACTGTGTAAGACCTTCACATTACATCGCATTGAGTTAAGTCACTTAAGTTCAAAGTAACTCAGGCTTTACTTACATTTTCCCACCGAGGGGAGGAGGATTGCAACTCCAGGAAGGTATTTGATATATCAGGATTTCCTTCAGATAATTATTTCTGCATTATTACTATCACACAATATTTAATTGGTGAGATACATTTTAATAACAGCAAATGTTGCTTGCTATTTAATTCGATTTCGTTCTTTAATTAAAAGTTAACATTCCAGTAAGTCAAATTCTTATTGAAATGATTAACAAAGCCATGAAACTGTGTATCTGGTGGATAACAACGTTTCCAAAAAGGTAGGGGGTGGCAATAGGTAAGAATCATGCACAAAATTGCCTATATATTATCTCCCTCCACGCCTCCTCTTGTTTTTGCGTTTCCATTTGTCGAAACCGTGTTCGTTTTCAATAATATCCATTTTTTGTATTAATGAAAACAGGCATTTTCTTCCTCCAACATTTTTAAGCATATTTCTTGGTTATCTGCATTTTTTGCTGAGGGTGAGGAGTGAGCATTGAACTGATGAAAAAAACAGCTGTAGAACCATAGAAAGTTAAAAACCAGGGAGTAACAGTGGTTCGTTTACTGCTCTGTGGAAGTTGCGCATGCGCAGAACTACCTTTCTTCATTATGCAACATTTTCTCCATGCTGATAAAGGGCGTTTCTTGGTTCGAGGCTTTTATTTATCTATGGATATAAAAAAACATGGTCGGCCTTTGGACCAGACCAAGTGAGTCTGGAGATAATCCAGACCATGAAATCTATGAATCTCTATTTTATCATTTAGCAGTAACAGAAAATTAAATTCATTCAGAATAAAAAGTACTTCACATTACTCTGTATTATTCACAGAAAATGCAAGATACAAATATTATTAGTCATTAAAATATGTTAAACTTACGGTATTTAAATCAAAATTGCCAAGAGAAATTTTTGAGAAAATAAACAATAAGTACAAATTTCTATCTAAAGAATAGGAAGGGAAATTATCTTGAAAACCTTTGTGACCCATCCTTGGAGGATGCTGAGTTTAACTAGCCCTGGAAGTTATCAATCTTTTAATTTTTGAGTTATGCTGTCCACAGACACCAACAGAGATCTTTTGCAAACACTTTGGTTCTTTTCAGGTGACCTCAAAACATGTATTTTAAGTGAAGTAATGATTTCTAATGTATGGGTGCAATAAAATACTTCCTCTAATTACCATAGGTATGCGATAAGGAAGTATAAATGTACACAAATTTTGTGTTTTAGTGAACTACACATTTTTGCTAGTCAACTACAGTAATTTTAGGAAGAGGAAGGAGATTAAAAATGTATATGCCAATGTAGTTATAGATAGCA
Organism: Deroplatys truncata; assembly: GCA_030765065.1. Classification (NCBI taxonomy): domain Eukaryota; kingdom Metazoa; phylum Arthropoda; class Insecta; order Mantodea; family Mantidae; genus Deroplatys; species Deroplatys truncata. The sequence continues at coordinate 172,457,797 of CM060985.1, forward strand.
GGGCATTTTGCTGAAATCTTCGCGCTGCATCCCTAAAGGATGCTGGACTTAGGTTGACATTGATTTGAGCTTATATTTTTGAGTTAATCAGACACAAACAGTTGGTTTTTCAAAAATTAACATTTTTGGGTCTAGAAGACCTCAAAATGTACATTCTTGGTGAAAGTTAAATACTGAGCTTTTGAGTGCAATACAACATTAACTCTAAAAAATGGGTAAAGGGTTCAGAAATACCACCGCCACCACCACGACATTCACAATGGCACACAAAGCAACATTTCTATTTGTAGATGTTTAAAAAGCTGTGAGATATTTCGAATTATTGATATTTCTTCCTTAATAACATAAACAAGATGAAAAGAGTGACCAATTGATGAGTAAACTTAGCCAACAAGCATCCAGACCATCGCATCTTTGACCTGCTCTGGCTAGCAGTAAACAAAGAGTAAATAAACACCTTACTGAATCAGTTAATGTGCACAAGATGCAGTAAGATGGTCGCATTCAAGATGCCCCAAGTTCGAGTCTTGGTTAGGAAAGTTACCCGGTTAAGTGTTTCTTAAAAGTACAGCAACAATATTGAACGAGCATCTGTTATTTATGTTCTTCTGTTCCCCAATCTGATGACCACAAATCTTGACACATCACAGGCAATTCCCTCAAAGAAAGAATATGTTGCATTATGGCATGTATAAACAGTAGCATTAATTTTATTCAAGAAACTGCAACTTACACTCTTAATACCCTATTCACTCAAATTACCACGAACACTCCACTGAGAAACAGATGGTTCTTGTCTATGCTAGGCTTGGAGCAAGGCATGGACCAAACACAAACTGGAATTTTTCACTAGTGGTTCAGACAGTGAGTGAACTGAACTGTGACCTGGAGTGTGCAGTGATGGGGTTTCTGGAGGAGTTCATCGGTTTGTCACTTACGGCAAGCCGCTTCTCCCATCAACAGAATAATGAATGAGAAGAAGGTACACATTATTACAAAGCTTCTCGTGGAATATGTAAAGTCACCCAAAACTTCAAGAAGATTGCAGGCACAGGTCTAAACAAACTTGAACACAGAAGTATTACTGGAGTAGAAAGCTGTGGAAAACTAGCAACACCACTGACAGCTTCGGTAAACACTTATTATGTCCTTAATCTTGAGGTAGACAAGCACATAACACTCTCTTAACTTACATATGCTATGTTAAAAATTAAATTGAGTTTTATTTATGGATGCCCTATAGCTGCTGTGTCCCATTCTATATTGGGTGTGAAAGAACAGTAATTTTGATCAGAGGTTTCTTTATAAGGCTTGAGGTTATTTTACGTGCCATAAATCTACAACACGGGAACAATGGCTTTACTGTCCTTCCAAAGGAGGCTATGCTAAGGACTTTAACGTCTGAAAAAAATCAATCGCTAGTAGTTATAGTCCCGGATTAGCCAATTGGATTAACGATAATCCTGCCGCTAGGGGCGCTAGTGTCGCTGTTAATCCGCGGATTAAGGTGGATTAAGAGCGATGGCGGTAAGTTTGAAAAGCGCCATGAGCGGAAGGATTATCGTTATCGCAATTGGCTAATCCGGGACTGTTTTCTTTATTTATAATTTGAATACAGTACATTGGATAAACATATGAATACATAGTTGAGATTAACATGATGTATTATTTGCTTAACATATGAATACAATAAATGAACAATATAAGAAATACTAGGAGAAAAAAAGCACATTAAAATTCATAGTTTGTTGAGACACTAGGACACACAGATTTCGCGCACAGCAATGATTTTAAAGTACGTGGTGCACTTTGAGTCCTCGTCATCGCTGCTGCTGCTATCGACGGTAAATTGGTGGATAGGTTTGGCGATGCAGGTGACGAGCAGGTGAGAGAAACTTTCGTTGACGAACTTGGTGAAGGTTGGTATATAGATGGGGATGGTCAATTCGTTGTAATGGCTGGTTGAGAAGCATCCTGTGGATGTGACTTTGTTGGTTAGAGCAGGAATGTTGCTGTTGCCGAGGTATATGATGCATAGTGCGTCTTGTTGATGCTGGTGCACTTTGGTAGGTACGCATTTGACGTGGACGGCGTGAGCCCCTTGGACGTCGAGTGTGATGGTGATAACTCTGCTGTTGCGGAAATATGAGTTGGAGATGCAGAGGATACGGATAGGTGATGCTGCGTTGAGAATGAATTGTAGGTTAAGATTGTTCCCCACGGGGACGGGATAGGTTTCGTCGGACATTATTTAGGATTATATGGGGAGAACGTGACGATGTGACGTTTGAAACCGCTGCGTAGTTTTTCCTCGCCTGCGTATATGATGCAGAATGAGGTAGATTTGAGTTTGCTGAGGAGTTCTGGAGAGGCTTTTGCAAATCTTGTTGGTAGGAAAACTTCTGTGTCGTTGTCGAGTTTGGCGACGAGCTTTGTACCGTGAACGGTGTCGAGTGTTTTGACGCCGACGACACGATACGGTACGTGCTGTTCAAGCGTAGATACGCTGAGAGTGTCGGCGATGCGGGAAAGTTGTTCTAGCTCTTTAAGGGCGTCCTGTGACATTATGACGGCACAGATGGCAGTTTTTGATAAACGGGGGAGGACCGTCTATATGAGTGGTTTGATGAGGAAGGTTGTAGTGTTGTTTACACCTGCGATAAGGTGCGCAAACTACCTGTGCGTCTCTGGGAAGTTGGTTCCACACAAGGTCGACGTCGCTTGGGGGATAACGTTCAAAGATGTATATGCCGTTCTGCAGCAGCACTTGGCATTCCCTGGACAGTAGCAGGTGGATTCTTCGTCCGTTATCAAGATACCGAAAGAGCACGATGAAGCAGTTCATGTGGTGTTTCCAGCGGAGTACCTTCGAAGGAATTGTTGAATTTGCTTGTTGAATTGATCGAGGTCTTCGTAGAAATCGAGTTGACACTGCGTGCACAGGCGGGTGAGACGGTGCCTAAGTTCGCAGCTGCACGTTTGGTGAAAGCAAAACGAGCAGTGGAAGTCTTTACACGTCGGTCCTGGCACTCCCCCACGGCTGGCTAGCACCGAATGAAGGGGAAAAGAATGCGCGTGCATAAATATAACACAACTGCCGGAAGCAGGAAATCACTGGTGGGGGAAAAGTTCGTTGGAGATTTACCACATCAGGGGGAAGCACTGGTGGGGGAAAAGTTCGTTGGAGAATTACCACATCCGGCGGAAGCACTGGTGTGAGAAAAGTTCGTTGGAGTTTCACTACAACCGCCGGAAGCGCTTAGCGATTATTGCACAACATCCGCAGGAAAAACACTGTGTCCGTTGATTTAACAGTTTTCCTCTTGGAGGAGAACTCTGTTTTGAACGGTGCTGAACATGCAAACGACCACATCAGGCGGAAGCACTGGTGGGGGAAAAGTTGGTTGGAGAATTACCACATAAGGGGAAGCACTGGTGGGGGAAACGTTCGTTGGAGGTTCACTACATCCGCCGGAAGCGCTTAGCGATTATTGCACAACATCCGCAGGAAAAACACTGTGTCCGTTGATTTAACGGTTTTCGTCTTGGAGGAGAACTCTGTTTTGAACGGTGCTGAACATGCAAACGCCGTGAATGTGATCGGGTATGATATAGGATGATTCGCGACCCAAATGCGCCGCTAAGCACGTGCTGTAGCACATGGGGTTTTCGTTTAACATTTGCTGTATTTTGTCTGTGGAAATGTATTGCTGTTCGTAGAAAACGATGTATAAACCTCTTGCGGGCACAAATTGGAACCACTGATGTTGTGCGTCTTCTTTATCTGCTTTGAAATGGATATCGTTGAAGCACATGTTAGATAGCACAAAATGAAGTTTGGTTTCGCAGCTGTGAACTCTGGCGGAGACGGATTTTCCGTCGTAGGTGCTGACGACGAAGCGAAGTGCATAAGGTGTATTTTATGGGGGTGACCGTCCACCTCGTAGTTTTTAAACACCTTACTGTCATGGTAGTACACCGACAGGTAATTTCTGTAACCCATGATGCGGGAGCGAAGGGCGCGAGATGATTGGGTGAGGTGCGGTTGGAACGCTGGTAGAAATACATGCGCACTAAGGACTATTTTGTGAGATGCGCAGTGCGAAATGGGTGTTGGGGAAATGATGCACCTCGAGGAATGTTCTAAAATTGGCGCACCGTATGTACTTGGTGAACTGCGTGAAATTCATGTTATGTAAGGGAACGTTGGAGGCATGGTTGTGAAGCATGTACTTGTGGTATGCCATGATTTGATTTTGCACGTCCATCTCTTCCTTCTTTTTGTGATACATGATGTCGGTAATGATGCGCTGCAGGGCATGCAACACGTGCCATTCTTGTTGGTTGAGCGTAACGGATACGCCTTGCGGGTCTTTGAAAACGAGCTTTAGCTTTCCGAACACAAACTTAAACACGGTGGTGACGCTGTCGCTGAATTGAAATTCCTGTAGACGTCCCTGTGGGTCATTCAAGCGTTTGTGAATGATGGGGATGGCTTCGACGAGTTTGTGCCACTACGAGGAACTCATGACGACTGCGTTGTGCTGTCCACATTTGGCAATGGTGACGACGAGATGCTGCGGCGACTGGGGGGAGAATCCCACACTGACGAATTTAGTTTGTTGCGGGTTGAGGAAGTAGATATCCGCCAGAGGACCCACAACTGCACTGTGTTGGAACTGTGCTGGCGGAGCAGCGCTGTCGGGTTGCTGTTGGAGGTCGAAGATGGGTAGTTTCCTTTTTTCCCCGGGTTTTGAGGTGGTCGGGGTTTGAAATCGGGTTATACTGGAACACACAAAACAATAATAATGTGAGGGATAGAGAGATAAACGGGATAGAAAAAAGCAAGCTAATACATAGGTGCGGACCTACCTGGTCGGCGTGCTGCATGGCACACTCTGAATGAGGCGAGCGGTACCGTGACGTTGCTTTTTATATGAGCAGGAGCGTGTTCTGAAAACACGTGCAAGAGGATGGATTAGGTTAGATGTGATGAATAGTGACACACACACACGTACTCACCTTCAAGGGTTGACAAGTTTGCTGAGCGTCAGAGCACTTTGCGCGGCATGCGTCTTTGTACGTTTTGCGAATGACGACATCATTATGCGCGTGACTGCTGACGTGAAATTTTGAGAAGAATTTATGCTTAGGTAAGCCGGAGCAGCGGTGGGTGAGGTAGTCGATGACGTAATGACCGCAAGTGGTGCTGTCGAAACCTTGCAGCCTTCTGGCGTTGGTGTGCCAACGCGTCCCGCAGACCGAATTTAAGAACCGGAGAAAATGGGGCGAAAGCGGTCCTATGCCGTAACTGTCAAAATATTCTCCATGCGAGTTTTTGTCCACAAAGATGCAAACCCAGTGTTGCCCGGATTTGGTGCTGGGGTCGGTGTTAGCCACTAGCGCCAAGGGAGGCGTTCGAATGCCGTGAAGTGCGGGTTGTTTATCGCAGGGATAGACGCCTAAAAAGTGAGAGCGCGTAGAGGGGCATGTCGATAGAAACCGTTGAATTTGAAAGGTGTTCATGATACCAAAATGGATCGGTTGGCGTCGATTTCGACCGTGCGATGTATTTCCGCTAGCAGCAGAAGTATGACCGGTTCTGTCAATTTATCGGCAAAACCGATGCTTATAGAGACGGTTCCGTGGCGCTGACCCGAGATGTGAGACTCGTTAGCGCTCATGTCTGCAGTGAGATCGAAAACCATTATCGTATACCCTTGCGGGTAGGTTTCTCTGGAGATGGAGTGTCCCTCGTCCTTGAAATGAATGCCTAGGCCGTCCTGCAGGGTTTGAAAGCATTGCAAATAGTGTCCCTTTGTAAAGTCGGGTTGCAGAGTTTGGGAGGGAACGGGTTGCCCGTTCACGTAGAGCTGAAAGAAGTTCATTTTAAAATGTTTCAAGTTGTACAGATTTGAGTTAAAATGGCCGGAATAGGCCTTGTCGGTGACCATGGCTACTACCACTCTCCTGGGAACTTGCCCTACGCACACGTCGCTAAACGTCATTGCCCTGAACTCCTTGGGGATGCTGAGAGCGTGAAAGCTGACGTCCTTGAGATGGTACTTTGCGTTGCCCTTTGCGAGCACGGCCTGGTGCGCGAGCTTTATGGTCGGCGAGGGCCGCACCGATTTTAAGCGCAGCGTGGCAGACACAATGTCGGCGTACCCCTTAAAGGTATCTACGTCGGAAAACAGGTAAAACTGGGGAGAGGCGGGAGTGAGCTTGACGGTCATGCTAACGTTGTTCAAAAGCAGCTTATCCTGTCTAAACAGAGCGTTGGACAGAGGACCGATGAGCTGTACGACGTTGCTCCCTTTGGTAAACCCCTGACGCCACTGAAAACCCGCATTGGCGATAAAAGTGTCCATGATGCCTGCCGTGTCCTTTCTCCAGAGGGTGGATTCTAGTTTGGTGTTCATGGCATCTTCGAGTAATTGAGAAGCGTCTCGAGGTAGGTTCTATAGGGGTAACCGGCTTGCGGCATGGAGACGATGACGTTATTGAGAGTTACTTCCACCTTTTGAAACAGGGAATTTAAGGCGTTGTTGACCAGAGTGGCGTTAGCGTCAGCGTTTAAGGCCTCTCCTTTGTCATCTACAATGCGCACCATGAGTTCGAGTACGACGTAGGTCAAGTCTAGGTAATCGTCCGCATTTCCGGAATAATGAAAGGTGATGGGGGCATTTTTCATTAAAGTGTTTTGAGTGTTTAGGTATAGGAACCGTGACTCCTCGATGCTCATCTGAACCGGCACCTCTGTAAAGAGGTCCAGTTCGGAACTCTTGTGGACGGCCGCGTCTGCCATTACGAAAATACGTCTTGCACCTTACGCCTACCGCGTTTCAGTTTCGACTGCTTGCTCTTTTTGGATTTGCTCGGTTTTATTCTCTTGAGGCGCCTGGCGCCGGAACCGAGCATGGCATCGAGCTTTTCGTCGGCTTTTCGCTTTAAATTGTATCCGGACTCCTTGAGCCTCCGTTGGAGCGCATCCTTTGGCGCTCCTCCCGCGATAGCCACATCGGACAGAACGTGAGCGCCCGCCTTTAAGGCCTACTTTCCGACTGCTTTTGCTCCGCTCTTTAAAAACGGTATCAACGTTCTGAAGAGTCCTCCGAAGGCTGAAAAGAGACCGCTGCCTCTTTGGTAGCGCTTGCCCCTGTAGAGAATGAAATCGCGATCGTCGAACGCGCCGCCGGCCTGATTGAGGTAGTACCGCGTCACGGCGTGCACGTCCATTACGCCTGTTTCGGACGAAAAGCGAGAACTATAGTAGAGGAAAATCAGTCGGCGAATGGCAAGAGATCGCCGTAACCGTTCCTTAAATCTATGTTGACCGTCTTGATGTCTTGCTATATCAAGGGTACCCAATTTTGGGGAAAAAACGTCTTTTCGTCGCTCATGTAAGTGCTGTTGCTTCTTTCGTATTCCACGGCCGCGCTCTCTATGACTTGGGCGAAGGTGTCGCCCACGACTTGCGGGGTCACTAGATTACAATAGATGAACATTTCGTAAGGAAACCCCATATAAGGATCTACGGGGTGTTTAGGAGCTTTTTCGAGAATGACGTTGACGTAGGGCTCAAAACCCGACGTTTTTGCCATAGCGGGCGTTAAGAGCAAACTGTGGATGCGGTGTAGAGGTCCCGGAGGGTCCTCCGATTTTGAAACATCTGGTTTGGGTTTTGTGGTAGATGTCGCGGTTCTGACGGGACGAGTCGCCGCGGGTTTCTGCTGCCCCGAAGCCAGAGGCTTCGGTTTCGGTTTCGGTTTGGGTCTCTGGTGGGGCGCATCGTTCAAAGCTTCGTATTCGCCGACCGCGTACGGTACGGCCGTGCGCGCGACATTTTCCACAAACCCGTCGAACGGATTGTCGGGTAGTGGTTCGGGATGGGCGACGGCGGCATTCACGCCCACCGTCTTCTTGCGCTCGTCGAAGAGGAAGAAGTTTTCCACGTGGAAGTGTTCGAGTAGAACGGCGTTGACGAGGTTCACCAAGTCTTTGGGATTGTGCACGATGCCTTGCGGCATTTCCAGGCTGAATTTGGAATGCGTGGGGAGGAGCGTCATGGTGTACTTGGTGCCCACCAGACGGGCATCGTCTCGCGAAAGGTTATAAAATTTCACCGAATACCTAACCTTTTGCAGGGTGACCTCCCATTCTCCCTGCAGAACGATTCTCTCGGGCAAGATGTTTGAAAATCTGGCCGTGGTGTTGTCGGTAAAGTGTTCCATGGAAGCGTTGCTCACGAGAGTGATGGAGAAGGACTTCGTGTTAATCATGTCGAATCGATGGTCGAAGCCAGAACCCACGAGTTAAACTTTGCCGGATACCCCTTCCACTTTACCAAGACCTGCTTGTTGCGCCCGCGGCCCTTGGTCTGTAAAACGCGTTCGATCTTAAAAGTCCGAGGTAGCGCGATCTTTTGTAGCTCCTCGGTGTAAAATATGCCGTCTATGGCTTCTCCGGCCAGATCCTTCAACTTATATACCACTGGCCGACCGCGCACCACCTCGGCTATCCGAAATATTTCGTCCGTCCAATTCTGCTCGTACCCCTTGTCGAATTTCATTTTTTCTTTAGAGATGCGCATGTGATCGCCCGCGGAAAATCTGGGTTTCCCTGCGCGAGGTAGGGTCCTATTTCCGTAGAGATTGCGGTACACTCGGAAAATGTTAGATTCGTTCACGTCCTTCGGAGCCATTTTTATGGACCTGTGATGCGAGCTATTGTACGACTCGAGTAAGGCCGGAAGGACCTCCAGGTATCTGTAACTGTTTTTGTGCGTGAAATACCTCCACATCTTGGTTTTTAAGGTGCGGTTGAAGCGCTCCACGACGCCGGCTTTAACGTTATTTTTGGTTGTGTAATGTTTCACGTCGTGTTTATTCAGAAAGTCGCGAAAAGTCTTGTTGGTAAACTCGGTTCCCTTGTCCGTTTGGAGGACCCTGGGGACGCGTTGGGAGAATATGGAGCGAAACGCTTGCGCAACCTCGGTACCCAGCTTCGATTTCAGGGGTACGGCCCAAGCATATTTGGAAAATACGTCGATAACGGTCAGAATGTACACGTAAGGTTTGTTATGTTCCCTCACGCTGTTCATGACGTTTAGATCGGCCTCCCAAAGATCGTCCATATTCGTCACGTGATAATATCTGGTGGAGAACCGCTTTCTGACCGGTTTGTGCAGAGTGTAACTGTCCTGGGTTTGAAGGAAGGACTCGATGTTCGCCTTAGACGCACCCGTGGCCTTTCGAAGGGGCTTGACCGTACCCAAACCGGCATAGTGTTCCGGTTTGGCATAGTATCGCCTTAGCGCCTTCCATTCCTTCATGCTTTACTTGTACAGGGGTTGCCAGAGGCGTTTGCGAAAATGGTACGACGCGGAAGGCGATTTCGATTTCTTTTTCGGAGTGGCAGGGTTTGCCCTCTTCTTTTTGCGAGGCGAAAGGGAATTGACCTTTATGGTTCGGGGTTCGACCTCCTGCTCAACGGCACGCGTTCGTACACGTCTTCGTAATCGTCGTCGTCGTCGCTTTTGCTTTCGCCAAGGAAGGGCTTTCTGACTTGTGCCACGAGATCGAGGTAGTTGTCCAATTTATATTTTACGAGCCGCCACTTTTCGTCGGCAGAGAGCTTTGCGCTCTGCAGGTTCTGAATTTCTTTAGCCCATCTGGATATGGTGCGATCTATAGCGTGAAGCTTATCGACGGTCTTTGGCTGCGGTGCAACGAGGATCTGCTTGCCGTACTTCATCCTGTTAATTTCGACACTAGTGCGCCGCCAAGCGAAGCCAAGACGGGTAGGAGAAATGCCGGCAAAAAACCTCCTTTTTGAACCAAGATGCTCTTCTTCTTCAGCGGAACCCGTTTATCCGTCAACTTCCTCCAAGAAGCCTTGTGCTTCTTTAGGCGACCCAAGCACTTTGCGGGAAGTTTCACGTGACCTCTGCACACGTTGAGCATACATTCGCAAATGGCCTTGATCAGATCGCCATCGGCATTTTTAACAACTTTTTGCGCAGAGGGGCCTTCGCCTTGGCCAGAGCCGTCAAATTACCGTGCTGTCTCGCTATGCGAGGACTGGTCAGCGTCGCAAGCCTTAACCTACCTCCAGCCATGCTTGCGCGATAATGACGATCGCTCTCAAAGCGGTACTCTTTATTTAAAATCAACGGCCTCAGTTGGGTAAGACCCTGCCAGGGAAAGCCGCGCAAAAAAAGCAGAAGTATAGAACGAAACGAACCCGAGACCTCTCGGTGCGACAAATGGAACGGCGTCCTCAGTTGGGTACGAAATGCTAGAGGCTTTCCCTCCGGCAACGCGCCGGTTCGATACCTGTATCGGGCGGGCGTGTATTGAGTGCAGTCCAACACCAGATACACAAGACGGAAACCTAGAGTTCCCGCGTTCGATCTGCTGCGGTCTCAGTTGGGTAAGACCCTGCCAGGATAAGCCACGCAAAAAAGCAGAAATATAGAACGAAACGAACCCGAGACCTCCCGGCGGTCTCAGTTGGGTACGAAATACGAGAGGTTTTCCCCCGGCAGCACGCCGGTTCGATTCCTGTATCGGGCGGGCGTGTACTGAGTGCAGTCCAACACGAGATACCCGTGAGGTCGTTCGGTGGCCTTCTCGAAGTCCTCCAAGAGAAACCTAGAGTTCCTGGGTTCGATCTGCTGGCACATTCTCTCGATCTGTATCTTGTCCCGGTTGTTCTTGAAGACCACGACGTAGTTTGCATTCTGAGAGATGTTGCGATATTTCTGACCCTGCGGAAACACGTTCTGCAGGATGTAGACGATGCCGAAGCGCTTCTGATGGGAGTCTCTGGTGAAAAAATTGGACACGTCCTTCCCGCCCCCCTCCAGCATCAGATCGTCGAGGACGTCGAGGTCGTTCTCGCCCACCGAAGCAAGTTCGGGTATGCCCGCGTGGGTCTCGCAACGCAGAGCCGAGGGTTCGAGTCTCGGCGAATACTCCGACGGGTGGCACCACAGCACACTCCTGGGGCGCACGTCGAACATCCGGTGCGCGTGGCGTAACAGGTTTTTCACTAAGGTCGACTTGCCGCAGCGCGACGGCCCCGCCACGAGCATCGTGCTGGGAAACTCGAATCGCCCCAGGTCCCGGGGACCGGGCATCGTCTCCTCAGGGGCGCCCAGTTCGAAATGACTTTGGCGCGGCTCTAGACGTCTCATTTATGCGTTCCTCTTGAACCCGTAGGGATAAGAATCGTGATCGCCGCCGAGAACGCGCTTGTTGATCACCATCCTAAACGTCTTCGAGCTGGGTTCGGTGACGACCGTCCAAGACGGTTTCCGCGAAATCTGCGTGCCCGCCAGCTTCACCGCACGGTCGTTGTCCCTCAGCACCACGTTGCGAATCACCTCGGCGTTCACCAGCTCCAGGTTGCCCGAATTAAGCGTGATCCCCTTCACCTTGCACAACGAGAAGGTCTTGCCCGTCTCGGGGCAAACGATCTCCATGCAGTAGCTCTTGGGCCCCGTGGAGGCGAACCGGGCGATGTAAGAGCCCCGCCCGTACTTCTCCAGCTCGTCCGTCATGTCCCCCAGGAGGCGTCCAACGGACGGCGTCCAGTCACACGGAGCGGCGGCGACGACGACGGAATCGTTGTCGAAGTAGCAGACCCGTTCTCCCAGCCTCTTGAGGTAGGAGTAGAGCACCAGGCGCGCGTGAGCCGTGGTGTAGGCCGCCAGGACGGCGTTGGTGGTGGGGTTGACCTTGCGGCACTGTTCGCAGTACCTCCACACCGCGTACATGATCCGGTCGGTGACGAGCACGTAGGTCTGCATTTCCACGCCCGGGTCGTTGAGCAGCTCCAGGAGGCGTTCGTACCGGTCCACCAGCTCGCACGTGGGGAGGTTGTCCCTCTGCCCCAGTTTGCCCCAGAAGCTGTTGAGCATCAGCTTGGCCAGCTCTCGCCTGCCGGGGTTGATGGCGACGGCCTGGGGATCCAGGGCGACGCCTTCGTGCTCGAAGAATTTCTCCACGTACTGCTGCTTTGCGGCAGGGTCGTCGCAATCCGAGGGCCAGCCGGAGGCTGCGGTCTTGATCTTCAAGAACTGATTCACGTAGTCCTGGAAGAGACCCTTGGCTCCGGTGGTCGGTTCGTGCCGCACCACGTCGTACTCCCAGATCTCGTGGACCCGGAGGAGGCGGTACCCCTCCTCCAGGGCGACCTTCATCTCGTCGATCACCCAGGTACCCGACAACGCCCTCTCGCGCTCTCCGTGGTGGCACTCGTCTTGGTTCTCCGCCTCCGCACAAGCGCGGCATAGCGGGAACATGAGCTTGCCACCGATGCGCGCCGGTAGCACCGGGTGGTACCGGTGTTGCGGCGGCAGAACCTCGCACTTCACCAACCCGCCCCCCACGTCTTCCAAGCGCGGGAATCGATCCACGTGGATCTTGGGGTGGTCCGCGGCGTAGGGCTTCGTCCTGTTCACGTACGGGTACAGGCTGCATACGTCGTAGTAGTATATCTTGCTACCCCCTTCGCCTCGCAGTACGTCTTGGTGCAGTTGGTGCGACCTCCGTAAAAGCCATCTCTGGGGTTCAGGGGTTCGGGTACCGCAAAGTCCCTTGCGTGGCGCGCGAGGTCCTGGTTGGCCTTCATCGCGGCGTTGAACTCGCACTCCCACATTTCCACCACGGCGTAGCCGGCGGCCTTGATCTTGGCCGTGACTTTCTCGGTGCTCTCTAACCTGGAGGTCATGGTTTCGTGTCGCGATTTGTATATCGCCGCATGGCGATTGTGAAAGCACCGCCTGCAGCCGTGGTAAAAGCAGCCGTGGAAAAAGTACGCGGTTTTTTCAGCCTCTCTGTACCCGTTCACCTTGTGCCCCACGATTTTAACTTCGCGTCCTCGCATGGCGTGCTGGATGACGATGCGGTTTTGCATCTCTAGCCAAGTTAGCCATATGCATGCGGCGCGAGACTGCCGGTCCGCTAGTCGATACCCGCCCGCTGGCAAGAGGGCAATTTTTTTAAGCGGCATGAAGCGCTTTCTATACACGCACATGCACGCCTGCGCGATGGTGACGCATTCTCTGAACGGGTCTATTCCGTTCTCGTCCAAGAATTCCCTTCTGAATTTGGAAACTCCCTGACTGAGTAGAAATACGTCCATCTTGCAATACGTCACCATTTCCGCCCTCATTACGAAGACGTACCCGGAGGACGCCTTTTCTTCGTGCCACTGCTCGAAGGCTTTCCGCCCCTCCGCCGACATGCCCTCCGGACAGTAATGCCTTTTGTCGGGAATCGAACCCACGTACTGCTCATTTTCCTGGCGTCGCACCTATGAAATTCTTTTTTGTGTGCCGAGGGATAATGACACTGGCGGCAATACCATTTGCATTTAAAGCACTTTTGAAGGTTCACGATAGCATTAAAGTGCCCGGCGTGGAACATGACGTCGATGTATTTATCGTATTTCTTATCCGACGCGTACAGCACGTGCTTCCCCGTATGATCGCCAAACACCGTCACAGCGTAGCCTTTAACGCAGCGTCAAAGTGTCTGACGTCATCTATCGTACAGCTGTCGTGGCCTTGACCGATGCTCGCACACAAGGCTACGGCCTTCGATTTTTGCAGATAGTCGGAGCGCGTCATCGTTTTATAGTTGACGTCGCGATCCACTTTGGCTTTAACTACAACAATGGCTCTTGCTAAACACAAGTTGTCTTTGTTGGCTATTTCGACAATGCCTTTATTGTCCCTACAGGCATCGCAAGGTTGGTGGCACGAACCCGAGACCTCCTTGGTCCACACAAACGTTACATGAAGAGGTCCGCTTAGCAAGAATTGTTGGTTACTTTGCATTACTTTTTCGATGCTTCGAACAATGACATCCGCATTCAATTGCTCTACGCGCCTTACGCTCATATCGAAGGCTTTATACGCCTCCTTTTCGTCTGTTATGGATATGCCTAAATATCCGTGTTCGTTTTCTAACAGGTTCTCTTTCGCAAAGTTTAGAATATCGTTAAACAAATGCGATACCCATTGCTCCGGGTTAACATCTCTGGGGACCGGGTTTACGGTAATTTGCGACTCTGTAAAGCCGGAAAAAAGCCTTGGCAGCGTTCTCTGCTTGTGCCCTATAATTTCGAACGTAGGCTGCAAGGTGTCATCGCGACTTCTCCCGGGTTGCGCTCCATCTTATCGTCCAAATACACCGATCGCTCTTTACCTGCAAAGTGCTGCTGCTGCTGTGTATTTCTGCTATTTTGTTTTTATTTTACACTATTTTTCTCGGCTTTAACACTCTGGGAACAACTGCTCCGGCGTATGTTCTGCTATCACTAGGGCGATGGTCAATACCGATCGATGAAGACACCCGCACATGTGCGCGTATTGCTCTAGAACTTATGTAACGTCAAATAGCACGATTTTACAGCAAAATCCACTATGCTCCCGTTTCTCACTTCGGCCGGCTGCTCTTAGCACTGGGTTTTTATAAGTTCGGTTATCGCAACCGCAGTTTCCGCATGCGCGTCGAGTTAAATGCCTCATTAAAAATCCTGGCGCCTTATCTCGCCACAACTTGCCAAGTTGTAATCGCAGCCATTTCCGGTGCACTTCCGCTCACACCATCCATCCACCGCTGCACTTTTCCCTACCATCGACCATAAAACCACATTTAAAAGATTTTCTCGCTAATGAGCATTCGTTCGAACGGCCATTTTTAAAGTTATCGCGCAGTTTGCAGCTCTTTAATCGCGGCGGCCATATTGTGACGCACATCGGCTGCTTCATCAGCACCCGTTCACACGGTCATTTTTCAAGTTATCGCGCAGTTTGCAGCCCTTTAATCGTGGCCGCCATATTGTGACGCACATCGACTGCTTCATCAGCACCCGTTCACACGGTCATTCACGTACTGCTGCTTCCGCTGCGCATGAGAATCGTTCTTTTACTGTTTTCTCCGAGACTAACGTGAGCAGAACTATAACGCTTGCTACATGTTGCTAATAGTGGTTGAGCTTGCACTCCCACTAGCGCTTTTCGCGGAAAGTTAAGTATTTCCGCACGGCTATGTGATTTATTAAGTGCGTGTGGAGTTAAAAACAGTGCCCCGCCTCAATTTCAACATCAGTGTCAAATATTTAAAACTATCAGTGTCGTGTGTAGTGATTTTGTGTTGTGCGGTGCATAAAATCTGAGAAAAATCACGCACAAGCTTTCGACGCGAGCAACAAGTGGCTGTGTGCCCTTGTTGCACGCATTGCAATAAACTGTCGAATATAGCCGCCAACCGCACCATCAGCAACAACATGGTAGGAGGAAAAAGCCTGGTTCAGATGCCGGAAGCCACCTCCCCCCACCACAACATGGCCGCCGGCCGAAGTTTCCAACCAACTTTTGCCATCCCCTCCACTTCTGCCGCTGCACAACAGCACGGCCAGGTAGATCATTCCATGGCTACTCAAACAATGGTAGGTGGAAGTTCCGCAGAACCCACTGTCCCCGGCCCCGTGGATCCTACTATGTACTATCTAAATGGCGGTGATCTCAGATCATTCATGAACAATGCACTCATTGTGGATCCTCATATTCCGCTGTCTAATGAAGTGGCGCTGAATTTGCAGTTGGAAAAGAGCGCCAGACTCAAATATATGAACGCCACAGGAGGAAAAAGCCTGGTTCAGATGCCGGAAGGCACCTCCCCCCACCACAACATGGCCGCCGGCCGAAGTTTCCAACCAACTTTTGCCATCCTCTCCACTTCTGCCGCTGCACAACAGCACGGCCAGGTAGATCATTCCATGGCTACTCAAACCATGGTAGGTGGAAGTTCCGCAGAACCCACTGTCCCCGGCCCCGTGGATCCTACTATGTACTATCTAAATGGCGGTGATCTCAGATCATTCATGAACAATGCACTCATTGTGGATCCTCATATTCCGCTGTCTAATGAAGTGGCGCTGAATTTGCAGTTGGAAAAGAGCGCCAGACTCAAATATATGAACGCCACAGGAGGAAAAAGCCTGGTTCAGATGCCGGAAGCCACCTCCCCCCACCATAACATGGCCGCCGGCCGAAGTTTCCAACCAACTTTTGCCATCCTCTCCACTTCTGCCGCTGCACAACAGCACGGCCAGGTAGATGAACGCCACAGGAGGAAAATTCACATCACCTTCTCTTAAGCAAACTCGTTATCGCCCCGTTCTGTTTTGAAGCCGCTTATCACTACCACAGCTTCCGACTGTGCCCGCAATTAAATCACTAATAAAACCTAACCCAGCGCTTTATCTCACTGCATCTTCCAAAGATATTTTTTTTAAGATTTAAAATAAATCAAAAACTACGAAGTGGATGGCCACCCTCAAAACATTCTCCTTATGCACTACGTTTCGTCGATAACACCTACCACGGCAAACCCATCTCCATCAAAGTTCACAGCTGCGAGACCAAATTCATTTTGTGTTTTCCAACATCAACTTCAACGATATCCAGTTCGCATCCAATTCGCAACCTTTTCCTCCCACCCATACAACTCGTGACAGTGATGAAGAACAATAGCAATGGTTCCGATGTACTGCCACAAGGGGACTATACATCATCTTCTACGAACAACAGTACATTTCCGCGGCTAAAATGCAGCAAATCATTAACCAGGACCGCATGTGCTTCGGTAGATGCCTATCGGTCAATTTGGGCAATGACACACCCTACATCCTGCCCGATCATATACACGGTGATTGGCTGTTCAGCATCAACGAACACAGAGTTATCGTTCAAAATGAAGACGTTATCAACTCCATATTCAAACAAGCAAGCAACGTCTGCTGGTAAAACCCAACGGACTTTTTCTTTCCCAAGGATGTGCTACTTCCTGTGTGCAGCGTCATCAACTTCCCAACGGATGTTCTCCTTCCTGCGTGTGCAATTCCCACGGATGTGGCGCAACGGACTTTTCCCCCTCCAGGCATTTCCACCGGACGTACACCTTCCTGTGTGAGCAATTAACGCTTCGGGCGGATGTGGCACAACAAACGTTTCCTACGGTTCCCACGGATGTGGTGCAACGGACTTTTTCCCCTCCACTGGTTCCCACGGATGTGCTCCTTCCTGCGTGTGCAATTAACGCTTCCTGTGAATGTGTCGCAACCATCCTTCCCCCACCAGTGGTTTCCCCATATATATTCCCTCCAATGCTTGCTCCTCACACAGTGCAGTTCTAACGTTCGGATATGCCAGACGTTTCGTGCCCAGCTCACACCTGCTCCTGCTGTACAACAAAAGTGCTCAATCCACGTAGCACCAACCTTTGCTACACTTGCGCAGTTCACTACTTTCAGGAACTCGCCAGGCTTCGCCAACAAATTGAGGAATTTAACTGGAAGTACAACAGGCGTCGCTCATGAATTGCGATTGCTCATCTGTACTCCTCTAGTTTCTTCAAAATCAAAGGTGCATTCAAGTTCTCCTGCCTCACGAACGAGAAGTTCTGCTTCAAAACGCAAACGCCATCTTCTCAAGCTATCCTCCTGTCGACGTAGACATCGTGTGGGAGCAGCTGCCCATGCACCTTCAACACATTTGCGCACCATATCGTCGCTGTACACGCCGCTACAACCTACCTTCTCAAAGAACTCACTTTGACGGACCATCACCCTTCGTTAAAAGCTGCCACTGGTGTGCCAAAAGCGAAACATGAGCGCAAACACCCTCATTCGTCAACTAGATGAGCTCTCCAACAACACCGACATTCTCTGCGTTGCTGCTCTGCAAGAAAACGTCCCATACACCGTTCTAGGCGTCAGATCACTCGCCACCAGATACGGCACAAGAACCGTTGTGAAAATCGACGAAGATACCGAAGTCTTTCTCCCTGCAAGATACGGAAAAGCTACTCCAGAACTCATTCAACAACTGGACACCGCCAAGTTCACCATAACCTACCAAGGTGTAGAACATCTTCAAACGGTTTCAAGAAATACATCGTCAAGTTCGCACCAAAATGAGCCGCGAAACCGAACCCATCCATATTGGAAACAACCTCCTCCTCAAACTCCTCTTTCTTCCCCAACTCTCCGCCAATGGAGAATATTCCCAACTCTCATTGCTCTCCACTCAAATCTCCTTCTTTGGCAATCAAAAACAAGTCATCGTCAAACTTTCCTCCAACAAAAACCAGGCCATCCACGTCAAGTGCCTCCCTTCCAAAGCTATCCAAAGCGCAGCAGATGCTCAACTCTCCGTCTTCCTCTGCCACAACAAAACACCTAACCTCAACATAAACGTCACATCCAATGGGTGCTACTCCAGCAACTTCACCAACGAGTTCGTCGTCGCCGTTCCCTCACCCATGGAAACGCACACCAACTTCCAACATCTTCTTCTCACTTGCATCACCAAACCCATCAATGCCATTTTTCGCATCGATAGTGACTCCAGCGACACCGACGACAACAACGACGACAACATCTCCATCGTAACAAAGTTCAAAATCATCTTTTGTGAGAAACAAAGTGACTTGCCAGAGTGATCTTTCTTCTCAAAAACAATAATATCAAAGTGCGTGTGCACAGTCATTTATGTCCTATATATTATTCCCTATCATATCCATCTTC
Organism: Deroplatys truncata; assembly: GCA_030765065.1. NCBI lineage: Eukaryota > Metazoa > Arthropoda > Insecta > Mantodea > Mantidae > Deroplatys > Deroplatys truncata. The sequence continues at coordinate 172,476,403 of CM060985.1, forward strand.
ATCATGCTATTTGTTTCTCTCCTATGTTTCATGTATCATGTCATAAATTCATATTATTTGTAATACCAGTAATATATATCTCTGTTTTTCAAAAGAAATACATTATATATAACATTTAGTGCATTCTTATTGTCATTTTAATACCTGTAAATATTACTAATCCTGTCATTATGTATAATCATTCACTGTAAAACTGTTTTTCTTCAAAATAAATCATATGTATCATTTAACATACTCTTATTATTTTTAATACCTGTTACCATTTCCAATATTATCCCCATGTGTAATTATAAGCATTTTAAATAAAGAAAACAGTCCCGGATTAGCTAATTGCGATAACGATAATCCTTCCGCTCATGGCGCTTTTCAAACTTACCGCCGTCGCTCTTAATCCACCTTAATCCGCGGATTAACATGGACACTAGCGCCCCTAGCGGCAGGATTATCGTTAATCCAATTGGCTAATCCGGGACTATAACTACTATCGCTTCTGCTGGGTTTGAACCCACGATCTCAGGAACTAGCATGGTAACCACTACACCACGGAGGACAGCACATAAGAATGCTATGTGAATCAGTTACAGGAGTGATCATTGCTTGTAAACATATAGAGGTGAATGGGCACATATTCTCTGAGGTTACATCAGCAGCATGAATCAGTTTACAGCAGTGTTCAATGTTTGTTATCTTATTGAGGTACTCTGAGGTTACATCAGCAGTGTGTAACAGTTACAGCAATGTTCCATGTTTGATATCTTATTGAGGTAGATCAGCACATATCAATCTCTGAGGTTACATCAGCAGTGTGTAACAGTTACAGCAGTGTTCAATGTTTGATATCTTATTGAGTTGGATCAGCACATATCAATCTCTGAGGTTACATCAGCAGTGTGTAACAGTTACAGCAGTGTTCGATGTTTGATATCTTATTGAGGTAGATCAGCACATATCAATCTCTCAGGTTACATCAACAGTGTGTAACAGTTACAGCAGTGTTCAATGTTTGATATCTTATTGAGTTGGATCAGCACATATCAATCTCTGAGGTTACATCAGCAGTGTGTAACAGTTACAGCAGTGTTCAATGTTTGATATCTTATTGAGTTGGATCAGCACATATCAATCTCTGAGATTACTCAGCAGTGTGAATCAGTTACAGGAGTGATCTATGTTTGCAATCTTATTGAAATCGATGAACACATAACAATTTCTGAAATTACATGAGTAGGGTGAATCAGTTAAACAAGGGAGCAGTGTTTGTAATCTTATTGAGGTGGAAGAGCACATAATTTCTGAAGTTACATGAGCAGTATGAATAATTGCAAGAGTGAATAATGTTTGTAATATTATTGCGGTGAACAGGCACATAACAATTTTACATCTTACAAAGTTGCATCAGTAGTGTGAATCAGTTATCAATCAATCATTGATGATTATTTTACATTTGGAAAGTTTTTGGCAAGTGGGTTTCTAAATTAAATTGATCTTTATTTATGAATGCTCTCTTGACTACTGTGTTTCTTAGCGTTGCATTCTATATTGGGTTGAAAGACCAGAAAGTTTCTCCAGAGGCGTCTTTATCACACTTGAAGTTGTTTTACATTCTGTAAATCCACTATATGGGACCACCGGCTTTAATTTCCCTCCAAAGTAAGCAATGCTAAGCATTTTACGCCCTCCAAAAAATTCCATTACACTTCACCGTGCTTAAACCTTGGTAAATGTGGGTTCTCGTTACTCAGTGCCTGTGAATGGCTCCTTACTGGCTACCAGGAGGAAGAAGAGACATTTTTACGACTATTGTGATGCAGCAGCTATGACCAAGGCCAGGCGATTGGAGTAAACAGCAGTAAGTACTGCTTGCGAGTGTAAACCCCGGGCACATGTTGGCAGATAACAGAAAGTTTGTGGAAGTATTTAAACCCATCCTCCAGAACGTGTGCAGAAATACTTCTACAATGTTCTGTGCAAGATTGCACTGCCTATATAAGCAAGCATTCTCATGGAAGCAGTCAGTCGAGGTGAGTTGCATCAGTCAGTGAGCGAGTGAATTGACAGGTGAGTTTCCTGTGTGACATCAAGTACAATTCTTTGAGCACATTTGTGATGACTGCAATGGCATGCTGTTGTGGAGCGAGGAATTGTGGAAGCCTTGTGTTCGAGTCCTCAGTGAGTGCACCATCCAGAATAGGATACGTCGCAGAGAAGTAAAATGACGAAGAATTGTATACTTCACGTTAGTAAAGAAATAGGGTGAAGTGAACTCCCAGTGAAGTTGAACTAGATAAAAACAAAACAGTGACTATGAGAACTGACAGAGTGACATTTGAAAAACTGGACAAAGTCACAATATTGGGTCCACTACTACACACCTGAGTCTAAATAAGCAAGGGTAAAGGAAAGATGCTTCCCACCATTTTTGGGACTCCAAGACCATTTTGATGGTGAACTTTCTTGATTAATGAAAAACAATAACTGTCATCTACTGCTGCAGGTTTATGGTTGAGGGAAAAGCTGTTTATCAGAGAAATGCCATTCTTCCCCACGAGAACATGAGACAAATACAGCTATGCTAATGTGGAAGAGATGCACCGAACTACTCTCAAAAACTCTCGTTATAGTCCAGATTTTATCCCTTGCTACTATCATTTATCTGGAGCATTTAAAAACCCTCGGGGAACGGCAATTCCATGACAATGCATCAGCAGGGGGAGTTCTGCACAGCAGAAAATGCACAAAAGCTCACCTTACAGTCCAGATTTATCTATGCAGGTATCATTTTTTAGGCATTTAAAAAGCCTTGGAGGGGCAACAATTCTATGATTATGCAACAGTGGAGGGGTTCTGTATAAAAAACCTCAAGGAGACAGAAGCTTCATGATAATTCAGCCTGAATGAATTCTGTATGAAAAGCCTCAAGGTAACAAACAAAAGCTTCATGATAATTCAGCCTGAATGAATTCGGTATGAAAAGCCTCAAGGCAACAGAAGTTTCATGATAATTCAGCCTGAATGAATTCTGTATAAAAAGCCTCAAGGAGGCAGAAGCTTCATGATAATTCAGCCTGGAGGCATTCGGTATAAAAAGCCTCAAGGCAACAGAAGCTTCATCCTCTCTCGGTGCTCGTCTCATTCTCGACCGAGTGGTCGACTTGTCAGGTTACACTTGTTGTATCTCTGGCTCTTCTCCTGGAGTTTTGTGCCTTGTTGGGCATTCGCCTGCCTTCGCCGGTCCTGCACTTCAGTGATCGACTTGGGTCTTCGCTTCTTGGGGCTTCCGCTCCATTGGCTGGCTGAGTGTGGTGCGGCTTAGTCCTTGTTGGACTTTGCAGTGCTTCTTTGGGCAACCTGCCCATTTTTCGTGCGCTGAGTTGTTGCCGACGGCTTTTGGACGAGTGTCTTTGGCCGCCTGTGCGCTTCGCAACCGGTGGGCCTCTCGGGGCTTGCCGGTGCCTCTTCTTCACTTCCGGTGGCGACCTGTTGGGTGGTGGAGGTTTCATTGTCACCCCTGCTTGATGGACGATTCTACTGCTGTTGCTCCCGCCCGGGACTCCCTGGCTGGTGCTGATGCGGCTGATCCTGTTCCGGTTCCTGAGGTTATGGACACCGGGCTACCTTCGGATCCTCCTGGTACGTCTGGTGTGCCTCCTTCGCCGCTTGTCCCATCTCCTCACTCCTTGGCTCTCCAGAAGGAGATCATTGAGCTGGAGAGTGAAAAGCTTTATTATCAAACCCTCCTGCAGGATGCTCGCTCTGGGAAGGAGAAATGGCTCCAAGTGGCAAATGCCTTGGAAGGTGTGTTACGCGAGCTTGGCGTCAAACGCCGTGCCTTATCTTCCGCTTCTTCTGCCTGGGTTTCTCAGCGCACCAAGCGTTCATTCCAGCGCTGCGATAGCGACGACGAGGGTCGTTCTCCGCACGCAAAGAAGTTTACTAAGACCCTGCACCCTTCTCCTGTGTTCCTACGCAAAACCGCTTTACTCCCCTGTCTGACTCCGAGGATGACGGTGTTGCAGTCCCTCCGCCTTCTGCGTCACATCCTTCTGTTCCTTCCCGGCCTCCTCGGCCGCGTCGTTCTGGCCCCTCTGCTTCCTCTTCTCACCGTCCCGCGGCGTCCGCCTCTGCTCCTTCTACTTCCGCTGCTCCTCCCCCCGCGCCATGGGTGGTCGAGCCTCGCCCTCCCCGCATCATCCTGCCGGAGGTCGGCCGCCTGAAAGACGTTCTCCGACTTCTTCGCGGTCTTTGTGGCACTGATGGCTTCACTCTTCAAGATACTCCGGATGGGTTGAAGATTATGCTTCGTTCGCTGGCGCATTTTCATCCAGTTTTGGACGCCTTCAGGGAGGCGAACCTGATGTACTTCACGTTCCTGCCCAAGAGCGAGCAGCCGCTCCGTTATGTGGTGAAGGGCCTCCCTTCCGCAATGGACCCTGCCGACATTCTGGAGGCTATCAAACAACAGGGATATGCGGCTCTCCAATGCAAGCAGCTGGAGTCTCGAGGTCGGTTGCTGCCCATGTTTCTGGTCACGTTGGAGCGGTGTGAGTCCAGTAAGCGTTTTCCTAATGAACGCACTTTAGCCCAGGTTATTGTTCGCATCGAAGCCTATCGCACACAGAACCACATTACGCAGTGCTTCAACTGCCAGAAGATTGGCCATACCTTTCGGATGTGCACCCTTCCTACACGGTGTGTGTTATGCAGCGGCCTACATATGCTCAAGGACTGCCCCCATAAGGGGCTTGAGTCGTTTACACCCCTTTGCACCAATTGTGGCTCCGTCCATACAGCCAGCTACCGCGGTTGCCAAACCTTTCAGCTCGAGCGTGATCGCCGGCAACTTGCCGATCTCAGCAAACAGCTAGCTTCTGCCAGGCGTGGTTCTTCTGGCCCTTCTCCTGCTTCATCTTCTGTGGATCGGCCAGGTCTCTCCTTTTCTCAGGCTCTCGGTCGTCGTGGCCCGGTTACCGCCGTCCCTCAGGTTTCCTGTGCTCCTCCGTCCGGGTCGGACTCTGCTTTGGGTTCCGACTTGAAAGAAATTTTATGCTTTTTTGCTGCTTTTGATTTTCGTACTTTTTTTGCCCGACTTCGTGCTTGTGTCGCTCGTTTTCGGTCTTTCTCCACAGTTTTTGAGAAGTTTCAAGCTATTCTTGAATGTCTTGAGTCCCTCTTCTAGGCTATGGCGCAGCGGCCCCCGCCCGTCCCAACTGGTATTTGCGGTTTGCTCTGGAATGCCAATGGCCTCCGCTCGCACCGTTACGAATTTCTCCATTACTTACAGCGCCACAGTATTGCTGTTGCCTGCGTGACGGAAGCTAAACTTAAGCGTACTGTCCATTTTTCTCTTCCTGGCTACCATGTTTTCCGCTCGGATCGCCCGGGTCCCCGTCCCGGTGGTGGGACTGCTGTTTTTCTTCGCCGGCATATTTCCTTCACCCTCCCTCCTCTCGCTGCTCTTGAGTGCCTGGAGTGCACGTTAGTTCGGTTCTCTATCAGTCGCCAGTTCGTCTCCGTCGCTGCTGTTTATCGCCCTCCAGGATCTCACCCGGATGCGATGGTGCGCGATCTTCGCCGCCTTTTCGATGTATGCCCTGGCCCGGTCCTTTTGACAGGAGATTTTAATGTCAAGAACACGTCCTGGAACTCTTGGTCCACCAACTTCGCCGGAGCTCGGCTCCTGGACTTCCTTCTTTCCCGTCCCGATTTGCGTGTTACCGCTCCTCGGGACTGTACTTACTGACACTCAGTGGCCGGACGTAATCCTGATGTGCTTGATATCTTTCTCTCTCGTTCTCTTCCCATCTCCCCCGCCCTTACGGTTTCCCAGGGTTTAGATTCCGACCACTCCCCGGTTCACTTTATTCCTTCAGGCTGCCTCTCCTCCTTACCCGACAGCGTTCGTTTTCTTCGTTCCACTGATTGGTCTTTGTTTCGCTCGACTTTTCATCGCCTCGTTGATCCGTCTCTCCCTTGCTCTTCGGCTGCCGACATTGACTCTGCCGTTGCCGCCTTTACCGCCTCCTTGCGTACGGCTGTCTTCCGGTCTTCGACTTCAATTCCCCAGCACTTTCGTCATCCGAACTTTCCGGACGTTGCATATCTCATTGCTTGTCGTCGTCGTCTGATGCGTCTTTGGCGTCAGACCCACCTGCCTTTCTATTGTCGTCTTGTCAATCGCCTTCGGGTTGACATCCAGGACACTGTTGCTTAGTCAGGAGTGTGCCTGGGAGGACCGGATGCTTCGCACCACACACCAGGACGGCTCTCTATGGCGACTTTTCCGCGGTTTTCGCTCCTCTTCTCGTGGTTCTCCTCATGCCGAGGCTCTTCTTTCTCCGACGGGGCCTGTCGACTCTGCTGCAGGCAATGCCGAGCTTTTTGCCTCCTCTTTGGAGCAACGCTTCACGGATAATTCTGTTGTTGACCCAGGTCACGCTCATCAGGTTGACCGCTGGTTTCATTCCTGGCTTCAGCTTCCCTCGGTTCCCTCGGGTCTCCGCTTCTCACCATTGCAGGTCTCTCAAGCGATTCGCCGTCTTCACCCCAGCAAAGCTGCTGGACCTGACTTCGTTTCTCCCATTGCTCTCAAGCACCTTCCCCGTTGCGCTTTGGTCTTCCTTACACGTGTCTTCAATGCTTGTCTTTCTCTTGATTATTTTCCTCCAGCCTGGAAGTAGGCCGACGTTATTATGTTGCCTAAACCGGGCCGCGCTCTCCGAGATGCCTCTAATTGTCGCCCCATTAGCCTGTTGTCCCATCTCGGCAAGCTCTTTGAACGGCTTCTTCTTCTCCACATCCATTCGGTTGTTCCTTTTCATGTTGCTCTTCCCGATTTTCAGTTCGGTTTTCGCCCTCGTCACTCTACTGACCTCCAATTGCTTAAGTTTGTTGACGATGTCAGTACCGCCTTCAATGACGATTGCAGTACTCTTGCGTTGTTTCTCGATGTTGAGGCTGCTTTTGATCGTTGTTGGCATCATGGTATTCTGTTTAAGATCTTCCATCAGGTTCCGGAACTCCGTCCGTTCTTGCGTCTTTTCTACAGTTTTCTCTGTGATCGCACCTTTTCTGTGCGCGTTGGCAGGGCTCGATCCGCCCCTCGGTGTATGCGCGCTGGTTTCCCACAGGGTGCAATTCTGGTCCCTTACCTTTTTGCTTTATTCACTCGGGATCCACCCCCCTCGCCGCAATGTCACGTCCTGATGTACGCCGACGACACAGCTCTTTACCACCATTGCCGTAATTTGTGTTATGGCCAGTTGGCCCTCCAACGCTATGTCTCCAGCTTCCTGGATTGGCTTGCGCGGTGGCGGATAGCCAGTAATTCCGCCAAGTGCCACTTTTTATTGTTCTCTAAGAAACTTAAGATTCCCGAGCTCTCTCTTCAGGTCGCTGGGCGGGCCTTACCGTATCGTCGGCAAACTCGCTATTTGGGTGTTACTCTCGATAGCACTGTCACTTGGCGCCCCTATCTTGCCCGTGTTCGTGCCCAGGGGAAGGCGCGACTTCACCTCTGTCAACAGATTTTCCGCAGCCGCTCTCTTGCTCTTCGGTCCAAGCTCATTCTTTACGCAGCCTTTATCCGCTCCTTTCTCCTTTATGTCTGTGTGGCCTGGGCTGGCGTCCCGCAAGGTAGCTGGCAGGCGCTTCAGAGGATCCAGAATCTTAGTCTCCGCCGGATGCTTCGTGTGCCCCTTATCACCACCAATCAGTCTATTCGGGCTGAGCTGCAGATGCCCACCCTGGAGGAAGTCATGCATGTTCGTGGCCGTCGTTTGTGGGCTGCCATTCGTCGACACTCCAACCCGTTGATCAGAAACATCGGTACAGCCGAGCCTCGACACAGAAAGCACCGCAGTGTGCGTCAGCTTTAAACTTTTATAATCTTTTGTGCGCGCTCCCGCTGCGGCGGCTGTTCTATTGCGTCGTGTGTATCAGTGCTATGGAATGTTCTGTTTAGTGTAGCATAACATTTTGTGTAAACTTAACTACCTACTTGACTTTCTAGACGGGGTGCCGCCATGTTTGTTCTGTTCTCTTGTGCATTACTCTTTTGGTTCAAGTGGGGCTGTTCTCCTGGGGGCGCTTGGCCGCCCAGGTATGGGTTCCTTTTTATTATTTTGTGTCACTGTATCTGTTTTGTATCACCTGATGTTATTTTAACCTGTGAGGCTGCCTCTATGTACCAGCCACAGGGTGATTTCTTTTGAATAAAAACCTGGAAACCTGGAAGCTTCATGATAATTCAGCCTGAATGAATTCTGTATAAAAAGCCTCAAGGCAACAGAAGTTTCATGATAATTCAGCCTGAATGAATTCTGTATAAAAAGCCTCAAGGCAACAGAAGCTTCATGATAATTCAGCCTGAGTGAATTGTGTATAAAAAGCCTCAAGGCAACAGAAGCTTCATGATAATTCAGCCTGAATGAATTCTGTAAAAAAAGCCTCAAGGCAACAGAAGCTTCATGATAATTCAGCCTGAATGAATTCTGTATAAAAAGCCTCAAGGAGACAGAAGTTTCATGATAATTCAGCCTGGAGGCATTCTGTATAAAGAGCCTCAAGGCAATAGAAGCTTCATGATAATTCAGCCGGAATGAATTCTGTATAAAAAGCCTCAAGGAGACAGAAGTTTCATGATAATTCAGCCTGGAGGCATTCTGTATAAAAAGCCTCAAGCCAACAGAAGCTTCATGATAATTCAGCCTGAATGAATTCTGTATAAAAAGCCTCAAGGAGACAGAAGTTTCATGATAATTCAGCCTGGAGGAATTCGGTATAAAAAGCCTCAAGGCAACAGAAGCTTCATGATAATTCAGCCTGAATGAATTCTGTATAAAAAGCCTCAAGGAGACAGAAGTTTCATGATAATTCAGCCTGGAGGCATTCAGTATAAAAAGCCTCAAGGAGACAGAAGCTTCATGATAATTCAGCCTGGAGGCATTCTGTATAAAAAGCCTCAAGGCGACAGAAGCTTCATGATAATTCAGCCTGGAGGCATTCAGTATAAAAAGCCTCAAGGCAACAGAAGCTTCATGATAATTCAGTCTGGAGGAATTCTGTATAAAAAGCCTCAAGGAGACAGAAGCTTCATGATAATTCAGCCTGGAGGAATTCTGTATAAAAAGCCTCAATGCGACAGAAGCTTCATGATAATTCAGCCTGGAGGAATTCTGTATAAAAAGCCTCAAGGCAATAGAAGCTCCATGATAATTCAGCCTAGAGGAATTCTGTATAAAAAGCCTCAAGGAGACAGAAGCTTCATGATAATTCAGCCTGGAGGAATTCTGTATAAAAAGCCTCAAGGCAACAGAAGCTTCATGATAATTCAGCCTGGAGGAATTCTGTATAAAAAGCCTCAAGGCGACAGAAGCTTCATGATAATTCAGCCTGGAGGAATTCTGTATAAAAAGCCTCAAGGAGACAGAAGCTTCAAAATAATTCAGCCTGGAGGAATTCTGTATAAATTCAGTAGTGGGGGAGTTCTGTCTAAGAGACAGCAGTTCAATGAGAATGCAGCAATGGAGGAGTTCTGTATAATCGGCTGCTCACATTTCCCTCTTCTTTCTTCAAGGAAGAAATAAACATATGCCAATTTATGGAGAAAGTGTATTTTGAAATCCCAAAACTTTACAACAGTAAATCACTATGGATGCACCTTTTCACTGTTTCAAGCAATTATTTTTAAAAAAAATCTCCTGTATTACATTCACAATTCTTTCTGTACCTGCTATTGCTTATTGTATCTCTCTTCTGCTATATATTCCTACAAAAGCCTATTGTTTTGCTGACTTTGCGTTAATCCAGACAAAAGGCTTCATTATACATTTTGTTGAAGGTCCAAGTTGGATGAAGTGATAGTCAAAACTGTAATAACTGGGTCACTACTTGCTGGCTTTTAAATTCAATACTCTTCACACATTACAAGTAGAAACCAATAGCAACATGTGTATTGAAATAGTTAATGCCACAAAGAGAACTGACAAATTATGTTTTTATGTGCACTGCACTTTTGGTGTGATAAGTTTCTCTTCCATCTCTTGTAGTTTACAAGTAAGGAAAGATTATATAATATTCATCCAGAATGAAAACAATTTCACAAGGTGTTCACAGGAAATTCAAGACATACATTTTATTAATCTGCAAATATCTTAATGCTATTGCACTTTGAAGCCAATTTTGAGAAAATAAAAATGAATAAAAAATCCTAACGTAAAGGGTAATTTGGAGTGGGAGGATTTGCTTGAAAATCCACATGTTGTATATTTGGATGATACTGAATTCGGTATTTCTGAGATATTTTGTTTTTGAGTTTTATATTTCTTCATTCTCTCACACATGCCCTTTATTTTGGTTTCAGCGGACTTTAAGGCACATAATTTTTATTGAAATCATGATATTAATTTTTTTCAGAATATAATACATTCTCTACTCTAGGTATGTAGGAGACAAAATAAAAATTCGGTTTGTGTTTAATCCAAGCTGGTATAAGGGTATAAAACCCTCCACGGCATCTGTGGACTCAACCATACAACATATTTCAAGATGTAATTTGATGGATTGATGATTATTATTAAAGCTCGACGTTTGCCTATTTGTTGCTTTGTGTGGAATCGAAGGCTTTGTATATGTAAATATGTTTAAGGCTTACTGGAGTAAAATATTCTAATTTTAGGGTGCCTATAATGTCCTATTTTCATAGTGTGTGCCATTCTGTAGCTTAAGGGCCTATTATGACACTTTTTTGTAATAAGAACTTTTTCAAGGTTTTTGCTTGCCACAATTTCATTATCTTGGTTACTGGCAGTTGTTTATTAATATTATTTATTAATGTGATATCAACTTTAGTATTGCAATGAATATTTTGTTGACACCATGTCTCAAAAAGTTTGTAATGCCAGTATTTCTTTCCAACAATGTAAAACAAATTGGATGGTTTTATTATTGTAACAAATGAGAACACAAGTTTACTGCAAAAGCACACTTTACCATTAGGCATTCAACATAGCACAAATGTTACACTTGAATCAGTTTGGCACGCACTCGGAATACAAAACAACTGAACTGCACTTTCTATTTATTCTAACAGAACTCAATTCAATTGAACTCAACACTGGTCACCCAGGTGACAGCACTGCCTTATAAAGGCATCACATACAAAGCGGAACTTTTGGGAACAAGAACATGTTGAAACGAAGCTTCCGGAACAACTGACACATAAAGGGGTTTTGTTCCACACTGCTTATTGTTCTATTGTTTCCGCAATTGCTATTTTTCCAAAGGTTGACTGAAATACCCCACCTAAGGTCCAGACCAAGAGACTTGGCGGTAGCCCGCAGGTAGAGCCACGCACACGGTGGCATTATGTAAAGTCACTTGTTAATTATTGATTAGTTAAGTTTCTTTCTTGTTACTTGAGTGTTACAGCAAAATCTGTTAGGTCAAAATCAAGGGCAATGAGTTCACTCCCAAACAGTGAATAAATAATGATTCAGGGCTCACAACATATGGCTAAATAATTCTACATCAAGATTTAAAAAGTTTACTAGACGGATAAAATCTTACTCTTTAGTTTACAAGTATTACACTTTGTTATTTCTGGCAACCTAAGTTGGATAGTAAGTTTCAATGAGGCTATTAAAATTAAATTAAATTGACCTTTATTTATGGACACGTCTTAACTGCTGCGGTCTTTAGCGTCCCATTCTATATTGGGCACGAAAGACCAGTAATTTTGCTCAGAGGACTCTTTATCAGGCTTGAGGTCCTTTTACGTGCCGTAAATCTGTGACACAGGACCACCAGCTTTACTTCCCTTCAAGAAAGTTATACTATGGATTTTTACACCAAAAAAATTCATTGTCCTCCGCCGGGTTTGAACCAGTGACCCTGGAAATTAGAGGCTAGCATGGTAAAATGAGGCTTTATATGTTTCAAAATTCTTTTATGGAAATATGAAAATAAGTATAATTTAGATCAGCATCAGAAGACAGAGAGACACACACACTACCTGTAGCACTCAGTCATCTGTTCACATGGACAACACTAACAAACAAGTTTGCGAGGATCTGTGTAGCCCTTATAGCAGCAAATATCCCTTTTAACTCAGGAAAGTTACTTTCAAAAACTTTTGGCGCACTTGAACTATTCTGCACGCCCTAAGAGTTTGCAGGGGTTCCCATAGAAAAGACACAATAGCTGAAGAGTGTAAATTTAAAGAAATAATGTTTACAGTTTACACACCATCAAGCGGCTAAGGGAATTTAGTACATTTAATATGTGGAATATCACTATTCGGTATTTCTATACCATTTTACCACTTTAAAACCACTTCAATGCTTACCATTACTGAAAGTGCCTATTTGCCTGCCTATTTTACTTTCTTAGTGCATATTGTGCCAAGCTGTAATTATTCCTATTTGTATTCAAGAACACAACGAGACATCTGCTACAACATAAATGTGACAGTTAAGTAAGAATTAAAGGAAAATGTAACACAGAAGCAGAAGGCTTCTAAACTGAAACATCAGCCAAGAATCAAGTCTTACCTTGGAGATTTTACTGGAGGAAAGTCCCCAACCTGTAACAGAATAATTCAAATATACAGTTTCACATAATCATCTATACAGCACTATTAAATGTCCTGCATCATATGCTTATCTTTTAAAGTACCAGGTTTGATTGATTTAAAAATTGATACACAGTATTAGGAAGATATCAGAAACAAACATCTCACCATTCATCATGTAATGGGATGTAAGAAAAGTAAGCAATGGGGAAAGTATTTAGGATTTAGGGAAGGATTTGAGTCAATTAGATATCTTTATAAAACACTAATTGACTCAAATGCTTCCCCTAACATTAAATTACACTTTTGTCCTTAATCTCCTAAAATGAAAAGAGAAAAAGTAGAGAAGGTATTTAAAACTAAATAAATTGTTTGGTTTAGAGAACACACAACTGGCAAACGGAATGTTTACTAAATCAGAATATATTATTCCATTAGACAAGCATTTAGCAAAATTAAGATAGAAATGCTCCCCCCTAATGTGGAGAGACAACGGCAGAGAAGGAGAGAGGACTGAACTGGTTCTTCTATCCCAATAACCAGGGAGCTGAGGTATATAAGATACTGGTGCCAAACAGTTATTTTCAGGTAAGGGTTACAACTGTCACAGTTATAGTGCATTAACGGTTACATGTAACTGTTACCAGTAATGATTAGCTGTACTACGTTTTAATATGGAAGATGTTGATACAGACGGACTTACTATCTTACATGATACAATCTTTTGCTTCTACATTCTGCACGCACACACCAAGATGTATACCTTGACCTTGCCTTCTGCCTATTGGCACTGGTGTGCAAAACCTAAGGACGAGGTGGGTAAAGTAACATAAAAATGAACTATTTGGTGGAGGAAGAGCATGTTCCCAGACGTCTCTCACACGTACACAGAAAACTGGACATCACATGGCGCGATTGTAGCGAGCTTATAGTGCCAAATGGGTCTGGTCCCGCAACACGGGGCAGTTGGCGAAACAGGACAAGACGGTGTTGGCAATTAGCGAGCTGTTACGGTGCACTGTAGTGCAACATGGCCCGTAGACACCATTGGGATGTCTTCACACGAGGAAGAATCATCGGGAAACTGGAAGAAGGGCGAAGTGTGACGAGTGTTGCTTAGGAGTTTGGAATTGCCCACAGCATTGTTTCACGTGCATGGGGAACCTTCTAAACCACAGGCACTGCTGTCACAAGGAGAGGTGGTGGTCGACCACGCTCAACTACGGCAGCAGATGACCGCTACATTGTGCAATAGGCAAGAAGGGATCCACGCCAAACAGCGGGTGCAATTGCAACCACATTTAACAGGACAGCTAGGCACACAATCTCACGATACACAGTAGCACGGCGACTATACAGAGGTGGTCTCTTTGCCCGACGGCCAGTACGTTGTGTTCCATTGACATCCGCACATCGGCGTCACCGTTAGCGATGGTCCCAAGAGCATCAAAATTGGACCAACGAGGAATAGGGTCGCGTGCTCTTCTCGGATGAGAGCAGATTCAGTCTAAGTAGTGAGTCTCGACGTACCCTCATCTGGCGATAGGTGGGAACACGTAATGAACCCAGAAACATCCTTGAACATGATCGTTTTGGTGGTCTGAGTGTTATGGTTTGGGGAGGCATAATGTTGCATGGGCGCACCGACTTCCAAATCTTTGAACACAGTACACTCACTGGTCAACGTTATTGTGATGCTGAACTCCTTCCCCATGTGCATATTTTCAGGGGTGCAGCCGGCCCTGACTTCATTTTTATGGATGACAATGCGCGACCGTATTGAACAGCGCAGGTGGAGGATCTCTTGGAACGAGAGGATATTCGGCGAATGGACTGGCCTGCCCGTTCTCCCATTTAAATCCCATCGAACCCATGTGGGATGCTTTGGGGAGACGCATTGCAGCACATCCACATGCACCAACTTCCATCCGACAGTTGTCAGTAGCGCTGGTGGAGGAATGGAACACCCTACCACAAGAACTACTTATCAACCTTGTTGCCAGTATGGGAGCACGATGCAGAGCATTCATTGCTGTCCGTGGTGATCATACACCCTTTTAAGCACCATGTATATATTTCTGTAAATCTAGAGAGCCATCATATGTCGTATTGACTTTAGTGTAGCTTATGGTCTATGAATAAAAGTGGCATTTCTGTTCGTCTCATTGCGTATTTCGTTTAGTTGTCTACTGTAGCAGTTCCCTCTATGTATGATTCAAGTTTCATCGAGCTATGTGTCACAGCATGTGAAGCTTACTTTGGTCCTTAGGTTTTGCACACCAGTGTATTTGTGCTCTTAGTAAGTGCAGATGGGAAGATCCACAAGAAAGTGAAAAAAATATCCACGATAATAAACCCAAAGAAGCAGAAACTGTAAGCAGATACCTGGGCATGAGCTTTTCGAATTCAAAAGTTGTAGACATTTCACATTTCTTTAAGCAATCTTAGAGCCTAAAATTGTGCACTCGGGAACCTGATTCACCACGCATGAGCATATTTTGCTACTAATCAGCATTAATTGTTCATTCACTGCATAACAAGTTGAGGTAACCGGTTTCTAATAAGTGATAGCAAAGCACATGCAGTGAATGATGTCACCCAGTTCTCAGTAACTGTTTCCATTAACCTTCACCCAGTTCTCAGTAACTGTTTCCATTACCTTTCACCCAGTTCTCAGTAACTGTTTCCAATAACTTTCACCCAGCTCTCAGTAACTGTCTCCATTAAAGATTAAAACAGAAGCACTATTAATCGTGAAGAGTTCTTCATGATGGTAGATTGAGTCACACTTTTTGAAACTCACCTCCACTAATTAAATGTTGTATAAAACAGAAACGTTTTCGAAGGCATTCGTCCTCATTGTCAGGACTGGATAACTGTCTCTTTCTCCTGTATGCTGTTCTTCCTCTTCCTGCAGATTTTGAACCTGTTGCCATCTGGTGTTAGGGGAAAAAAGTTTTAGCACATTGTTCACAGGTGGGATTTCAAAATTAATAATGTTGTTGCCATTTTTGATGATGTGTGTTTCTTTTCCCAATGTTCAATTCTATTCGTGTGGTGAGGGGTTTTAATAATTTTATACTTTAGCCAATGTTGTGGTTTTCTGTCCAAAAATGGTGTGATACAGTAGATTTCTCTATTTGTTTTAGCTTTATGTTCCTTTGGTGTTCCTTAAGTCTGGTTTCCAAGTTTCTTTTTGTTTTGCCTATGTAGTATTTCTCAGACTCATCACAATTGATCTGGTAAATTCCAGATTTTAATGTGTTTGGGATGGTATTTTTGAGAGGTATGTTTAGCAAGTTCTTCAGGCTGAATTTGTTTTGTGGAGCTAGTCTTATGTTAAATTTATTGAAGATTCATTCAAATTTGGGAAAAAATACACATCATCAAAAACAGCAACGTCATTAATTTTGAAATCCCGCCTATGAACAATATGTTAAATCTTTGTGCCCCTAACACCAAATGGCAACAGGTTCAAAATCAGCAGGAAGAGGAAGAAGAGCATACAGGAGAAAGAGACCCTTAGTCACCCAGTCGCTGACGAAGAGGACGAATGCCCTCGAAAATGTTTCTGTTTTATGCAACATTTAATTAGTGAAGCTGAGTGTCAATAAGTATGACTCAATCTACCATCATGTCTCCATTAACTTTAGTAACTCTTAACAGAATAACTAGTTACTGTCTTTGTTACTTTGGTAACCGTTATTGGATACCTAGTTACTGCATTACTTCTGTATCCATTATGTTATTTTTTAGCCTTCCTTAATTCAATTTACTATCAATGATAACAAACACAGTAAATTCAAATCTATTTTCAGAAATACAGCATTTGTCCACAGCCCAGTCGGATATGAATATATTTTAATGAACATTGTATTCCAGTTTAAATAAAGGGAGTTGGAACAACCCAAAGTGGAAAAGTGATAATGTCCATTCTTGTCATAAAATGTTAAGATACTCAAACATAATACAAAGTGTGATAAAAAAATAATGGAAAGTTTTTAATTTCGCTACCTTTATAAATCAGATTTTCAAAACTTCCTTTATCTTTTTGGTACATATGTTTCTGATGTATGTTGACATTTTGGCTGTTCTGAATGTTTAGTTCATTGTTGACAGTCAAAAAGGTTATAAACGTTTTGATGTGCTCACTGACTTTTTACTTCTGAAACAGATGGATCAAAGGATTTGTATTAAATTTCTCTTGTAAAAGGAATGAAGTGCAGCACCGCATTCAAAATGTTGACTGTGGCTTTGGGAAGATCTACTATGAGTAAAACAATAATTTACAAGTGGTACAGATGTTTCAAAGAGGGCTGTCAAGACATTGAAGATAACGACTGCCTTGGACGCCCTA
The DNA here is from genome assembly GCA_030765065.1 of Deroplatys truncata. Taxonomy (NCBI): domain Eukaryota; kingdom Metazoa; phylum Arthropoda; class Insecta; order Mantodea; family Mantidae; genus Deroplatys; species Deroplatys truncata. The sequence goes on from CM060985.1 coordinate 172,493,328, forward strand.
ACATATCAATAACTGGTGACAATGTAAAACAAGCGAAGAAAATGATTCTGAAAAATTGCTGAATCATTATCATAAAGATTGCTGATGATGTCAGTGTATCATCTGGCACTGCTAAGCAACTTTTTTGGCTAGTTTGGACATGAAAACTGTGGCAGCAAAGTTTCTTCCAAAATTCCTGAATATTGATAAAAACTGACGTATTGACAGCGCTCAGGAATTGCTGAAGTCAATACTGATCCAGAACTTCTTAAAAAGATCACAACAGGTGACAAAACATCAGTATGACATCAAAACCAAAGCCCATTCATTCAAATGGAAGCTGCCTGAAGAGCTAAGACTGAAAAAAATTAGACAAGTTCCATCAAACGTGAAGCTTCTTCTCACTGTTTTTTTTCAATTACAATAGTACAAGGTGATTTATGAAGAACAGACACATTCATTTCTTTAATTGTTTCAAAACGAGTTATATTAGCGACAACTTATTATACCTCAAATGCTGAGGAATTTTGGGAGATTATTTACCTCTATAGCAAATGTTGAAAATGTCCTCCATCCTTCATAAGGCACAAGTCAACATGCCGTTCCATGTTACTGGCCACTCGTTGGAGGACTCTGTTGTCAATAGCTTGAATCTCCTGTGTAATGATGTGCTTCAGATCGTCCAATGTCTGGGGACGTGTGGCATAAACCCTGTCTTTTAAGTAACCCCATAGAAAGAAGTTCGGTGATGTCAAATCTGGAGATCTTGGTGGTGACAGGTTCTTGGAAATTATCCGGTCATCAAAGAAACTTACAATTAGTGACATGGATTCATTTGATGTATGGCCTGTAGCACCATCCTGCTGAAAATATCCTTGACTCAGCTCTACATCGTCCAGAAACTCCATGAAAATCCGTTGGTACTCTACAGTATTCATATTGTTTTAAAATAAAATTGGTCCCGCTATTCTCTGTGCAGTTATTGTGCACAAAACTCTGATTTTAACCGGATGCATAGGTGCTTCATGAATAACATGTGGATTTTCGCTGGCCCAATAGCGTGAGTTATTTGAGTTCACATAGCCAGATAAATGGAACTAGCTTCATCTGTGAACCATGTAATGAACAATATGGCAGGATTTTGCACAATGAACGCCTGAAACCAACGGCAATAATTCAGTCGTCTATCCTTATATGTTTCCTGTAACTGATGGACAACCGTAATCCTATACGGCTTTAGGACTGTACTTTTCACAGCTCTCTGACACATTGAGTAGCTGTACCCTGTCTCCTGTGACAAATGTCTTAATGATTTTTTTGGGTGACTGATCCAGTCGTGCTCTTACGTCAATAACCATGGGAAGCCTAGATGAACAAGTTTTGCCTTTTTCACTCACTAGAGATCCAGTTGTTTCCAATTTGTTTACCATCCCAGTATTGTGTTTCTTTGGGGAGGATTCTGAACACCAAATTCTCTCTGGTATGCCCTTTGAGTAGCTGTAAGTGAATTCGTAATCCAGTGTTGCTTTACAAGGAAGAGTCATTCATTTAATGTGCGCTCTATTTTCACATTGACTAGAACAAAATCTCAAAAACAGTTGCCGACAATAAAACTAACAATTACGAATAAAACATGAACATCTGCGCATCTAGTGACAGACAATCGAAACTCCAGAACATTTTGCTTAATTTGGTGCTAAAATTGGGGCATTGAGTGACTTTTGAACAGAATAATTAAAGAAGGAAATGTGTCAGTTCTTCATAAATCACTCCGTATAATCCATCATGAGTCCCTGCCATGTGGTCAATAAGGAATACTATCTGGAAGTTATGTACCATTTACATGAAGCAATCTGACGAAAATGACCAAAACTGTGGCAAAACCACTCACACAATAATGCTCCTACTCACAGCTCAATGCATGTTCAAGATTTTTTGGTAAAAAAGTAAAACCATTACGTCGCCTCAGCCACTGTCTACATCGGACATGACCTTATGCGACTTCTTTCTATTCCCGAGGCTGAAGAGGACCAAGAAAGGAAACATTTTGTTGCCACTGATGAGGTTAAAAGAGAATCGCTGAAGGAGCTGAACGCCATACCGAAAGCTAAGTTCCGGACATGCTTCCAAGATTGGAAAAAGCGCTGGCACTAGTTTATTATAACTAAGGGGTATTACTTTGAAGGGTACAAAGTTGATGTTGATGAATAAATAAAGATTAAGAAAAACAAAAATTCCTGTTAGTATTTTAATAGTATGTATACTGAGCATGCTAAATGAGAAAAACACAGACTTTGGGTTCGGAAAGCAATCCACAAGAAATGGAAAACCATACTCAAAAACGAACTCTTTAAGTGATTAATTAATAAGCCTGGAGGAAAATGAAGTTTTACTTACTAAGCTTAACCCAGCAGCACAGGAGGGGGAGGAGGAGCTAACATTGATTACAACGGCGAGCGGGGAAGAGATGCAGGAGGGAGAAGTGGGGAGAAGCTGAGAGGACAGAAGTCTACCAGTACAAGAAATGCATATATGAAGGAGGGAGTGATGCAAGTGATAAGTGGGGAAGTAATACGAGTAAAAAGTCTTAGTGAAGTAGAAGAAATTGCAAGAAGGAGGGGGTTAAAAATAATGGAGTTGAGGGAAGGGAGAGTAATGCCACAGAGGGAGGAAAGTGTCGACCCAGTACCCAGACTGACTAGACTTAGCAAAGTAATGGAGAAATATACATATGAGGATAAAACAAAGAACAAATAGGGAAAGGGGGTAAATTTGATATTCAACAAAAAATAGGATTAAGACAGGGATGTAAGCTGAGTTCAATATTACTTAACCTATTCCAGGTTTATTATATGCAGACGACCTTATGGTAGGTGCCATATCAATAATAGGGTTACAAAAAGCAATAAACGAAATTCAAGAATTTTGTGAAAAGAGAGGAATTAAGGTAAATAGAAATAAATCCAAAGTGATAGTGTTTAAAAAGGGAAATAAATGAGGAAGGAAGAAAAATGGTATCTAGGTGAACAAGAACTGGAGGTAGTCAAAGAATATGACTATTTAGGAGTAAGGTTGAGTAATAGCGGGGATGGGGAGCACATGGCAGGAAGATGTTAGCTAAAGGGAAGGCAGCTAAGACAGGAATAAGAATATGCCAATATAGCCTAGAGAAGTCGACAAAATGGTTGGAGAGAATGTACAAGGCATTGCTAGAATAAAAAATGCTCTATTCAGTGGAAATATGGGGGGGGGGGGAGAATTAAGTAAGAAAATTGACGAAATGTATAGAATGTTTTGTAAAGAATTAATTGGACTATCAAGAGGAGCACCAGGAGAGGTTGCATTAGAACGAGGAGGAAAGGTATAATAGTAGAAAGAAAATTTTGGTTTAGATGTATGACAATGGAGGAAGATGAAATCTTAAAGATATGCCTGACTCTGCAAAACGTTCTAAGAAACAAAATCAAGGACATGGGAGAATGTTGAAGGAAGGAAAAGGAAAAATGGTCTAGAAAAGTAAGAGAAGCAAGGACCACTCAGTGAGCGATAAGGCCAGGAAGCCAAGCAATCTGAGTGGCTCAATAAGAAATCAAGCACCAGACAAATTGTACAAAAGATGTAGGGGTACAGTGATATATGAATATATATTGTAAACCAAATTGTAATTCATACTAAGCTTAACAAACCCTCACTTAGAACAATTATAAGCTTCATAACTGGACATGGAAAGTTCAGAAAACACCTGAAGACAAAATGGGACTATACCATATGGAACTCATTTGTTGTCTCTGTCTACAAGCCAATGAAATGGCAAAACACATTCTATTAGAATTCAAAGCCACAGAACGGACAGGATACCAAGTTCTTGGAGCCACTGCAAAATTAGAAACAGTCCTAATTTAGTGAGACAAATACTACAAATGACTACAAAGGTAGATATTGATCCTATATTACAAAACCAGGAAGTGCACAAAACGTCTTTTAGGCTGAGGTGCTTAAAGGGAAACCTGCTTCCTAAATACTACTACTACCACTATATATACTGAATGTTATAAACATAGAAACTACACATATGTATGTGTTTGTGTTCGAGGTAATCTTGGAAAACATTCAACAGATTTTTAAAATTCCTTCACCACTGAATCATTTTTTTCCAGCAGGACACACACCGTAAGACAAACGCAAAGATTTAAAAATGTGCAATTACAGGTATCTCCATACTCATATCATCCAATTTCAAACTACTTTTCTTAAGTATTAACATAACAGGAGTTTTTTGATCCTTTACTGGAAATATCCTTCTCAAACCCGATAGAAGGTGATAGATTTTTTTCAGGGGCAGAAATCCTTAGCATAGCTTCCTTCGGAAGGGAAGTAAAATCAGTGGTCCTGTATCATAGATTTATGCCACATAAAAGAACCTAAAGTCCGATAAAGGGGTCTCTAAGTAAAATTTCTGGTCTTTCATGCCCAATATAGAATAGGACACTGAGAACGATAGTAATTAAAGAGCATCCAACATAAAACTCAATTTAATTTTTCATTTTCATTTCTTTCCATGTTTTATGCTTTATATTCCTAGGAGATAAAAGGACAGACATTTAACTTTATAATTGGGATGTTAATTCTCTTATAATTAATTCCGACATCATTTAGTATTTATTTCAAGTGTAGCTGATCATCAGATGATATATCACAGAATATTTTGGTATGATTTCAACAAAAATTCCCTCAAGTGTCATATAATTTTCAAGAATCATCACCACCATTAATTTCAGCTCTTTATATACACCATCTGAAAAACACTGTACACATTCACAGACTATCTCTTATCACTATTAGTTTTGTATTACATAATTCAAATATTTTATCATGAAGTGTACAATAAACAAAAATTTTAACTGCAGATAGATTTCTACAAAACTTACTTAATGTCATCACAAACAGATGAAGTTGCTCTTTCCAGCCACCAAGGTTCTTCTTTAATATCTATTTTGTCATCCATTTCATCATCGTTGTTGTATTTCTTAACCTTCATTTCAGTATACTCTGGAAGAACTTCTGTCTTGCTCTTTGAACAAAAGTCTGAAACCAGAGTCTGTTCGTCAATTGCTGTTTTGATATTTACCCTTGTAATAGTTTCAGACTTAATCTGCTTTACAAGATGTTTGATAAAACATTTGCTCTCCTTCTGTGAACTAAAGTCTGGAAAAGAAGTCTCTGATTTAATTTCTGTTTTGATTCCCATGCCACAATCATCGTCAAGTAGCACAGCATCACTGTTGATCTTCTTGGTAAATAACTCTTTCTCATTCTGTGAGAGAGGATCCTCTTCTTTGATTTCTATTTTAGTATCCATTTCACAACTTGAGGTTATTCTTAATTTCATTAACAAGTCTGTGGAGAAAGAAACACATTATGTATACCATAGACCAACAAATAGCTTAAACCTGTTCCAAAAAGGGTGTTACTATTCTGCAATGAAAATTTATAATAACCTTCCATGTTACTTAAATTTAAGTTACTTAAAACTATTAGGCAATCACAGTCATCATAAAATCTTCAAGAAAGATTTAAAGTCTTTTTTATATACTCACTCACCATATAATATGGAATTTTTTAATATGTCATGCAACAAGCAAATATTCAATACACGGGGGAGATTGCATGCAATGGGATTTACACTTATTTGTTATTGTTGTCCTATTGTAATACATGTTGAGAAGTTGGCTCTTGAAATGGTGATGGATTACAAATGTTGATCTTATCTTAAATAATGTATAATAGAGAAAAAACAAAAACTTGTTCTTGGTGATGAGTATTTATTAGTAGGGACCTGCGTTGTTCGCGTTTGCAATAACACCGACTTTTTAAAAATATTTCCTAAAATGCTTGGGAAACGGTTACCTATACATAACGTTGTTATCAATTCGAAAATTAGGCAGATTTATTTCGTGAAATAAAACAAAATGAGACAATAACACGAATATGTCAGTTTTATCAATGTATATGCACAATAATGCATATTTACTAAAGAACTGGCGAAACTTAATGCAGCGGGGGCTAAGGTTGAAGCTATGTTTCTCAACACCAGAAAGAGAAAGCACCTGTATGTTGGATTTCTCAAAGAAAAGTATCCGTCTGAGAAACCTATAATCTTTCCAGTACCAGTACTGACAAGATGGAATACTTGGTTCGAGGCTGTTTTCTACATTGAGAAGCATCCTCATGATATAATTTGAGTTCGTGCAGTTGGAAGATCTGGACTCAGCAATGCTGACTGTCGATTTAATGAAACCATTGACGAATTGATGAAGTATAATTTCAGCAGAGGCAACATTCGTCAAGGAACATGTCAATGATTTAGTGAACAGATCACTGAACTGGAAGGATCCTCATACTCAACAAGTCCTACACTTTATGGAAAACTCGGGAAAATAATGAAAAATTTCAAAGTATCAAAAGAAAGGAATTTTTATAATGAAACAGAAGAGAAGCGCAGATGTTCAGTGAGATGGATCAGCTGTGAAAAACACTGCAGCATTAGCATTTGCAAAATTGCAGTTACTGATGTTTGAAAACCCTGCTAATAAGTTTTATTCACACTTGAAGTGTTTAGTCAGTATTCATCATTAACAGTAATACGGATTCACTAGTGAAAAAAGTGATGTCCATTCCATTCTTTAAAAATGAGAATGATTCAGTGATCACAAAATGGTACAGATAACTTCAAGAGCAAACCAATCAAATTATTTTGCGAGATGGAAAAATAAAATATATATTGTGAAAGTTGTGAGTAGTTTGCTTGACAGTCATCCGGAGTTTAGTGGGACAGCTCCCCAGTCAGTGTGTGCTAATGTTGACTGTGAAGATTTCTTTTCTTCCTGCTCGGGAGTTTTAGCAGCAGGTTGCAACAGGAAAGCAATAAAGTTCTCCTTTGCCAGTTACAAAAAGGAATATGTTTTTTTCTTTCATGTTAAGCCTTCTTCAGTGATAATTGAATGATAAAAAGGTGTGTTTTTAAAATAAAACTATGTATTGTTCTTCAATAATTTATTTACATGAAAAAGTACCTTTAAAATCTCAAAATATAATAAAAATTCTGAAAAAATAATGCAAAATTCTCCAAAAATAACCCTGATTCCCACAACAACAAAAAATAAAACGAAAAACACAGGTCCCTAGTTTATTAGTTACGCTGGATATTTCATAAGTGTATAACTTATTCAATGTCCCTGAGCATTACTCACAATGGGGTTAAATCAACAAATACAAACCTTAAAATATAACAATCAGCTGTTGTTCAAGCTATGCCACACACCTCCACTGTTCTCTTACAAATAAACCCGCTTCTTGGAAACCTGAATTAGAACTGAAAAATTCAATGCCACGTCAAACTTCAACCATGGATCGTCACTTCTTCATGCCAATTCTAACTAGTACTATTTTGGAAATGTACCAATTCATGGTTATCACTTGAAATTCCTCACATAATACCATAAGATATTCTCGGACATATTTACCAGTGTGTTATAAATTTGTAAAATGACAAACTACTTGCACAACCCATTTCTAGTGTCAACAATGTTCACTGTGCTTAACTAAGTGATTCAAGGCAATGCATCAGCGAATTTTGATGAACAAATATGAAGATTTTCCAATTTTTTAAATTATATTAAACTTATAAATTTTACTTGATGCTTCACAATTGGTTTTTAAAGCCACAAATATTTAACTGGTCCTTCACCATTTAGGTAAAGCAACGCATTGAACTTTAAACCCCATTTCTCTCTATTCCTTGGCCCACAGTTTATAACTTATTAGGTTGAAATGTTCAGGATAGCTTCAGGAATTGCATATTTAAAAATTGCTGTGCACAAATTAAATGATATGAAATAGTTCAGTTGAAAACAATAATTTTTCATAAATCACAATGGAAAACTAGAAAAATTTAATGACATATCCAAAAAAGAAAGAAAAGCAAACATCTTCCTCTTATAAAATTAAGAAATGGAACAAGTCTACAATACAAGTACACCAGACACACAACCAATCTAGCCACATTTTCTGGTAAGTTCCGCAAATTTCCTTAAGTTTGTATACTTAGCTCAGATAACAAATTTTGGAGTGATACGACAAACAACAAGTGTTTTACATCACTATATCAAAAAGGGATCAATTATGAATAAAGAAGTTAATATCTTTAAATAAGTTTCACATAACCCGATGTAGTTTGTGTACACTTTATGTTCTACGTTCTGAGTATACAGTAAAAAACTAAACACAGGTCAAATGAAAACAACATTCATAGATTTTCACATATACACTGCTTTATTCTCAAAGTGGGTAAGAGACTCATAGAACATAGTGATCAAGAGTGAAACTACTAGAGACTGATCCCAGCATTGTGGATTTGTGAGAACATAGTGACACAGAGTGAAAATGCTAGTGACTGAGTCCAGGATAGTGGGTTTGTGAGGACATAGTGACACAGAGTGAAAATGCTAGTGACTGAGTCCAGGATTGTGGGTTTGTGAGGACATAGTGACACACAGTGAAACTGCTAGTGACTGAGTCCAGGATTGTGGTTTTGTGAGGACATAGTGACAGAGAGTGAAACTACCAGTGACTGAGTCCAGGATTGTGGTTTTCTGAGCACATAGTGACACAGAGTGAAACTACTAGTGACTGAGTCCAGGATTGTGGTTTTGTGAGGACATAGTGACACAGAGTGAAACTACTAGTGACTGAGTCCAGGATTGTGGTTTTGGGAGGACATAGTGACACAGAGTGAAACTACTAGTGACTGAGTCCAGGATTGTGGTTTTGTGAGGACATAGTGACACAGAGTGAAACTACTAGTAACTGAGTCCAGGATTGTGGTTTTGTGAGGACATAGTGACACAGAGTGAAAATGCTAGTGACTGAGTCCAGGATTGTGGGTTTGTGAGGACATAGTGACACAGAGTGAAACTACTAGTAACTGAGACCAGGATTATGGGTTTGTGAGGACATAGTGACACACAGTGAAAATGCTAGTGACTGAGTCCAGGATTGTGGTTTTGTGAGGACATAGTGACACAGAGTGAAACTGCTAGTAACTGAGACCAGGATTGTGGTTTTGTGAGGACATAGTGACACAGAGTGAAACTGCTAGTAACTGAGACCAGGATTGTGGTTTTGTGAGGACATAGTGACACAGAGTGAAACTACTAGTAACTGAGTCCAGGATTGTGGTTTTGTGAGCCCATAGTGACACAGAGTGAAACTACTAGTAACTGAGACCAGGATTGTGGGTTTGTGAGGACATAGTGACACAGAGTGAAACTACTAGTAACTGAGACCAGGATTGTGGGCTTGTGAGGACATAGTGACACACAGTGAAAATGCTAGTGACTGAGTCCAGGATTGTGGTTTTGTGAGCACATAGTGACACAGAGTCAAACTGCTAGTAACTGAGTCCAGGATTGTGGGTTTGTGAGGACATAGTGACATAGAGTGAAACTACTAGTAACTGAGTCCAGGATTGTAGTTTTGTGAGGACATAGTGACACACAGTGAAAATGCTAGTGACTGAGTCCAGGATTGTGGTTTTGTGAGGACATAGAGACACACAGTGAAAATGCTAGTGACTGAGTCCAGGATTGTGGGTTTGTGAGGACATAGTGACACACAGTGAAACTACTTGTGACTGAGTCCAGGATTGTGGTTTTGTGAGCACATAGTGACACACAGTGAAAATGCTAGTGACTGAGTCCAGGATTATGGTTTTGTGAGGACATAGTGACACACAGTGAAAATGCTAGTGACTGAGTCCAGGAATCTGGTTTTGTGAGCACATAGTCACACAGAGTGAAACTACTAGTGACTGAGTCCAGGATTGTGGTTTTGTGAGGACATAGTGACACACAGTGTAAATGCTAGTGACTGAGTCCAGGATTGTGGTATTGTGAGGACATAGTGACACAGAGTGAAACTGCTAGTAACTGAGTCCAGGATTGTGGTTTTGTGAGCACATAGTGACACAGAGTGAAACTGCTAGTAACTGAGTCCAGGATTGTGGTTTTGTGAGCACATAGTGACACAGAGTGAAACTACTAGTGACTGAGTCCAGGATTGTGGTTTTGTGAGGACATAGTGACACACAGTGAAACTGCTAGTGAGTGAACCCGGGATTGTTGGTTTGTGAGGACATAGTGACACAGAGTGAAACTACTAGTGAATGAACCCAGGATTGTTGGTTTGTGAGGACATAGTGACACAGAGTGAAACTGATAGTAACTGAACCCAGGATTGTAGGTTTGTGAGGACATAGTGACACAGAGTGAAACTGATAGTAACTGAGTCCAGGATTGTTGGTTTGTGAGGACATAGTGACAGAGTGAAACTACTAGTGACTGACATAGTGACACAGAGTGAAACTACTAGTGACTGACATAGTGACACAGAGTGAAACTACTAGTGACTGACATACTGACACAGAGTAAAACTACTAGAAACTGACATAGTGACACAGAGTGAAACTACTAGTGACTGATCCCAGGATTGTGGGTTTGTGAGTGCATAGTTAGAGGGAAACTGCAATTGACTGAGTCCAGGATTGTGGGTTTGTGAGGACATAGTGACACAGAGTGAAATTACTAGTGACTGACATAGTGACACAGAGTGAAACTACTAGAAACTGACATAGTGACACAGAGTGAAACTACTAGTGACTGATCCCAGGATTGTGGGTTTGTGAGGGCATAGTTAGAGGGAAACTGCAATTGACTGAGTCCAGGATTGTGGGTTTGTGAGGACATAGTGACACAGAGTGAAACTACTAGTGACTGACATTTTGACAGAGAGTGAAACTACTAGTGACTGATCCCAGGATTGTGGGTTTGTGAGGGCATAGTTAGAGTGAAACTGCAATTGATTTAGTCCAGGATTGTGGGTTTGTGAGGACATAGTGAAACTACTAGTGACAGAGTCCAGGATTGCGGGTTTGTGAGGACATAGTGACACAGAGTGAAACTACTAGTGACTGAGTCCAGGATTGTGGGTTTGTGAGGACATAGTGACACAGAGAGAAACTACTAGTGACTGAGCACAGAATTGTGGGTTTGTGAGGACATAGTGACATAGAGTGAAACTACTAGTAACTGAGTCCAGGATTGTGGGTTGGTGAGGACATAGTGACACAGAGTGAAACTACTAGTGACTGAGTCCAGGATTGTGGGTTGGTGAGGACATAGTGACATAGAGTGAAACTACTAGTGACTGAGCACAGGATTGTGGGTTGGTGAGGACATAGTGACATAGAGTGAAACTACTAGTGACTGAGTCCAGGATTGTGGGTTGGTGAGGACATAGTGACACAGAGTGAAACTACTAGTGACTGACATAGTGACACAGAGTGAAACTACAAGTGACTGATCCCACGATTGTGGGTCTGTGAGGGCATAGTTAGAGGGAAACTGCAATTGACCGAGTCCAGGATTGTGGGTTGGTGAGGACATAGTGACACAGAGTGAAACTACTAGTGACAGAGTCCAGGATTGTGGGTTTGTGAGGACATAGTGACATAGAGTGAAACTACCAGTGACTGAGTCCAGAATTGTGGGTTTGTGAGGACATAGTGACATAGAGTGAAACTACTAGTGACTGAGCACAGGATTGTGGGTGTGTTAGGACATAGTGACACAGAGTGAAACTACTAGTGACTGAGCACAGGATTGTGGGTGTGTTAGGACATAGTGACATAGAGTGAAACTACTAGTGACTGAGCACAGGATTGTGGGTCTGTTAGGACATAGTGACACAGAGTGAAACTACTAGTGACTGAGCACAGGATTGTGGGTGTGTTAGGACATAGTGACATAGAGTGAAACTACTAGTGACTGAGCACAGGATTGTGGGTGTGTTAGGACATAGTGACACAGAGTGAAACTACTAGTGACTGAGCACAGGATTGTGGGTGTGTTAGGACATAGTGACATAGAGTGAAACTACTAGTGACTGAGCACAGGATTGTGGGTGTGTTAGGACATAGTGACACAGAGTGAAACTACTAGTGACTGAGCACAGGATTGTGGGTGTGTTAGGACATAGTGACATAGAGTGAAACTACTAGTGACTGAGCACAGAATTGTGGGTGTGTTAGGACATAGTGACACAGAGTGAAACTACTAGTGACTGAGCACAGGATTGTGGGTGTGTTAGGACATAGTGACACAGAGTGAAACTACTAGTGACTGATCCCACGATTGTGGGTGTGGGAGGACATAGTGACACAGAGTGAAACTACTAGTGACTGATCCCAGGATTGTGGGTGTGGGAGGACATAGTGACACAGAGTGAAACTACTAGTGACTGATCCCACGATTGTGGGTTTGTGAGGACATAGTGACATAGAGTGAAACTACTAGTGACTGATCCCACGATTGTGGGTTTGTGAGGACATAGTGAAATAGAGTGAAACTACTAGTGACTGATCCCACGATTGTGGGTTTGTGAGGACATAGTGACATAGAGTGAAACTACTAGTGACTGATCCCACGATTGTGGGTTTGTGAGGACATAGTGACTCAGAGTGAAACTACTAGTGACTGATGCCAGGATTATGGGTGTGTGAGGACATAGTGACACAGAGTGAAACTACTAGTGACTGATCCCAGGATTATGGGTGTGTGAGGACATAGTGACTCAGAGTGAAACTACTAGTGACTGATCCCAGGATTATGGGTGTGTGAGGACATAGTGACTCAGAGTGAAACTACTAGTGACTGATCCCACGATTGTGGGTGTGTGAGGACATAGTGACTCAGAGTGAAACTACTAGTGACTGATCCCAGGATTATGGGTGTGTGAGGACATAGTGACTCAGAGTGAAACTACTAGTGACTGATCCCAGGATTATGGGTGTGTGAGGACATAGTGACTCAGAGTGAAACTACTAGTGACTGATCCCACGATTGTGGGTGTGTGAGGACATAGTGACTCAGAGTGAAACTCCTAGTGACTGATCCCAGGATTATGGGTGTGTGAGGACATAGTGACTCAGAGTGAAACTACTAGTGACTGATCCCAGGATTATGGGTGTGTGAGGACATAGTGACTCAGAGTGAAACTACTAGTGACTGATCCCAGGATTATGGGTGTGTGAGGACATAGTGACTCAGAGTGAAACTACTAGTGACTGATCCCAGGATTATGGGTGTGTGAGGACATAGTGACTCAGAGTGAAACTACTAGTGACTGATCCCAGGATTATGGGTGTGTGAGGACATAGTGACTCAGAGTGAAACTACTAGTGACTGATCCCAGGATTATGGGTGTGTGAGGACATAGTGACTCAGAGTGAAACTACTAGTGACTGATCCCAGGATTATGGGTGTGTGAGGACATAGTGACTCAGAGTGAAACTACTAGTGACTGATCCCAGGATTATGGGTGTGTGAGGACATAGTGACACAGAGTGAAACTACTAGTGACTGATCCCACGATTGTGGGTGTGTGAGGACATAGTGACTCAGAGTGAAACTACTAGTGACTGATCCCAGGATTATGGGTGTGTGAGGACATAGTGACTCAGAGTGAAACTACTAGTGACTGATCCCAGATTGTGGGTTTGTGAGGACATAGTGACACAGAGTGAAACTACTAGTAACTGATCCCAGGATTGTTGGTTTGTGAGGACATAGTGACACAGAGTGAAACTACTAGTAACTGATCCCAGGATTGTTGGTTTGTGAGGACATAGTGACACAGAGTGAAACTACTAGTAACTGATCCCAGATTGTGGTTTTGTGAGGACATAGTGACTCAGAGTGAAACTACTAGTAACTGATCCCAGGATTGTGGTTTTGTGAGGACATAGTGACTCAGAGTGAAACTACTAGTAACTGATCCCAGATTGTGGTTTTGTGAGGACATAGTGACTCAGAGTGAAACTACTAGTAACTGATCCCACGATTGTGGTTTTGTGAGGACATAGTGACTCAGAGTGAAACTACTAGTGATTGAGTCCAGGATTGTGGTTTTGTGAGGACATAGTGACTCAGAGTGAAACTACTAGTAACTGATCCCAGGATTGTGGTTTTGTGAGGACATAGTGACTCAGAGTGAAACTACTAGTAACTGATCCCAGATTGTGGTTTTGTGAGGACATAGTGGCACAGAGTGAAACTACTAGTGATTGAGTCCAGGATTGTGGGTGTGTGAGGACATAGTGACACAGAGTGAAACTACTAGTGACTGAGTCCAGGATTGTGGGTGTGTGAGGACATAGTGACTCAGAGTGAAACTACTAGTGATTGAGTCCAGGATTGTGGTTTTGTGAGGACATAGTGGCACAGAGTGAAACTACTAGTAACTGATACCCACGATTGTGGGTGTGTGAGGACATAGTGACTCAGAGTGAAACTACTAGTGATTGAGTCCAGGATTGTGGTTTTGTGAGGACATAGTGGCACAGAGTGAAACTACTAGTGATTGAGTCCAGGATTGTGGTTTTGTGAGGACATAGTGACACAGATTGAAACTACTAGTGATTGAGTCCAGGATTGTGGTTTTGTGAGGACATAGTGGCACAGAGTGAAACTACTAGTGATTGAGTCCAGGATTGTGGTTTTGTGAGGACATAGTGACTCAGAGTGAAACTACTAGTGATTGAGTCCAGGATTGTGGTTTTGTGAGGACATAGTGGCACAGAGTGAAACTACTAGTGATTGAGTCCAGGATTGTGGTTTTGTGAGGACATAGTGGCACAGAGTGAAACTACTAGTGATTGAGTCCAGGATTGTGGTTTTGTGAGGACATAGTGACACAGAGTGAAACTACTAGTGATTGAGTCCAGGATTGTGGTTTTGTGAGGACATAGTGACACAGAGTGAAACTACTAGTGATTGAGTCCAGGATTGTGGTTTTGTGAGGACATAGTGGCACAGAGTGAAACTACTAGTGATTGAGTCCAGGATTGTGGTTTTGTGAGGACATAGTGGCACAGAGTGAAACTACTAGTGATTGAGTCCAGGATTGTGGTTTTGTGAGGACATAGTGACACAGAGTGAAACTACTAGTGATTGAGTCCAGGATTGTGGTTTTGTGAGGACATAGTGACACAGAGTGAAACTACTAGTGATTGAGTCCAGGATTGTGGTTTTGTGAGGACATAGTGGCACAGAGTGAAACTACTAGTGATTGAGTCCAGGATTGTGGGTGTGTGAGGACATAGTGACACAGAGTGAAACTACTAGTGATTGAGTCCAGGATTGTGGTTGTGTGAGGACATAGTGACTCAGAGTGAAACTACTAGTGATTGAGTCCAGGATTGTGGTTGTGTGAGGACATAGTGACTCAGAGTGAAACTACTAGTGATTGAGTCCAGGATTGTGGTTGTGTGAGGACATAGTGACTCAGAGTGAAACTACTAGTGATTGAGTCCAGGATTGTGGGTGTGTGAGGACATAGTGACTCAGAGTGAAACTACTAGTGATTGAGTCCAGGATTGTGGGTGTGTGAGGACATAGTGACTCAGAGTGAAACTACTAGTGATTGAGTCCAGGATTGTGGTTGTGTGAGGACATAGTGACTCAGAGTGAAACTACTAGTGATTGAGTCCAGGATTGTGGATGTGTGAGGACATAGTGACTCAGAGTGAAACTACTAGTGATTGAGTCCAGGATTGTGAGTGTGTGAGGACATAGTGACTCAGAGTGAAACTACTAGTGATTGAGTCCAGGATTGTGGGTGTGTGAGGACATAGTGACTCAGAGTGAAACTACTAGTGATTGAGTCCAGGATTGTGGTTGTGTGAGGACATAGTGACTCAGAGTGAAACTACTAGTGATTGAGTACAGGATTGTGGTTGTGTGAGGACATAGTGACTCAGAGTGAAACTACTAGTGATTGAGTCCAGGATTGTGGGTGTGTGAGGACATAGTGACTCAGAGTGAAACAACTAGTGATTGAGTCCAGGATTGTGGTTGTGTGAGGACATAGTGACTCAGAGTGAAACTACTAGTGATTGAGTCCAGGATTGTGGTTGTGTGAGGACATAGTGACTCAGAGTGAAACTACTAGTGATTGAGTCCAGGATTGTGGTTGTGTGAGGACATAGTGACTCAGAGTGAAACTACTAGTAACTGAGTCCAGGATTGTGGTTGTGTGAGGACATAGTGACTCAGAGTGAAACTACTAGTGATTGAGTCCAGGATTGTGGTTGTGTGAGGACATAGTGACTCAGAGTGAAACTACTAGTGATTGAGTCCAGGATTGTGGTTGTGTGAGGACATAGTGACTCAGAGTGAAACTACTAGTGATTGAGTCCAGGATTGTGGTTGTGTGAGGACATAGTGACTCAGAGTGAAACTACTAGTAACTGAGTCCAGGATTGTGGTTGTGTGAGGACATAGTGACTCAGAGTGAAACTACTAGTGATTGAGTCCAGGATTGTGGTTGTGTGAGGACATAGTGACTCAGAGTGAAACTACTAGTGATTGAGTCCAGGATTGTGGTTGTGTGAGGACATAGTGACTCAGAGTGAAACTACTAGTGATTGAGTCCAGGATTGTGGTTGTGTGAGGACATAGTGACTCAGAGTGAAACTACTAGTAACTGAGTCCAGGATTGTGGTTGTGTGAGGACATAGTGACTCAGAGTGAAACTACTAGTAACTGAGACCAGGATTGTGGTTGTGTGAGGACATAGTGACTCAGAGTGAAACTACTAGTGATTGAGTCCAGGATTGTGGTTGTGTGAGGACATAGTGACTCAGAGTGAAACTACTAGTGATTGAGTCCAGGATTGTGGTTGTGTGAGGACATAGTGACATAGAGTGAAACTACTAGTGACTGAGTCCAGGATTGTGGGTGTGTGAGGACATAGTGACTCAGAGTGAAACTACTAGTGACTGAGTCCAGGATTGTGGGTGTGTGAGGACATAGTGACATAGAGTGAAACTACTAGTGACTGAGTCCAGGATTGTGGGTGTGTGAGGACATAGTGACATAGAGTGAAACTACTAGTGACTGAGTCCAGGATTGTGGGTGTGTGAGGACATAGTGACATAGAGTGAAACTACTAGTGACTGAGTCCAGGATTGTGGGTGTGTGAGGACATAGTGACTCAGAGTGAAACTACAAGTGACTGAGTCCAGGATTGTGGGTGTGTGAGGACATAGTGACATAGAGTGAAACTACTAGTGACTGAGTCCAGGATTGTGGGTGTGTGAGGACATAGTGACATAGAGTGAAACTACTAGTGACTGAGTCCAGGATTGTGGGTGTGTGAGGACATAGTGACACAGAGTGAAACTACTAGTAACTGAGTCCAGGATTGTGGTTTTGTGAGGACATAGTGACACAGAGTGAAACTACTAGTGACTGAGTCCAGGATTGTGGGTGTGTGAGGACATAGTGACATAGAGTGAAACTACTAGTGACTGAGCACAGGATTGTGGGTGTGTGAGGACATAGTGACATAGAGTGAAACTACTAGTGATTGAGTCCAGGATTGTGGTTGTGTGAGGACATAGTGACATAGAGTGAAACTACTAGTGACTGAGCACAGGATTGTGGGTGTGTGAGGACATAGTGACTCAGAGTGAAACTACTAGTGATTGAGTCCAGGATTGTGGTTTTGTGAGGACATAGTGACACAGAGTGAAACTACTAGTGACTGAGTCGAGGATTGTGGTTTTGTGAGCACATAGTGACACAGAGTGAAACTACTAGTGACTGAGCACAGGATTGTGGATTTGTGAGGACATAGTGACATAGAGTGTAACTACTAGTGACTGAGTCCAGGATTGTGGATTTGTGAGGACATAGTGACACAGAGTGAAACTACCAGTGACTAAGTCCAGGATTGTGGGTTTGTGAGGACATAGTGACATAGAGTGAAACTACTAGTGACTGAGCACAGGATTGTGGTTTTGTGAGCACATAGTGACACAGAGTGAAACTACTAGTGACTGAGTCCAGGATTGTGGTTTTGTGAGGACATAGTGACACAGAGTGAAACTACTAGTGACTGAGCACAGGATTGTGGATTTGTGAGGACATAGTGACATAGAGTGTAACTACTAGTGACTGAGTCCAGGATTGTGGTTTTGTGAGCCCATAGTGACACAGAGTGAAACTACTAGTAACTGAGACCAGGATTATGGGTTTGTGAGGACATAGTGACACACAGTGAAAATGCTAGTGACTGAGTCCAGGATTGTGGTTTTGTGAGGACATAGTGACACAGAGTGAAACTGCTAGTAACTGAGACCAGGATTGTGGTTTTGTGAGGACATAGTGACACAGAGTGAAACTGCTAGTAACTGAGACCAGGATTGTGGTTTTGTGAGGACATAGTGACACAGAGTGAAACTACTAGTAACTGAGTCCAGGATTGTGGTTTTGTGAGCCCATAGTGACACAGAGTGAAACTACTAGTAACTGAGACCAGGATTGTGGGTTTGTGAGGACATAGTGACACAGAGTGAAACTACTAGTAACTGAGACCAGGATTGTGGGTTTGTGAGGACATAGTGACACACAGTGAAAATGCTAGTGACTGAGTCCAGGATTGTGGTTTTGTGAGCACATAGTGACACAGAGTCAAACTGCTAGTAACTGAGTCCAGGATTGTGGGTTTGTGAGGACATAGTGACATAGAGTGAAACTACTAGTAACTGAGTCCAGGATTGTAGTTTTGTGAGGACATAGTGACACACAGTGAAAATGCTAGTGACTGAGTCCAGGATTGTGGTTTTGTGAGGACATAGAGACACACAGTGAAAATGCTAGTGACTGAGTCCAGGATTGTGGGTTTGTGAGGACATAGTGACACACAGTGAAACTACTTGTGACTGAGTCCAGGATTGTGGTTTTGTGAGGACATAGTGACACACAGTGAAAATGCTAGTGACTGAGTCCAGGATTCTGGTTTTGTGAGCACATAGTCACACAGAGTGAAACTACTAGTGACTGAGTCCAGGATTGTGGTTTTGTGAGGACATAGTGACACACAGTGTAAATGCTAGTGACTGAGTCCAGGATTGTGGTATTGTGAGGACATAGTGACACCGAGTGAAACTGCTAGTAACTGAGTCCAGGATTGTGGTTTTGTGAGCACATAGTGACACAGAGTGAAACTGCTAGTAACTGAGTCCAGGATTGTGGTTTTGTGAGCACATAGTGACACAGAGTGAAACTACTAGTGACTGAGTCCAGGATTGTGGTTTTGTGAGGACATAGTGACACACAGTGAAACTGCTAGTGAGTGAACCCGGGATTGTTGGTTTGTGAGGACATAGTGACACAGAGTGAAACTACTAGTGAATGAACCCAGGATTGTTGGTTTGTGAGGACATAGTGACACAGAGTGAAACTGATAGTAACTGAACCCAGGATTGTAGGTTTGTGAGGACATAGTGACACAGAGTGAAACTGATAGTAACTGAGTCCAGGATTGTTGGTTTGTGAGGACATAGTGACAGAGTGAAACTACTAGTGACTGACATAGTGACACAGAGTGAAACTACTAGTGACTGACATAGTGACACAGAGTGAAACTACTAGTGACTGACATACTGACACAGAGTAAAACTACTAGAAACTGACATAGTGACACAGAGTGAAACTACTAGTGACTGATCCCAGGATTGTGGGTTTGTGGGTGCATAGTTAGAGGGAAACTGCAATTGACTGAGTCCGGGATTGTGGGTTTGTGAGGACATAGTGACACAGAGTGAAACTACTAGTGACTGACATAGTGACACAGAGTGAAACTACTAGAAACTGACATAGTGACACAGAGTGAAACTACTAGTGACTGATCCCAGGATTGTGGGTTTGTGAGGGCATAGTTAGAGGGAAACTGCAATTGACTGAGTCCAGGATTGTGGGTTTGTGAGGACATAGTGACACAGAGTGAAACTACTAGTGACTGACATAGTGACACAGAGTGAAACTACTAGTGACTGACATAGTGACAGAGAGTGAAACTACTAGTGACTGATCCCAGGATTGTGGGTTTGTGAGGGCATAGTTAGAGTGAAACTGCAATTGATTTAGTCCAGGATTGTGGGTTTGTGAGGACATAGTGAAACTACTAGTGACAGAGTCCAGGATTGCGGGTTTGTGAGGACATAGTGACACAGAGTGAAACTACTAGTGACTGAGTCCAGGATTGTGGGTTTGTGAGGACATAGTGACACAGAGAGAAACTACTAGTGACTGAGCACAGAATTGTGGGTTTGTGAGGACATAGTGACATAGAGTGAAACTACTAGTAACTGAGTCCAGGATTGTGGGTTGGTGAGGACATAGTGACACAGAGTGAAACTACTAGTGACTGAGTCCAGGATTGTGGGTTGGTGAGGACATAGTGACATAGAGTGAAACTACTAGTGACTGAGCACAGGATTGTGGGTTGGTGAGGACATAGTGACATAGAGTGAAACTACTAGTGACTGAGTCCAGGATTGTGGGTTGGTGAGGACATAGTGACACAGAGTGAAACTACTAGTGACTGACATAGTGACACAGAGTGAAACTACAAGTGACTGATCCCACGATTGTGGGTCTGTGAGGGCATAGTTAGAGGGAAACTGCAATTGACCGAGTCCAGGATTGTGGGTTGGTGAGGACATAGTGACACAGAGTGAAACTACTAGTGACTGAGTCCAGGATTGTGGGTTTGTGAGGACATAGTGACATAGAGTGAAACTACTAGTGACTGAGTCCAGAATTGTGGTTTTGTGAGGACATAGTGACATAGAGTGAAACTACTAGTGACTGAGCACAGGATTGTGGGTGTGTTAGGACATAGTGACACAGAGTGAAACTACTAGTGACTGAGCACAGGATTGTGGGTGTGTTAGGACATAGTGACATAGAGTGAAACTACTAGTGACTGAGCACAGGATTGTGGGTGTGTTAGGACATAGTGACACAGAGTGAAACTACTAGTGACTGAGCACAGGATTGTGGGTGTGTTAGGACATAGTGACATAGAGTGAAACTACTAGTGACTGAGCACAGGATTGTGGGTGTGTTAGGACATAGTGACACAGAGTGAAACTACTAGTGACTGAGCACAGGATTGTGGGTGTGTTAGGACATAGTGACATAGAGTGAAACTACTAGTGACTGAGCACAGGATTGTGGGTGTGTTAGGACATAGTGACACAGAGTGAAACTACTAGTGACTGAGCACAGGATTGTGGGTGTGTTAGGACATAGTGACATAGAGTGAAACTACTAGTGACTGAGCACAGAATTGTGGGTGTGTTAGGACATAGTGACACAGAGTGAAACTACTAGTGACTGAGCACAGGATTGTGGGTGTGTTAGGACATAGTGACACAGAGTGAAACTACTAGTGACTGATCCCACGATTGTGGGTGTGGGAGGACATAGTGACACAGAGTGAAACTACTAGTGACTGATCCCAGGATTGTGGGTGTGGGAGGACATAGTGACACAGAGTGAAACTACTAGTGACTGATCCCACGATTGTGGGTTTGTGAGGACATAGTGACATAGAGTGAAACTACTAGTGACTGATCCCACGATTGTGGGTTTGTGAGGACATAGTGACATAGAGTTAAACTACTAGTGACTGATCCCACGATTGTGGGTTTGTGAGGACATAGTGACATAGAGTGAAACTACTAGTGACTGATCCCACGATTGTGGGTTTGTGAGGACATAGTGACATAGAGTGAAACTACTAGTGACTGATCCCACGATTGTGGGTTTGTGAGGACATAGTGAAATAGAGTGAAACTACTAGTCACTGATCCCACGATTGTGGGTTTGTGAGGACATAGTGACATAGAGTGAAACTACTAGTGACTGATTCCACGATTGTGGGTTTGTGAGGACATAGTGACTCAGAGTGAAACTACTAGTGACTGATCCCAGGATTATGCGTGTGTGAGGACATAGTGACACAGAGTGAAACTACTAGTGACTGATCCCAGGATTATGGGTGTGTGAGGACATAGTGACTCAGAGTGAAACTACTAGTGACTGATCCCAGGATTATGGGTGTGTGAGGACATAGTGACTCAGAGTGAAACTACTAGTGACTGATCCCACGATTGTGGGTGTGTGAGGACATAGTGACTCAGAGTGAAACTACTAGTGACTGATCCCAGGATTATGGGTGTGTGAGGACATAGTGACTCAGAGTGAAACTACTAGTGACTGATCCCAGGATTATGGGTGTGTGAGGACATAGTGACTCAGAGTGAAACTACTAGTGACTGATCCCACGATTGTGGGTGTGTGAGGACATACTGACTCAGAGTGAAACTACTAGTGACTGATCCCAGGATTATGGGTGTGTGAGGACATAGTGACTCAGAGTGAAACTACTAGTGACTGATCCCAGGATTATGGGTGTGTGAGGACATAGTGACTCAGAGTGAAACTACTAGTGACTGATCCCAGGATTATGGGTGTGTGAGGACAAAGTGACTCAGAGTGAAACTACTAGTGACTGATCCCAGGATTATGGGTGTGTGAGGACATAGTGACTCAGAGTGAAACTACTAGTGACTGATCCCAGGATTGTGGGTGTGTGAGGACATAGTGACTCAGAGTGAAACTACTAGTGACTGATCCCAGGATTATGGGTGTGTGAGGACAAAGTGACTCAGAGTGAAACTACTAGTGACTGATCCCAGGATTGTGGGTGTGTGAGGATATAGTGACTCAGAGTGAAACTACTAGTGACTGATCCCAGGATTATGGGTGTGTGAGGACATAGTGACTCAGAGTGAAACTACTAGTGACTGATCCCAGGATTATGGGTGTGTGAGGACAAAGTGACTCAGAGTGAAACTACTAGTGACTGATCCCAGGATTATGGGTGTGTGAGGACATAGTGACTCAGAGTGAAACTACTAGTGACTGATCCCAGGATTATGGGTGTGTGAGGACATAGTGACTCAGAGTGAAACTACTAGTGACTGATCCCAGGATTATGGGTGTGTGAGGACATAGTGACACAGAGTGAAACTACTAGTGACTGATCCCACGATTGTGGGTGTGTGAGGACATAGTGACTCAGAGTGAAACTACTAGTGACTGATCCCAGGATTATGGGTGTGTGAGGACATAGTGACTCAGAGTGAAACTACTAGTGACTGATCCCAGATTGTGGGTTTGTGAGGACATAGTGACACAGAGTGAAACTACTAGTAACTGATCCCAGGATTATGGGTGTGTGAGGACATAGTGACACAGAGTGAAACTACTAGTAACTGATCCCAGGATTGTTGGTTTGTGAGGACATAGTGACACAGAGTGAAACTACTAGTAACTGATCCCAGGATTGTTGGTTTGTGAGGACATAGTGACACAGAGTGAAACTACTAGTAACTGATCCCAGATTGTGGTTTTGTGAGGACATAGTGACTCAGAGTGAAACTACTAGTAACTGATCCCAGGATTGTGGTTTTGTGAGGACATAGTGACTCAGAGTGAAACTACTAGTAACTGATCCCAGATTGTGGTTTTGTGAGGACATAGTGACTCAGAGTGAAACTACTAGTAACTGATCCCACGATTGTGGTTTTGTGAGGACATAGTGACTCAGAGTGAAACTACTAGTGATTGAGTCCAGGATTGTGGTTTTGTGAGGACATAGTGACTCAGAGTGAAACTACTAGTAACTGATCCCAGGATTGTGGTTTTGTGAGGACATAGTGACTCAGAGTGAAACTACTAGTAACTGATCCCAGATTGTGGTTTTGTGAGGACATAGTGACTCAGAGTGAAACTACTAGTAACTGATCCCACGATTGTGGTTTTGTGAGGACATAGTGACTCAGAGTGAAACTACTAGTGATTGAGTCCAGGATTGTGGTTTTGTGAGGACATAGTGACTCAGAGTGAAACTACTAGTGATTGAGTCCAGGATTGTGGTCTTGTGAGGACATAGTGAATCAGAGTGAAACTACTAGTAACTGATACCCACGATTGTGGGTGTGTGAGGACATAGTGACTCAGAGTGAAACTACTAGTGATTGAGTCCAGGATTGTGGTTTTGTGAGGACATAGTGGCACAGAGTGAAACTACTAGTGATTGAGTCCAGGATTGTGGTTTTGTGAGGACATAGTGACACAGAGTGAAACTACTAGTGATTGAGTCCAGGATTGTGGTTTTGTGAGGACATAGTGGCACAGAGTGAAACTACTAGTGATTGAGTCCAGGATTGTGGTTTTGTGAGGACATAGTGACTCAGAGTGAAACTACTATTGATTGAGTCCAGGATTGTGGTTTTGTGAGGACATAGTGGCACAGAGTGAAACTACTAGTGATTGAGTCCAGGATTGTGGTTTTGTGAGGACATAGTGGCACAGAGTGAAACTACTAGTGATTGAGTCCAGGATTGTGGTTTTCTGAGGACATAGTACACAGAGTGAAACTACTAGTGATTGAGTCCAGGATTGTGGTTTTGTGAGGACATAGTGACACAGAGTGAAACTACTAGTGATTGAGTCCAGGATTGTGGTTTTGTGAGGACATAGTGGCACAGAGTGAAACTACTAGTGATTGAGTCCAGGATTGTGGTTTTGTGAGGACATAGTGGCACAGAGTGAAACTACTAGTGATTGAGTCCAGGATTGTGGTTTTGTGAGGACATAGTGACACAGAGTGAAACTACTAGTGATTGAGTCCAGGATTGTGGTTTTGTGAGGACATAGTGACACAGAGTGAAACTACTAGTGATTGAGTCCAGCATTGTGGTTTTGTGAGGACATAGTGGCACAGAGTGAAACTACTAGTGATTGAGTCCAGGATTGTGGGTGTGTGAGGACATAGTGACACAGAGTGAAACTACTAGTGATTGAGTCCAGGATTGTGGTTGTGTGAGGACATAGTGACTCAGAGTGAAACTACTAGTGATTGAGTCCAGGATTGTGGTTGTGTGAGGACATAGTGACTCAGAGTGAAACTACTAGTGATTGACTCCAGGATTGTGGTTGTGTGAGGACATAGTGACTCAGAGTGAAACTACTAGTGATTGAGTCCAGGATTGTGGGTGTGTGAGGACATAGTGACTCAGAGTGAAACTACTAGTGATTGAGTCCAGGATTGTGGGTGTGTGAGGACATAGTGACTCAGAGTGAAACTACTAGTGATTGAGTCCAGGATTGTGGTTGTGTGAGGACATAGTGACTCAGAGTGAAACTACTAGTGATTGAGTCCAGGATTGTGGTTGTGTGAGGACATAGTGACTCAGAGTGAAACTACTAGTGATTGAGTCCAGGATTGTGGGTGTGTGAGGACATAGTGACTCAGAGTGAAACTACTAGTGATTGAGTCCAGGATTGTGGGTGTGTGAGGACATAGTGACTCAGAGTGAAACTACTAGTGATTGAGTCCAGGATTGTGGTTGTGTGAGGACATAGTGACTCAGAGTGAAACTACTAGTGATTGAGTCCAGGATTGTGGTTGTGTGAGGACATAGTGACTCAGAGTGAAACTACTAGTGATTGAGTCCAGGATTGTGGGTGTGTGAGGACATAGTGACTCAGAGTGAAACTACTAGTGATTGAGTCCAGGATTGTGGTTGTGTGAGGACATAGTGACTCAGAGTGAAACTACTAGTGATTGAGTCCAGGATTGTGGTTGTGTGAGGACATAGTGACTCAGAGTGAAACTACTAGTGATTGAGTCCAGGATTGTGGTTGTGTGAGGACATAGTGACTCAGAGTGAAACTACTAGTAACTGAGTCCAGGATTGTGGTTGTGTGAGGACATAGTGACTCAGAGTGAAACTACTAGTGATTGAGTCCAGGATTGTGGTTGTGTGAGGACATAGTGACTCAGAGTGAAACTACTAGTGATTGAGTCCAGGATTGTGGTTGTGTGAGGACATAGTGACTCAGAGTGAAACTACTAGTGATTGAGTCCAGGATTGTGGTTGTGTGAGGACATAGTGACTCAGAGTGAAACTACTAGTAACTGAGTCCAGGATTGTGGTTGTGTGAGGACATAGTGACTCAGAGTGAAACTACTAGTGATTGAGTCCAGGATTGTGGTTGTGTGAGGACATAGTGACTCAGAGTGAAACTACTAGTGATTGAGTCCAGGATTGTGGTTGTGTGAGGACATAGTGACTCAGAGTGAAACTACTAGTGATTGAGTCCAGGATTGTGGTTGTGTGAGGACATAGTGACTCAGAGTGAAACTACTAGTAACTGAGTCCAGGATTGTGGTTGTGTGAGGACATAGTGACTCAGAGTGAAACTACTAGTAACTGAGTCCAGGATTGTGGTTGTGTGAGGACATAGTGACTCAGAGTGAAACTACTAGTGATTGAGTCCAGGATTGTGGTTGTGTGAGGACATAGTGACTCAGAGTGAAACTACTAGTGATTGAGTCCAGGATTGTGGTTGTGTGAGGACATAGTGACATAGAGTGAAACTACTAGTGACTGAGTCCAGGATTGTGGGTGTGTGAGGACATAGTGACTCAGAGTGAAACTACTAGTGACTGAGTCCAGGATTGTGGGTGTGTGAGGACATAGTGACATAGAGTGAAACTACTAGTGACTGAGTCCAGGATTGTGGGTGTGTGAGGACATAGTGACATAGAGTGAAACTACTAGTGACTGAGTCCAGGATTGTGGGTGTGTGAGGACATAGTGACATAGAGTGAAACTACTAGTGACTGAGTCCAGGATTGTGGGTGTGTGAGGACATAGTGACTCAGAGTGAAACTACTAGTGACTGAGTCCAGGATTGTGGGTGTGTGAGGACATAGTGACATAGAGTGAAACTACTAGTGACTGAGTCCAGGATTGTGGGTGTGTGAGGACATAGTGACATAGAGTGAAACTACTAGTGACTGAGTCCAGGATTGTGGGTGTGTGAGGACATAGTGACACAGAGTGAAACTACTAGTAACTGAGTCCAGGATTGTGGTTTTGTGAGGACATAGTGACACAGAGTGAAACTACTAGTGACTGAGTCCAGGATTGTGGGTGTGTGAGGACATAGTGACATAGAGTGAAACTACTAGTGACTGAGCACAGGATTGTGGGTGTGTGAGGACATAGTGACATAGAGTGAAACTACTAGTGATTGAGTCCAGGATTGTGGTTGTGTGAGGACATAGTGACATAGAGTGAAACTACTAGTGACTGAGCACAGGATTGTGGGTGTGTGAGGACATAGTGACTCAGAGTGAAACTACTAGTGATTGAGTCCAGGATTGTGGTTTTGGGAGGACATAGTGACACAGAGTGAAACTACTAGTGACTGAGTCCAGGATTGTGGTTTTGTGAGCACATAGTGACACAGAGTGAAACTACTAGTGACTGAGCACAGGATTGTGGATTTGTGAGGACATAGTGACATAGAGTGTAACTACTAGTGACTGAGTCCAGGATTGTGGATTTGTGAGGACATAGTGACACAGAGTGAAACTACCAGTGACTAAGTCCAGGATTGTGGGTTTGTGAGGACATAGTGACATAGAGTGAAACTACTAGTGACTGAGCACAGGATTGTTGTTTTGTGAGCACATAGTGACACAGAGTGAAACTACTAGTGACTGAGTCCAGGATTGTGGTTTTGTGAGGACATAGTGACACAGAGTGAAACTACTAGTGACTGAGCACAGGATTGTGGATTTGTGAGGACATAGTGACATAGAGTGTAACTACTAGTGACTGAGTCCAGGATTGTGGATTTGTGAGGACATAGTGACACAGAGTGAAACTACCAGTGACTAAGTCCAGGATTGTGGGTTTGTGAGGACATAGTGACATAGAGTGAAACTACTAGTGACTGAGCACAGGATTGTGGTTTTGTGAGCACATAGTGACACAGAGTGAAACTACTAGTGACTGAGTCCAGGATTGTGGGTGTGGGAGGACATAGTGACATAGAGTGAAACTACTAGTGACTGAGCACAGGATTGTGGTTTTGTGAGCACATAGTGACACAGAGTGAAACTACTAGTGACTGAGTCCAGGATTGTGGTTTTGTGAGCACATAGTGACACAGAGTGAAACTACTAGTGACTGAGTCCAGGATTGTGGTTTTGTGAGCACATAGTGACACAGAGTGAAACTACTAGTAACTGAGTCCAGGATTGTGGTTTTGTGAGGACATAGTGACACAGAGTGAAACTACTAGTAACTGAGTCCAGGATTGTGGTTTTGTGAGCACATAGTGACACAGAGTGAAACTACTAGTGACTGAGTCCAGGATTGTGGTTTTGTGAGGACATAGTGACACACAGTGAAACTACTAGTGACTGAGTCCAGGATTGTGGTTTTGTGAGCACATAGTGACACAGAGTGAAACTACTAGTGACTGAGTCCAGGATTGTGGTTTTGTGAGCACATAGTGACACAGAGTGAAACTACTAGTGACTGAGTCCAGGATTGTGGGTGTGGGATGACATAGTGACACAGAGTGAAACTACTTGTGACTGAGTCCAGGATTGTGGTTTTGTGAGCACATAGTGACACAGAGTGAAACTACTAGTGACTGAGTCCAGGATTGTGGTTTTGTGAGCACATAGTGACACAGAGTGAAACTACTAGTGACTGAGTCCAGGATTGTGGGTGTGGGAGGACATAGTGACACAGAGTGAAACTACTAGTGACTGAGTCCAGGATTGTGGTTTTGTGAGCACATAGTGACACAGAGTGAAACTACTAGTGACTGAGTCCAGGATTGTGGGTTTGTGAGCACATAGTGACACAGAGTGAAACTACTAGTGACTGAGCACAGGATTGTGGGTTTGTGAGGACATAGTGACACAGAGTGAAACTACTTGTGACTGAGTCCAGGATTGTGGTTTTGTGAGCACATAGTGACACAGAGTGAAACTACTAGTGACTGAGTCCAGGATTGTGGGTGTGGGAGGACATAGTGACACAGAGTGAAACTACTAGTGACTGAGCACAGGATTGCGGGTTTGTGAGGACATAGTGACATAGAGTGAAACTACTGGTAACTGAGACCAGGATTGTGGGTTTGTGAGGACATATCGACACAGAGTGAAACTACTAGTGACTGAGCACAGAATTGTGGGTTTGTGAGGACATAGTGACACAGAGTGAAACTACTAGTGACTGAGTCCAGGATTGTGGGTGTGGGAGGACATAGTGACACAGAGTGAAACTACTAGTGACTGAGTCCAGGATTGTGGGTTTGTGAGGACATAGTGACACAGAGTGAAACTACTTGTGACTGAGTCCAGGATTGTGGGTGTGGGAGGACATAGTGACACACAGTGAAACTACTAGTGACTGAGTCCAGGATTGTGGGTGTGGGAGGACATAGTGACACACAGTGAAACTACTAGTGACTGAGTCCAGGATTGTGGGTTTGTGAGGACATAGTGACACAGAGTGAAACTACTTGTGACTGAGTCCAGGATTGTGGGTGTGGGAGGACATAGTGACACACAGTGAAACTACTAGTGACTGAGTCCAGGATTGTGGGTTTGTGAGGACATAGTGACACAGAGTGAAACTACTAGTGACTGAGTCCAGGATTGTGGGTTTGTGAGGACATAGTGACACAGAGTGAAACTACTAGTGACTGAGTCCAGGATTGTGGGTTTGTGAGGACATAGTGACACAGAGTGAAACTACTAGTGACTGAGTCCAGGATTGTGGGTTTGTGAGGACATAGTGACACAGAGTGAAACTACTAGTGACTGAGTCCAGGATTGTGGGTTTGTGAGGACATAGTGACACAGAGTGAAACTACTAGTGACTGAGCACAGAATTGTGGGTTTGTGAGGACATAGTGACACACAGTGAAACTACTAGTGACTGAGCACAGAATTGTGGGTTTGTGAGGACATAGTGACACAGAGTGAAACTACTAGTGACTGAGTCCAGGATTGTGGGTTTGTGAGGACATAGTGACACAGAGTGAAACTACTAGTGACTGAGTCCAGGATTGTGGGTTTGTGAGGACATAGTGACACAGAGAGAAACTACTAGTGACTGAGACCAGGATTGTGGTTTTGTGAGGACATAGTGACACACAGTGAAACTACTAGTGACTGAGTCCAGGATTGTGGGTTTGTGAGGACATAGTGACACAGAGTGAAACTACTAGTGACTGAGACCAGGATTGTGGGTTTGTGAGGACATAGTGACACAGAGAGAAACTACTAGTGACTGATCCCACGATTGTGGGTTTGTGAGGACATAGTGACATAGAGTGAAACTACTAGTGACTGAGTCCAGGATTGTGGGTTTGTGAGGACATAGTGACACAGAGAGAAACTACTAGTGACTGAGTCCAGGATTGTGGGTTTGTGAGGACATAGCCACACAGAGTGAAACTACTAGTGACTGAGCACAGAATTGTGGGTTTGTGAGGACATAGTGACACAGAGTGAAACTACTAGTGACTGAGCACAGAATTGTGGGTTTGTGAGGACATAGTGACACACAGTGAAACTACTAGTGACTGAGTCCAGGATTGTGGGTTTGTGAGGACATAGTGACACAGAGTGAAACTACTAGTGACTGAGCACAGAATTGTGGGTTTGTGAGGACATAGTGACACAGAGTGAAACTACTAGTGACTGAGCACAGAATTGTGGGTTTGTGAGGACATAGTGACACAGAGTGAAACTACTAGTGACTGAGTCCAGGATTGTGGGTTTGTGAGGACATAGTGACATAGAGTGAAACTACTAGTGACTGAGTCCAGGATTTAGGTTTGTGAGGACATAGTGACATAGAGTGAAACTACTAGTGACTGAGTCCAGGATTGTGGGTTTGTGAGGACATAGTGACACAGAGTGAAACTACTAGTGACTGAGTCCAGGATTGTGGGTTTGTGAGGACATAGTGACATAGAGTGAAACTACTTGTGACTGAGTCCAGGATTGTGGGTTTGTGAGGACATAGTGACATAGAGTGAAACTACTTGTGACTGAGTCCAGGATTGTGGGTTTGTGAGGACATAGCGACACAGAGTGAAACTACTAGTGACTGAGTCCAGGATTGTGGGTTTGTGAGGACATAGTGACACAGAGTGAAACTACTTGTGACTGAGCACAGAATTGTGGGTTTGTGAGGACATAGTGACACAGAGTGAAACTACTAGTGACTGAGTCCAGGATTGTGGGTTTTTGAGGACATAATGACATAGAGTGAAACTACTTGTGACTGAGTCCAGGATTGTGGGTTTGTGAGGACATAGTGACATAGAGTGAAACTACTTGTGACTGAGTCCAGGATTGTGGGTTTGTGAGGACATAGTGACACAGAGTGAAACTACTAGTGACTGAGTCCAGGATTGTGGGTTTGTGAGGACATAGTGACACAGAGTGAAACTACTAGTGACTGAGTCCAGGATTTTGGGTTTGTGAGGACATAGTGACACAGAGTGAAACTACTTGTGACTGAGTCCAGGATTGTGGGTTTGTGAGGACATAGTGACATAGAGTGAAACTACTTGTGACTGAGTCCAGGATTGTGGGTTTGTGAGGACATAGTGACACAGAGTGAAACTACTTGTGACTGAGTCCAGGATTGTGGGTTTGTGAGGACATAGTGACATAGAGTGAAACTACTTGTGACTGAGTCCAGGATTGTGGGTTTGTGAGGACGTAGTGACACAGAGTGAAACTACTTGTGACTGAGTCCAGGATTGTGGGTTTGTGAGGACATAGTGACATAGAGTGAAACTACTTGTGACTGAGTCCAGGATTGTGGGTGTGTGAGGACATAGTGACACAGAGTGAAACTACTAGTGACTGAGTCCAGGATTTTGGGTTTGTGAGGACATAGTGACACAGAGTGAAACTACTTGTGACTGAGTCCAGGATTGTGGGTTTGTGAGGACATAGTGACATAGAGTGAAACTACTAGTGACTGATCCCAGGATTATGGGTGTGTGAGGACATAGTGACACAGAGTGAAACTACTAGTGACTGATCCCAGGATTGTGGGTGTGTGAGGACGTAGTGACACAGAGTGAAACTACTAGTGACTGATCCCAGGATTATGGGTGTGTGAGGACATAGTGACACAGAGTGAAACTACTAGTGACTGATCCCGGGATTGTGGGTGTGTGAGGACATAGTGACACAGAGTGAAACTACTAGTGACTGATCCCGGGATTGTGGGTGTGTGAGGACATAGTGACACAGAGTGAAACTACTAGTGACTGATCCCGGGATTGTGGGTGTGTGAGGACGTAGT
The DNA here is from genome assembly GCA_030765065.1 of Deroplatys truncata. Classification (NCBI taxonomy): domain Eukaryota; kingdom Metazoa; phylum Arthropoda; class Insecta; order Mantodea; family Mantidae; genus Deroplatys; species Deroplatys truncata. The sequence continues at coordinate 172,525,495 of CM060985.1, forward strand.
GACACAGAGTGAAACTACTAGTGACTGATCCCAGGATTGTGGTTTTGTGAGGACATAGTGACACAGAGTGAAACTACTAGTGACTGAGTCCAGAATTGTGGGTTGGTGAGGACATAGTGACACAGAGTGAAACTACTAGTGACTGAGCACAGGATTGTGGGTTGGTGAGGACATAGTGACACAGAGTGAAACTACTAGTGACTGAGCACAGGATTGTGGATTTGTGAGGACATAGTGACACAGAGTGAAACTACTAGTGACTGAGCACAGGATTGTGGGTTTGTGAGGACATAGTGACTCAGAGTGAAACTACTAGTGACTGAGTCCAGGATTGTGGTTTTGTGAGCACATAGTGACACAGAGTGAAACTACTGGTAACTGAGACCAGGATTGTGGGTTTGTGAGGACATATCGACACAGAGTGAAACTACTAGTAACTTAGTCCAGGATTGTGGTTTTGTGAGGACATAGTGACACAGAGTGAAACTACTAGTAACTGAGTCCAGGATTGTGGGTTTGTGAGGACATAGTGACTCAGAGTGAAACTAGTACTGACTGAGTCCAGGATTGTGGGTTTGTGAGGACATAGTGACTCAGAGTGAAACTACTAGTGACTGAGTCCAGGATTGTGGTTTTGTGAGCACATAGTGACACAGAGTGAAACTACTAGTAACTGAGACCAGGATTGTGCGTTTGTGAGGACATAGTGACACACAGTGAAAATGCTAGTGACTGAGTCCAGGATTGTGGTTTTGTGAGGACATAGTGACACAGAGTGAAACTGCTAGTAACTGAGACCAGGATTGTGGGTTTGTGAGGACATAGTGACACACAGTGAAAATGCTAGTGACTGAGTCCAGGATTGTGGTTTTGTGAGCACATAGTGACACAGAGTGAAACTACTAGTAACTGAGACCAGGATTGTGGTTTTGTGAGGACATAGTGACACAGAGTGAAACTACTAGTAACTGTGACCAGGATTGTGGGTTTGTGAGGACATAGTGACACACAGTGAAAATGCTAGTGACTGAGTCCAGGATTGTGGTTTTGTGAGCACATAGTGACACACAGTGAAACTGCTAGTAACTGAGTTCAGAATTGTGGGTTTGTGAGCACATTGTGACACAGAGTGAAACTACTAGTAACTGAGTCCAGGATTGTAGTTTTGTGAGGACATAGTGACACACAGTGAAAATGCTAGTGACTGAGTCCAGGATTGTGGTTTTGTGAGGACATAGACACACACAGTGAAAATGCTAGTGACTGAGTCCAGGATTGTGGGTTTGTGAGGACATAGTGACACACAGTAAAACTACTTGTGACCGAGTCCAGGATTGTGGTTTTGTGAGGACATAGTGACACACAGTGAAAATGCTAGTGACTGAGTCCAGGATTGTGGTTTTGTGAAAACATAGTGACACAGAGTGAAACTGCTAGTAACTGAGTCCAGGATTGTGGTTTTGTGAGGACATAGTGACACAGAGTGAAAATGCTAGTGACCGAGTCCAGGATTGTGGTTTTGTGAGCTCATAGTGACACAGAGTGAAATTACTAGTGACTGAGTCCAGGATTGTGGTTTTGTGAGGACATAGTGACACACAGTGAAAATGCAAGTGACTGAGTCCAGGATTGTGGTTTTGTGAGGACATAGTGACACAGAGTGAAACTGCTAGTAACTGAGTCCAGGATTGTGGTTTTGTGAGCACATAGTGACACAGAGTGAAACTGCTAGTAACTGAGTCCAGGATTGTGGTTTTGTGAGCACATAGTGACACAGAGTGAAACTACTAGTGACTGAGTCCAGGATTGTGGTTTTGTGAGGACATAGTGACACACAGTGAAACTGCTACTGAGTGAACCCGGGAATGTTGGTTTGTGAGGACAGAGTGACACAGAGTGAAACTACTAGTGACTGAACCCACGATTGTTGGTTTGTGAGGACATAGTGACACAGAGTGAAACTACTAGTGACTGAACCCAGGATTGTTGGTTTGTGAGGACATAGTGACACAGAGTGAAACTACTAGTAACTGAACCCAGGATTGTTGGTTTGTGAGGACATAGTGACACAGAGTGAAACTACTAGTGACTGAACCCAGGATTTTTGGTTTGTGAGGACATAGTGACACAGAATGAAACTACTAGTAACTGAACCCAGGATTGTTGGTTTGTGAGGACATAGTGACACAGAGTGAAACTACTAGTGACTGAACCCAGGATTGTTGGTTTGTGAGGACATAGTGACACAGAGTGAAACTACTAGTGACTGAACCCGGGATTGTTGGTTTGTGAGGACATAGTGACACAGAGTGAAACTACTAGTGACTGAACCCAGGATTGTTGGTTTGTGAGGACATAGTGACACAGAGTGAAACTGATAGTAACTGAACCCAGGATTGTAGGTTTGTGAGGACATAGTGAAACAGGGTGAAACTGATAGTAACTGAACCCAGGATTGTTGGTTTGTGAGGACATAGTGACACAGAGTGAAACTGATAGTAACTGAACCCAGGATTGTTGGTTTGTGAGGACATAGTGACACAGGGTGAAACTGATAGTAACTGAACCCAGGATTGTAGGTTTGTGAGGACATAGTGACACAGAGTGAAACTGATAGTAACTGAACCCAGGATTGTAGGTTTGTGAGGACATAGTGACACAGAGTGAAACTGATAGTAACTGAACCCAGGATTGTTGGTTTGTGAGGACATAGTGACACAGGGTGAAACTGATAGTAACTGAACCCAGGATTGTAGGTTTGTGAGGACATAGTGACACAGAGTGAAACTGATAGTAACTGAACCCAGGATAGTTGGTTTGTGAGGACATAGTGACACAGAGTGAAACCACTAGTGACTGACATAGTGACACAGAGTGAAACTACTAGTGACTGACATAGTGACACAGAGTGAAACTACTAGTGACTGACATAGTGACACAGTATAAAACTACTAGTAACTGACATAGTGACACAGAGTGAAACTACTAGTGACTGACATAGTGACACAGAGTAAAACTACTAGTAACTGACATAGTGACACAGAGTGAAACTACTAGTGACTGACATAGTGACACAGAGTAAAACTACTAGTAACTGACATAGTGACACAGAGTGAAACTACTAGTAACTGACATAGTGACACAGAGTAAAACTACTAGTAACTGACATAGTGACACAGAGTGAAACTACTAGTAACTGACATAGTGACACAGAGTAAAACTACTAGTGACTGACATAGTGACACAGAGTGAAACTACTAGTAACTGACATAGTGACACAGAGTGAAACTACTAGTGACTGATCCCAGGATTGTGGGTTTGTGAGGGCATAGTTAGAGGGAAACTGCAATTGACTGATTCTAGGATTGTGGATTTGTGAGGACATAGTGACACAGAGTGAAACTACTAGTGACTGACATAGTGACACAGAGTGAAACTACTAGTGACTGATCCCAGGATTGTGGGTTTGTGAGGGCATAGTTAGAGTGAAACTGCAATTGACTTAGTCCAGGATTGTGGGTTTGTGAGGACATAGTGAAACTACTAGTGACTGATCACAGGATTGTGGGTTTGTGAGGACATAGTTAGAGTGAAGCTGCAATTGACTGAGTCCAGGATTATGGGTTTGTGAGGACATAGAGACACAGAGTGAAACTACTAGTGACTGAGTCCAGGATTGTGGGTTTGTGAGGACATAGTGACACAGAGAGAAACTACTAGTGACTGAGGACAGAATTGTGAGTTTGTGAGGACATAGTGACATAGAGTGAAACTACTAGTGACTGAGTCCAGGATTGTGGGTTGGTGAGGACATAGTGACACAGAGTGAAACTACTAGTGACTGAGTCCCGGATTGTGGGTTGGTGAGGACATAGTGACATAGAGTGAAACTACTAGTGACTGAGCATAGGATTGTGGGTTGGTGAGGACATAGTGACATAGAGTGAAACTACTAGTGACTGAGTCCAGGATTGTGGGTTGGTGAGGACATAGTGACACAGAGTGAAACTACTAGTGACTGACATAGTGACACAGAGTGAAACTACTAGTGACTGATCCCAGGATTGTGGATTTGTGAGGGCATGGTTAGAGGGAAACTGCAATTGACCGAGTCCAGGATTGTGGGTTGGTGAGGACATAGTGACACAGAGTGAAACTACTAGTGACTGATTCCAGGATTGTGGGCTGGTGAGGACATAGTGACATAGAGTGAAACTACTAGTGTCTGAGCACAGGAATGTGGGTTGGTGAGGACATAGTGACACAGAGTGAAACTACTAGTGACTGATCCCAGGATTGTGGGTGTGTGAGGACATAGTGACACAGAGTGAAACTACTAGTGACTGAGCACAGGATTGTGGGTGTGTGAGGACATAGTGACATATAGTGAAACTACTAGTGACTGATCCCAGGATTGTGGGTGTGTGAGGACATAGTGACACAGAGTGAAACTAGTAGTGACTGAGCACAGAATTGTGGGTTTGTGAGGACATAGTGACACAGAGTGAAACTACTAGTGACTGAGTCCAGGATTGTGGGTTTGTGAGGACATAGTGACATAGAGTGAAACTACTTGTGACTGATCCCAGGATTGTGGGTGTGTGAGGACATAGTGACACAGAGTGAAACTCCTAGTGACTGATCCCAGGATTATGGGTTGGTGAGGACATAGTGACACAGAGTGAAACTACTAGTGACTGAGTCCAGAATTGTGGGTTGGTGAGGACATAGTGACACAGAGTGAAACTACCAGTAATTGAGTCCAGGATTGTGGGTTGGTGAGGATATAGTGACACAGAGTGAAACTACTAGTGACTGAGCACAGGATTGTGGGTTGGTGAGGACATAGTGACATAGAGTGAAACTACTAGTGACTGAGCACATGATTGTGGATTTGTGAGGACATAGTGACACAGACTGAAACTACTAGTGACTGAGTCCAGGATTGTGGGTTTGTGAGGACATAGTGACACAGACTGAAACTACTAGTGACTGACTACAGGATTGTGGGTTTGTGAGGACATAGTGACTCAGAGTGAAACTACTTGTAACTGAGTCCAGGATTGTGGGTTTGTGAGGACATAGTGACACAGACTGAAACTACTAGTGACTGAGTCCAGGATTGTGGGTTTGTGAGGACATAGTGACACAGAGTGAAACTACTAGTGACTGAGCACAGGATTGTGGATTTGTGAGGACATAGTGACATAGAGTGAAACTACTAGTGACTGAGTCCAGGATTGTGGATTTGTGAGGACATAGTGACACAGAGTGAAACTACCAGTGACTGAGTCCTGGATTGTGGGTTTGTGAGGACATAGAGACATAGAGTGAAACTACTAGTGACTGAGCACAGGATTGTGGATTTGTGAGGACATAGTGACACAGAGTGAAACTACTAGTGACTGAGTCCAGGTTTGTGGATTTGTGAGGACATAGTGACACAGATAGAAACTACTAGTGACTGAGTCCAGGATTGTGGGTTTGTGAGGACATAGTGACACAGAGTGAAACTACTTGTGACTGATCCCAGATTGTGGGTTTGTGAGGACATAGCGACACAGAGTGATACTACTGGTGACTGATCCCAGGATTGTGGGTTTGTGAGGACACAGTGACACAGACTGAAACTACTAGTGACTGAGTCCAGGATTGTGGGTTTGTGAGGACATAGTGACACAGACTGAAACTACTAGTGACTGAGTCCAGGATTGTGGGTTTCTGAGGACATAGCGACACAGAGTTAAACTTCTTGTAACTGAGTCCAGGATTGTGGGTTTGTGAGGACATAGCGACACAGACTGAAACTACTAGTGACTGAGTCCAGGATTGTGGGTTTGTGAGGACATAGTGACACAGACTGAAACTACTTGTAACTGAGTCCAGGATTGTGGGTTTGTGAGGACATAGTGACACAGAGTGAAACTACTAGTGACTGATCCCAGGATTGTGGGTGTGTGAGGACATGGTGACACAGAGTGAAACTACTAGTGACTGAGTGCAGGATTGTGGGTTTGTGAGGACATAGCGACACAGACTGAAACTAGTAGTGACTGAGTCCAGGATTGTGGGTTTGTGAGGACATAGTGTCTCAGAGTGAAACTACTAGGGACTGATCCCAGGATTGTGGGTTATTGAGGACATAGTGACACAGAGTGAAACTACTAGTAACTGAGAACAGGATTGTTGGTTTGTGAGGACATAGTGACACACAGTGAAACTACTAGTGACTGATCCCAGATTGTGTGTTTGTGAGGACATGTTGACTCAGAGTGAAACTACTAGTAACTGATCCCAGATTGTGGGTTAGTGAGGACATAGTGACATAGAGTGAAACTACTAGTAACTGATCCCAGGATTGTGGGTTTGTGAGGACATAGTGACATAGAGTGAAACTACTAGTAACTGATCCCAGATTGTGGGTTTGTGAGGACATACTGACACAGAGTGAAACTACTAGTAACTGATCCCAGATTGTGGGTTTGTGAGGACATACTGACACAGAGTGAAACTACTAGTAACTGATCCCAGATTGTTGGTTTGTGAGAACATAGTAACACAGAGTGAAACTACTAGTAACTGATCCCAGATTGTGGTTTTTTGAGGACATAGTGACACACAGTGAAACTGCTAGTGAGTGAACCCGGGATTGTTGCTTTGTGAGGACATAGTGAAACAGAGTGAAACTACTAGTGACTGAACCCAGGATTGTTGGTTTGTGAGGACATAGTGACACAGAGTGAAACTACTAGTGACTGAACCCAGGATTGTTGGTTTGTGAGGACATAGTGACACAGAGTGAAACTGATAGTAACTGAACCCAGGATTGTAGGTTTGTGAGGACATAGTGACACAGAGTGAAACTGATAGTAACTGAGTCCAGGATTGTTGGTTTGTGAGGACATAGTGACACAGAGTGAAACTACTAGTGACTGAGTCCAGGATTGTGGTTTTGTGAGCACATAGTGACACAGAGTGAAACTACTAGTAACTGAGACCAGGATTGTGCGTTTGTGAGGACATAGTGACACACAGTGAAAATGCTAGTGACTGAGTCCAGGATTGTGGTTTTGTGAGGACATAGTGACACAGAGTGAAACTGCTAGTAACTGAGACCAGGATTGTGGGTTTGTGAGGACATAGTGACACACAGTGAAAATGCTAGTGACTGAGTCCAGGATTGTGGTTTTGTGAGCACATAGTGACACAGAGTGAAACTACTAGTAACTGAGACCAGGATTGTGGTTTTGTGAGGACATAGTGACACAGAGTGAAACTACTAGTAACTGTGACCAGGATTGTGGGTTTGTGAGGACATAGTGACACACAGTGAAAATGCTAGTGACTGAGTCCAGGATTGTGGTTTTGTGAGCACATAGTGACACACAGTGAAACTGCTAGTAACTGAGTTCAGAATTGTGGGTTTGTGAGCACATTGTGACACAGAGTGAAACTACTAGTAACTGAGTCCAGGATTGTAGTTTTGTGAGGACATAGTGACACACAGTGAAAATGCTAGTGACTGAGTCCAGGATTGTGGTTTTGTGAGGACATAGAGACACACAGTGAAAATGCTAGTGACTGAGTCCAGGATTGTGGGTTTGTGAGGACATAGTGACACACAGTAAAACTACTTGTGACCGAGTCCAGGATTGTGGTTTTGTGAGGACATAGTGACACACAGTGAAAATGCTAGTGACTGAGTCCAGGATTGTGGTTTTGTGAAAACATAGTGACACAGAGTGAAACTGCTAGTAACTGAGTCCAGGATTGTGGTTTTGTGAGGACATAGTGACACAGAGTGAAAATGCTAGTGACCGAGTCCAGGATTGTGGTTTTGTGAGCTCATAGTGACACAGAGTGAAATTACTAGTGACTGAGTCCAGGATTGTGGTTTTGTGAGGACATAGTGACACACAGTGAAAATGCAAGTGACTGAGTCCAGGATTGTGGTTTTGTGAGGACATAGTGACACACAGTGAAACTGCTACTGAGTGAACCCGGGATTGTTGGTTTGTGAGGACAGAGTGACACAGAGTGAAACTACTAGTGACTGAACCCAGGATTGTTGGTTTGTGAGGACATAGTGACACAGAGTGAAACTACTAGTGACTGAACCCAGGATTGTTGGTTTGTGAGGACATAGTGACACAGAGTGAAACTACTAGTAACTGAACCCAGGATTGTTGGTTTGTGAGGACATAGTGACACAGAGTGAAACTACTAGTGACTGAACCCAGGATTGTGGGTTTGTGAGGACATAGTGACATAGAGTGAAACTACTTGTGACTGAGTCCAGGATTGTTGGTTTGTGAGGACATAGTGACACAGAGTGAAACTACTAGTGACTGAACCCAGGATTGTTGGTTTGTGAGGACATAGTGACACAGAGTGAAACTACTTGTGACTGAACCCGGGATTGTTGGTTTGTGAGGACATAGTGACACAGAGTGAAACTACTAGTGACTGAACCCAGGATTGTTGGTTTGTGAGGACATAGTGACACAGAGTGAAACTGATAGTAACTGAACCCAGGATTGTAGGTTTGTGAGGACATAGTGACACAGGGTGAAACTGATAGTAACTGAGTCCAGGATTGTTGGTTTGTGAGGACATAGTGACACAGAGTGAAACCACTAGTGACTGACATAGTGACACAGAGTGAAACTACTAGTGACTGACATAGTGACACAGAGTGAAACTACTAGTGACTGACATAGTGACACAGAGTAAAACTACTAGTAACTGACATAGTGACACAGAGTGAAACTACTAGTGACTGATCCCAGGATTGCGGGTTTGTGAGGGCATAGTTAGAGGGAAACTGCAATTGACTGAGTCCAGGATTGTGGGTTTGTGAGGACATAGTGACACAGAGTGAAACTACTAGTGACTGACATAGTGACACAGAGTGAAACTACTAGTGACTGATCCCAGGATTGTGGGTTTGTGAGGGCATAGGTAGAGTGAAACTGCAATTGACTTAGTCCAGGATTGTGGGTTTGTGTGGACATAGTGAAACTACTAGTGACTGATCACAGGATTGTGGGTTTGTGAGGACATAGTTAGAGTGAAGCTGCAATTGACTGAGTCCAGGATTGTGGGTTTGTGAGGACATAGTGACACAGAGTGAAACTACTAGTGACTGAGTCCAGGATTGTGGGTTTGTGAGGAAATAGTGACACAGAGAGAAACTACTAGTGACTGAGCACAGAATTGTGGGTTTGGGAGGACATAGTGACATAGAGTGAAACTACTAGTGACTGAGTCCAGGATTGTGGGTTGGTGAGGACATAGTGACACAGAGTGAAACTACTAGAGACTGAGTCCCGGATTGTGGGTTGGTGAGGACATAGTGACATAGAGTGAAACTACTAGTGACTGAGCATAGGATTGTGGGTTGGTGAGGACATAGTGACATAGAGTGAAACTACTAGTGACTGAGTCCAGGATTGTGGGTTGGTGAGGACATAGTGACACAGAGTGAAACTACTAGTGACTGACATAGTGACACAGAGTGAAACTACTAGTGACTGATCCCAGGATTGTGGATTTGTGAGGGCATGGTTAGAGGGAAACTGCAATTGACCGAGTCCAGGATTGTGGGTTGGTGAGGACATAGTGACACAGAGTGAAACTACTAGTGACTGATTCCAGGATTGTGGGCTGGTGAGGACATAGTGACAGAGAGTGAAACTACTAGTGTCTGAGCACAGGAATGTGGGTTGGTGAGGACATAGTGACACAGAGTGAAACTACTAGTGACTGAGTCCAGGACTTTGGGTTTGTGAGGACATAGTGACATAGAGTGAAACTACTAGTGACTGATCCCAGGATTGTGGGTGTGTGAGGACATAGTGACACAGAGTGAAACTACTAGTGACTGAGCACAGGATTGTGGGTGTGTGAGGACATAGTGACATATAGTGAAACTACTAGTGACTGATCCCAGGGTTGTGGGTGTGTGAGGACATAGTGACACAGAGTGAAACTAGTAGTGACTGAGCACAGAATTGTGGCTTTGTGAGGACATAGTGACACAGAGTGAAACTACTTGTGACTGAGTCCAGGATTGTGGGTTTGTGAGGACATAGTGACATAGAGTGAAACTACTAGTGACTGATCCCAGGATTGTGGGTGTGTGAGGACATAGTGACACAGAGTGAAACTACTAGTGACTGATCCCAGGATTGTGGGAGTGTGAGGACATAGTGACACAGAGTGAAACTACTAGTGACTGATCCCAGGATTGTGGTTTTGTGAGGACATAGTGACTCAGAGTGAAACTACTAGTGACTGATCCCAGGATTGTGGGTGTGTGAGGACATAGTGACACAGAGTGAAACTACTAGTGACTGATCCCAGGATTGTGGGAGTGTGAGGACATAGTGACACAGAGTGAAACTACTAGTGACTGATCCCAGGATTGTGGTTTTGTGAGGACATAGTGACTCAGAGTGAAACTACTAGTGACTGATCCCAGGATTGTGGGTGTGTGAGGACATAGTGACACAGAGTGAAACTACTAGTGACTGATCCCAGGATTGTGGGAGTGTGAGGACATAGTGACACAGAGTGAAACTACTAGTGACTGATCCCAGGATTGTGGTTTTGTGAGGACATAGTGACACAGAGTGAAACTACTAGTGACTGATCCCAGGATTGTGGGTGTGTGAGGACATAGTGGCACAGAGTGAAACTACTAGTGACTGATCCCAGGATTGTGGTTTTGTGAGGACATAGTGACACAGAGTGAAACTACTAGTGACTGAGTCCAGGTTTGTGGATTTGTGAGGACATAGTGACACAGAGTGAAACTACTAGTGACTGAGCACAGGATTGTGGATTTGTGAGGACATAGTGACACAGAGTGAAACTACTAGTGACTGATCCCAGGATTGTGGATTTGTGAGGACATAGCGACACAGACTGAAACTACTAGTGACTGAGTCCAGGATTGTGGGTTTGTGAGGACATAGTGACTCAGAGTGAAACTACTAGGCACTGATCCCAGGATTGTGGGTTATTGAGGACATAGTGACACAGAGTGAAACTACTAGTAACTGAGAACAGGATTGTTGGTTTGTGAGGACATAGTGACACAGAGTGAAACTACTAGTGACTGATCCCAGGATTGTGGGTGTGTGAGGACATAGTGACACAGAGTGAAACTACTAGTAACTGAGCACAGGATTGTTGGTTTTTAGGGACATAGTGACATAGAGTGAAACTACTAGTGAGTGATCCCAGATTGTGTGTTTGTGAGGACATGGTGACTCAGAGTGAAACTACTAGTAACTGATCCCAGATTGTGGGTTTGTGAGGACATGGTGACATAGAGTGAAACTACTAGTAACTGATCCCAGATTGTGGGTTTGTGAGGACATAGTGACATAGAGTGAAACTACTAGTAACTGATCCCAGATTGTGGGTTTGTGAGGACATAGTGACACAGAGTGAAACTACTAGTAACTGATCCCAGATTGTGGGTTTGTGAGGACATAGTGACATAGAGTGAAACTACTAGTAACTGATCCCAGATTGTGGGTTTGTGAGGACATAGTGACATAGAGTGAAACTACTAGTAACTGATCCCAGGATTGTGGGTTTGTGAGGACATAGTGACATAGAGTGAAACTACTAGTAACTGATCCCAGATTGTGGGTTTGTGAGGACATACTGACACAGAGTGAAACTACTAGTAACTGATCCCAGATTGTTGGTTTGTGAGAACATAGTAACACAGAGTAAAACTACTAGTAACTGATCCCAGATTGTGGTTTTGTGAGGACATAGTGACACACAGTGAAACTGCTAGTGAGTGAACCCGGGATTGTTGGTTTGTGAGGACATAGTGACACAGAGTGAAACTACTAGTGACTGAACCCAGGATTGTTGGTTTGTGAGGACATAGTGACACAGAGTGAAACTACTAGTGACTGAACCCAGGATTGTTGGTTTGTGAGGACATAGTGACACAGAGTGAAACTGATAGTAACTGAGTCCAGGATTGTTGGTTTGTGAGGACATAGTGACTCAGAGTGAAACTACTAGTGATTGAGTCCAGGATTGTGGTTGTGTGAGGACATAGTGACTCAGAGTGAAACTACTAGTGATTGAGTCCAGGATTGTGGTTGTGTGAGGACATAGTGACTCAGAGTGAAACTACTAGTAACTGAGTCCAGGATTGTGGTTGTGTGAGGACATAGTGACTCAGAGTGAAACTACTAGTGATTGAGTCCAGGATTGTGGTTGTGTGAGGACATAGTGACTCAGAGTGAAACTACTAGTGATTGAGTCCAGGATTGTGGTTGTGTGAGGACATAGTGACATAGAGTGAAACTACTAGTGACTGAGTCCAGGATTGTGGGTGTGTGAGGACATAGTGACTCAGAGTGAAACTACTAGTGACTGAGTCCAGGATTGTGGGTGTGTGAGGACATAGTGACATAGAGTGAAACTACTAGTGACTGAGTCCAGGATTGTGGGTGTGTGAGGACATAGTGACATAGAGTGAAACTACTAGTGACTGAGTCCAGGATTGTGGGTGTGTGAGGACATAGTGACATAGAGTGAAACTACTAGTGACTGAGTCCAGGATTGTGGGTGTGTGAGGACATAGTGACTCAGAGTGAAACTACTAGTGACTGAGTCCAGGATTGTGGGTGTGTGAGGACATAGTGACATAGAGTGAAACTACTAGTGACTGAGTCCAGGATTGTGGGTGTGTGAGGACATAGTGACATAGAGTGAAACTACTAGTGACTGAGTCCAGGATTGTGGGTGTGTGAGGACATAGTGACACAGAGTGAAACTACTAGTAACTGAGTCCAGGATTGTGGTTTTGTGAGGACATAGTGACACAGAGTGAAACTACTAGTGACTGAGTCCAGGATTGTGGGTGTGTGAGGACATAGTGACATAGAGTGAAACTACTAGTGACTGAGCACAGGATTGTGGGTGTGTGAGGACATAGTGACATAGAGTGAAACTACTAGTGATTGAGTCCAGGATTGTGGTTGTGTGAGGACATAGTGACATAGAGTGAAACTACTAGTGACTGAGCACAGGATTGTGGGTGTGTGAGGACATAGTGACTCAGAGTGAAACTACTAGTGATTGAGTCCAGGATTGTGGTTTTGTGAGGACATAGTGACACAGAGTGAAACTACTAGTGACTGAGTCGAGGATTGTGGTTTTGTGAGCACATAGTGACACAGAGTGAAACTACTAGTGACTGAGCACAGGATTGTGGATTTGTGAGGACATAGTGACATAGAGTGTAACTACTAGTGACTGAGTCCAGGATTGTGGATTTGTGAGGACATAGTGACACAGAGTGAAACTACCAGTGACTAAGTCCAGGATTGTGGGTTTGTGAGGACATAGTGACATAGAGTGAAACTACTAGTGACTGAGCACAGGATTGTGGTTTTGTGAGCACATAGTGACACAGAGTGAAACTACTAGTGACTGAGTCCAGGATTGTGGTTTTGTGAGGACATAGTGACACAGAGTGAAACTACTAGTGACTGAGCACAGGATTGTGGATTTGTGAGGACATAGTGACATAGAGTGTAACTACTAGTGACTGAGTCCAGGATTGTGGTTTTGTGAGCCCATAGTGACACAGAGTGAAACTACTAGTAACTGAGACCAGGATTATGGGTTTGTGAGGACATAGTGACACACAGTGAAAATGCTAGTGACTGAGTCCAGGATTGTGGTTTTGTGAGGACATAGTGACACAGAGTGAAACTGCTAGTAACTGAGACCAGGATTGTGGTTTTGTGAGGACATAGTGACACAGAGTGAAACTGCTAGTAACTGAGACCAGGATTGTGGTTTTGTGAGGACATAGTGACACAGAGTGAAACTACTAGTAACTGAGTCCAGGATTGTGGTTTTGTGAGCCCATAGTGACACAGAGTGAAACTACTAGTAACTGAGACCAGGATTGTGGGTTTGTGAGGACATAGTGACACAGAGTGAAACTACTAGTAACTGAGACCAGGATTGTGGGTTTGTGAGGACATAGTGACACACAGTGAAAATGCTAGTGACTGAGTCCAGGATTGTGGTTTTGTGAGCACATAGTGACACAGAGTCAAACTGCTAGTAACTGAGTCCAGGATTGTGGGTTTGTGAGGACATAGTGACATAGAGTGAAACTACTAGTAACTGAGTCCAGGATTGTAGTTTTGTGAGGACATAGTGACACACAGTGAAAATGCTAGTGACTGAGTCCAGGATTGTGGTTTTGTGAGGACATAGAGACACACAGTGAAAATGCTAGTGACTGAGTCCAGGATTGTGGGTTTGTGAGGACATAGTGACACACAGTGAAACTACTTGTGACTGAGTCCAGGATTGTGGTTTTGTGAGGACATAGTGACACACAGTGAAAATGCTAGTGACTGAGTCCAGGATTATGGTTTTGTGAGGACATAGTGACACACAGTGAAAATGCTAGTGACTGAGTCCAGGATTCTGGTTTTGTGAGCACATAGTCACACAGAGTGAAACTACTAGTGACTGAGTCCAGGATTGTGGTTTTGTGAGGACATAGTGACACACAGTGTAAATGCTAGTGACTGAGTCCAGGATTGTGGTATTGTGAGGACATAGTGACACCGAGTGAAACTGCTAGTAACTGAGTCCAGGATTGTGGTTTTGTGAGCACATAGTGACACAGAGTGAAACTGCTAGTAACTGAGTCCAGGATTGTGGTTTTGTGAGCACATAGTGACACAGAGTGAAACTACTAGTGACTGAGTCCAGGATTGTGGTTTTGTGAGGACATAGTGACACACAGTGAAACTGCTAGTGAGTGAACCCGGGATTGTTGGTTTGTGAGGACATAGTGACACAGAGTGAAACTACTAGTGAATGAACCCAGGATTGTTGGTTTGTGAGGACATAGTGACACAGAGTGAAACTGATAGTAACTGAACCCAGGATTGTAGGTTTGTGAGGACATAGTGACACAGAGTGAAACTGATAGTAACTGAGTCCAGGATTGTTGGTTTGTGAGGACATAGTGACAGAGTGAAACTACTAGTGACTGACATAGTGACACAGAGTGAAACTACTAGTGACTGACATAGTGACACAGAGTGAAACTACTAGTGACTGACATACTGACACAGAGTAAAACTACTAGAAACTGACATAGTGACACAGAGTGAAACTACTAGTGACTGATCCCAGGATTGTGGGTTTGTGGGTGCATAGTTAGAGGGAAACTGCAATTGACTGAGTCCGGGATTGTGGGTTTGTGAGGACATAGTGACACAGAGTGAAACTACTAGTGACTGACATAGTGACACAGAGTGAAACTACTAGAAACTGACATAGTGACACAGAGTGAAACTACTAGTGACTGATCCCAGGATTGTGGGTTTGTGAGGGCATAGTTAGAGGGAAACTGCAATTGACTGAGTCCAGGATTGTGGGTTTGTGAGGACATAGTGACACAGAGTGAAACTACTAGTGACTGACATAGTGACACAGAGTGAAACTACTAGTGACTGACATAGTGACAGAGAGTGAAACTACTAGTGACTGATCCCAGGATTGTGGGTTTGTGAGGGCATAGTTAGAGTGAAACTGCAATTGATTTAGTCCAGGATTGTGGGTTTGTGAGGACATAGTGAAACTACTAGTGACAGAGTCCAGGATTGCGGGTTTGTGAGGACATAGTGACACAGAGTGAAACTACTAGTGACTGAGTCCAGGATTGTGGGTTTGTGAGGACATAGTGACACAGAGAGAAACTACTAGTGACTGAGCACAGAATTGTGGGTTTGTGAGGACATAGTGACATAGAGTGAAACTACTAGTAACTGAGTCCAGGATTGTGGGTTGGTGAGGACATAGTGACACAGAGTGAAACTACTAGTGACTGAGTCCAGGATTGTGGGTTGGTGAGGACATAGTGACATAGAGTGAAACTACTAGTGACTGAGCACAGGATTGTGGGTTGGTGAGGACATAGTGACATAGAGTGAAACTACTAGTGACTGAGTCCAGGATTGTGGGTTGGTGAGGACATAGTGACACAGAGTGAAACTACTAGTGACTGACATAGTGACACAGAGTGAAACTACAAGTGACTGATCCCACGATTGTGGGTCTGTGAGGGCATAGTTAGAGGGAAACTGCAATTGACCGAGTCCAGGATTGTGGGTTGGTGAGGACATAGTGACACAGAGTGAAACTACTAGTGACTGAGTCCAGGATTGTGGGTTTGTGAGGACATAGTGACATAGAGTGAAACTACTAGTGACTGAGTCCAGAATTGTGGTTTTGTGAGGACATAGTGACATAGAGTGAAACTACTAGTGACTGAGCACAGGATTGTGGGTGTGTTAGGACATAGTGACACAGAGTGAAACTACTAGTGACTGAGCACAGGATTGTGGGTGTGTTAGGACATAGTGACATAGAGTGAAACTACTAGTGACTGAGCACAGGATTGTGGGTGTGTTAGGACATAGTGACACAGAGTGAAACTACTAGTGACTGAGCACAGGATTGTGGGTGTGTTAGGACATAGTGACATAGAGTGAAACTACTAGTGACTGAGCACAGGATTGTGGGTGTGTTAGGACATAGTGACACAGAGTGAAACTACTAGTGACTGAGCACAGGATTGTGGGTGTGTTAGGACATAGTGACATAGAGTGAAACTACTAGTGACTGAGCACAGGATTGTGGGTGTGTTAGGACATAGTGACACAGAGTGAAACTACTAGTGACTGAGCACAGGATTGTGGGTGTGTTAGGACATAGTGACATAGAGTGAAACTACTAGTGACTGAGCACAGAATTGTGGGTGTGTTAGGACATAGTGACACAGAGTGAAACTACTAGTGACTGAGCACAGGATTGTGGGTGTGTTAGGACATAGTGACACAGAGTGAAACTACTAGTGACTGATCCCACGATTGTGGGTGTGGGAGGACATAGTGACACAGAGTGAAACTACTAGTGACTGATCCCAGGATTGTGGGTGTGGGAGGACATAGTGACACAGAGTGAAACTACTAGTGACTGATCCCACGATTGTGGGTTTGTGAGGACATAGTGACATAGAGTGAAACTACTAGTGACTGATCCCACGATTGTGGGTTTGTGAGGACATAGTGACATAGAGTTAAACTACTAGTGACTGATCCCACGATTGTGGGTTTGTGAGGACATAGTGACATAGAGTGAAACTACTAGTGACTGATCCCACGATTGTGGGTTTGAGAGGACATAGTGACATAGAGTGAAACTACTAGTGACTGATCCCACGATTGTGGGTTTGTGAGGACATAGTGAAATAGAGTGAAACTACTAGTGACTGATCCCACGATTGTGGGTTTGTGAGGACATAGTGACATAGAGTGAAACTACTAGTGACTGATCCCACGATTGTGGGTTTGTGAGGACATAGTGACTCAGAGTGAAACTACTAGTGACTGATCCCAGGATTATGGGTGTGTGAGGACATAGTGACACAGAGTGAAACTACTAGTGACTGATCCCAGGATTATGGGTGTGTGAGGACATAGTGACTCAGAGTGAAACTACTAGTGACTGATCCCAGGATTATGGGTGTGTGAGGACATAGTGACTCAGAGTGATACTACTAGTGACTGATCCCACGATTGTGGGTGTGTGAGGACATAGTGACTCAGAGTGAAACTACTAGTGACTGATCCCAGGATTATGGGTGTGTGAGGACATAGTGACTCAGAGTGAAACTACTAGTGACTGATCCCAGGATTATGGGTGTGTGAGGACATAGTGACTCAGAGTGAAACTACTAGTGACTGATCCCACGATTGTGGGTGTGTGAGGACATACTGACTCAGAGTGAAACTACTAGTGACTGATCCCAGGATTATGGGTGTGTGAGGACATAGTGACTCAGAGTGAAACTACTAGTGACTGATCCCAGGATTATGGGTGTGTGAGGACATAGTGACTCAGAGTGAAACTACTAGTGACTGATCCCAGGATTATGGGTGTGTGAGGACAAAGTGACTCAGAGTGAAACTACTAGTGACTGATCCCAGGATTATGGGTGTGTGAGGACATAGTGACTCAGAGTGAAACTACTAGTGACTGATCCCAGGATTGTGGGTGTGTGAGGACATAGTGACTCAGAGTGAAACTACTAGTGACTGATCCCAGGATTATGGGTGTGTGAGGACAAAGTGACTCAGAGTGAAACTACTAGTGACTGATCCCAGGATTGTGGGTGTGTGAGGATATAGTGACTCAGAGTGAAACTACTAGTGACTGATCCCAGGATTATGGGTGTGTGAGGACATAGTGACTCAGAGTGAAACTACTAGTGACTGATCCCAGGATTATGGGTGTGTGAGGACAAAGTGACTCAGAGTGAAACTACTAGTGACTGATCCCAGGATTATGGGTGTGTGAGGACATAGTGACTCAGAGTGAAACTACTAGTGACTGATCCCAGGATTATGGGTGTGTGAGGACATAGTGACTCAGAGTGAAACTACTAGTGACTGATCCCAGGATTATGGGTGTGTGAGGACATAGTGACACAGAGTGAAACTACTAGTGACTGATCCCACGATTGTGGGTGTGTGAGGACATAGTGACTCAGAGTGAAACTACTAGTGACTGATCCCAGGATTATGGGTGTGTGAGGACATAGTGACTCAGAGTGAAACTACTAGTGACTGATCCCAGATTGTGGGTTTGTGAGGACATAGTGACACAGAGTGAAACTACTAGTAACTGATCCCAGGATTATGGGTGTGTGAGGACATAGTGACACAGAGTGAAACTACTAGTAACTGATCCCAGGATTGTTGGTTTGTGAGGACATAGTGACACAGAGTGAAACTACTAGTAACTGATCCCAGGATTGTTGGTTTGTGAGGACATAGTGACACAGAG
Organism: Deroplatys truncata; assembly: GCA_030765065.1. NCBI lineage: Eukaryota > Metazoa > Arthropoda > Insecta > Mantodea > Mantidae > Deroplatys > Deroplatys truncata. Next base: position 172,544,422 of record CM060985.1, read on the forward strand.
TGAAACTACTAGTAACTGATCCCAGATTGTGGTTTTGTGAGGACATAGTGACTCAGAGTGAAACTACTAGTAACTGATCCCAGGATTGTGGTTTTGTGAGGACATAGTGACTCAGAGTGAAACTACTAGTAACTGATCCCAGATTGTGGTTTTCTGAGGACATAGTGACTCAGAGTGAAACTACTAGTAACTGATCCCACGATTGTGGTTTTGTGAGGACATAGTGACTCAGAGTGAAACTACTAGTGATTGAGTCCAGGATTGTGGTTTTGTGAGGACATAGTGACTCAGAGTGAAACTACTAGTAACTGATCCCAGGATTGTGGTTTTGTGAGGACATAGTGACTCAGAGTGAAACTACTAGTAACTGATCCCAGATTGTGGTTTTGTGAGGACATAGTGACTCAGAGTGAAACTACTAGTAACTGATCCCACGATTGTGGTTTTGTGAGGACATAGTGACTCAGAGTGAAACTACTAGTGATTGAGTCCAGGATTGTGGTTTTGTGAGGACATAGTGACTCAGAGTGAAACTACTAGTGATTGAGTCCAGGATTGTGGTCTTGTGAGGACATAGTGAATCAGAGTGAAACTACTAGTAACTGATACCCACGATTGTGGGTGTGTGAGGACATAGTGACTCAGAGTGAAACTACTAGTGATTGAGTCCAGGATTGTGGTTTTGTGAGGACATAGTGGCACAGAGTGAAACTACTAGTGATTGAGTCCAGGATTGTGGTTTTGTGAGGACATAGTGACACAGAGTGAAACTACTAGTGATTGAGTCCAGGATTGTGGTTTTGTGAGGACATAGTGGCACAGAGTGAAACTACTAGTGATTGAGTCCAGGATTGTGGTTTTGTGAGGACATAGTGACTCAGAGTGAAACTACTATTGATTGAGTCCAGGATTGTGGTTTTGTGAGGACATAGTGGCACAGAGTGAAACTACTAGTGATTGAGTCCAGGATTGTGGTTTTGTGAGGACATAGTGGCACAGAGTGAAACTACTAGTGATTGAGTCCAGGATTGTGGTTTTCTGAGGACATAGTACACAGAGTGAAACTACTAGTGATTGAGTCCAGGATTGTGGTTTTGTGAGGACATAGTGACACAGAGTGAAACTACTAGTGATTGAGTCCAGGATTGTGGTTTTGTGAGGACATAGTGGCACAGAGTGAAACTACTAGTGATTGAGTCCAGGATTGTGGTTTTGTGAGGACATAGTGGCACAGAGTGAAACTACTAGTGATTGAGTCCAGGATTGTGGTTTTGTGAGGACATAGTGACACAGAGTGAAACTACTAGTGATTGAGTCCAGGATTGTGGTTTTGTGAGGACATAGTGACACAGAGTGAAACTACTAGTGATTGAGTCCAGCATTGTGGTTTTGTGAGGACATAGTGGCACAGAGTGAAACTACTAGTGATTGAGTCCAGGATTGTGGGTGTGTGAGGACATAGTGACACAGAGTGAAACTACTAGTGATTGAGTCCAGGATTGTGGTTGTGTGAGGACATAGTGACTCAGAGTGAAACTAGTAGTGATTGAGTCCAGGATTGTGGTTGTGTGAGGACATAGTGACTCAGAGTGAAACTACTAGTGATTGACTCCAGGATTGTGGTTGTGTGAGGACATAGTGACTCAGAGTGAAACTACTAGTGATTGAGTCCAGGATTGTGGGTGTGTGAGGACATAGTGACTCAGAGTGAAACTACTAGTGATTGAGTCCAGGATTGTGGGTGTGTGAGGACATAGTGACTCAGAGTGAAACTACTAGTGATTGAGTCCAGGATTGTGGTTGTGTGAGGACATAGTGACTCAGAGTGAAACTACTAGTGATTGAGTCCAGGATTGTGGTTGTGTGAGGACATAGTGACTCAGAGTGAAACTACTAGTGATTGAGTCCAGGATTGTGGGTGTGTGAGGACATAGTGACTCAGAGTGAAACTACTAGTGATTGAGTCCAGGATTGTGGGTGTGTGAGGACATAGTGACTCAGAGTGAAACTACTAGTGATTGAGTCCAGGATTGTGGTTGTGTGAGGACATAGTGACTCAGAGTGAAACTACTAGTGATTGAGTCCAGGATTGTGGTTGTGTGAGGACATAGTGACTCAGAGTGAAACTACTAGTGATTGAGTCCAGGATTGTGGGTGTGTGAGGACATAGTGACTCAGAGTGAAACTACTAGTGATTGAGTCCAGGATTGTGGTTGTGTGAGGACATAGTGACTCAGAGTGAAACTACTAGTGATTGAGTCCAGGATTGTGGTTGTGTGAGGACATAGTGACTCAGAGTGAAACTACTAGTGATTGAGTCCAGGATTGTGGTTGTGTGAGGACATAGTGACTCAGAGTGAAACTACTAGTAACTGAGTCCAGGATTGTGGTTGTGTGAGGACATAGTGACTCAGAGTGAAACTACTAGTGATTGAGTCCAGGATTGTGGTTGTGTGAGGACATAGTGACTCAGAGTGAAACTACTAGTGATTGAGTCCAGGATTGTGGTTGTGTGAGGACATAGTGACTCAGAGTGAAACTACTAGTGATTGAGTCCAGGATTGTGGTTGTGTGAGGACATAGTGACTCAGAGTGAAACTACTAGTAACTGAGTCCAGGATTGTGGTTGTGTGAGGACATAGTGACTCAGAGTGAAACTACTAGTGATTGAGTCCAGGATTGTGGTTGTGTGAGGACATAGTGACTCAGAGTGAAACTACTAGTGATTGAGTCCAGGATTGTGGTTGTGTGAGGACATAGTGACTCAGAGTGAAACTACTAGTGATTGAGTCCAGGATTGTGGTTGTGTGAGGACATAGTGACTCAGAGTGAAACTACTAGTAACTGAGTCCAGGATTGTGGTTGTGTGAGGACATAGTGACTCAGAGTGAAACTACTAGTAACTGAGTCCAGGATTGTGGTTGTGTGAGGACATAGTGACTCAGAGTGAAACTACTAGTGATTGAGTCCAGGATTGTGGTTGTGTGAGGACATAGTGACATAGAGTGAAACTACTAGTGACTGAGTCCAGGATTGTGGGTGTGTGAGGACATAGTGACTCAGAGTGAAACTACTAGTGACTGAGTCCAGGATTGTGGGTGTGTGAGGACATAGTGACATAGAGTGAAACTACTAGTGACTGAGTCCAGGATTGTGGGTGTGTGAGGACATAGTGACATAGAGTGAAACTACTAGTGACTGAGTCCAGGATTGTGGGTGTGTGAGGACATAGTGACATAGAGTGAAACTACTAGTGACTGAGTCCAGGATTGTGGGTGTGTGAGGACATAGTGACTCAGAGTGAAACTACTAGTGACTGAGTCCAGGATTGTGGGTGTGTGAGGACATAGTGACATAGAGTGAAACTACTAGTGACTGAGTCCAGGATTGTGGGTGTGTGAGGACATAGTGACATAGAGTGAAACTACTAGTGACTGAGTCCAGGATTGTGGGTGTGTGAGGACATAGTGACACAGAGTGAAACTACTAGTAACTGAGTCCAGGATTGTGGTTTTGTGAGGACATAGTGACACAGAGTGAAACTACTAGTGACTGAGTCCAGGATTGTGGGTGTGTGAGGACATAGTGACATAGAGTGAAACTACTAGTGACTGAGCACAGGATTGTGGGTGTGTGAGGACATAGTGACATAGAGTGAAACTACTAGTGATTGAGTCCAGGATTGTGGTTGTGTGAGGACATAGTGACATAGAGTGAAACTACTAGTGACTGAGCACAGGATTGTGGGTGTGTGAGGACATAGTGACTCAGAGTGAAACTACTAGTGATTGAGTCCAGGATTGTGGTTTTGGGAGGACATAGTGACACAGAGTGAAACTACTAGTGACTGAGTCCAGGATTGTGGTTTTGTGAGCACATAGTGACACAGAGTGAAACTACTAGTGACTGAGCACAGGATTGTGGATTTGTGAGGACATAGTGACATAGAGTGTAACTACTAGTGACTGAGTCCAGGATTGTGGATTTGTGAGGACATAGTGACACAGAGTGAAACTACCAGTGACTAAGTCCAGGATTGTGGGTTTGTGAGGACATAGTGACATAGAGTGAAACTACTAGTGACTGAGCACAGGATTGTGGTTTTGTGAGCACATAGTGACACAGAGTGAAACTACTAGTGACTGAGTCCAGGATTGTGGTTTTGTGAGGACATAGTGACACAGAGTGAAACTACTAGTGACTGAGCACAGGATTGTGGATTTGTGAGGACATAGTGACATAGAGTGTAACTACTAGTGACTGAGTCCAGGATTGTGGATTTGTGAGGACATAGTGACACAGAGTGAAACTACCAGTGACTAAGTCCAGGATTGTGGGTTTGTGAGGACATAGTGACATAGAGTGAAACTACTAGTGACTGAGCACAGGATTGTGGTTTTGTGAGCACATAGTGACACAGAGTGAAACTACTAGTGACTGAGTCCAGGATTGTGGGTGTGGGAGGACATAGTGACATAGAGTGAAACTACTAGTGACTGAGCACAGGATTGTGGTTTTGTGAGCACATAGTGACACAGAGTGAAACTACTAGTGACTGAGTCCAGGATTGTGGTTTTGTGAGCACATAGTGACACAGAGTGAAACTACTAGTGACTGAGTCCAGGATTGTGGTTTTGTGAGCACATAGTGACACAGAGTGAAACTACTAGTAACTGAGTCCAGGATTGTGGTTTTGTGAGGACATAGTGACACAGAGTGAAACTACTAGTAACTGAGTCCAGGATTGTGGTTTTGTGAGCACATAGTGACACAGAGTGAAACTACTAGTGACTGAGTCCAGGATTGTGGTTTTGTGAGGACATAGTGACACACAGTGAAACTACTAGTGACTGAGTCCAGGATTGTGGTTTTGTGAGCACATAGTGACACAGAGTGAAACTACTAGTGACTGAGTCCAGGATTGTGGTTTTGTGAGCACATAGTGACACAGAGTGAAACTACTAGTGACTGAGTCCAGGATTGTGGGTGTGGGATGACATAGTGACACAGAGTGAAACTACTTGTGACTGAGTCCAGGATTGTGGTTTTGTGAGCACATAGTGACACAGAGTGAAACTACTAGTGACTGAGTCCAGGATTGTGGTTTTGTGAGCACATAGTGACACAGAGTGAAACTACTAGTGACTGAGTCCAGGATTGTGGGTGTGGGAGGACATAGTGACACAGAGTGAAACTACTAGTGACTGAGTCCAGGATTGTGGTTTTGTGAGCACATAGTGACACAGAGTGAAACTACTAGTGACTGAGTCCAGGATTGTGGGTTTGTGAGCACATAGTGACACAGAGTGAAACTACTAGTGACTGAGCACAGGATTGTGGGTTTGTGAGGACATAGTGACACAGAGTGAAACTACTTGTGACTGAGTCCAGGATTGTGGTTTTGTGAGCACATAGTGACACAGAGTGAAACTACTAGTGACTGAGTCCAGGATTGTGGGTGTGGGAGGACATAGTGACACAGAGTGAAACTACTAGTGACTGAGCACAGGATTGCGGGTTTGTGAGGACATAGTGACATAGAGTGAAACTACTGGTAACTGAGACCAGGATTGTGGGTTTGTGAGGACATATCGACACAGAGTGAAACTACTAGTGACTGAGCACAGAATTGTGGGTTTGTGAGGACATAGTGACACAGAGTGAAACTACTAGTGACTGAGTCCAGGATTGTGGGTGTGGGAGGACATAGTGACACAGAGTGAAACTACTAGTGACTGAGTCCAGGATTGTGGGTTTGTGAGGACATAGTGACACAGAGTGAAACTACTTGTGACTGAGTCCAGGATTGTGGGTGTGGGAGGACATAGTGACACACAGTGAAACTACTAGTGACTGAGTCCAGGATTGTGGGTGTGGGAGGACATAGTGACACACAGTGAAACTACTAGTGACTGAGTCCAGGATTGTGGGTTTGTGAGGACATAGTGACACAGAGTGAAACTACTTGTGACTGAGTCCAGGATTGTGGGTGTGGGAGGACATAGTGACACACAGTGAAACTACTAGTGACTGAGTCCAGGATTGTGGGTTTGTGAGGACATAGTGACACAGAGTGAAACTACTAGTGACTGAGTCCAGGATTGTGGGTTTGTGAGGACATAGTGACACAGAGTGAAACTACTAGTGACTGAGTCCAGGATTGTGGGTTTGTGAGGACATAGTGACACAGAGTGAAACTACTAGTGACTGAGTCCAGGATTGTGGGTTTGTGAGGACATAGTGACACAGAGTGAAACTACTAGTGACTGAGTCCAGGATTGTGGGTTTGTGAGGACATAGTGACACAGAGTGAAACTACTAGTGACTGAGCACAGAATTGTGGGTTTGTGAGGACATAGTGACACACAGTGAAACTACTAGTGACTGAGCACAGAATTGTGGGTTTGTGAGGACATAGTGACACAGAGTGAAACTACTAGTGACTGAGTCCAGGATTGTGGGTTTGTGAGGACATAGTGACACAGAGTGAAACTACTAGTGACTGAGTCCAGGATTGTGGGTTTGTGAGGACATAGTGACACAGAGAGAAACTACTAGTGACTGAGACCAGGATTGTGGTTTTGTGAGGACATAGTGACACACAGTGAAACTACTAGTGACTGAGTCCAGGATTGTGGGTTTGTGAGGACATAGTGACACAGAGTGAAACTACTAGTGACTGAGACCAGGATTGTGGGTTTGTGAGGACATAGTGACACAGAGAGAAACTACTAGTGACTGATCCCACGATTGTGGGTTTGTGAGGACATAGTGACATAGAGTGAAACTACTAGTGACTGAGTCCAGGATTGTGGGTTTGTGAGGACATAGTGACACAGAGAGAAACTACTAGTGACTGAGTCCAGGATTGTGGGTTTGTGAGGACATAGCCACACAGAGTGAAACTACTAGTGACTGAGCACAGAATTGTGGGTTTGTGAGGACATAGTGACACAGAGTGAAACTACTAGTGACTGAGCACAGAATTGTGGGTTTGTGAGGACATAGTGACACACAGTGAAACTACTAGTGACTGAGTCCAGGATTGTGGGTTTGTGAGGACATAGTGACACAGAGTGAAACTACTAGTGACTGAGCACAGAATTGTGGGTTTGTGAGGACATAGTGACACAGAGTGAAACTACTAGTGACTGAGCACAGAATTGTGGGTTTGTGAGGACATAGTGACACAGAGTGAAACTACTAGTGACTGAGTCCAGGATTGTGGGTTTGTGAGGACATAGTGACATAGAGTGAAACTACTAGTGACTGAGTCCAGGATTTAGGTTTGTGAGGACATAGTGACATAGAGTGAAACTACTAGTGACTGAGTCCAGGATTGTGGGTTTGTGAGGACATAGTGACACAGAGTGAAACTACTAGTGACTGAGTCCAGGATTGTGGGTTTGTGAGGACATAGTGACATAGAGTGAAACTACTTGTGACTGAGTCCAGGATTGTGGGTTTGTGAGGACATAGTGACATAGAGTGAAACTACTTGTGACTGAGTCCAGGATTGTGGGTTTGTGAGGACATAGCGACACAGAGTGAAACTACTAGTGACTGAGTCCAGGATTGTGGGTTTGTGAGGACATAGTGACACAGAGTGAAACTACTTGTGACTGAGCACAGAATTGTGGGTTTGTGAGGACATAGTGACACAGAGTGAAACTACTAGTGACTGAGTCCAGGATTGTGGGTTTTTGAGGACATAATGACATAGAGTGAAACTACTTGTGACTGAGTCCAGGATTGTGGGTTTGTGAGGACATAGTGACATAGAGTGAAACTACTTGTGACTGAGTCCAGGATTGTGGGTTTGTGAGGACATAGTGACACAGAGTGAAACTACTAGTGACTGAGTCCAGGATTGTGGGTTTGTGAGGACATAGTGACACAGAGTGAAACTACTAGTGACTGAGTCCAGGATTTTGGGTTTGTGAGGACATAGTGACACAGAGTGAAACTACTTGTGACTGAGTCCAGGATTGTGGGTTTGTGAGGACATAGTGACATAGAGTGAAACTACTTGTGACTGAGTCCAGGATTGTGGGTTTGTGAGGACATAGTGACACAGAGTGAAACTACTTGTGACTGAGTCCAGGATTGTGGGTTTGTGAGGACATAGTGACATAGAGTGAAACTACTTGTGACTGAGTCCAGGATTGTGGGTTTGTGAGGACGTAGTGACACAGAGTGAAACTACTTGTGACTGAGTCCAGGATTGTGGGTTTGTGAGGACATAGTGACATAGAGTGAAACTACTTGTGACTGAGTCCAGGATTGTGGGTGTGTGAGGACATAGTGACACAGAGTGAAACTACTAGTGACTGAGTCCAGGATTTTGGGTTTGTGAGGACATAGTGACACAGAGTGAAACTACTTGTGACTGAGTCCAGGATTGTGGGTTTGTGAGGACATAGTGACATAGAGTGAAACTACTAGTGACTGATCCCAGGATTATGGGTGTGTGAGGACATAGTGACACAGAGTGAAACTACTAGTGACTGATCCCAGGATTGTGGGTGTGTGAGGACGTAGTGACACAGAGTGAAACTACTAGTGACTGATCCCAGGATTATGGGTGTGTGAGGACATAGTGACACAGAGTGAAACTACTAGTGACTGATCCCGGGATTGTGGGTGTGTGAGGACATAGTGACACAGAGTGAAACTACTAGTGACTGATCCCGGGATTGTGGGTGTGTGAGGACATAGTGACACAGAGTGAAACTACTAGTGACTGATCCCGGGATTGTGGGTGTGTGAGGACGTAGTGACACAGAGTGAAACTACTAGTGACTGATCCCAGGATTGTGGTTTTGTGAGGACATAGTGACACAGAGTGAAACTACTAGTGACTGAGTCCAGAATTGTGGGTTGGTGAGGACATAGTGACACAGAGTGAAACTACTAGTGACTGAGCACAGGATTGTGGGTTGGTGAGGACATAGTGACACAGAGTGAAACTACTAGTGACTGAGCACAGGATTGTGGATTTGTGAGGACATAGTGACACAGAGTGAAACTACTAGTGACTGAGCACAGGATTGTGGATTTGTGAGGACATAGTGACTCAGAGTGAAACTACTAGTGATTGAGCACAGGATTGTGGGTTTGTGAGGACATAGTGACACAGAGTGAAACTACTAGTGACTGAGCACAGGATTGTGGATTTGTGAGGACATAGTGACTCAGAGTGAAACTACTAGTGACTGAGCACAGGATTGTGGATTTGTGAGGACATAGTGACACAGAGTGAAACTACTAGTGACTGAGCACAGGATTGTGGATTTGTGAGGACATAGTGACACAGAGTGAAACTACTAGTGACTGAGCACAGGATTGTGGGTTTGTGAGGACATAGTGACTCAGAGTGAAACTACTAGTGACTGAGTCCAGGATTGTGGTTTTGTGAGCACATAGTGACACAGAGTGAAACTACTGGTAACTGAGACCAGGATTGTGGGTTTGTGAGGACATATCGACACAGAGTGAAACTACTAGTAACTTAGTCCAGGATTGTGGTTTTGTGAGGACATAGTGACACAGAGTGAAACTACTAGTAACTGAGTCCAGGATTGTGGGTTTGTGAGGACATAGTGACTCAGAGTGAAACTAGTACTGACTGAGTCCAGGATTGTGGGTTTGTGAGGACATAGTGACTCAGAGTGAAACTACTAGTGACTGAGTCCAGGATTGTGGTTTTGTGAGCACATAGTGACACAGAGTGAAACTACTAGTAACTGAGACCAGGATTGTGCGTTTGTGAGGACATAGTGACACACAGTGAAAATGCTAGTGACTGAGTCCAGGATTGTGGTTTTGTGAGGACATAGTGACACAGAGTGAAACTGCTAGTAACTGAGACCAGGATTGTGGGTTTGTGAGGACATAGTGACACACAGTGAAAATGCTAGTGACTGAGTCCAGGATTGTGGTTTTGTGAGCACATAGTGACACAGAGTGAAACTACTAGTAACTGAGACCAGGATTGTGGTTTTGTGAGGACATAGTGACACAGAGTGAAACTACTAGTAACTGTGACCAGGATTGTGGGTTTGTGAGGACATAGTGACACACAGTGAAAATGCTAGTGACTGAGTCCAGGATTGTGGTTTTGTGAGCACATAGTGACACACAGTGAAACTGCTAGTAACTGAGTTCAGAATTGTGGGTTTGTGAGCACATTGTGACACAGAGTGAAACTACTAGTAACTGAGTCCAGGATTGTAGTTTTGTGAGGACATAGTGACACACAGTGAAAATGCTAGTGACTGAGTCCAGGATTGTGGTTTTGTGAGGACATAGACACACACAGTGAAAATGCTAGTGACTGAGTCCAGGATTGTGGGTTTGTGAGGACATAGTGACACACAGTAAAACTACTTGTGACCGAGTCCAGGATTGTGGTTTTGTGAGGACATAGTGACACACAGTGAAAATGCTAGTGACTGAGTCCAGGATTGTGGTTTTGTGAAAACATAGTGACACAGAGTGAAACTGCTAGTAACTGAGTCCAGGATTGTGGTTTTGTGAGGACATAGTGACACAGAGTGAAAATGCTAGTGACCGAGTCCAGGATTGTGGTTTTGTGAGCTCATAGTGACACAGAGTGAAATTACTAGTGACTGAGTCCAGGATTGTGGTTTTGTGAGGACATAGTGACACACAGTGAAAATGCAAGTGACTGAGTCCAGGATTGTGGTTTTGTGAGGACATAGTGACACAGAGTGAAACTGCTAGTAACTGAGTCCAGGATTGTGGTTTTGTGAGCACATAGTGACACAGAGTGAAACTGCTAGTAACTGAGTCCAGGATTGTGGTTTTGTGAGCACATAGTGACACAGAGTGAAACTACTAGTGACTGAGTCCAGGATTGTGGTTTTGTGAGGACATAGTGACACACAGTGAAACTGCTACTGAGTGAACCCGGGAATGTTGGTTTGTGAGGACAGAGTGACACAGAGTGAAACTACTAGTGACTGAACCCACGATTGTTGGTTTGTGAGGACATAGTGACACAGAGTGAAACTACTAGTGACTGAACCCAGGATTGTTGGTTTGTGAGGACATAGTGACACAGAGTGAAACTACTAGTAACTGAACCCAGGATTGTTGGTTTGTGAGGACATAGTGACACAGAGTGAAACTACTAGTGACTGAACCCAGGATTTTTGGTTTGTGAGGACATAGTGACACAGAATGAAACTACTAGTAACTGAACCCAGGATTGTTGGTTTGTGAGGACATAGTGACACAGAGTGAAACTACTAGTGACTGAACCCAGGATTGTTGGTTTGTGAGGACATAGTGACACAGAGTGAAACTACTAGTGACTGAACCCGGGATTGTTGGTTTGTGAGGACATAGTGACACAGAGTGAAACTACTAGTGACTGAACCCAGGATTGTTGGTTTGTGAGGACATAGTGACACAGAGTGAAACTGATAGTAACTGAACCCAGGATTGTAGGTTTGTGAGGACATAGTGAAACAGGGTGAAACTGATAGTAACTGAACCCAGGATTGTTGGTTTGTGAGGACATAGTGACACAGAGTGAAACTGATAGTAACTGAACCCAGGATTGTTGGTTTGTGAGGACATAGTGACACAGGGTGAAACTGATAGTAACTGAACCCAGGATTGTAGGTTTGTGAGGACATAGTGACACAGAGTGAAACTGATAGTAACTGAACCCAGGATTGTAGGTTTGTGAGGACATAGTGACACAGAGTGAAACTGATAGTAACTGAACCCAGGATTGTTGGTTTGTGAGGACATAGTGACACAGGGTGAAACTGATAGTAACTGAACCCAGGATTGTAGGTTTGTGAGGACATAGTGACACAGAGTGAAACTGATAGTAACTGAACCCAGGATAGTTGGTTTGTGAGGACATAGTGACACAGAGTGAAACCACTAGTGACTGACATAGTGACACAGAGTGAAACTACTAGTGACTGACATAGTGACACAGAGTGAAACTACTAGTGACTGACATAGTGACACAGTATAAAACTACTAGTAACTGACATAGTGACACAGAGTGAAACTACTAGTGACTGACATAGTGACACAGAGTAAAACTACTAGTAACTGACATAGTGACACAGAGTGAAACTACTAGTGACTGACATAGTGACACAGAGTAAAACTACTAGTAACTGACATAGTGACACAGAGTGAAACTACTAGTAACTGACATAGTGACACAGAGTAAAACTACTAGTAACTGACATAGTGACACAGAGTGAAACTACTAGTAACTGACATAGTGACACAGAGTAAAACTACTAGTGACTGACATAGTGACACAGAGTGAAACTACTAGTAACTGACATAGTGACACAGAGTGAAACTACTAGTGACTGATCCCAGGATTGTGGGTTTGTGAGGGCATAGTTAGAGGGAAACTGCAATTGACTGATTCTAGGATTGTGGATTTGTGAGGACATAGTGACACAGAGTGAAACTACTAGTGACTGACATAGTGACACAGAGTGAAACTACTAGTGACTGATCCCAGGATTGTGGGTTTGTGAGGGCATAGTTAGAGTGAAACTGCAATTGACTTAGTCCAGGATTGTGGGTTTGTGAGGACATAGTGAAACTACTAGTGACTGATCACAGGATTGTGGGTTTGTGAGGACATAGTTAGAGTGAAGCTGCAATTGACTGAGTCCAGGATTATGGGTTTGTGAGGACATAGAGACACAGAGTGAAACTACTAGTGACTGAGTCCAGGATTGTGGGTTTGTGAGGACATAGTGACACAGAGAGAAACTACTAGTGACTGAGCACAGAATTGTGAGTTTGTGAGGACATAGTGACATAGAGTGAAACTACTAGTGACTGAGTCCAGGATTGTGGGTTGGTGAGGACATAGTGACACAGAGTGAAACTACTAGTGACTGAGTCCCGGATTGTGGGTTGGTGAGGACATAGTGACATAGAGTGAAACTACTAGTGACTGAGCATAGGATTGTGGGTTGGTGAGGACATAGTGACATAGAGTGAAACTACTAGTGACTGAGTCCAGGATTGTGGGTTGGTGAGGACATAGTGACACAGAGTGAAACTACTAGTGACTGACATAGTGACACAGAGTGAAACTACTAGTGACTGATCCCAGGATTGTGGATTTGTGAGGGCATGGTTAGAGGGAAACTGCAATTGACCGAGTCCAGGATTGTGGGTTGGTGAGGACATAGTGACACAGAGTGAAACTACTAGTGACTGATTCCAGGATTGTGGGCTGGTGAGGACATAGTGACATAGAGTGAAACTACTAGTGTCTGAGCACAGGAATGTGGGTTGGTGAGGACATAGTGACACAGAGTGAAACTACTAGTGACTGATCCCAGGATTGTGGGTGTGTGAGGACATAGTGACACAGAGTGAAACTACTAGTGACTGAGCACAGGATTGTGGGTGTGTGAGGACATAGTGACATATAGTGAAACTACTAGTGACTGATCCCAGGATTGTGGGTGTGTGAGGACATAGTGACACAGAGTGAAACTAGTAGTGACTGAGCACAGAATTGTGGGTTTGTGAGGACATAGTGACACAGAGTGAAACTACTAGTGACTGAGTCCAGGATTGTGGGTTTGTGAGGACATAGTGACATAGAGTGAAACTACTAGTGACTGATCCCAGGATTGTGGGTGTGTGAGGACATAGTGACACAGAGTGAAACTCCTAGTGACTGATCCCAGGATTATGGGTTGGTGAGGACATAGTGACACAGAGTGAAACTACTAGTGACTGAGTCCAGAATTGTGGGTTGGTGAGGACATAGTGACACAGAGTGAAACTACCAGTAATTGAGTCCAGGATTGTGGGTTGGTGAGGATATAGTGACACAGAGTGAAACTACTAGTGACTGAGCACAGGATTGTGGGTTGGTGAGGACATAGTGACATAGAGTGAAACTACTAGTGACTGAGCACATGATTGTGGATTTGTGAGGACATAGTGACACAGACTGAAACTACTAGTGACTGAGTCCAGGATTGTGGGTTTGTGAGGACATAGTGACACAGACTGAAACTACTAGTGACTGACTACAGGATTGTGGGTTTGTAAGGACATAGTGACTCAGAGTGAAACTACTTGTAACTGAGTCCAGGATTGTGGGTTTGTGAGGACATAGTGACACAGACTGAAACTACTAGTGACTGAGTCCAGGATTGTGGGTTTGTGAGGACATAGTGACACAGAGTGAAACTACTAGTGACTAGCACAGGATTGTGGATTTGTGAGGACATAGTGACATAGAGTGAAACTACTAGTGACTGAGTCCAGGATTGTGGATTTGTGAGGACATAGTGACACAGAGTGAAACTACCAGTGACTGAGTCCTGGATTGTGGGTTTGTGAGGACATAGAGACATAGAGTGAAACTACTAGTGACTGAGCACAGGATTGTGGATTTGTGAGGACATAGTGACACAGAGTGAAACTACTAGTGACTGAGTCCAGGTTTGTGGATTTGTGAGGACATAGTGACACAGATAGAAACTACTAGTGACTGAGTCCAGGATTGTGGGTTTGTGAGGACATAGTGACACAGAGTGAAACTACTTGTGACTGATCCCAGATTGTGGGTTTGTGAGGACATAGCGACACAGAGTGATACTACTGGTGACTGATCCCAGGATTGTGGGTTTGTGAGGACACAGTGACACAGACTGAAACTACTAGTGACTGAGTCCAGGATTGTGGGTTTGTGAGGACATAGTGACACAGACTGAAACTACTAGTGACTGAGTCCAGGATTGTGGGTTTCTGAGGACATAGCGACACAGAGTTAAACTTCTTGTAACTGAGTCCAGGATTGTGGGTTTGTGAGGACATAGCGACACAGACTGAAACTACTAGTGACTGAGTCCAGGATTGTGGGTTTGTGAGGACATAGTGACACAGACTGAAACTACTTGTAACTGAGTCCAGGATTGTGGGTTTGTGAGGACATAGTGACACAGAGTGAAACTACTAGTGACTGATCCCAGGATTGTGGGTGTGTGAGGACATGGTGACACAGAGTGAAACTACTAGTGACTGAGTGCAGGATTGTGGGTTTGTGAGGACATAGCGACACAGACTGAAACTAGTAGTGACTGAGTCCAGGATTGTGGGTTTGTGAGGACATAGTGTCTCAGAGTGAAACTACTAGGGACTGATCCCAGGATTGTGGGTTATTGAGGACATAGTGACACAGAGTGAAACTACTAGTAACTGAGAACAGGATTGTTGGTTTGTGAGGACATAGTGACACACAGTGAAACTACTAGTGACTGATCCCAGATTGTGTGTTTGTGAGGACATGTTGACTCAGAGTGAAACTACTAGTAACTGATCCCAGATTGTGGGTTAGTGAGGACATAGTGACATAGAGTGAAACTACTAGTAACTGATCCCAGGATTGTGGGTTTGTGAGGACATAGTGACATAGAGTGAAACTACTAGTAACTGATCCCAGATTGTGGGTTTGTGAGGACATACTGACACAGAGTGAAACTACTAGTAACTGATCCCAGATTGTGGGTTTGTGAGGACATACTGACACAGAGTGAAACTACTAGTAACTGATCCCAGATTGTTGGTTTGTGAGAACATAGTAACACAGAGTGAAACTACTAGTAACTGATCCAAGATTGTGGTTTTTTGAGGACATAGTGACACACAGTGAAACTGCTAGTGAGTGAACCCGGGATTGTTGGTTTGTGAGGACATAGTGAAACAGAGTGAAACTACTAGTGACTGAACCCAGGATTGTTGGTTTGTGAGGACATAGTGACACAGAGTGAAACTACTAGTGACTGAACCCAGGATTGTTGGTTTGTGAGGACATAGTGACACAGAGTGAAACTGATAGTAACTGAACCCAGGATTGTAGGTTTGTGAGGACATAGTGACACAGAGTGAAACTGATAGTAACTGAGTCCAGGATTGTTGGTTTGTGAGGACATAGTGACACAGAGTGAAACTACTAGTGACTGAGTCCAGGATTGTGGTTTTGTGAGCACATAGTGACACAGAGTGAAACTACTAGTAACTGAGACCAGGATTGTGCGTTTGTGAGGACATAGTGACACACAGTGAAAATGCTAGTGACTGAGTCCAGGATTGTGGTTTTGTGAGGACATAGTGACACAGAGTGAAACTGCTAGTAACTGAGACCAGGATTGTGGGTTTGTGAGGACATAGTGACACACAGTGAAAATGCTAGTGACTGAGTCCAGGATTGTGGTTTTGTGAGCACATAGTGACACAGAGTGAAACTACTAGTAACTGAGACCAGGATTGTGGTTTTGTGAGGACATAGTGACACAGAGTGAAACTACTAGTAACTGTGACCAGGATTGTGGGTTTGTGAGGACATAGTGACACACAGTGAAAATGCTAGTGACTGAGTCCAGGATTGTGGTTTTGTGAGCACATAGTGACACACAGTGAAACTGCTAGTAACTGAGTTCAGAATTGTGGGTTTGTGAGCACATTGTGACACAGAGTGAAACTACTAGTAACTGAGTCCAGGATTGTAGTTTTGTGAGGACATAGTGACACACAGTGAAAATGCTAGTGACTGAGTCCAGGATTGTGGTTTTGTGAGGACATAGAGACACACAGTGAAAATGCTAGTGACTGAGTCCAGGATTGTGGGTTTGTGAGGACATAGTGACACACAGTAAAACTACTTGTGACCGAGTCCAGGATTGTGGTTTTGTGAGGACATAGTGACACACAGTGAAAATGCTAGTGACTGAGTCCAGGATTGTGGTTTTGTGAAAACATAGTGACACAGAGTGAAACTGCTAGTAACTGAGTCCAGGATTGTGGTTTTGTGAGGACATAGTGACACAGAGTGAAAATGCTAGTGACCGAGTCCAGGATTGTGGTTTTGTGAGCTCATAGTGACACAGAGTGAAATTACTAGTGACTGAGTCCAGGATTGTGGTTTTGTGAGGACATAGTGACACACAGTGAAAATGCAAGTGACTGAGTCCAGGATTGTGGTTTTGTGAGGACATAGTGACACACAGTGAAACTGCTACTGAGTGAACCCGGGATTGTTGGTTTGTGAGGACAGAGTGACACAGAGTGAAACTACTAGTGACTGAACCCAGGATTGTTGGTTTGTGAGGACATAGTGACACAGAGTGAAACTACTAGTGACTGAACCCAGGATTGTTGGTTTGTGAGGACATAGTGACACAGAGTGAAACTACTAGTAACTGAACCCAGGATTGTTGGTTTGTGAGGACATAGTGACACAGAGTGAAACTACTAGTGACTGAACCCAGGATTGTGGGTTTGTGAGGACATAGTGACATAGAGTGAAACTACTTGTGACTGAGTCCAGGATTGTTGGTTTGTGAGGACATAGTGACACAGAGTGAAACTACTAGTGACTGAACCCAGGATTGTTGGTTTGTGAGGACATAGTGACACAGAGTGAAACTACTTGTGACTGATCCCGGGATTGTTGGTTTGTGAGGACATAGTGACACAGAGTGAAACTACTAGTGACTGAACCCAGGATTGTTGGTTTGTGAGGACATAGTGACACAGAGTGAAACTGATAGTAACTGAACCCAGGATTGTAGGTTTGTGAGGACATAGTGACACAGGGTGAAACTGATAGTAACTGAGTCCAGGATTGTTGGTTTGTGAGGACATAGTGACACAGAGTGAAACCACTAGTGACTGACATAGTGACACAGAGTGAAACTACTAGTGACTGACATAGTGACACAGAGTGAAACTACTAGTGACTGACATAGTGACACAGAGTAAAACTACTAGTAACTGACATAGTGACACAGAGTGAAACTACTAGTGACTGATCCCAGGATTGCGGGTTTGTGAGGGCATAGTTAGAGGGAAACTGCAATTGACTGAGTCCAGGATTGTGGGTTTGTGAGGACATAGTGACACAGAGTGAAACTACTAGTGACTGACATAGTGACACAGAGTGAAACTACTAGTGACTGATCCCAGGATTGTGGGTTTGTGAGGGCATAGGTAGAGTGAAACTGCAATTGACTTAGTCCAGGATTGTGGGTTTGTGTGGACATAGTGAAACTACTAGTGACTGATCACAGGATTGTGGGTTTGTGAGGACATAGTTAGAGTGAAGCTGCAATTGACTGAGTCCAGGATTGTGGGTTTGTGAGGACATAGTGACACAGAGTGAAACTACTAGTGACTGAGTCCAGGATTGTGGGTTTGTGAGGAAATAGTGACACAGAGAGAAACTACTAGTGACTGAGCACAGAATTGTGGGTTTGGGAGGACATAGTGACATAGAGTGAAACTACTAGTGACTGAGTCCAGGATTGTGGGTTGGTGAGGACATAGTGACACAGAGTGAAACTACTAGAGACTGAGTCCCGGATTGTGGGTTGGTGAGGACATAGTGACATAGAGTGAAACTACTAGTGACTGAGCATAGGATTGTGGGTTGGTGAGGACATAGTGACATAGAGTGAAACTACTAGTGACTGAGTCCAGGATTGTGGGTTGGTGAGGACATAGTGACACAGAGTGAAACTACTAGTGACTGACATAGTGACACAGAGTGAAACTACTAGTGACTGATCCCAGGATTGTGGATTTGTGAGGGCATGGTTAGAGGGAAACTGCAATTGACCGAGTCCAGGATTGTGGGTTGGTGAGGACATAGTGACACAGAGTGAAACTACTAGTGACTGATTCCAGGATTGTGGGCTGGTGAGGACATAGTGACAGAGAGTGAAACTACTAGTGTCTGAGCACAGGAATGTGGGTTGGTGAGGACATAGTGACACAGAGTGAAACTACTAGTGACTGAGTCCAGGACTTTGGGTTTGTGAGGACATAGTGACATAGAGTGAAACTACTAGTGACTGATCCCAGGATTGTGGGTGTGTGAGGACATAGTGACACAGAGTGAAACTACTAGTGACTGAGCACAGGATTGTGGGTGTGTGAGGACATAGTGACATATAGTGAAACTACTAGTGACTGATCCCAGGGTTGTGGGTGTGTGAGGACATAGTGACACAGAGTGAAACTAGTAGTGACTGAGCACAGAATTGTGGCTTTGTGAGGACATAGTGACACAGAGTGAAACTACTTGTGACTGAGTCCAGGATTGTGGGTTTGTGAGGACATAGTGACATAGAGTGAAACTACTAGTGACTGATCCCAGGATTGTGGGTGTGTGAGGACATAGTGACACAGAGTGAAACTACTAGTGACTGATCCCAGGATTGTGGGAGTGTGAGGACATAGTGACACAGAGTGAAACTACTAGTGACTGATCCCAGAATTGTGGTTTTGTGAGGACATAGTGACTCAGAGTGAAACTACTAGTGACTGATCCCAGGATTGTGGGTGTGTGAGGACATAGTGACACAGAGTGAAACTACTAGTGACTGATCCCAGGATTGTGGGAGTGTGAGGACATAGTGACACAGAGTGAAACTACTAGTGACTGATCCCAGGATTGTGGTTTTGTGAGGACATAGTGACTCAGAGTGAAACTACTAGTGACTGATCCCAGGATTGTGGGTGTGTGAGGACATAGTGACACAGAGTGAAACTACTAGTGACTGATCCCAGGATTGTGGGAGTGTGAGGACATAGTGACACAGAGTGAAACTACTAGTGACTGATCCCAGGATTGTGGTTTTGTGAGGACATAGTGACACAGAGTGAAACTACTAGTGACTGATCCCAGGATTGTGGGTGTGTGAGGACATAGTGGCACAGAGTGAAACTACTAGTGACTGATCCCAGGATTGTGGTTTTGTGAGGACATAGTGACACAGAGTGAAACTACTAGTGACTGAGTCCAGGTTTGTGGATTTGTGAGGACATAGTGACACAGAGTGAAACTACTAGTGACTGAGCACAGGATTGTGGATTTGTGAGGACATAGTGACACAGAGTGAAACTACTAGTGACTGATCCCAGGATTGTGGATTTGTGAGGACATAGCGACACAGACTGAAACTACTAGTGACTGAGTCCAGGATTGTGGGTTTGTGAGGACATAGTGACTCAGAGTGAAACTACTAGGCACTGATCCCAGGATTGTGGGTTATTGAGGACATAGTGACACAGAGTGAAACTACTAGTAACTGAGAACAGGATTGTTGGTTTGTGAGGACATAGTGACACAGAGTGAAACTACTAGTGACTGATCCCAGGATTGTGGGTGTGTGAGGACATAGTGACACAGAGTGAAACTACTAGTAACTGAGCACAGGATTGTTGGTTTTTAGGGACATAGTGACATAGAGTGAAACTACTAGTGAGTGATCCCAGATTGTGTGTTTGTGAGGACATGGTGACTCAGAGTGAAACTACTAGTAACTGATCCCAGATTGTGGGTTTGTGAGGACATGGTGACATAGAGTGAAACTACTAGTAACTGATCCCAGATTGTGGGTTTGTGAGGACATAGTGACACAGAGTGAAACTACTAGTAACTGATCCCAGATTGTGGGTTTGTGAGGACATAGTGACATAGAGTGAAACTACTAGTAACTGATCCCAGATTGTGGGTTTGTGAGGACATACTGACACAGAGTGAAACTACTAGTAACTGATCCCAGATTGTTGGTTTGTGAGAACATAGTAACACAGAGTAAAACTACTAGTAACTGATCCCAGATTGTGGTTTTGTGAGGACATAGTGACACACAGTGAAACTGCTAGTGAGTGAACCCGGGATTGTTGGTTTGTGAGGACATAGTGACACAGAGTGAAACTACTAGTGACTGAACCCAGGATTGTTGGTTTGTGAGGACATAGTGACACAGAGTGAAACTACTAGTGACTGAACCCAGGATTGTTGGTTTGTGAGGACATAGTGACACAGAGTGAAACTGATAGTAACTGAGTCCAGGATTGTTGGTTTGTGAGGACATAGTGACACAGAGTGAAACTACTAGTGACTGACATAGTGACACAGAGTGAAACTACTAGTGACTGACATAGTGACACAGAGTGAAACTACTAGTGACTGACATAGTGACACAGAGTAAAACTACTAGTAACTGACATAGTGACACAGAGTGAAACTACTAGTGACTGATCCCAGGATTGTGGGTTTGTGAGGGCATAGTTAGAGGGAAACTGCAATTGACTGAGTCCAGGATTGTGGGTTTGTGAGGACATAGTGACACAGAGTGAAACTACTAGTGACTGACATAGTGACACAGAGTGAAACTACTAGTGACTGATCCCAGGATTGTGGGTTTGTGAGGGCATAGTTAGAGTGAAACTGCAATTGACTTAGTCCAGGATTGTGGGTTTGTGTGGACATAGTGAAACTACTAGTGACTGATCACAGGATTGTGGGTTTGTGAGGACATAGTTAGAGTGAAGCTGCAATTGACTGAGTCCAGGATTGTGGGTTTGTGAGGACATAGTGACACAGAGTGAAACTACTAGTGACTGAGTACAGGATTGTGGGTTTGTGAGGAAATAGTGACACAGAGAGAAACTACTAGTGACTGAGCAAAGAATTGTGGGTTTGGGAGGACATAGTGACATAGAGTGAAACTACTAGTGACTGAGTCCAGGATTGTAGGTTGGTGAGGACATAGTGACACAGAGTGAAACTACTAGTGACTGACATAGTGACACAGAGTGAAACTACTAGTGACTGATCCCAGGATTGTGGATTTGTGAGGGCATGGTTAGAGGGAAACTGCAATTGACCGAGTCCAGGATTGTGGGTTGGTGAGTACATAGTGACACAGAGTGAAACTACTAGTGACTGATTCCAGGATTGTGGGCTGGTGAGGACATAGTGACAGAGAGTGAAACTACTAGTGTCTGAGCACAGGAATGTGGGTTGGTGAGGACATAGTGACACAGAGTGAAACTACTAGTGACTGAGTCCAGGATTTTGGGTTTGTGAGGACATAGTGACATAGAGTGAAACTACTAGTGACTGATCCCAGGATTGTGGGTGTGTGAGGACATAGTGACACAGAGTGAAACTACTAGTGACTGAGCACAGGATTGTGGGTGTGTGAGGACATAGTGACATATAGTGAAACTACTAGTGACTGATCCCAGGGTTGTGGGTGTGTGAGGACATAGTGACACAGAGTGAAACTAGTAGTGACTGAGCACAGAATTGTGGCTTTGTGAGGACATAGTGACACAGAGTGAAACTACTTGTGACTGAGTCCAGGATTGTGGGTTTGTGAGGACATAGTGACATAGAGTGAAACTACTAGTGACTGATCCCAGGATTGTGGTTTTGTGAGGACATAGTGACACAGAGTGAAACTACTAGTGACTGATCCCAGGATTGTGGGTGTGTGAGGACATAGTGGCACAGAGTGAAACTACTAGTGACTGATCCCAGGATTGTGGTTTTGTGAGGACATAGTGACACAGTGTGAAACTACTAGTGACTGAGCACAGGATTGTGAGTTGGTGAGGACATAGTGACACAGAGTGAAACTACTAGTGACTGAGTCCAGAATTGTGGGTTGGTGAGGACATAGTGACACAGAGTGAAACTACCAGTAATTGAGTCCAGGATTGTGGGTTGGTGAGGACATAGTGACACAGAGTGAAACTACTAGTGACTGAGCACAGGATTGTGGGTTGGTGAGGACATAGTGACATAGAGTGAAACTACTAGTGACTGAGCACAGGATTGTGGATTTGTGAGGACATAGTGACACAGACTGAAACTACTAGTGACTGAGTCCAGGATTGTGGGTTTGTGAGGACATAGTGACACAGACTGAAACTACTAGTGACTGAGTCCAGGATTGTGGGTTTGTGAGGACATAGTGACTCAGAGTGAAACTACTTGTAACTGAGTCCAGGATTGTGGGTTTGTGAGGACATAGTGACACAGACTGAAACTACTAGTGACTGAGTCCAGGATTGTGGGTTTGTGAGGACATAGTGACACAGAGTGAAACTACTAGTGACTGAGCACAGGATTGTGGATTTGTGAGGACATAGTGACATAGAGTGTAACTACTAGTGACTGAGTCCAGGATTGTGGATTTGTGAGGACATAGTGACACAGAGTGAAACTACCAGTGACTAAGTCCAGGATTGTGGGTTTGTGAGGACATAGTGACATAGAGTGAAACTACTAGTGACTGAGCACAGGATTGTGGATTTGTGAGGACATAGTGACACAGAGTGATACTACTAGTGACTGAGTCCAGGTTTGTGGATTTGTGAGGACATAGTGACACAGAGTGAAACTACTAGTGACTGAGCACAGGATTGTGGATTTGTGAGGACATAGTGACACAGATAGAAACTACTAGTGACTGAGTCCAGGATTGTGGGTTTGTGAACATAGTGACACAGACTGAAACTACTAGTGACTGAGTCCAGGATTGTGGGTTTGTGAGGACATAGTGACACAGACTGAAACTACTTGTAACTGAGTCCAGGATTGTGGGTTTGTGAGGACATAGTGACACAGAGTGAAACTACTAGTGACTGATCCCAGGATTGTGGGTGTGTGAGGACATAGTGACACAGAGTGAAACTACTAGTGACTGAGTCCAAGATTGTGGGTTTGTGAGGACATAGTGACACAGACTGAAACTACTAGTGACTGAGTCCAGGATTGTGGGTTTGTGAGGACATAGTGACTCAGAGTGAAACTACTAGGGACTGATCCCAGGATTGTGGGTGTATGAGGACATAGTGACATAGAGTGAAACTACTAGTAACTGAGAACAGGATTGTTGGTTTGTGAGGACATAGTGACACAGTGTGAAACTACTAGAGACTGATCCCAGGATTGTGGGTGTGTGAGGACATAGTGACACAGAGTGAAACTACTAGTAACTGAGCACAGGATTGTTGGTTTTTTAAGGACATAGTGACACAGAGTGAAACTACTAGTGACTGATCCCAGATTGTGTGTTTTTGAGGACATGGTGACTCAGAGTGAAACTACTAGTAACTGATCCCAGATTGTGGGTTTGTGAGGACATAGTGACATAGAGTGAAACTACTAGTAACTGATCCCAGATTGTGGGTTTGTGAGGACATACTGACACAGAGTGAAACTACTAGTAACTGATCCCAGATTGTGGGTTTGTGAGGACATACTGACACAGAGTGAAACTACTAGTAACTGATCCCAGATTGTTGGATTGTGAGAACATAGTAACACAGAGTGAAACTACTAGTAACTGATCCCAGATTGTGGGTTTGGGAGGACATAGTGACACAGAGTGAAACTGCTAGTAACTGAGTCCAGGATTGTGGGTTTGTGAGAACATAGTGACACAGAGTGAAACTGCTAGTAACTGAGTCCAGGATTGTGGGTGTGTGAGGACATAGTGACACAGAGTGAAACTACTAGTAACTGATCCCAGATTGTTGGTTTGTGAGAACATAGTGACACAGAGTGAAACTACTAGTAACTGATCTCAGGATTGTGGGTTTGTGAGAACATAGTGACACAGAGTAAAACTGCTAGTAACTGATCCCAGGATTGTTGGTTTGTGAGAACATAGTGACACAGAGTGAAACTACTAGTAACTGATCCCAGATTGTTGGTTTGTGAGGACATAGTGACACAGAGTGAAACTACTAGTGACTGATCCCAGATTGTGGGTTTGTGAGAACATAGTGACACAGAGTGAAACTGCTAGTAACTGATCCCAGATTTGGGTTTGTGAGAACATAGTGACACAGAGTGAAACTGCTAGTAACTGATCCCAGATTGTGGGTTTGTGAAAACATAGTGACACAGAGTGAAACTACTTGTGACTGATCCCAGATTGTGGGTTTGTGAGAACATAGTGACACAGAGTGAAACTGCTAGTAACTGATCCCAGATTGTGGGTTTGTGAAAACATAGTGACACAGAGTGAAACTACTTGTGACTGATCCCAGATTGTGGGTTTGTGAGAACATAGTGACACAGAGTGAAACTACTAGTGACTGATCCCAGATTGTGGGTTTGTGAGAACATAGTGACACAGAGTGAAACTACTTGTGACTGATCCCAGATTGTGGGTTTGTGAGGACATTGTGACACAGAGTGAAACTACTAGTAACTGATCCCAGATTGTGGGTTTGTGAGGACATAGTGACACAGAGTGAAACTACTTGTGACTGATCCCAGATTGTGGGTTTGTGAGAACATAGTGACACACAGTGAAACTACTTGTGACTGATCCCAGATTGTTGGTTTGTGAGAACATAGTGACACAGAGTGAAACTACTAGTGACTGATCCCAGGATTGTTGGTTTGTGAGGACATAGTGACACAGAGTGAAACTACTTGTGACTGATCCCAGGATTGTTGGTTTGTGAGGACATAGTGACACAGAGTGAAACTACTGGTGACTGATCCCAGGATTGTTGGTTTGTGAGGACATAGTCACACAGAGTGAAACTACTAGTGATTGATCCCAGGTTGTGGGTTTGTGAGGACATAGTGACACAGAGTGAAACTACTAGTGATTGATCCCAGATTGTGGGTTTGTGAGGACATAGTGACACAGAGTGAAACTACTGGTGACTGATCCCAGGATTGTTGGTTTGTGAGGACATAGTGACACAGAGTGAAACTACTTGTAACTGATCCAGATTGTGGGTTTGTGAGGACATAGCGACACAGAGTGAAACTACTAGTGACTGATCCCAGATTGTGGGTTTGTGAGGACATAGTGACACAGAGTGAAACTATTAGTAACTGATCCCAGATTGTTGGTTTGTGAGGACATAGTGACACAGAGTGAAACTACTTGTGATTGATCCCAGATTGTGGGTTTGTGAGGACATAGTGACACAGAGTGAAACTACTTGTGACTGATCCCAGATTGTGGGTTTGTGAGGACATAGTGACACAGAGTGAAACTACTAGTGATTGATCCCAGATTGTTGGTATGTGAGGACATAGCGTCACAGAGTGAAACTACTAGTAACTGATCCCAGATTGTGGGTTTGTGAGGAAATAGTGACACAGAGTGAAACTGCTTGTGATTGATCCCAGGATTGTTGGTTTGTGAGGACATAGTCACACAGAGTGAAACTACTAGTGATTGATCCCAGATTGTGGGTTTGTGAGGACATAGTGACACAGAGTGAAACTACTAGTGACTGATCCCAGATTGTGGGTTTGTGAGAACATAGTGACACACAGTGAAACTACTTGTGACTGATCCCAGATTGTTGGTTTGTGAGAACATAGTGACACAGAGTGAAACTACTAGTTACTGATCCCAGGATTGTTGGTTTGTGAGAACATAGTGACACAGAGTAAAACTGCTAGTAACTGATCCCAGGATTGTTGGTTTGTGAGGACATAGTGACACAGAGTGAAACTACTGGTGACTGATCCCAGGATTGTTGTTTTGTGAGGACATAGTCACACAGAGTGAAACTACTAGTGATTGATCCCAGATTGTGGGTTTGTGAGGACATAGTGACACAGAGTGAAACTACTAGTGATTGATCCCAGATTGTGGGTTTGTGAGGACATAGTGACACAGAGTGAAACTACTGGTGACTGATCCCAGGATTGTTGGTTTGTGAGGACATAGTGACACAGAGTGAAACTACTTGTAACTGATCCAGATTGTGGGTTTGTGAGGACATAGCGACACAGAGTGAAACTACTAGTGACTGATCCCAGATTGTGGGTTTGTGAGGACATAGTGACACAGAGTGAAACTACTAGTAACTGATCCCAGATTGTTGGTTTGTGAGGACATAGTGACACAGAGTGAAACTACTTGTGATTGATCCCAGATTGTGGGTTTGTGAGGACATAGTGACACAGAGTGAAACTACTTGTGACTGATCCCAGATTGTGGGTTTGTGAGGACATAGTGACACAGAGTGAAACTACTAGTGATTGATCCCAGATTGTTGGTTTGTGAGGACATAGCGTCACAGAGTGAAACTACTAGTAACTGATCCCAGATTGTGGGTTTGTGAGGAAATAGTGACACAGAGTGAAACTGCTTGTGATTGATCCCAGATTGTGGGTTTGTGAGGACATAGTGACACAGAGTGAAACTACTAGTGACTGATCCCAGATTGTTGGTTTGTGAGGACATAGCGACACAGAGTGAAACTACTAGTGACTGATCCCAGATTGTGGGTTTGTGAGGAAATAGTGACAGAGTGAAACTACTTGTGACTGATCCCAGATTGTGGGTTTGTGAGGAAATAGTGACATAGAGTGAAACTACTTGTGACTGATCCCAGATTGTGGGTTTGTGAGGAAATAGTGACACAGAGTGAAACTGCTTGTGATTGATCCCAGATTGTGGGTTTGTGAGGACATAGTGACACAGAGTGAAACTACTAGTGACTGATCCCAGGATTGTTGGTTTGTGAGGACATAGTGACACAGAGTGAAACTACTAGTGACTGATCCCAGGATTGTTGGTTTGTGAGGTCATAGTGACACAGAGTGAAACTACTAGTGACTGATCCCAGGATTGTTGGTTTGTGAGGACATAATGATGCAGAGTGAAACTATTAGGTACTCAACCCAGGATTTGAGAGATCCTGTTATGACCAGTAATTGATGTGGTTCAGCATGTTATATGCAGAATAGTGCATCCCTATACCACATACACTATAGTGCTTCTGGGTTTAAGTTTGTGATTGAAAATAAGGGGCAACTACATCTATAAATATTAATTCATAATGACTTTTAGCTTATAAAGTGTTATAAGCTTACGAATTATTTATTTTAGTAGTGATACGTCTACAGTGCAACAAGGAGTTCATATACCCCTCACCTAAATCTCTTCCTGTTGGTTTACTGTAACTTCCAATGTTTTGTTTGATCTATGCTTATCTGAGCATTACATAAGTACACACAGGCAGTCCTCAAAACTTAGCATGCCATGAAAATCATTTGTGCAGCAGTGAAAACAATTAAAATGTGAAGGATAATGGAGATTGACATTAACTCATTATTGGGGTTAGGAATTTTATCTTTTAATACCTTTAATAACATAGCTGTAAGACTTTAAATAAATGCCATTCACCATATTGTCACCATATGCTTTCTCTAAATTGAGGTTTTCTTCACGTCTGCACGGAAGTTGAATACTGCAGTACAATAGTGTTTTTTCAGTAGCGTTTTATGAATGCAGGTCTTAGGAGCATCGGTCATTATCGTAAAGTGATAAGTCACCAGCATTTAATTCGTGATATGGACCAGCATTCCAGGAGCTCCTATCTGGCTGTAATATAAGGAACCCTGAATTGTTTGTCTGTTTTCTTGTTCATTTGGCCCCATTGTGAGCAATGCTCAGGGACATTGAACACGTCATATAATTATGAAATATGTAGCATAACTAAATAACATACCTAGCATCATCAACTTTTATTAAAGCTAATAATATACCTAGCATCAAGAACTTTTTTAAACTAATAGCATAATCAACACCAAGAACATTTCTCCCCCCCCTCTCTCTCCCCACATCATGCATTATCTAAGAGACGAAAATTTGTAAACCATCACCACCCCAAGAGTAAATATCTCAACATGCATTGTAGTGGGATAACAATAACCAATGTGGTCCTTAGCGTCCCATTCTATATAGGGCGTGAAATACCTGTAATTTTGCTCAGAGGCCTCTTTCAGGCTTTAGGTTCTTTTACTTGCCGTAAATCTACGACACGGACCACCGGCTTTACTTCCCTTCCGAAGGAAGCCATGCTAAGGATTTTTACGCCCGAAAAAATCCATAGTCCTCCGCAGGGTTTGAACTCGCGACCTCGGGAACTAGAAGCTAGCATGGTGTATGAGTCACCATTATATGCCATCTGCCCTATGTGTTGAATATTTACATTTTGCACGACATACTAAAAAGTTCCTCCATAGTATATGGCGAGTGAGTATATAATAAAGACTAACTCTTTCTTAAAGAACGTAGGTTTTCACGGCCGGTGTCACAATTATAACTAATATGATTTTCCGGGCTGTTATGCCGTGGTCTGCTGAAGAAAGATTGTTAGTGGTATTGGTTCTCCCACATACGACATAGCTAAATACCTAACCGGTCTTCTACAACCCCATGTCGGCTTGTCCGACTCTTTCATCAAAGACTCTACGCATTTCATTCAAATTCTCCGCAACCTCAAATTGCTACCTAAGGATTTACTAATTAGTTTTGACGTTGTGTCTCTATTCACCATGGTTCCAGTACAAGAAACTCTGAAGTTGTTACAACCCATCTTCTCTGATGATATCATTACACTTTTTCACCATGTCCTGACTACGACTTATTTCCAGTGGAACCGGTCATTCTACGAGCAAATAGACGGTGTTGCCATGGGCAGCCCCCTTAGCCCTGTTGTGGCCAATTTCTTCATGGAGGCATTTGAGTCAAAGGCACTAAACTCAGCTCCACTCAAACCAACAGCCTGGTTCCGCTATGTGGATGACACCTTCGTCATCTGGCCCCATGGTGAACAAGCTCTTCAAGATTTTTTGTTACATCTAAATAGCATCAATCAGCGTATACAGTTCACAATGGAACAAGAAAAGGATGGCCAACTAGCGTTTCTAGATGTACTCGTTAGCAGGAAGGCTGACGGCACGCTGGGTCATACTGTCTACCGCAAACCCACACACACAGACCGTTACCTTAATAAGAACTCCAACCACCATCCTAGACAAAAACGTGCTATGATTAAGACACTCGCAAACCGTGCTTCCCGTATTTGTGAACCACACTTACTTCCACAAGAAATCCGACACCTAGAAACAGCTCTACAATCAAATGGTTATTCAGTCCAAGAGGTGAGAAGAGCCTGCCGTCCGGCCAAGCCCCGAACGGCTACTCAGGACCAACCCAAAAGCAAGTCCATTGTCTTTCTGCCATATTTCAGAAATGTCACTGACCGTATTGAACATATACTTCAACGTCATAACGTCAAAACAGTATTCAAACCTACAAGACAATTAAACAGCCTACTGCGCTCTTCCAAAGACCCCCGAGACCCCCTGTCATCGGCCGGTGTTTACCGTATTCCTTGTTCGTGTGGTTCAGTGTACATTGGTACCACACAGCGGAGCGCTAACACCAGACTGAGCGAACACAAAAGAAACTGCCGCCTGGGCCATACAGAAAAATCGGCAGTCGCCGAACATGCCATTGAAGCCGAGGGCGAACACATTATTAGATTTCAGGACACCAACATTCTTTCCTCCATAAAGCATTACCATACCCGGCTACAACGCGAAGCAATAGAGATTTATAAACATCCCAATAATTTCAATAGGAAAGAAGAAGCATTGAAACTCAACAGTAACTGGCATCTAGTCATCAAAAACAAAAGGTCATACAAAACCGAAAAACACTGCGAGCCAATCAGAAGAGAGCAACAACACAGCCGGCGCCAGCCCCCTCATACCAGCGGGCCAATCAGCAGAGAGCGCCCACACTATAAAGAGAGCGGCACTAACGGCCAACGCATCAGACGCTGCGATACTTTCACCGAGAAGACTTCGTCCGCGCCACTGAAGATGTCCACCGCAGTTGTGGACGAAACGTCTGGGAAATCTTTCTTCAGCAGACCACGGCATAACAGCCCGGAAAATCATATTAGTTATAATTCTTTCTTAAAGATTTTATGTTGATTAGGATTGCTTAATAGCTTTAGGTAGTAGGAAGGTTATTATAAATTATTATTGCAGAATAGTAACATCATTTTTGGAACAGTTTTAAGCTATTTTTTGGTCTAAGCAAATCGCCTGCATGCCTTGTATCGTGGTCATGCACAGCATGGTTCGTATGTTGTTGCCAGCCTCTCTCTGTCTTACGTAACTGTAAGCTGCCAAACTATGTACTTAAAAAATCGCCAAAAATACGCGAGTACCAGTACTAGAGAATATGAGTGTTGTTGGCAATAGGTAATCATGCCGCCGGATGGAGGAGGAGGCGGCGGCGACGGGAAAAGTCATTGCAGTTCAAAATGGCCAACCGGGTGACTTTACGATAGTGCGGTTTCTTTAAGTAAACCGACGCAAAAACAGCCTTTTTAAAGGCTAACATTTGCATCATAAAAGAGCAAATAGACCTGGTTGTGACAATTATTCTTAAAAGTTACGATTATTATTTGTTTACTATTATTACTTATATGTATTATTTGCTTTCATTTACTTCCGCATTTTAATTGGCTACTTAATCGCGTGAATTATTCTTAAAGTTAAGATTATTTAGTTTAATTACGACTTTTACTGCCATACCTATGTATTAAATGTTAGCCACACACCAGCTGTTATTTGTTAGCGGCAGGTTGCCTATTTATTACATTCCTTAATTCAACCAATAATATAATGAGCAGTACAATTGCAGAATGAGGGCCTCTTCATATTGTGATGAAATTACCTTTAGCTAAGTTATGTACCATATAACCTCGCGCAATTCCCCAATAGGTAAATAAATACATTTCGTAACGGGAATGCGACATTTCTAATGAAATATACTTAAGGTAATGCATGTACCATGCAAATGTACGATAAGTAATGGGTGTGTTCCACATCATACGCCCCCTTTTATCTGCGCATTCTTATTTGCATTTTCCATAATCCGTTTCATATCCACTTCGGTTCTTTCCGCAAACACCACCTCCCTCCACACGTCACTTCCGCTTCTCTATGGAACAGATTGGCTTTCGTGCCAACCAACCATCCCTCTCGCGTTTTTCAACGTTACAAGGTTGATATGGTTTAGCGACATGACGCAGGACAGGGAGAGGCTGGCAGCAAGAGTAAGAAATTTCTTGCGTTTTGAAGAAGGGCCTATAGAAATGACGGGACCCAACACCACAAATAATGCGTATGGCCTATTTCTGTAATACAAATACTTGCTATGTGCCGAATTACCCCAGAACATTATTCCATATTGCAACAGGGAGTGAAAGTAGGCAAAATATGCCGTTCTTAAGGCATTTTGGTGGAGCAAATTTTATGTTTTTTAAGGCAAAGCAGGCCGAGCTAAGTATAAGAATATGACAAGAATCTCTACGCACTTTCTAATTTACCTACATTATAAAATGTTAATTCTACAATTTGTGGTACACAGAAGGCTGCCAATTATAATTCGATACGAGTCTAGGCCAAAGACATTGCAACATAGCACAAACGCACAGTATCACTTTTATTGCTTCAACGGCATTAATACACATAAAGAACATGGATGTTTACATATTTTAACTATCTTGTGAATAATATTGTCACTTTTGTACCAAATTAGTCACTAAAACAACTTGATTGCTTACGTTCTCCTTCTACTGCCAACTTTTAAAATTTGAACATAGCTGAGAGACGAGGTACTGACTACACCAGTGATGCCGCCAACATCTCAAACGAAAAAAAAACTACTGATCGTCGCTAAGCCGCGTGCGGTATCCAAATGCACAAACAAAATGCTAGCAAGATATAACAAACATCGTCAACGTGCGTTCCTCAACGCTGTTTATGATGTATTTATATAAATTGGGTTTCTGGTCCACGCTCCCGTTAAGGGTTCGGTTTAGCTTTTTCTTTTGTATAAGTTTAGGCTAATTAGCAACCAGTAGTTAACACCAAAGCCCTTACAATGTTTATGATTCAGTATTTAAATAAATTTGGGTTTCTGATTCACGGGAGGTTAGGTTAGCTTTAGTTCTTTTTATATATAAGCTTAGGTATCTGATTCACGGGAGGATAGCTTAGGTTAATTAGTAACCGGTGGTTATACCAAAGCGCTAGCGTGCATTCCTTAACGATGTTTATGATTCACTATTTATATAAGGTGGGTTTCTGATTCATTGGACGTCAGGTTAGCATTAGTTTTTGCTATATAAGCTTAGGTTAATTAGCTACTAGTAGTTATATCAAAATACGCGAGCGTGCATTTATATATATAAGCTTAGGTGTCTGCTTCACCAGAGCTTAGGATAGGTTAAGTATTTTTATATAAGCTTAGGATAATTAGCAAACCAGTGATTACAACAAAGCACGCGAGCGTTCCTCAACGATGTTATGATTCACTATTTATATAACTTTGGGTTTCTTATCCTCGGGAGGTTAGGTTAGGTTTTTTAATATGCAAGGTGTGTTAAAAATGTATCGAACCTTTGGTCGGCAAAAATACATTGATTTGAACGTCCGAAATGCTAATCCGCTTCAAAGTAGTCTCCTTGGTGATGACCACACTTCTCCCAGCGTTCCCGTCATTGTTGGAAACACTTCTAGAACGCCACTTTTGAAATGGTGAGCAGACATACTGTCGCGTTCCGCATTATGTCTTTTCACGACTCAAACCGGGTCACTTTCAGCGGCATTGGGAAATAGGCAAAAGTCACACAGAGCCATAAATTAAAATTAAATTGTTTTTTATTCATGGATGCTCTTTAACTGTTGTGGTCCTTAGTGTCCCGTCTATATTGGGAGTGAAAGACCGGTAATTTTGCTCAGTGGTCTGTTTTAACAGGCTTGAGGTTCTTTGACGTGCCGTAAATCTACGATAGGGACCACCGGCTTTATTTCCCTTCCGTAAGCCATTCTAAGGATTTTTACGCCCGAAAAAAATCCATCGCCGCCGGATTTGAACCGCGACATCGGTAACCAGAGGCTAACATGGTAACCACTATACCACGGAGGACGACTACACGCACGGAGCCATCGGGTCTGTAGGGAGCCTGACGAACCACAGGAATGTTGTGTTTAGGAAGAAAGCCTGAATCAAATACGCAGAATTGGCGGGTGCGTTACGATGATGCAGCTGTCAAGTTTTGTTGATCACAGATACGGTCGTTTGCGCCACACGGCATCAATAAGGCGACGAAGGAACTCCTGGTAGTAATCGTTTGTGATGGTTGGCTTTGCTGCGGCCCTTTCGAGCTATTTTTGGCCTCGGGGATGATGGATGTTGCCAGTGATGATTGCATCTTGGTTTCTGGATCGTAGCCATGTCTCATCGCCTGTGATCACGGTGTTCAGAAAGTTTGTACTATGTACAATGCGAGTCTGGGCGCCATTGTTTCTGCTCCACTGTTAGCAACTCCGGTACAAATTTCTCGGACACTATCCACATGCCCCAATACGCGTTCAAAATTGAATGTACCGATCCAATGCTTATCCCCATCTCCTTCGCAAGTTCTAGAACTATGATACGACGGTTCTGCAAGATCAGTCGTCCTCCGTGGTCTAGGGGTACCATGTTAGCCTGTAGTTCCCGTAGTCGTGGGTTCAAACCCGGAGGAGGGCGATGGATTTTTTTTTCGGGGGTAAAAATCCTTAGCATGGCTTCCGGAAGGGAAGTAAAGCTGGTGGCCCGTG
This sequence comes from Deroplatys truncata, assembly GCA_030765065.1. Classification (NCBI taxonomy): domain Eukaryota; kingdom Metazoa; phylum Arthropoda; class Insecta; order Mantodea; family Mantidae; genus Deroplatys; species Deroplatys truncata. The sequence goes on from CM060985.1 coordinate 172,578,734, forward strand.
TCGTAGATTTACGGCACTAAAAGAACCTCAAGCCTGATATAGTCTCTGAGCAAAATTTCTCGTCTTTCACGCCCAATATAGAATGGGATGCTAAGAACCACAGTAGTTAAAGACCGTCCATAAATAAAACTCAATTTAATTTACCTGCAAGACCAGAGTCCGCACTTACTCAATGACATTGTCATTTCGACTTGTTGAGGGCCTTCCTGAAAATGGTTCGCTGTCCACTGATGTGCGACCACCTTTGAAGCGGTTGTACCACTCCTTTATCCGTAAGGTGCTCATCCCCAAAACCCTGTTGAATATTGAGAATGGTTTCCGCTGGATAACGCCATACTTTTGGCAAAATTTTATGCAATATCGTTGCTTAAGTTTTCCCATCATTTTACAAAAACTGAAATCCGACGACCGTTCACTACACGCCTTCACTTGTAGGCCGACTGTCAGCGACTGACGCTTTCTGCGTGCAGAAAAAAATTCACATCTCCGCCGAAGGAAGTCTCCCGCACTTCATTGGTTTACGCGGGGAAACAATAAGGTTCGATACTTTTTGAACACACCTCGTATACTTTTAGCTATCTGATTCATGGGAGGTTAGGTTTAGTTTTTTACTTTCTCTACTTTGTATAGTAAGTAGGGGAAGTATTGCATTCCACTCAAAAATTCGATACTGAGATTTCACAGGAAATACATGTTTTGAGGTGCACTGAATGCATATAAAGCATTTTTGGAAGCATGTCCGTGAACAGCATAACTAAAAAACGAACAGTCGGATAAACACCAATCCTTAAGTTCTTCATTACGCAACCCTGGAAATACAATGTAATGTTTTCTTATTCACATCTAGAAGAAGATAGTTATATAAATGTTGCTAAAGGGCACAGAAGAAAGGACAAACACACTCTAGATCTTGACAACATTAAGCTAGAACCAAAATATTCCACAGCCAAAAAATAAATCCTAATAAAATAAAGGATATTAATGACCTTTTGAAATATGTCACACCAGTTTATAATAGTTTAATTTCTCAAAATTAAACTACTCAGGACTGTGAAAATGAGGTGGACAATGAAGAAGTTTTGACATGCCTGATTATGTATAATAGACCTACAAGATAACTGTCTAAACATCATACTTGCAAAAACTTGAATGAATCAAACATCTTTCATTACCTTTGAATATATCCTAACCATTTAATAATAGTATGATTTTACAAATTCTGACTACCCAGAGGTGTGAAAATGAGATGGATAGTAAAAAATAATTGTGTGTTTGATGTGAATGTGAATGAGTAAACTTTATTTGTACAACTCTTATATACAATTCTTTTTTACAATATTCCACTTATAAACTAACTTAACCTATGTACAAATTTTCCTTGCAAGCTATGTACTGCTTATTTTGCCTGGCACCCTGCCTTATGGCTCAGCTGAGCAGCCCTTGCTACCCTTAATCACCTATGATCCATCCTCTCCTTCCTCCGTTTGCCCTTCTACCTTTCTTAACTCTCTTACTTTTCTAATCCATTTCTCCTTTACTTTATTTAAGAACTCCCCCATATTCTTATTTTTTCTTTTCTTCTTAACATTTTAATTGCTACTATTTTTCAATCCATTTTTCCTCCCATACTTTTTGTCTCCTTTCTGCTAATTTTTGCATTGTCATATAATGCCCTATACTCTCACCAACTCTGCATAGTTCACAAATTCTGCTTTTTCTGCCTCTTAGCCCTCTCAGGTACATTGATCCTGTTCTCATCCATGCAAACACTTCTTTTTCAGCTCTATTACAACAATCCACATAACCTTCTCTTCTCCATTCCCTTTTTAGTAATCTACTAAACCTTAGTAATTTTTTATTCTCTAAGCTTCACCAAATCTCTTGTCTTTCTATGTCCTCCACTCTGTTTCTTACTGTTATACAGAAACTGTTGCTATTTCTTTCTCCTGCTCTTTAAATATCTCCCATTCCTATCTTCTCCATAATTTTTTCTACCCCTGTCCACAAGCTAATTCTTAAAATTTTCCCATCATCTTTTTTTAGACATCTAAACAAAAATTTTAATATCCTTTCAAGTATCACTCTCTTTCTTCTTGTTCTTCCTAATTCTACTTCCCTGGTGCTGATATTGGTAACTAAATAGCTCTTTACAGAACGTTCTATAGCTCTGGTCTATTTTTCTGCTTAATTCAGATGCCCCCCCCCTACCAAATTTCAACTCCATATACCACTCTTGCTTCTAGCAATACCTCATACATTCTTTCTATCCATTTAGTTGGCATTTCTAATTTATATTTACACATCCTTACTCCTGTCATTGCCACCTTTCCTTTAGCCATAACCTTCCTGCTATGCATCGCCCATTCACCATTACTGCTCATCCTCACCCCCAAATAATCAAACTCCTTGACAACTTCTAACTTTAAACCCATCCATCTGCCATTTCTCTTCTTTTTTAAATTTATTTCCTCTTTTAAACACCATAACTTCTGATTTATTTATATTTACTTTAATTCCCCATTCTTTGCAGAAATCATGTATTCCATTGATTTCTTTCTGTAACTGTTATAGCCTCAATCATAAGTTCATCCGGGTATAGTAAACCTGGTATCTCTATTTCTATTATGGGATAGAGCAGATTTTTTTCTTTCACTCTTTCTAATGTCATCTATGAATATCTTTATCTTTACTGAATGTTGAGCTAATACAATACATATGGGCATGATCAGCGTCGAGCCCTGACTCCTTTTGCCGATCGTACCCAAGCTTCCGCATTTACAAAACATGTGTGTTGAGTTAGCTTTATATCGCTAACGTTTCTCATTTAAAGTTGCTATACCGCTTAGTGTTCTTCTCCCCTTCCCATCTCCTTCCCTTGCTTCCTCCATCATCTTTAAAACTCCACTATCAGCGGGAAATGGGAACTATTAGATGCAATTTGTAGAATGCTTATTTGTACCCAGTGCTGATCGGCCATAACAACACTTGCTCGTTCATATTAAGAAAATGTACCTCTCCCTCCTAGTCCTCTCCGTGTTTACCGTCCTTTATATCTAAATCATTCACTTCATGATTTCATATAGATCTATCACTTGCTTATCAATACACTTGTCTTTACTTTGTCTAATTTGTTCCCTTCTATTCATTCTAGTCACTCTCCCTCCCTATTCTATTTACTCTCCCATTACTACTACTGTTCTGTTTTTCCATACTTTTCACGGAGCCTGCACTATTTCTATACATATGGCACACTTTCTTACTCCATAAATCTATTTCTGTTGGCTCCCATGACGGTCCCGCTTTGTTTCTGTCCAAAATCCGTAAACTCCCATTGGGTGTCAACACAATGCTTTCTTCTTCCACCACTTCGCCACTCTGAAACCACGCCTCTGCCCTGCCCGCAACCATATCACGTGGCGATTGAACTCCCTCCCTCCTCGATGATGCCACTTTCCTAACTTTGCCAGCTGTTGTCCATACATCACTCTGATCTGACATCATTGCCTCGGCTCCTAATCCCCTCTCTGACTCAGCTATTTTCTTCCCACCAGCCCCATGTAGCAGTGATGTAACTTCCATTTTCCTTGTTTCGCCAGCTGATGCCCTTGCATCACTCTGATCTGACGTTCTTGGCCACGCCTACTCTCTAACACCGTCATCTTCTTTCCGCCAGCCCCACGTGCCGGTGACGTAACTTCCATGTATCGATCCTTAGCCTCTAGTCTCGGATCGCTCTTTGGACTTCCTCTGCATCTATGAATATAGGGTAGTTAAATTATATCTGAACCCACTCGCGGCCTCTCTCTTCTGCGCAAGGCAACCAGCAGTCGCCGGGGAAATTACACCGGCAGAGGCGGACTAAAATCCTTACCTTATAATAGATACTGGAAATGTTGACCTTCTGCTCTCAAACAGGCAGCATATCTCATGTAAATATTCTCGCTCACTCTCCGAAGCTCAGCAACAGGAATTCTTGTGATTTCTCTAAGTTCGTGTAGTGTGCGAGGATTGGAACGATACACTTTGTCTTTTAAAGAACCCCATAAATAAAAATCACGAGGTCAGGAGAATGAGGGGGTCGCAAATGAACACTAATTATTCTGTCATCAAACAAGCCGTATGTGCTGTGGAGAATCTAGCTGGGACCAACCAAATGATTTCTCTTCTTCTGTTAAGCAATTGCAAAATGGCCTCAGAATTTATCTGTAATTCAACTACCCTATAAATTAAATAATATAGGGCTCAATTTGCACCCTTGTCTTAATCCTATTTTTGCTCAGTCTTTTCTGTAATTCATTATTTTTACATCTTATACAAAATTTTATCTTTATAAATTTTCCCTAATTTCTTTTATAAAATTTTCTCTTACCCCTTTCTTTCTTAATGTATAAACTAATGCTTCTCTGTTTATTGTATAAAATGCTTTTTCAAAATCTGCAAAAAAACATGTATATCCTTCCTCTTTTCCTGCTCAGATACTTATCTATTATAAATGCATTATCTATTGTTGTTTTCCTTTCCTAAAACCTGCTTCATATTCTGAGTTTTCCTTTGTCTTCCACCCATTTTCTTAATCTGTCGACCAATATATCTGTGTATATTTTCCCTAATATTGATAATAAACTTATACCCCTATAGTTCTCTGTTCTATTTGCTCCTCCCTTCCCTTTGTAGATTAGTACCACCATAGTTATTTTCCAACATTCTGGCACCATCATTCTTTTCTTTAATTTTATTTAATAATTTTGTCATCACTTTTAAACCATTTTGCATTTCCCCATACATTTTCCAAAATTCCCCTGGTATTCCATCTATTCCTACTGCCTTGCCTTTTTTATATGCCTTATTTGCTGGTAAACTTTCAGCTCTGTGATTTTACCATCTAATTTTTCATTGAATATTCCTTCTTATCCTACCTCTTTCGGATCTAACTTTACTCTCTTCCCTTCTCCAATTAGCCTTCTAAAATATCCAATTGATTCACTTGGTGTAATTTCATTTTTCTCCTCTCTATTCCTGCTCGTCATCCTCACTATTTCGCATAGTTTTTTTTACTATCCTTTCCATCTATTGCTGCCTTTAGTTTCCCTTCTATATTTCCCTGCCATTCTTTCCTCTTAGGCTCAAGCAAAACTTTATATCCTCCCTTAAGTTTCATTAGGTTTTGTCTATCCCTTTCCTTCTCTGATATCCTCCACCTAATAAGCTCTTTAAATAACTCCTTTTCTCGCTCTGCACTCAAACCACTCCTTAATTTCCTGCCCCTTTCCATACCTGCTCCTGCTCTTGTTAGTAATAATTTCAGTAGCTCTAATACTTTTTCTGGTTTTCCCTCATTCATAGCCATTCTTATTCCACGCTCCACAATCTGACTTACCTTTGAATTTAATTGTTTTCAAAATTCTTCCTTTAGTTCCTCCCTTCATTTATACATTTTTATTGTTTTTATTTGAACTACTTCCTTATTCTTTACCTTTTGCTCCAAAACATTTATTTCCCTCATTAATGGAAAACGGCTACTACTTACTACTTCATTTATTATTTTAAATGTAGTAATTCTCTCCTCCAGTTTCTCACTACATAATATGTAGTCTACTACACTTTACCTGTTTGTGTTTACAGATGTAAACTTTTCCTCATCTCCTTCCATTGTTCCATTACATATTAACATGTTTATCTCACAAAATTCTAGTATTTTTTTTCCTTCCCTATTACTCACTCCATCTCTGCTTTTCCTTGGCCTTATCACATCCATATCCTCTTCTACCTGCTCTTTGCATAATAACCTTCCATTCTCCTCCCCTATTCTCGCATTCAAATCTCCCATCACAATAAATTCTGTCTCTGGCATCTTTTCTTGTATTTCCCCCATGTCTTCTTCTAGGTTACTATAAAAATAACCGTCATAAAAGTATGATGCTTCTGGAGGGTTATATGCTACCCCTTCTACTAATCTTACTCCGTTATTCTGTTTAATTATTGATCATAATGCTTAGAACCTCTATTCTCCGTTTTTTCTATACCAATAATTGTTTACATACCGTTCTTTACAAACAGACCTACTCCTCCTGATGCTCTTCCCCTATGGCAACTTTTCCTTGCCTTTTTCTCTAGAAACTTAAAACCTGCTATCTCTTCCTTTCCCAACCATGTCTCTGCCACTCCTACAAAATCCATAGAGCACATAATGTTTTTAATTTCACCAGTGCCTATCTTATTTCTTAGCCCTTCCACATTCCAAAATATTAATTTTGACCCCTTTCCCTATTTGTTCTTGAAACAAAACTCTCCATCATTTTCCTGTATCTTGTAGTTCTATGCCCCATTTCCCTTTCTTCTCTTTCACCCCTAAGCTGAATATCATCCTCCTTGGATATAATTTTTAAACCCTTCTTTTTTATTATTTCTTCTGCCTCACTCATGGATCCTACCCATATCACTTCCCCACTCTGTGCTTTGCCCCTTCCCACACTTTCACTTCTCACAGTCTCCCTTCCATCACTCCTGCTGCCTCCCATCTTCTTTCTTCTGGCCCCTCCCTCTCGGTCATCTCGCTCACCAAAGTTGCTCCTTCAACATCCCCTTTACCACCAATTCTTCTTCCTGCCTTCCCCTTGTTATCTCTTGTTGATGTATCTCCCTTGTCTCTCTCCAATGCTGCTTCTCCCACTTCTCCTGCCCTCCTGATCAGCTGTCGTATGTCTCATGGTTCTCTCGTGTTGATGCCCTCTTTTTGCCCATGTTTGACTTTGCTGAAATCCTGCTGATGATCCCATTCTCTGTTCAGGTTTTTGTCCTGTGTTTTCCGGCTGTTCTATATTTTTCTACCATGCGTACATTCCTCTGGCTTCATTTCTTTTAATATTCATACTCCATTTTTCACCTTCTACTATTAAATGTAGACCACTTAAGATTGCTTTTCTTCCCTCCGCCCTTGCTCCTTCATTCTTTGAATTAATTCCTTCCTTAAGTCTTTTTCCTCTTTTGTATAGTCCTGTTCTATAAATATTTTTGTCCCCTTAGGCTTCTTGTTTATCTAATAATCTCCCATTTTTGTCCCATTGTTGTCAATTTCAAAATAATAGGTCTTGGCCGTCTTCCTTTTTTGCCTATCTTAAACATATCTTCAATTTCCCAGCCGTACATCCACATTCTACTTCTTCTTTCTGTATTTTCATCGCATCTTTTAACTCTCTTGTATTATTATCCATCCTTTTTCCTAGTTGTTTTCCCCTCTCCCTTATTTCTTCCATTAACTTGCTTATTTCTGCTGGTCCTGGGTTCTATTCCACTCCTCCTATTATAAGCAATATCACGATTACCATCCTGATGACTCCCCATATCCAAGTTTCCATTTTTACTTTTCTGTCTTTTCTAATTTTTTTTTCTGCATTGGTACGTTTGAACATCCACTCCCATTTTATCATGTGCTTTTGTACTTATTCCATTACACGAACTTCCTCTCTTGCTGCTGGCTTACGACTCTCGTGTTTGATATAGCTGATTGAGTAAACATAAACCTTGTATCAGCTTATATGTCCTTTGAAACTGTTGAATAATAGCCATGTAAACATGACAACAAAACTTTTAAGAACTAGTATGGATAAAGATTGTTTCATTTGATTTACAAAAAGTGCTGATTTGTTGCAAGTTTTTTTATTTTTTGTGTAAGACAGAACTAAAAGTAACAGTGCAACAGTAGTCCAACCTAGAAAAATATTCTAGCAACTAACAAAAACTTCTTAAAAATGTTATACACTGATCAGTGCATTGTTGTTTAGTAAGCTGAAAAAAATAAAATCAAGTGACTTAAACACAGTGTTTCTCCATTTTTAAAAAAACTATGGGAGAGACCAGTTGCACTGACCCCTTCAAATCTAACTACTAAGTAAAGTTCTTATTATATACTTAGTATTTATTTGGCACCATACTCTCATGAATTAAATTGTGCCTGCTCAAATCTGACAAATGAGTATTCCTCTTCTCACACATTTCACACTAGTGCGGCTTTTTACCCTCAGGAATCAAATTATGGGTTTTCAAATGTGACAAATAAAGCTCTTATCACATATTCTACATGTGTGACTTTCCACCCTCATGAATGAAATTAGGAGTTTTCAAATGTGACAAGACTAAATCTCTTATCACTTATTTCACGCTAGTGCGGTTTTTTACCCTCAGGAAACAAATTACGTGTTTTCAAATCTGACAAATGGGTAAACCTCTTATCCCATATTTCACATTTGTCTGGCTTTTTATTCTCACGAATAAAATTATGGGTTCTCAAATGTGACTGAGTAACGCTATCACATATTTAACACTAGTGTGGCATTTCACCCTCATGAATAAAATTATGCTTTTTCAAATTTGACAAATAAATGAAGCTCTTATCACATATTTCACACTTGTGTGGCATTTTATCCTGATGACTCAAATGATGCTTTCTCAAGTCTGACAAACGGGTGAGCCTCTTATCACATATTTCACACTTGTGTGGCTTTATACCCTCGTGAATAAAATTATGGGTTTTCAAAGTGGACAACTGAGTGAAGCTCTTATCACATATTTCACACCTGTGTGGCTTTTTACCCTCGTGAATCAAATTATGGGTTTTCAAACCTGACAAGCGGGTAAACCTTTTATCACATATTTCACATTTGTGTGGCTTTGTACCCTCATGAATAAAATTATGGGTTTTCAAATGTGACAACTGAGTGAAGCTCTTATCACATATGTCACACTTGTGTGGCTTTTTACCCTCATGGATAAAATAATGGGTTTTCAAATATGACAACTGAGTGAAGCTCTTATCACATATTTCACACTTGTGTGGTTTTTTACCCTCATGAATCAAATTATGTGTTTTCAAACCGGATAAACGAGTATACCTCTTATCACATATTTTACACTTGTATGGCTTTATGCCATCATGAATAAAATTACGTCTTTTCAAGCTTGACAAGTCAGTAAAGTTCTTATCAGAAGTTTCACAACTGTTTGGCTTACCTTTAAGTCTTTTCAAATCTGACAAGACAGTAAACCTCTTTTCGAGAAGGTCACACTTGTGTGGCCTTATACCCTCATGGTGTAGTTTACCACCACCAGGTTGTTCGCAGTGAACAAGTTTTTCTATGGTTGGTATTTCAGTAGTATCGCTTTCTTGAATTTCACATTCAGGAATATCCTCTCTATTAAAGGAGCATGAGTCTTTCTCTGAGTCTTTAGCAGAGTGCAATGGTGACTTACTAGTGCTATCACCTGAAACTGCTGCTACGCACATTCTGAAATGTGGAAGGATTCAGAACCATTAAGTACAAAACTAAGAGCATGAAAGAGAATTAAATGTAAAAAGAACACCTCTGTTTGATAATGCTACGTATATGCTAAAAAATTAGTGACATCTCTTTAACTGTAGTTACAAATTCTTCAAGTAAACCAACTATGTTAATCATTACAATTAAATTAACTTTCTTAATTCACAATATCATTAGATAATTAAGGAAATCTTTCAAATGGAGTACATGTTAATGGTAAATCCAGTCTGATGTTCATGACAACACAACCAAGGTGTGTTACATGCACTGAAAAATACATCAACCTCCTGGTTTGCTCTAACAGCAATTATTCAAAGTAGTTTTATGAGGAATTCCTGTATCGATTACGTTTGGCAGGAAAATATATGTATGACAACGTATTTATCACCAAGCAAGTACTCATTCAGCATCCAAAACAAGATGGAATGTTTCACATGAGAAAATTCTGTACTGCTTGTGACATGAGGAACAAATTAATGACTTAACACTTCTAAAAACTATAATGTTTTTGAAATTTCAAATCAACAGCAACAAATTTCATATATAGTTAATGTTCCAAAGCAATGCATTTAATAAACAATGTAAGTTGTCAAGATCTACATTTACATTTAATAACTCTATGTCTCTATCCTTTCATTTAGCAGTAATAGAAAATTATATTAATTCAGAATTAAGAGGTCTTCACACTACTTTATATTCACAGAAAATGCAAGATACAAATATTATTAGTCATGAAAATATGTTAAACTTATGGTATTTAAAACCAAAACTGCCAAGAGATATTTTTGAGAAAACCATAAATTAGTACAGTTTTTCATTTAAAGGGTAGGAAGAGAATCTTAGTGACCGATCTTTGGAAGCTGCTAAATTTCACTAACTCTGGAACTTGCCAGTCTTTTAATTTTCAAGTCATGCTGACCACAGACACACAGATCTTTTGCAAACAGTTTGGTTCTTTTCAGGTGACCTCAAAACATGTAGTTTAAGTGAAGTAATGATATCCAATTCATGGGTGGAATAAAATAATTCCTCTAGTTACCCTAGGTATGTGTGGAGGAAGTACAAATGTACACGAATGTTGCATTTTAATGAAGTAAACATTTTTGCTAGAGTGAATTATCAGTCATTTTGAGAAGAGGAAAGGGATTAAACAATGTACATGCCAAGAGCAGTTATAGTGCATCCTTAAAAGATGCTGGACTATAATATGAAGTGGACATTCACTTGACATTTTATTTTTTAGTTAATGATTTATAGACACAAAGAGATGGTTTTTCCAAAATTGAAGTTTTTTTGGGTTCAGGAAACCTCAAAATACCCATTTCTGGTGAAAGCTAAATACTGAGCTTTTTGAGTGCAATACAATACTACCTCTAACTACAATGGACGAAGGGTTCAGAAATTTCACCACCGCCACCAATTGTCCTGATCATCCCGTCTTTCACTAAGCATTTCTTGCATCATGGCATTCTGTTCCTTGGCAATACCATCGACTTTTTCTTCCAGGATGCCAAGCTGTTCCCCGAAGTCCTCCAGGGAATTAAAGCACTGGCCAGGTCTTTCACCTTTCCACCGAGCTCCTCAATGCTCTTCTCCACATTGGCCAATCGCTTGTTAATTTTGGTAAATAGCTCCATCTTCACCTTGGGCATTCTGTCTTCATTTTTTCTCTTTAAATCCTTCACTTCTGTCTGCAACCTCTCCATTCAGGAATTCACTTTCTCCTCCATCTTACCCATTGCGAAATTCATTGTCATTATTTCGCTTCTCATCTTGTCCATTCCGGATTCCATTTTCGTTTCCATCTTCTCTATTCTGAATATCCTTTCCATCTCTATCTCTCCATTTTGACCAATAATTTATTCTAGGCAGTCAACATTTCACAAATGTTATACTTGGATCACTTATGTACTTGGAATACAACTGAACTGAACTGTCCAATTTTCACTTCGTTACTTCTTCTAACAGAACTCAATATTGGTCGTCCAGGAAAGAGCAGTCCCTTATATAGGCCTCACGTACAAAGAGGAACTTTTGAGAACAAAACATCTTGAAATGATGCTTTTGGAACAAGTAAGCAGCACATAAATGGGATTTAACTCCTCACTGCCTCCTGTTCTTTTGTTTCTGCACTCATATTGCTTTAATGGCCAACCAAAGTGCCGCACCCAAGGTCCAAGCCAAGAGGCACTTGTGAGCAGCACGCAGGTACTACCACACGTGCGATCACATTATGTAAAGTCACTTGTTAATTATTGATTAGTTATTCAGAAGTTAGAGACAGTGAAGTAAAACAATAATTTAATTGAATCTTGAGTTGGTGGATACACTAAAACTTCACTTACATTAAATTAATATAACATGTTTCGAAAGCTTGTTGACTCAAGATTCAATTAAATTATCAATTAGTTAAGTTTCTTTCTTGCTTCTTGGGTGTTAAGTACAGCATAAAAATCTGCCAAGCTAAAATCGAGTTCACAGAGTTCACTCTACAAACAGGGAATAAATAATGATCCAGGGTTCACAATATTAGACTAAAAAATTCTGCATCAATAAACAGCAAGTTGATTTTTTATATGTAACAAACTTTTTTAATGGTTTATTAGGAGGATAAAATCTTGCTATTTAGTTTGTACTATACTTTGTCATTTCTGACAACTTACGTTGGACAGGAAGTTTCAATGAGACTATTATATAGGCAGAATAAAATATTTCAAAATTCTTTTAGGAAATATGAAAATAAAATATAATATGGATCAGCACCAGAAGACAGACACCTACACTACCTGTAGCACTCAGCCATTCGTTTATGTGGACAACACTAATGAACAAGTTTGCAAGGAGCTGTGTGTAGCCCTTATAGCAGCAATTGTCCCTTTTAATAAGCTCAGGAATGTTACTTTCAAAAATCTTTGGCAAACATTAAATATTCTGCATGCATAATAGTTTGCAGGGTTTCCCATTAAAAATACCAGTAACTGGAGGGTGTATATTTAAATAAATAATGTTTGCTGTTTACACACCATTAAAAGATTAAGGGAATTTAGTATATTTAATATAGGGAATATCAATATTCAATATTTCTATACTGTTTGATCATGCCATTTTAAGTTGTAAATGAATAAATGATTGTGCCCCGTTTAAGGCTTGCCATTACTGAGAGTGCCTATTTTAAGTTCCTTAGCACATATTGCACCAAGCTGTAATTATTATATTCCCATTTTGTATTAGTTCAAGAACACAACAAGGCATCTGCTATAACATAAATGTGACAGTTATACAAAAATTAAAGGAAAATGTAAGACAAGAAGCAGAATGCTTCTACATTGGAACATCAGCCAAGAATCAAGTCTTACCTTGCAGATTTTACTGGAGGAAAGTCCCCAACCTGCAACAGAATAATTCAAATATACAGTTTCACACAATAATCTATACAGCACTAGTTAAACATCCTGCATCATATGCTTTTGATTGATCTATAAATTGGTATACAGTATTAGGAAGATACGCAGAAACAAACATTTCCCATTTATCATGTAATAGGGTGTAAGAAAAGCAAGCAATGGGGAACGTATTTAGGGAAGGATTTTAGTTGATTAGTGATCTTTATAAAATACTAATTGATTCAAATGCTTCCTGTAGCAGGGATGGTTGGGCTTGCACTATCTCACAAAGATGCTGTCTCAGATCTCCAAAGTTCTCTGCCGGGCTACTTGTCATGGAATGAGGAGAAATTCCTATCCTAGCTAGCTAACTTGATATTTCTCAGGATTATGTACATGAAAGCACACAACAAACTGACTTTCCCTTGAATTAATTTAAGTATAATGCCCGTTTAAGCAGCTGGCAACTTTCCCCTGTTTAACGCTAAAATTATATAAAAGCTGCACATTTTATCTTCCTGCTGCTGTGAATTATTACATGGACCTATGTAACTGCATCACAAGATGTTTCCCATCCACATATATGCACAAATCTTCCACCAGACTTCACATGTATCACATCGCTGACAATAGTGTGAGGAGAGTAACATAAGAGAGAGAATCAGAGAGTGAGAAACTTGGGGCCTCTTTCCCCTTTTATATTTTCTACTATGATGCCAGAATTCATCCTTTATATGTACCAACTAGTGTCACTGGTTACCTACTTAGCATGCTATCAGAATAACATGGTCCAAATTTTAGAAATCACACTTCCCTTTGACTTCCCTGGTAAAACCCACTATTTCTGTCTCATTTTACAACTCTCGTTTCTCTTCTATTTTTCCAACTCCCTTCAGATCTAGAAATTGGACCTTTATCTCTGTCTGACTCTAACCTCGGATCTCTCTCTATTTTCTGTGACTTTGTCTAACCCCTATGAACATTAACATATGTGTGACGATGGACTTTCATCCCTGTTGCTGTCATCCTTCGTGGTGTAGTGGTTACCATGCTAGCTTCTAGTTCCCGAGGTTGCGGGTTCACACCCAGCGGAGGGCGATGGATCTTTTCGGATGTAAAAATTCTTAGCATGGCTTCCTTCAGAAGGAAAGTAAAGCCAGTAGTCCCGTGTCATAGATTTACGGCACGTAAAAGAACCTCAAGTCTAATAAAGAAGCCTCTGAGCAAATTTCCGATCTTTCACGCCCAATATAGAATGGGACGCTAAGGACCATAGTAGTTAAAGAGCATCCATAAATAATAATAATAATAAAAAAAACTCAATCCTTGTTGCCAGCTCGCCTGGTTGTTAATTACAATGTTCCTTATTATGCTTGCTTTCACATTAATTACATTCTGTGGTACAAGTTATTTTACAGTAGAGTTATTTCTCAATATTATTTTACATTATTAGTTATTCCTGTTATTTTCAATGCTATTGGGTATATGTCCCAAACATTAAATTACACCATTTTCCTAAATCTCCTAAAAAGAAAAGGGAAAAAATAGAGAACGTATTTAAAACTAAATAGTTTAGTTTATGGAGTACACACAACTGGCAAAAGGAATGTTTAGGAAATCAGAATATATGATTCAATTAGACAAGCATTTAGCAAAACAGTTACAATGTCACAGTTACAATTTATTAAGGATACATGTAATGTTTACCAGTAACGATTAGCTGTAACAACTTACTTTGTTATTTGATGCAATCTCTTGCTTCTACATTTCTGCGCGCACACGCACACACACACACACACATGAAGATGTGTTCTTTGGTCTTGCCTTCTCCCTATTGACTAAGCTATTTGTGCCGTAAATGTGACCCTCTTAGCATGTACAGATGGGAACATCCACGAAAAAGTGAAAAGAAATCATTGCATTCATGCAAATGAGGTCAAAAGCTTGCAGTTTTACAATATTAATAAAGAATATTCAACTTAAATTCATGGTGTGTTTGGTAGGTGGACAGCTCTTTCATTTTTGAGGTTTGATTCCAGAAATACTGATTTAAGGGGGCTGATGGGTGAAATTTCTATTTTGCACAATTTTAAAGCTACATACTTAATTTTTGTACATATATTTGGGGTGTTATGTGAAACTATTTGGCAAAGTTTCATTTTTCTATGTCAATTAGATTTTGAATTAGTGAAAATTTTCCTTCAAGAAATTTGCAAATTTTAAAATAAAATTTACCCTGCACCTTGTTGAAAAAAGTTTGAAATTTTTTTACAAAACCAGAAGTGCATTTAGAAAAACTTGATGCATGGTTTTTGTAATATCGTAACTGTAAGGGAAATTAATAAAAAATTATTATCTGCATAGCAAAAATTTCAAAATGTTTGCAATCACTACACACATTTTAGTTTTTATTTCAAAAAGTACTAATTTAATCCTAAATTCCATGTGTCAATTTTGTATTATGCTTTACAGAATGTACAGTAAAATGTTCAGCCCTTTAAGACCTAATTTGTACGAGGGCTGATCAAAAAAGACTGAGACTGATTTTTTTTTCTCTCAGATGTTTATTACTCCAATTCAATGTTTACATGATCTTCTTCAAAGTAGTCCCCTCCTACATCAATGCACTTTTTATAGCGTCTCTGCCAGTCCTTGAACACGTGCTGCAGACCATTCTTTGTCAGGTCCTTGAGAATCGCCTCACTTTTCTTGAGCACTGCTTCAGAGTTCTCAAATCGAATACCCCTTAGCTTTGCCTTTAGTGATGGGAATAAAAAAAAGTCACAGGGTGCAAGATCGGAGCTATAAGGTGGATGTGGTACACAGGTAATTGAATTGAGCTAGAAACTGCATGACTTGATTTGCGACGTGAGGCTGTGCATTGTCATGATGAAGTCGCCACCCAGTCCCAGAAAGCTCTGGTCATTTCTTTGCAATGTGCTTCCTCAGTGTAGCCAATACTGACGTGTAGTATGCTGCTGTAACAGTAGTGTGAGGGGAAGTGCATGCTGGTAAATCATTCCATTACAGTCAAAAAATGTGATCACCATCACTTTCCCTGCAAATGGAACAACTTTTGCCTTTTTTGGTGTTGGAGAACCTGGCGATTTCCACACTGTACTGGCTTGTTTTCCTTCAGGATCATAATGATACAGCCATGACTCATCACCGGTGATAATTGATTTAAAAAATGCATCCCCTCCATCAGCAAAGAGACGCAGCACCTTGGCTTGTCTCCATTCGCACAGCCTTTTGTTCGGGAGTCAACAGACGTGGCACCCAACGAGCACAAACTCGGGTCATATGGAGATGGTCATGCATAATTGTAAACACACTGCCATATGAAATTCTCAACACTTCACTGAGGTTACGTAATGTTATACACCGATCCTCTCGGACAATCACAGCAGCTGTGTTGATGTTGACTTCAGTCACAGCAGAAGCCGAAACACCAGGCCCACCTTGCTTAACACTGACAAGTCGACCTTCTTTGAAGTCCTTGAACCACCTAAACACTGTTGCACGAGGTAGTGCATCTTCACTGTACGCTTGCTTCAGCTTTTCATAAGTTTCGGTGGCTGTATGGTTTAAACGAAAACAGAATCTGATTGTGCTGTACTGCTCCTCTCGCGTCACCTCCATTGTCTGGTATGCGAAATGCACGTAGGGTCTACAAAATAGAGCATTACTACCAACCTACCAATACGAGAGTGCTGCCGCCTACCAACATTATACATAAAAACCCGCTCTTTTCAAATATTTATGTTACAGATACAAAACTATCACAGAAGCTACAGGAAAAAATCAGTCTGTCTTTGTTGATCAGCCCTCATATATGTAATTTTGTTTTGAATGAATAAAAGTGTAGCAAAAATTAAAGTGAGGAAAAATGAGCTTAAAAGTTTGCATGCAGTTAACCAGAAATAATGATTTACAGACTTTCCTGTCCAGCTTAGGTGTGTAATTTTTTTTTCATTACAAGCACTGCAAATCAGTTCTAATTTATGGCATAAGTCAAGCCTTTCAGTGCCAAGTCCTATATACAAACTTTCAATTTTGGTTATTACACTTCAGGTCCTTCACCAATGATGACAGTAAACTGGTGTCCACCAATATATATTTACACTCTTCATTATTTACAACAGGTTTATGTTCACAATTATTCTCCAGCTGTTTCTGCCTTAAATGTTTCTTTTGTAGACCACATTCTTGCTCATCTAACCTTTCATCACTGGTATTATTTACACTTGTTTCTGGCTCATGTATGTAAAACAACATATAATTTGATGTTACATTACATCTACCAGCAAAGCTGCTGTTACTGTTATACCAATCACGGTGGCTCAGTGACAAATCAGAAACTAACCTTCATGGAAAAATCCCACAAAAATCGGTAAAAAAAAGGGAGATGTATTGCTTCGTTCAGCCATTTCATCAGCTGCCATGCCTTCTCAGGGGCATTTAAGGAGTGCAGACCTTTAAATATGATGTAATTAGAGCAACTTCCAGGCACTGTAGTGCTTTAAAACTGCATATATGCACTTCAAACCATCTAGTATTTTTTGGTACAAAAAAACATGAAATGTGAAATTTTGTCATTTTTGGTCACATTTTCATCCATTTCCTCCCTTAAGCCTGTTGATATATGTCTGTATTTCGTTAATCTTTGTCATGCAAGGTTAAAGGCATAAACCATGATAACAAATCCAAAAGAGCGGAAACTGTAGGCAATTACCTGGGCATGAGCTTTTCAAATTCAAAAGTTGGAGAAATTTCACATTTCTTTAAGCAATCTTAGAAAGTAGAGTTCCTGAAATTGTGCACTTTGGAACTTGATTCACCATGCACGAGCATATTTTGCTACTAATCAGCATTAACTGTTCATTCATTGCATAACGCGCTGATGACCTTAGATGTTTAGCACCCTTAAACCCCATTCATTGCATAACAAGTTGAGGTAGCTGGTTCTCAATAAGTGATAGCAATGTACATGTAGTGAATGATGTCACCGAGTTCTCAGCAACTGTCTCCTTACTTTAGTAACTGACAACAGGATAACTAATTGCTGTCTTCATTACTTTGGGTTACCATTATTGGATAACTAGTTACTGTATTCATTACATTATTTTCTGCCCATCCTTAATTCAGTTTACTATTAATGATGATAATAACAAACACAGTAAATTCAAATGGATTTTCAGAAACACAGCATTTGCACACAGTCCAGTCGGATCTGAATATATTTTACACATCATTGTATTTCAGTTTAAATAAAGAGAGTTGGAAGAACCCAAAGAGGAAAAGTGTCAATGTCCATTCTTTTCACAAATATTCAGATACTCACACACAATAATACAAGGTGTGATAAAAAACTAATCAATATTTTTTAATTTTGCTGGCTTTATAAATTCAATTTTCAAAACTTCCTTTATCTTGTTGGTACACATATTCTTGACGTTTGTTGGCATTTGAAGCAGTTTTGAATGTTTAGTTCGCAGTCAAAAAGGTTATAGGTGTTTTGGCGTGCTCAGACCTTTATGTTTGAAACAGATGGGTCAAAGAATTTGTATTAAATTTTTCTTGAAAAATGGAATAAAGTGCAGCACTGCATTCAAAATGTTGACTGTGGCTTTTGGCAAATCTACTATGAGTATTACAACTGGCCTGGACCCCTAACACATCAATAACTAATGAGAACATAAATAAAGTGAAGAAAATGATTCTGGAAAATCACAATCAGAGAGGTTGTTGATGATGTCAGTATATCATCTGGCTCATGCCAAGCAATTCCTTCGGCTGGTTTAGACATGAAACCTGTAGCAGCAAAGTTTGTTCCAAAATTGCTGAATTTCAACCAAAAATGATGTCGTGTAGACATCACTCAGGAATTGCCGAATGAAGTCAATGACTCAGAGCTTCTTAAAAGGGTCAAAACAGGTGATGAAACATGGGTATGATGTCAAAACCAAGGCCCAATCATCCCAATGGAAGTTGCCTGAAGAGGCTAAGACTGTGAAAAATTAGACAAGTTTATTCAAATGTGAAGCTTCTTCTCACTGTGCATCTTTTTATTATAATGGTATAGTGCATCATGACTTCCTACCATATGGTCAAGAAGGAATCCTATCTGGAAGTTATGCATCATTTGCGTGAAGCAATCTGATGAAAACAACCAGCACTGTGGCAAAATTACTCATGGAAATTGCATCACGATAAAGCTCCTACTCTCATTCACCTCAATGCATGTTCATGATTTTTTGGCATTATGTTGTCTCAGCCACCATCTTCACCGGCCATGACCCCATGTGACTTCTTTTTATTCCTGAGGCTGAAGAGAACCAAGAAGGGAACGTTTTGTCACCATTGATGAGATAAAAACAGAATCGCTGAAGGAGCTGAATGACATACTGAAAAGTGAGTTCCAGGTGTGTTTCCCAGACTGGACTGGCACAAGTGTATTATAGCTTTGAAGGGGCAAAGTTGATGTTGATGAATAAATGAAGATTAAGAAACAAAATTTCCTGTTATTTTTTTATCATGCCTATTTTTTGAATAGTATCTATACTGAGCATGCTAAATGAGAAAAACACAGACTTCGGGTTCGGAAAGCAATCCAAAAGAAATGGAAAACCATACCCAAAAACAAACTCTATAAGCGATTAATTAATAAGCCTAGAGGAAAATGAAGTAATTTACTTACTAAGCTTAACAAACCCTTACTTAGAACAATTATAAGCTTCATAACTGGACATGGAAAGTTCAGAAAACACCTGAAACAATGGGACTATAAAAGATAGAACTCATTTGTTGTCTATGTCTACAAGCCGAAGAAACGGTGAAACACATTCTATTAGAATGTGCAGCCACAGAACGGACAAGATACCAAATTCTTGGAGCTATTGCAAAATTATAAATAGGCCCTAATTTAGCGAGACAAACACTACAAATGTAGGTATTGATCCCTAAATTAGAAACCAAGAAGTGCGCAAAAAGTCTTTTAGCTGAGGTGCTTAAAGGGAAACCTGCATCCTAAATACTACTACTACTACCACTATATATACTGAATGTTATAAACATAGAAACTACACATATGTGTGTGTTTGTGTTCCAGGTAATCTTGGAAAACATTAAACTGATTTTGATAATTCCTTCACCACTGAATCATGTTTTTCCAGCAGGACACACACTGTAAGACAAACACAAAGATTTAAAAATGTGCAATTACAGGTATCTACATACTCACATCATCCAATTTCAAACTACTTTTCTCAAATATTAATATCAGAGGAGTTTTTTTATCCTTTGCTGCAATGTCTTTCTTTCTCAAACCTGACGGAAGGTGGTGGATTTTTTCAGAGGCAAAAATCCTTAGCATGGCTTCCTTCAGAAACGAAATTGGGCTAAATTGCCTTTCTTGGGCTCACCTAGAAAATGCTGAAGGAAGTAAGAAATAATGGAATGAATTATCTTGTAGAAGTAGATGTGATCTCACCAACACCTGGTCCCCACCTACCCTCCCGTTTTAGGTGTTTTACCTTTATAGGAAAATTGCGATATGAACGCAACAAATGTAGCCATCTTCCCACTAAAACAGACACTGAATGGGAAGTGCCAACCTAAATAAGAAGTGAAATCCGCAAAGGAATGAATTTCTGCAAACGGGAATCATTCAAGTTTTAGACGCGCATATCCCTTGGCTACGCCCTGTCATCGCTTCGCAGTTCCAGCCTAATAGGTGCAACTGCTACACTCCTCTTCTTTTAAAAAACATCCCTTGGCTATGCCTTGAGGCTGAATATCTTACCAGCTTTGGCGGCATTAGTTATTCATATGTTGCCAGCATTATGTTAGAGCTAGAGAATGACATACAGTGACATCTGTAAGACATACATTGACATCTGTTGTATATATAAAACATCGCTTGCGTCGCTAATGCGGGCCCAAGAAAGGCAATTTACCTGGAAGGTGGTGGTGTTGTTGTTGTTGTTGTTCACCAATGACACTGGAGATTAATTGATCTGCATCATTTTCCATCTGACTTCCCAATATAAGGTCTGTAAGTTACCACTTTTAAGGCCTTTGTATTTGGCAAGATGCTGTTTTGATTCATTCCACTGGCATTCCAAAATAGCACTAAGTGCTCTTCTTTTAACTTTTTTGGCTTGGAAAGTATGCCTATGTTGTCCATTTAGTGTTACCCAAGGAACACCACGTGGAGGCAGACTACGTTGTTCCCCTTATGCAGGAAAGGAAGTTAAATTGGTGGTCCTGTGTCATAGCCTGATAAAGGTGTCTCTGCATCAAGTTTCTGGTCTTTCATGCCCAATATAGAACAGGACACTGGGAACCAGTATAGTTAAAGAGCGTCCATAAATAAAATTCAATTTAATTTAATTTTTCATTTTTTTCTCTTTCTTTTTTTAGGCTTTACCTTCCTAGGGGATAAAAGAACAGACATTTAGCTTTATAATTGGGTTGTTAGTTGTCTTATAATCACATGATATATCACAGAATATTTTGGTATAATTTCAACAAAACTTCCCTCAAGCATCATATAATTTGCAAGAACTATCATCACCATTACTTTCAACCCTTTATACACACTATACACATTCACAGACTATCTATACACTTAACCTCTGTCAGAACTACAATATGTAAGAATGCAGTACTGCACTCCAGTATAAGGAATTATAATTCCCTACCTAATGCCATTAAAGATATAAATAATTATAATGTGTTTAAAACTAGAACAAAGGCTTTCTTGCAGGAACACTGCTTCTACACCGTAAAGGAATATTTACAGTTTAATAAATCCTTGTTTGCATAAGACATTGTACTAATCCGTTAAGTTATCTAGTAGTATGTCATTTAATTTATAAATATATCTATTGTATATCATAGTTGAACTCAAATTATATATAACTTTATTGTAATGTAAATATATAAATTTAACTATTGACATATCCTGTATCAATGTACTATGTACTGAATTGATGTTAAAGGATTAATAAATTAAAATTAAAATCTCTTATCACTATTAGTTTTGTATTACATAATTCAAATATTTTATCATCAAGTGTACAATAAACAAAAATTTTAACTGCAAATAAATTTCTACAAAACTTACCTTAATGTCATCACAAACAGATGAAGTTGCTCTTTCCAGCCACCAAGGTTCTTCTTTAATTTCTATTTTGTCATCCATTTCATCATCACTGTTGTATTTCTTAACCTTAATTTCAGGAAATACTTCTCTCTCATTCTTTGAACCTAAGTCTGAAACCAGAGTCTGTTCGCCAATTTCTGTTTTGATGTTTATCCCATAGTTGTTGATGCCTGTAATAGTTTCAGACTTCATCTGCTTTAAGAGATGTTTGGTAAAACATTTTCTCTCGTTCTGTGAACTAAAGTCTGGAAAAGGAGTCTCTGATTTAATTTCTGTTTTGATTCCCATGCCACAATCATCGTCCAGAAGCACAGCATCACTGTTGGTCTTCATTGTAATATTCTTGGTAAAGAACTCTTTCTGTGAGGCTACGTTGTCTGAGAGAGGATCCTCTTCTTTGATTTCTATTTTGGTATCCATTTCACAACTTGGTGTTATTCTTAATTTCATTAACAAGTCTGTGGAGAAAGAAACACATTATGTATAACATAGATTACAGGGTTATTCAAAAAGCAGGAACAGGCTTTAAATATTTATTTCTAATAAACGACAAGATGGCCACATATGCAATACATC
Organism: Deroplatys truncata; assembly: GCA_030765065.1. Classification (NCBI taxonomy): domain Eukaryota; kingdom Metazoa; phylum Arthropoda; class Insecta; order Mantodea; family Mantidae; genus Deroplatys; species Deroplatys truncata. The sequence continues at coordinate 172,601,176 of CM060985.1, forward strand.
ACTGAATAGAGAAAAGTACAAAATTATATTTTTTGTGTTCAAAATGAGCACCATTTGTTATGCGAGGACGACCAGTGCTTTTCTGTTTGCATGCACAACCTTCTTCTACAAATTTATTTTATCAATTATAGATTTTTATAATGAGACAGCTCGTTGTTGAACTTATAACGAAATGCACACTGCATTGAAACAATGGATTCACTCTTTGCATAATACAGCACACAAAACAACTTTTCCTGTGCTGTCGCCATTTTCTCGTAAACAAATACAGCGCCGCTGTAGGCTCTGAATGGAACTAAAAGGTGGGGCTTAAAACTTTGAACTTTCCTGTATTCAATGATATGTCATATGTGTCGCTATCTATTGTCATTCATTAAAAATGAATATTTAAAATCTGTCCCTTCTTTTTGAATACCCCTTTATACTCAGCCTCCATATACTATGGTGGAATGTTTAATATCTTTTGCAACAAGTAAATACTCAATATATAGGACAGATTGCATGAGATAGATTTACATTTAATTGTTATTGTTGTCCTACAGTAATGTATGTTGAAAAGTTGGCTCCTGAAATGGTGATGGTTTACAATAATGCATGATGGAGAAAGAAAAACTTATTCTTGGTGATGCATATGTTATTAATTATGCTGGAAATTTCATAATTGTAAAACATGTTCATGTGCCTGAGCATTGCTCACAGTGGGGTCAAATCAACAAATACAAACCATAAAACATAACAATCAGCTTGTTTGAACCTATCAGCTGTTGTTGAAGCTATGCCACATACCTCCACTGTTCTCTTACAAATAAACCTGCTTCTTAGAAAGCTGAATTAGAATTGAAAAATTCAATGCCACGTCAGAGACTCAAACCATGGATTTTCACCTCTTCATGCCAATGCTATTACCATTCCAGCTGCCATATTGAGATACCTGTACAAGCATCAAACCTTCTTATCCCATTAAAGTATCACTGTTAACCTTAAAGACAATCTCAAATATTAGATACACCTCAAAGGAAACTTGCAACGTTGCAGGTGCTTTATAGTTAACAACTATTTGGTTAATTTGTGTTTTGACGATTGCTCTTTCACACTTGCCATGTGCAGGAAACAAGTTGAGAAATCTGATGTGTTACATTCACATGACTTTCTCTTTCATTTTATTAGTGGGTGTACAAACTATTCTTACGAAAGTTTATTTTTACTTTCCCTACTACGTATAGTAAGTAGCGGAAGTATTGTATTCCACCCAAAAATTTGATATCGAGATTTCACCGGAAATATATGTTTTGAGGCCCCCTGAATCCAAAGAAAAGCATTTTTGGAAACATGTCCATGTGTGTGTCTGTCTGTGAACAGCATAACTCAGAAATGAACAGTCGGATAAACACCAAACTTGGTATTTAGGTTCAGTATCTTCCAGAGATGCGAAACGAAGGTTTTCAAGAAAATCCCCCCACCCCAGATTACCCTTTACATGGAACATTTTTCGAAAATTTTAATTTTCTCAAAAATGATTCTAACGATTTTGATTAAAATATCATATGTTTAAGATATTTTCATGACAAATAAAATGTATATCTTGAATTTTCTGGGAATGTCTCCAAAAGTATTCTTATTTTGAACGACTTTTGCATAACTGGTAAACCATAAGAGATAGACCAAATTTTACTACACAAAAAATGTAGATCACATTAAAATACACAATTTATGTCATATACATTTTGTTGTTGAGTGAACCATTTTTGAGATATTGCTTGTTATTCCTTTAAATTTTTCAATACTTGTTTTCTCAAATGGGAATTCGTTATTCATTTTTTTGTCTTGGATATGCAAAGAGTATTAATCTGTGGCAAAGGGAATGGTGCTGCACCTAGCAACCAGCTATTAAGAGATATGTATGTGCTTAAAGGCTACTGTATTTCTATATTGCCCTTGCAAATACAAAACAAGGGGAACATAGTACGCCTTAGGGGATAGTCAAATATTTTTAGAACTGGTCGCTATGTGTAAAATGTAATTCTCTTTGCATGTCAAAAGATCGTTTCTGCAAATTCGATTAATATGAAATAGACGGAGAATAAGAGTTTGTAAAAATAATTTGTACAAGAGTAGAGAAAGTCATGTGAGTGTAACACATCAGATTTTTATAACTGGCGCAACAGTTCTAGACATGTGTAAATCTTAATGACGCTATGAAGGAGTTACTTATGAGATGAGGAGGTGACCGGTCGTCTGCTTGCTGGAGGAGTGCGTGGGACAGTCAGTGTCAAATATGCACACCAGTTATGCACAACACTGTACTGCATTACACCATGCTGCAGTGATAAACTTATAGTCATATGCAGTATATTTAAATCTAGCGTTGTAAAGAGCGCTTAATATAAAAACACTGTCTATCATCGAATTCCTCCACACCTGACGGCCCTTCCTCTTCTGCGGAATCACTCACATCATTGTGTCACATCACTGCTGTCGCTACTTTCTTCACCATTATCCAGGATGAAAATTCTTTGTTTGATTTTCTACAATTCCATCTTTTTCGAAATAATGATTTTCAATTTGTTCTACATGTCAACATACATTTTCCCATTCTGGCTTTCCAATTTCTGCAAATCGCTGGCGACATCTCCACATGTTTTAATTTAAAAGTGATATTTCTGCATGCCCCTCATCAGCCCAGATAATTGGATTTGGTTTAGATCTGGGTGATACGGTGGCAGTCTAAATACATTATGGCCATGTTGTATTAATATCTGGTCAAGTACAGGGTTATTCAAAAAGAAGGAAAAGACTTTTCATATTTATTTCTAATGAACGACAATAGATAGCGACACATACGACAAATCATTGAATAGAGGAAAGTTCAAAGTTTTAAGCCCCCACCTATTAGTTCCATTCAGGGCCTACAGCGGCGCTGTTTGTTTACAAGAAAATGGCAACATCACAGGAAAAGTCGTTTTGTGTGCTGCCTTATGCAAAGAGTAAATCCATTGTTTCATTGCAGCGTGCATTTCGTTGGAAGTTCAACATAAAAAAATTTGTCATAAAAAATTTACAGTTGATACAATAAACTTGTAGAAGATTTTGAATTTTTCTGAGACTTGCAGCACCACCTTGAAAGTTTATGCTGTCTTTCAGCTTGATGAGTAATCTGCTTATTGTTGGCATAGTTTATTCTTCCACATTCAAGTTGTGAATCGTGCACCGAATGACGCATTTGTCGAAATTGTCTATTTCTGTAACACGTTTAGGGACCTTATGTTTCTTCCCAGGTGTGTAAAATGGTACTCCCTCATCTATGTGTTTTTTCTTATCTTTGAGAACTCTGGAAACAGAACTCAATGAAACATCAGTTGCATTGGCTACTCTTTATTTTACTCTTGAAGTAGAATTATTTAGTTGCTTTAATTTAACTGCCCCACGTGTGGGAGCCAACTTGAAGTTGTGTGCTTACGTAATATTTTTTTATGTAATTTATTTAGCTTCACACATTGGAAGCCAACTTGAAGAAGTATTATTCTTGGAGTTTACTTTGTTTAAGAAGTTCGCAACACGCTTTGGGCGTCGGTTTGAAGTTGTTGATTATGTAATAGTTACTGTTGTTACACTCCAAGTTTTACACTATAATATTTAACTTTGTTATTAAAACTGCTTCTATATATTATTTATGTTTGAATTTGCCTCAGCTGCATCAGTAATGTTTGTAGAGTCATGTATCTCTTAGGCAGGGTGTGGTACGACAATAATTGTAGACATACCCAAAATTTAAGTTTTTAAATTCAAATTCTTTTATTTTATCCTTTGCACATTTTTAATAAAGCACTACACTTTTTAAGAGCTGTGAGATTCTTTAATACTTTCACTTAGCGCGTATACATATATTTTACAATTCACACGTAATATTTCTGTAACGAACACATCTTCCATCTGGTCACTACCAAGGTTTGCCAGCAACTGAACATGTTTCAACCATTAAACCTGTAAGCTTCGGTATTTCAAGTCTCTGATTGGCTAATTCTAGCCCAATAGAATATCTGCATTTTACTTAAAGCTTTTCTTTGCTGTTGATTGGCTAATTTTAAACTATTACTGAATTTACATTATCGTTGCTCTAATCATGATTAGTTACATTCAAACTCTTAAACTCATTATTGCCTCAAGGTTACCTCATTGTTAGAAACTTAATACTTATTATTCTCACAGCTCTTGCATTATTAAAGTATGTAATGTATTCACATAACATTATTAAACATATTTATAATAAAAATAAGCATATGCAATGACTGTTACATATATTTTAAATAATTATTACATACATATTGTTTCAAGGCAGGCTGTTATTGAATTTATTTATTATAAACATACAATTGAAATTATTTAGGTATTAAAATGCTGCCTTACTCTCTCAAGGCTTTTGAGGAACTCAGGTGAACATATGCTTTCTTCCTTCATCTCTGCTTCTTCATGAAGTCGATGACATTTGCAATTACTTCCCTGCTTTGACTATGTAATATCTTACCAATTAACTTTGCAAAGGTAGGAGCCATGGTTATAAATGTCACAAATATAATATAAGCACTATTTAGGTACTGCTCTCTTTGAAATTATAACCAGAAGCGGAACACTTTTTATGCAGACTGTATGTGTTACGCACTGTGAGTAAGCAAAGGTATTATATCACTTTCGTTGATTAAGCTAAACATAAACCATTCCTAAGCTCGGCAGCTGGGGTGGCAATCAAGGTCATGATTCCAGAAGTTTTGCGCCAGCTATACTGTTTGGTATCTCTTAACATTTATAAAAATCTGATGTGTTACACTCACATGACTTTCTCTACTCTTGTACAAACTATTTTTACAAACGCTTATTCTCCATATGCTTCATGTTAATCGAGATATCGAGATGTTAATCTTACTGCTAATTTTCTTGTATATGCAAGGGGAATTGGTAGACTTTAAGCTATAGTCAAATATTTTAAGAGCTGGTTGCTATGTGGAGTATTCCATTCTCTTTGCATTACCAGGAAGAAAAAAAATGAATAACGAATTTGAGATAAAGTATAAGTATTGGAAAATTTAAGAGATTAACAAGCAATATCTCAAAAATGGTTCACTCAACAAAAACAATGTATATGACATAAATTGTGTATTTTAACGCAATCTACATTTTTTGTGTAGTAAAATTTTGTCTATCTCTTATGGTTTACCAGTTATGCAAAAGTCGTTCACAATGAAGAATACTTTTGGACACATTCCCAGAAAATTCGAGATATACATTTCATTTGTCATTAAAATATCTTAAACATAGGATATTTTAATAAAAATCATTAGAGCCATTTTTGAGAAAATTAAAATTTTCGAAAAATGTTCCATGTAAAGGGTAGTCTGGGATGGGGGGATTTTCTTGAAAACCTTCCGTGTCACATCTCTGGAAGATACTGAACCTAAATACCAAGTTTGGTGTTTATCTGACTGTTCGTTTCTGAGTTATACTATTCACAGACACACACAGACACACACACACACACACGGACATGTTTCCAAAAATGCTTTTTTTGGTCAGGGGGTCTCAAAACATGTATTTCCGGTGAAATCTCGGTATCAAATTTTTGGGTGGAATACAATACTTCCCCTACTTACCATACATAGTAGAGAAAGTAAAAAAAGTGCTAGATGAAAGTTGTTTGAGAAAATGCCAAACTTCATTATTTTAGCACAGGCTGTGCTCCTCCATAATACGAGGCATGCAGGCAATTTGCATAGACCAGCAAATCACTTAAATAATAGTTTAATAATTTAACACCTTAAAACTATTACAAACTGGATGTTATGTTTATTCCGCAATAAAAATTTATAACCTGCCATGTTACCTAAAACTACTAAGCAATCCTAAACAACATAAAATAATAAGAAACATTTTTCTTATATACTCACTCCTCTTAAACAAATGAGCAGTTTTTTAATGTGTCATCAAAAGGTAAATATTCAACACAAAGGTATGTGATGCTGATTCACACTTATTTGTTATTCTTGCCCTACTGTAATGCATGTTGAGACGTTTACTCTTGAAAAGGTAATGATCAGAGACTGGAAGTTTAGGCATTATAAATACTAAAACAGGCAACAAAAGGCAATTAGAAAAACCCATTTATTTAATAGATTACACTATTCAATAACTCGATCGTCATATTTTCAAGAACTTCAAAGTTTTAAACAAAATACTAGTGCTGTAATGGACACAAAAATGAAATATTTTTTAAAAAGGCCTGTGTATTGCAATGTCTTATTTGTTGCACATGACAACCAAATGCTCTTTTAAGTTCTCTGGGGTCATGTCAGATAACACATTTTTCATGTGAGAAAATGACCTCTCAAAACATCGACACAGGTTATTGGAATAAATCTAAACCATAGCGTCATTGTAGAATAGTATACTTCTCCAAAAAATGTGATAATGTAGGATTCTGTAATTTCCACAAAGGGATTCCGGCGCTGAGGAAAGCTTTACTTAAGTCGTATGCAAACTGGGATTTTCGACTCGATGTTGCAATTACTGTTGGAAGCAAAGAAATCTTCTTCCCAGTAGCCTTTGCATTTTTCTGCTTGATTGTGCCGATATGCTGTGATATAAAATACTTCTTTTCGCAGTTCACTGACTGCTGACATATTTTGCATGTGAGTACTTTACTATCGCTACAAAATACGTTGGATCCAAAAGTATTAACGTAAGTTTGTAATTTACCGAGTAAAGAAACACTGAATTTTGGCATCATATTGTTAGCTGCAACAACGTCGCAATGAAAACTGAAAGAAAAACAAAGTTAGATCCGCACTCATTATTGCCTTTGAAAATAAACACAAGCAGTAATTCAAACGCTTTCTGTTATCTATACAGTTATTTGCACAGCAGCACTCATTGTTGCAAAGAAAATAATGAACTGAATGAAGGACGCCTATGTTGTCTGCAACTTAAAGACAATAATATATATTCGGCAAACTAACTTTTATTGTCACGGACTAACAGTTATTGAAATAAAATATACCTGAAGGAAATGTTTAATGATTAATAAATAATAGATATATAATGAAATAAAGGCAACAAAAAGCATTTATTTCGTAAAATAGGCCTTTATATTTAAAAAGGCAGAAAAAGCAACATAAAACTGTGGCATTTCAATCACAAAGGTATAATTTGTACAGATTCACTTTCAAATTGAAGATAGATTTGACACATTTAAAAAGGCATTCTGCCTAAGTTCCGGTCTCTGGTGGTGATTTACAAATGTTTATCTTCTCTTGGATAATGCATGATGGGAAAATAAAGAAAATAAGTTATTCTTGGTGATGAGTATGTTATTAGTTATGCTGCATATTTCATAACTGCATGTGTGTTCAATGTTCCTGAGCATTGCCCACAGTTGGGCAGATGAACAAACAAAGGTAATTCTATATGACGACTCTATTAACTATGGTGACCGCGCACAGCATCTTATTGATGTACCAACACCAGAACTGTGTATTAGCTGGATGCCAGCCACTACCAACATAATATTTAACATTGCTAGATGTTAAACAACCACAGAACACATACATATTATGTTGAAATGTGCGTTTCCAATAAGAGAACAAGCTGGAAAAGCAATGGACATCACACGCAATGAATACAAACGTAAAATAAGTAATGGGGACTAGAGACTAGCATGATATGTAATCTCGTATAACCAGTAAACCTTAGCAATAGATGAAAATGTACTACACAAAAAATTCACATCTCTTTAAAACACAATTTGTGCCATAAGCTATTTCTGATGTATCCACTATTAATGGTTTGACTTATTCAATACTCTTGTCATTATTTAAAAGTCCTGTCAACATTCACTTGTTCCTCAGGAATGCATTGAAACAGTATGGAATTTTAAGGCCAGCATATAGCGTCCAGTTGTTAAACATTTGACTATTGCTGTTCTCTTTGTATCTATAACGAAATGTGTAATGTAGCTATTTCTGTAAAGGTTTATCTCGATTAAAATGTAGTAGTAGGAAAATAAAATTTTGTAAGAATAATTTGTATATCCACTAATAAACGATAGAGGGTAGAGAGTCATGTGAACAAAACGCTCAGATTCATTTATTCATAATGGATCACTTTTTAAATTGCTAACATGAAATGATCTTTGGAGCTTACAGTTTAACACATAACCATCTGTGGCTTTAAAATCATTGACATTAAAACATCAATCAAGTAGGAGCATGGAAGCACAAATGGTGATATAATTAAAGCGGAAAAAAAAAAAAAAAAAAAATTCTGTGCTTTTTGCCATATTTAACATACACTTAATGCTTTTTCAATCACTTCGTACATATTGTGTAGTCTATGTATGTTTTGCTTTAAACATTATGTTATGCTTGTTCTACAGCAGGAACGATGGATTTGTGCCGGTGAAGACTGGGTGCGCAATCGTTTAGAGCCCAGTTTCCGAGCCTATATTCTCGGTCATGCGCAGTACACTGAAATGGCCAGTATCGTGGAGAGCTTTGACCGTGCAGTATCCGTCTTCTACCGCTTCGGTGCCAGCACGTTAAGTTTTACAAGTTTTAGAAAGTGATTGTTAATCGCATTCGTGATTAGTGTTTTGTGTGTGCGTGTGTATATGTATTTGCTTATTTAGATTAAAATGCCTCCCATTCAAAGCAAACTTGGTGGAAAAACACTGCACAGCCAAACACGTGAAGTTGTTAATAACGTCCATTTCTTCATGAAACAGGAAGCAGCTTCTGGCGATATTCTAATTCCATTGAAGAAAGTGCAAGAGAGGGTGAGTGCAGCAAGAAAAGTATCTGAGAGGACAATACGTAAAATAATTAAAGAAGGGGGAACATGTGAGGAACAGGGAACCTCCTTTGGGACACCTGGAAAGGTACATCGTGTACCAAAATGGATCACAGACATTGATGATAGGTGTGTGATTCGGCAAACAATTTACAATTTTTATATTCAGGAGAAAACCGTGCCCACTGTCAGAAATCTGCTCCTGAAGCTTAAGGATTCCATTAACTTTAAAGGGGAAGCACTAGTTTAAATATTATCTTACGTGACATGGATTTCGCGTGGAAGAAAACAAAGAACAATAAGGTCTTGTTACAGGAAAGACATGAGATAAGAGATTGGCGCGTGTCATATTTGCGTGCCATTAAAAAGTTTAGAGACGAAAGAAGGCCGATTATATATGAAGATGAAACATACCTTCATAGCAGCCACACAAGGCCAAATAATTGGAGCGATGACAGCACCTGTTGCAAAGGGACCAAGAGTTATTATAGTTCATGCAGGAGGGCAATTGGGATTTGTTCCTGGTGCTTTTTTAATGTTCCAGTCAAATAAAAAAACCGGAGACTATCACGATGAGATGAATGGGAGGAATTACAAAAAATGGTTAACTGAGAAACTAATTCCTAATTTGCCTCCTAAATCTGTTTTAGTAATGATAATGCTCCGTATCATAATGTGCAGTTGCATAAGGCTCCTACAAGCAGCTCCACAAAAAGAGCTATGCAGGAATGGCTCACATGAAGGCACGTGCCCTTTCAACAACAAATGTTGAAAGTAGAGCTCTACAGCCTCATTAAGGCGAATAAGACAGCCCATAAAACCTACGTGGTCGACGACCTCTTAGCCAAGCATGGCCATTCAGTGCTCAGGTTACCACCATATTCACCTGACCTAAACCCCATAGAACTTATTTGGGCCGGCATAAAACAATGGGTAGCAGGTCGTAACACGACATTTAAATTACAGGATGTCATGAACTTGTGTGAGCAACGGGTTGCAGATATCAGTGAAGAAAAGTGGAAAAATGTGTGCCTCCAGTTCAAAAAATTGAAAATGATTACATTGAAAAAGAAGGAATCTTTGAAAATGTAATAGAGAGCGTGCAAGTATCAGGAGACAGTGACAGTAGTGAAGGTGAGGAAACAGAAGAAGAACATGATGACGATAGTGAGCTGTCAGGTGTTGAATATTTGCCAGATGATTAGATACCTCATTGATTGTTCTGTGAGCAGCGCGATCTCGCACCCGCCCGTAGCAGCCGTCATTCTAGGAATGAACAACAATACAGTGAGTCACATGATAGTATACTACTTAGTTATTCTTTTGCCGGTTTATTTTCCCGGGTTTTCTGTTTTACTGTTTGTTTACCGTTTCCATACACCACAATTACAGAGAGCTGCCTGGCGTTAGACATAGACTCGCTTCAGTGCGCGAGGAAACAAGGTCACCGGCACAGAACCATTGTTTCTACTGTACCTGTTTTGTTTTGTGGTTTGTTTGTTTGTGCATTTGGCCCCACTATAAGCAAAGCTTAGGGACCTTGAACATGTCATACAATTATGATATATGTGCACAATAACATACCCGACAGCAAGAACATGTTTCAATTATTATTATTATTGCTTTCATTTCTGTATTTTTACACACAATGTGTGCATATTTGTGTATTACACCCATGTTAATGCACATTTCACTTTTATTTTCCCTTATAAAAAACATGTATTACTTATTTCACATGTGTACTTATTGCGTGTGACATCTATTGCTTTTCCTGCTTGTTCTCTTATACGAAACACACTCTTCAACAGAATGTGTGTTTCATGTCTGGTTAACGTCTAGCGATGCATATTATGTTGGTAGCGGCCCATATCCCGCAAATACACAGTTCTGATGGTGCTTCAATAAACGACCACCATAGTTGATGCAGTCGTCGCACAGAATTATCGAATGAAATGCTATATCTATTTCCGGAAAACAACAATCTAATGGGGGGGGGACTGTTTCCACATGCATCGATAAGTGGCTACTTTTATATCATGTTATATTCAGCATGTTGTTTTTTTTAGTTAGCAACACAACTACTACTGACACGACTAGCCTCTATTATACAACATTGCCCTGAAGTCTCTTACTCATTTTGAGGTTAAAGTATTTAGTTAAGCAGTGCATGTCATTTTACAAATTTAAGAAAAACATCTAGTCGATATGTGCATTAGCGTTATGCGATACCCCCTATTTCCCCTGATTGATTTACCGTAAACTGGTACACTTCCAAAACAGTACTTACATAACTTTAAGAAAGAGCCCATTTTTATAACCCCTGAGTGATGTCATGATAAATGTTCAGTAATTAGTACCTATTTTAAATAAATGTCATTCTATACTTTGGTGTTCTGTGTTCTAACTTAAGTAGCATTTTTTTAACAGTAAATATGTTTTGTTTACATTATTTATAGACACTCCCACTTCACCAGAAATTTGACTACTGCGTTTCGAATGCTCTACAAGCGCTTGCAGATAGCTCACCCGTGGCTCACCCGAAGGTAAACGAACAGCACGCTTCCAGAGCGAATAGCGTGACCTCTGCCATGCTGATTGCTGGCCTTGAAACTAAGATGGAAGTCAACTGATAAAATAGCAATGCCGAAAATATAAAAATAAAGCTGAATTTTCGTATCAACGAGCAATTGTGTAAATGTAGGAGTTTATAGTGATACCTTATTTAATATTGAGTACCAAATAACGCGCATTCGATGTTTAAAACTGGAACATGACCTGAAAACCTAGTAAGGTAGAAGACAGGTTATGAATCGAAAGTCACAACGTCAGTTGATTTTAATGAAGAATTGAAATATATATAGCGAAAATAAGCTAACCTTAAATATAAACTATACTGAGTATGTTAAGGTGTTAAAATGTGTGTTTGTGCTATTTAGTGTTGAAATGTGTTCGAATTAGGGACTGTATTTCGAAAAGTTTGTTTTTGTGGATTGCACACTGGTATCGTAAAACGAACATGAGAAGTCATGCTCAAAGGTTATGTCTGATACCTATTTCAATTTTGAATGTGATGTAATGATAATAGTTTGGGATCCATAGTTTGATTTTGGATGTGTATTAGTGTTGTGCTCAAACACTATTTCCTGCTGTTATACCAAATAAATAAATTAGGACATAATGCTCTTTTCATTGCAAAATAATTTAAAGCATTTTATAAACAGAAAATTCTCCATATGTACTGTGTATCTTTGGGAATTTTTTGTCAATCTGGATAACTCGGTTAACCGCTGGCCTTGGAAGCACAAATAGTTACATAAAACTTGTGTATTACCACATTATTGCTGAATGATTTCTACATATCGAAATGTCAGCTACCATATTTATGACAAAACACCCAACTTAAATTATATAAATGTATAATGTGTATTCCATGGCAAAATATCTGCTGAAATAGTTATTCTTTTTTAAGTATTACTTAATGCTTTATTTACATACACCTCATTTGTGAAGTCATAGTGAGAGCTACCTTGTAAAACAACTTTTTGGTTTCATTACTTGATAGTATTGAGTAATACTATCCCTGTTTTAAATGTTGTCTCATATTCACACTTCTAATTGGGCAGCACTATGGCCTCTCGCAAAAAAAGCCTGGATTCAATCCTAGGGATCAGAGGTGGAGGTGGGATTTTGTGGTAGATAAAATGGCACTTAGAATGAGTGTTCTCTGGTTTTCCCCACCATAATTCCATCAATTGCACCATCTTCATCATTGTCATCCCCCCTCCCACCAGTCTCCAATCTCTGTAAACCTGTGAAGTTAAAAGGGGCATTAAAATTAAAAATACTATGGAGGACAGAGAGCAATACTAATGAACGAGTGTCTCATCCAGCCACCCAAATTTATAAACCAGCATGTGGACCATTAACCTGCAGAAACAACAATATAACTATACTTAAGTGATAATAAAATTGCGTAAGGAGGTAAGTAGGTAATAATGAAATATTGCATTTTAAGCAAATTTAAATTCTGTAATTGCTTAAAAAACAATAATATGAAAGACATACAAAATGCTGTTACATTCTTTCTGCAGTCAACATATGAAAAAACAATTAATACTGGCACACTAAACTACATGTTAAAATGATTCACAATTATGAAGAGTGGGTGTGATATGGCTAAACACAAAGAGACATTGTTATTATTTAGAGACATTGCATTCATATTCATATTGAATAATACTGTATAATACATTTGTATGGTATTTTAAGGAACATGTGCCTACATTAATATACATTTAAATGGCCTACCCAATTAAAATGTCCATTAAATTCTAACATCTTTAATGTCTGTTATTACAATCTATTGGAATGATCTTATAGGTAATTGTAATTGCACTTAGTCACTTATGCATACACAAAGCCAGTTCTAGTTAATAAAACTTACAGTTATTGAATAGAAAATACACTTTGATTCCTTTTCCTGGGAAAGGTTCTATATATAACATTTGATATAACACAGTGGAGGTCCTACAGCACATGGGAACCTTAAATTTATTGACAGGTCATATGGGAAAAAACAAATTGAGCCCATACAGTGATGTTTGTTTGTGTTTGTTCATTTGGCTCCACTGTGAGCAATGCTCAGGGAAATTGAACACATCATACAATTATGAAGTATGCAGAGTAAGTAGGAATATACCCAACATCAAGAACAGCCTTTGGGGGGGGGATGCTCCCCTCCCCATCATGCGTTATCTAAGAGAGAAAAATTTGTAAACCATCACCATTTCAACAGTAAACTTCTCGACACGCATTACAGTAGGACAACAATAGCAAATAAGTGTAAATCACCATCACATGCAATCTGCCCTACATAAAGTGCTTACGTGAGGTTGATACTATTATGATGATTAATTCACTTTGAATAAGCTCAAAATTATAACTTTATATTTATGTTATGCTTAAATTTCAATTTCCCATGTAATTTCTATTACCTTGAAGACACGTTTGAAAAAGACATCACTTGAAACGAGAAATTCTCATTATTACTGCATGGCTATTATTTGGGAGGACAGTATACAGGGTGGAAGGTACTGCTTGAACCGTACGTTAATCATGGATTCTATATAATGAGTAGTGCAAATATGTCCAATACAATTTTTGTCATTAAACCTACAAAAATGAAACATAGTGATGTTCCTTGTGCCTGTGTCTATTAGCCATTTTATTACAGTTCAAGCAATACCTTTCACCCTGTATAAGAAAACATTTAGAAGATGGTGGAGTTTGCATATACATAAAACATTATAACATATAAAACTGGAATGCAACAGATCCATCTATCCCATTGACATTTTTTGTGTAGCCCATTTTCCTCTGTTGCTTAAATTTACCAGTTACACAAGATTATACAAAATTCCTTCCAAATGAAGAGGACTTCACAAGCTATTCCCAGAAAATTAAAAATAAACATTTTATTTTTCATGTAAATATCTTGATACAATGGCATTTTAATCAAAATGGTTTGAGTGATTTTTCAGAAAAAAAAATCGAGAATTCTTCCATGTAAAGGATTATTTTGGGTGGGGAATTTTCTTGAAAATCTTTGTGTCACATCTTTGGAAGGTACTGAACTTAAACAAATTTGTACTATGTATGTACAAATTCCTGCTTTGAAGCACATGGCTTTATGTATTCTCTTTCAATTGCCAGTCAAAATACGCGCGCCAACGTTCCACGTTACATATTTGACCACAGCCAATGGGAGCAAAATGTGCCGGAATGGACTATCTTGCACTGGAATGCTCCCTTAAGATTGTTCGCTTTCGTTCATTTTTGGCATTGCTCGAACTTCGTCGGGCAGCTTCGGGTGAGCTATCAGCAAGCGCTTGTAGATGAAAAAGTCTAATGTGTTGCATTCACATGACTTCCTCTACTCTTGTACAAAATATTGCTACAAACGGTTGTTTTCCATCTAATTCATGTTAATCGAGATAAACATTTGCCGAAATTATCTTATTGCTAATTTTCTTGTATGTGCTGCAGGCGGAATGTGATAGGGTTTAAGCCATAGTCAAATCTTTTAAGAGCTGGTTGCTATGTGGAGCATTACGTTCTCTTTGCATTACCAGGACATAAAAAACGAATATCAAATTCCCATTTGAGAAACGGTATAAATATTGGAAAATTTAAGCAAATAACAAGGAGCATCTCGGAAGTGGTTCACTCTAGAAAAAAAAATATATGAATTGTGTGCTTTAACAGGACCTATATTTTTTGTGTAGTAAAATTTTGTCTTTTTCTTATGGTTTACCAATTGTATAAAAGCCATTTAGAATGAAGAGGACTTTTGGGGACATTCTTAGAAAATTCAAGACATATATTTTATTTACCATGAAAATATGTTAAATGTATGTTGTTTTAATAAAAATTGTAGGAGCAGTTTTGAGAAAATAAAAATTTTCAATAAATGTTCCATGTAAAGCGTAATCTGGGGTGGGGGATTTTCTTGAAAATCTTTGTGTTGTATCTTTGAAAGATACTAAACTCAAATACAAAGTTTGGTATTTATCCGACTTTTCATTTTTGAGTTATGCTGTTCATAGACAGACAAACACATTTCCAAAAGTGCTTTATTTGGATTCAGGGCAAGCATGTATTTCTAGTGAAATCATGGTATCAAATTGGAATGCAATACTTCCCTTACTTAATAAATGTAGTAAGAAAGTCATAGTGTCAGAAAACAAATGTTTCGTAGTTGCATCTTAAAAATTTTGTATTATTATTGTTGTTATTGTTTCCTCTTTAAATATAACTGACTGTAAACACCTAAAATTTAAGAAAGTGTTAATTCAAATGCCTAATATATATGCATGTAAATTAATTTTTACGTTTGTCACCTACCTTTAATAAGAGGAAGTATTGTATTCCATCCAAAAATTTGCTGTTGAGATTTCACCAGAAATACACATTTTGAGACCCCTTAATCAGACATTTATTTTTAGAAAATGGCGTGTTTGTGTTTGAACAGCATAACTCTAAAACAAAATGTACGATATATAACAAACTTGGAGTTCTTAAGTTCAGTATCCTCCAAACACATGTCAGACTATGTTAAAGAAAATCACCCCCACCCTAAACTACCCTTTATATGGAAAAATTTTCAAAATTTTAATTGTTTCAAAAATAGCTGAAATGATTTTGATTCAAATACCACATATATAAGGTATTTAATGATAAATAAAAGGTATATCTTAAATTTCCTGGGAATAGCCTGTGAAATCCTCTTCATTCAGAAGGAATTTTGTATAAAGGGAAAGCATAAGCAACTCAAAAACGTAGATCTCTTTAAGACACAAAATTTATCTCAAATAATTTATTTTTGTGGCATCAGCTGCTTCCAAAATATCTGCTAATATTATTTTCAGTTGTTCAATACTTTGCAATTTTTTTAAAGTCCTGTCACTATTCAATTGTTTCTGGAAAGGACGTGGAAAGCATACAGAATTTTAAAGCCTTAGCTAAACTCCTGGCTATCTATTCGGCTTCTTCTATTTCTCTTCTACCCACAACAAAATGTGTAATGAAATTATATCTGCAAATGTTTATCTTGATTAACGTGAAGCAGATAGAAAAATAAGCTTACATAGGAATAGTTTGTAGAAGCTATATAAAAATAAACGATATTGTGTAGAGACAGTCATGTGAATGTAACACAGCAGTAATCTAATGTTAGTTACTAAATACTCTGATAGTTACATGAAGTTGCTGAAGTGACAGAATGTGCAAAAGCAAATTGAGGTTAGTGTAGCTTTCTCTTCCTGTTCTGCAAATTTATCTTCATCTTCTTGTGGATTCCTGCAACAAGCTCAGAGAAATATATATTATGTTTCTGCCCCTGCTTTTGCCAAGCAAATGTGCACTTGTGTCCGCTGCATATTAACAATGGAAAACTTTAAACTATTCTTGCTTCATACAGTCACAGAGAGTTTAGAGTTTTATTTTGTATTTCACATTATGTTGGGTTGGTAGTGTATCTGAGGAAGATGCCAATGTTATATATATATATATATATATATATATATATATACACACATCTGCCTCACTGTTTATTTTTTATTCATGGATGCTCTTTAACTACTATGGTCCTGAGCGTCCCATTCTATATTGGGCATGAAAGACCAGTAATTTTGCTCAGAGGCCTCTTTATTAGGCTTGAGGTTCTTTTACATGGCGTAAATCTATGACAGGGGATCACCGGCTTTACTTCCCTTCCAAAGGAAGCCATACTAAGGATTTTTACGCCCAAAAAAATCCACAACCTCAAGAACTAAAACACGGTAACTACTACACCACGGAGGATGACATTGGGCCTTGGGGATACTTCACATGATGTTGGTAAAGTTAATGCAACAAATTACCTATGACTATTAAAAAAATAAAAGAACTTCAATTGTTTAAAAAGAAGCTTAGGTCATTCTTATTAGTTAACTCATTTTATTCAGTTGCAGAGCTCTTGATATGTAATGATTAAAGACGAGAATTCCATGCACTATAAAACCCCAAAATATGCTTGCATTTATGCTCGATCAAGTGAAAAATACATTAAAATATGCAGTATCATTTTTGCACAGTTAACAACTAACAACGTTTCTAAATTTTTTCCTTTGAGGTTCCTGCGCTTATTAGTCAAATAATTTTTGAGGCAGCATTCCATCAAAGAAACTAGTAGTTGTGGAGTTATTTGCTTTTTGCAAGACTTTACAGCATACTAGATGGGGTTGACCAGGCCTATCTTCAGTTAATTTTCCTACAATTAGCTTAATAACATATCGCCCCATAGGATAGTTGTTTCATCTGCAAACGTCCGTATGCTTGAAGTTTCCAAGTCCTTGAGGATTTTATCCAATACCTGGTTAGCAAAACAACAAGTAGTTTTATGTGTCTGAAAATAGTTTATATTTATTTTTACACAAAATTAAATTTATTTTGGCACATATGTCGAAAAATGTTGAAGGATCAGGTACATCTTTTGATGTACATTTCTCCAAAAAAACCATTAAGAGTTGGGTTTCTGAGTTTCTCAAGTGGTATATTTGCCCCTACAGAATCATCGCACAAATCCACGTAAAAATTATTTTGTGATGCCTTAGATGTGGGAGCAGTAATAAATGACTGGATTTGGTGTGTTGCAGATTCTTTTGTTTTTTGCATTCTTGCAATAGGTGACGCAGATGTGTCATGCTGTTGATTTGAAATTTTTAGTACATTTTATCTGAAATCATAAAAGATTTCCTGTTATATGGACGTGGTTTTTAAAAAACTGGCATTTTATTTAATTATTTAAAATAAATTTTGTAATGCTTTACAAAGAACAAGTGCCATAGAAAATTTTCGGTGAAAGGATAGCATATCTCTTTACTGCAATAATCACAGAATACAATATCCCCATCTGATTTAATAAAACCCTTTCCTTTTATCCACTGTGCAAGGACTACACTTCTGGAACGTTTAATGTGATGCAGTAATTTGTATCACAAATTACTTAAATGTAAATAATGATTGTAATATGAATATGCATTTTTATGTGACATTGATTTGCGATGTTTCTTGACTGTAATTATTGTTGATAAGTAAGGTTTTAATGCCTTACTGAAACTGTCAATAATAGCGCGCAATAATGCAGCGAAGGGGGGTGAGCTGTTTATCATTATTGGAAACGAGGAAGTTACGTAATGTTGGCGCGTTTTTCCGTTTAGAACCTTCTGGAATGTTTCCCTAGAGCATATGTATTCATAATTTTCATTGGATATTAAAATAGACGCTAATGTTGGCGCGTTTTATTAGCCAATAGTAATTCAGTTATAATCTTTAGGCATATCGGGGAGTGGGTGTATAAAAAGCCAAGTCAGAGGTAGATCGCGGTCAGTTCATCAAAATTCTTTGTGCACTACACGTCGTCTTCAGTTCGTCAGTTCGTCAAAATATTTGTATGAGATACGTCGGCTATAGATTCACAAGTTACGAAAATCTAAAGTATTATAAAGTTAATTATACACAAAGTTGAAGTACGCGAATTAAGAGTGATTAGTAATGAAGTTATTAAAACAGTTTCAGTTTGGCGAGTGTTAAGATCAATGTGTAAATGTTATAATTAGCGTGTTCGACAATAAAAGTGTAAAACAAATTACTTCATCAGTATTATCTTTGGATAAAAGATTCCTTTCGGTTTACACACCTTGACCAAGAGATATGTTCGACCCAAGAAAAGATAATAGCTAGCCGGAGGACAGTAAACAAAAATTAAATCAAATTACAGTCGCATTCTTTCAAACAAACATTAATACTACCGCAAATTGCTAACACCAGATGGAGCTACGAACCTAACAAAGAATTACGTCACAAGATGGCTTCACATGAAGTAAACACACATACACAAACATCACAAGTAACAAACATTATAAGTAATCCCGTTACAAATTGGCTCCCAAACGTGGGGCTCAACAAATTAAATATAACAAATAATGTTACTTCAAATTGGCTACCACAACGTGGGGCTACAAGAATGTTAAATAATTATAAGTAATACCGCATCAAATTGGCACGCAGAACGTGGGGCAGAGTGACCAGGAAAGGAACACGATAACCAGGAAGAAGTGAGATGACCAGGAAGGGGCGAATGGAGAAGTGAACTGAACTACAAGACGCAGATTCCAGAAACAACAAAAGGGACGACAGACTACACGGATGATTGGACATCGTAATTCCGAGATTAAAAGGCAACAGGGGAAGTCAAATACGGAACACCAAAACGACGTAGATTCATCGTAATACAACGCAGAAGCGACATACAAATCTAGGAGAGAGGGGCAGGAAGCTGGACATCAAAGAAACAGCAACAGACAGCATTACAAAGGTCAGAGTATCGTAATTTTTTTTTTGAAAATAAAATTATAACATTCAAATGTACTTGAGGAGTGGTAGGATAAAGAAAACAATGGCTACTAATAATATTGAAGAAACAATGATGGATGGGGATAATGTAACAGTTAGCTGTAATTCAATACAGGATACAGAAAATAGCTTAAACAATGTAGTATTTGATGGAGGAAATGTTAGTGCAGAAAGTCAGAATTGAATAGTAGGAAATGTTAATCTTGATGCTAGTATGATGATGGAAATGCTGAGAAATATGAGTAGGGAATTGAAAGAAGATATGCAAAAGAATAATGAGAAATTAGAACAAAAATTAACTCAGAGTAATGAGAAATTAGAAAGGAAAATAGATCAAAACAGGGAAGATATGCAAAAGAGTCATAGGGAATTGAGGGAAGATATTGGTAAGAGCTTAAAACAAAACAGGGAAGAGATTGAAAAGAAATTCATGGAGCTAGATAGTAGTATGATTAGAATGAAAAATGAAAATCAAGAAATAATAGCAAGTGAGATAGGAGAAGTTTCAAAGAAAATGCTAGACATGAGCAGGGAAATAGATAAC
The DNA here is from genome assembly GCA_030765065.1 of Deroplatys truncata. Lineage (NCBI taxonomy): Eukaryota > Metazoa > Arthropoda > Insecta > Mantodea > Mantidae > Deroplatys > Deroplatys truncata. The sequence continues at coordinate 172,621,505 of CM060985.1, forward strand.
AAAAAAAGTGAGGTTAATGCTAAAAGTGAACATGTTGATATAGAATGTACAGAGTTAGGTAGTAGAATGAGTAACATTTCAAGTGAGATAAGAGAGATGAAAGAGGTTATGAATGTAGATGTGAATCAGGCGCAAGTTAATTTCAGAGGGGAGATATCAGAAATACAGAATGAGTCAGTAATGCAAAGAAATAAATTGTACGAAGAAGTTAAAAGTTTTGCCTGTAAATAATCAAAAGCTAACTTCTGAATTTAACAAGTAACAAGCTGTTCAGAATGAAAACTCCAGTCCAGTACAGATTTGTCAGAGTACTTTCAAATTAAAGAGATAGTAGAAGAATTGAAAATGAAAGTTGTTAAAAGATGTGTAATTCAGAAAACTTTAGATTGTTTTCAAATGTTATCAGGGGACGAAATTTCATATGAATACAAGAGGTTATCCATGAACAAAAATTGGAAGGTTAGGATACGGCTACGAGTAATGTTTAGCCACACACAATTTGATCCAGGAGGGTAAATAGCAATGATATGTAAAGTAAATGCTGGATAGTTAAAGATGACTTGCAGAGAAATGTATTGGAACGTAAGAGGGTTAATTATTTATATGTCATTTGAAAAGAGAAATAAATAAAAAAAAAATTTAAATTTTTAGTAACTGTAACAACATTTGAAAATTAAGAATGCAAAGATTGAAACTTAATATGATATTAAATTAAAAGTACGTAAATACAATTCCAAGAGTATTGTTAAAATAAAGTACAAAATAACAAAAATGGGTAAAAATAATTAAAAACAAATACTTATGTAGCAAACAGAAAATGTGAAACAGTACTTAGATTTAAGATATGTAAATATATTTGTGTAGAGGGTGAATATTTTTTGGTAAAAATGTATAGTAATTACAAAAATTCTAAAATGCACAAATTGTTGTCAACAATATAAGAGAGTAAACCATTTTGAAACAGTAATTAAATAATTCAGGGTACAGTATTTGCTCTAAAAAAATTTTGTAATGTCAGATTAATGTCAAAACACATTAAACCAGAGCCAGTAAGTAGTGGCAAGATAGAGGAAAAACGTGTCGTGTGTTAAATATGTGTGAAGTGTCAAGTGAAAGTGATAGCGTGTGTTCCAAGATTTAGGAGACTAAAAACCCAATTATAAAATTTCCAAACAAGTTGTAAATATTTATAATTTTGTTTCTAGTGGGGCATATGATGCAGTAATTTGTATCACAAATTACTTAAATGTAAATAATGATTGTAATATGAATATGCATTTTTATGTGACATTGATTTGAGATGTTTCTTGACTGTAATTATTGTTGATAAGTAAGTTTTTAATGCCTTACTGAAACTGTCAATAATAGCGCGCAATAATGCAGCGAAGGGGGGTGAGCTGTTTATCATTATTGGAAACGAGGAAGTTACGTAATGTTGGCGCGTTTTTCCGTTTAGAACCTTCTGGAATGTTTCCCTAGAGCATATGTATTCATAATTTTCATTGGATATTAAAATAGACGCTAATGTTGGCGCGTTTTATTAGCCAATAGTAATTCAGTTATAATCTTTAGGCATATTGGGGAGTGGGTGTATAAAAAGCCAAGTCAGAGGTAGATCGCGGTCAGTTCATCAAAATTCTTTATGCACTACACGTCGTCTTCAGTTCGTCAGTTCGTCGAAATATTTGTATGAGATACGTCGGCTATAGATTCACAAGTTACGAAAATCTAAAGTATTATAAAGTTAATTATACACAAAGTTGAAGTACGCGAATTAAGAGTGATTAGTAATGAAGTTATTAAAACAGTTTCAGTTTGGCGAGTGTTAAGATCAATGTGTAAATGTTATAATTAGCGTGTTCGACAATAAAAGTGTAAAACAAATTTCTTCATCAGTATTATCTTTGGATAAAAGATTCCTTTCCGTTTACACACCTTGACCAAGAGATATGTTCGACCCAAGAAAAGATAATAGCTAGCCGGAGGACAGTAAACAAAAATTAAATTAAATTACAGTCGCATTCTTTCAAACAAACATTAATACTACCGCAAATTGCTAACACCAGATAGAGCTACGAACCTAACAAAGAATTACGTCACAAGATGGCTTCACATGAAGTAAACACACATACACAAACATCACAAGTAACAAACATTATAAGTAATACCGTTACAAATTGGCTCCCAAACGTGGGGCTCAACAAATTAAATATAACAAATAATGTTACTTCAAATTGGCTACCACAACGTGGGGCTACAAGAATGTTAAATAATTATAAGTAATACCGCATCAAATGGGAGGCACATTAACACATGCAAACAGAATAACACAGACATTTATCACTTACGAGGTTCATACATTCACACTGCAAAGACAGTTTAGCAAATGATTTCAGTTTTAGAAAATTTGAAATTGCTAGTAAGGTTGTTCAAATTCCAAAAGACCGTCCTACAACTGTGTCTTTGCCGCGGTACCTAACCTAGAAGGCTAAATTTCCATTGTAGCAAATTTAAAAGCTTGCTGGTGATTGTTGTGGTTAAATAAATCTGTTTATGACAGGCAGTTTGCAGAGGGCTGTCAGTAAAATTCTGGGAAAGTCATCCTATTGTGAGAATCTTAACTTTCTAATTCTGTTATCCCCTTTTCTTTCTTTAATCCTGATTTTTGAAGCAAAAATAAGGAACATAAAATAAAAAAACTGAGGTGTCTACTCAAAACCATTAAAACATGCATTTAAACCGAAAATAATGTATAGCACCATGGGCGTTATGTTGCTAACCTAATGTATATGCAAATACGCATGGGAAAAGTATGCATATTTGGAATCAGAAAGTAATGAAATGGATAAGTATTAAGTTTGAGCTATATTCAATGATCCTATAAAAACATGCATTTGCAAGGAATTCTCGTCTTTAGTAATGATGTATGATATGATTTTCTCTACCTATTTTTGATGTTTAATCTGTATCTGATTATGTAAATAGCTGAATGCAGTACACCTTTAGTTGTTAGGAATCTTAATTTTAATTGTCTTTCTTTTTCGTCTATTTAAGTATTATATTGCAGGTAGGCTTAAGCAGTTGGCTTCAAGTTATCCATACTCAAATTGTATGCCAATACAAAGAACGTAAACAACAATTAACCAAGTATCACGGTGCTGTCTACAAATGCCAAAGGACTGTATGAGGGATGATGGGGTGGTTTCTTGCCTACAATGTCCCTGCCTTAAGTCCAGTAATAATTTAGCTTTATTTGCTTTCGCCCTGGCTTTAATTCTTAGAGATTCATATGGTTGATTATATGTAGTTTTTTTCATACTGACAAAGCTATGAAATAGTTTTCCAGAGGACTAGTTACTAAACCTAGTTTGTAATGTGTTATCTACATTCAGAACATTTTAGTATATGTTGTATTTTTAATATATTTAATGAGATTTATTTATTGTGGAAACAATATGTTTAGAGAAAGAGTAATGCGGGTTTTGGAAAAAAAAGACACAATAAATCAAAAAACTTTGTTGTTATATTCTCCAATTTTGGATGCTAGTTTCATTTGTGAATTTAATTTAAAAATGAGTGAAGGAGGTGATTTTTCACGGTTCATCAGGAAAAATTTTAAAAGAGGGTGGAAATCGAATACTGTTGCAGAAGAAAATGCAGAAGGAATGTGTTCAGGGCAAGAAGAAAATTGCTGATCTATTACTTAGGGGAGAAAGTTAAATTGCAGGCAGAGTTATGAAAAACAATACTTCTGATAACAGAGAAAATGTGCCTCCAATAAGTATTACAAATTTTAAACTATCAATTACAGAGAAAGATTTTGTTTTAATGCATATTATTATCAAGGAAAATAAGATATAAATGATCATTATTAAAGTGCATTTTATATTTTGATACTGTGTTTTGTTAGAATATAAAGTATAGGTTTTGTTGCCTAGTAACTATGAACTAAAGCATCACTGATTATTATAGTACAGAGAGAGCTAAAAAACTATGAACTGGCTGCGCAGTGTTTTTCCTGTCTGCATCCTCGGCGCTCGTTGCAATTTGCTGCTGTCATAGTAAGGCACGGATGAAACCATACAACATTTCTAAAACTACTTTTAAAGGCTTTACTTACCAACTTTATAAAAGGAGATGCTGAAACTGACCACCGTTGTTGTCCATACATTTTTGGCACCTCTTTAGGAAACTATCCATCACTCGCTGTAGTTCACGTTGAGAAATGCTGGCAATTTCCTGGCAGATATTTGGTTTTAATTCTTCCAGTGTGTGTGAGTTTGTCTTGTACACTTTATGTTTTAAGTTACCCAAGCAATAGAAATCGCAGGGGTTAGGTCGGGGGACCGAGGGGGCCACAAATCTCTACTAATCATTCTGTCCTCAAACACACTTTCAATTGTTCTCATCGAAATATTGGCCATATGAGCTGTTGCAGAGTTGTTGAAAAAAAGGCAAAATCACGCTACCTGTCTGTTAATTCTCTAAAAACAGGCAGTAAAATTGTATACACATATGCTCGGGTTCAACTGTTAAAAAAAAATAAATTGGCCCTACGGGTATGCCCCGGAACTTTTACACCTGGTAATCTTTCTGCAAATTGTAATTTCATTTGGCGAGCTGACCGAGTTAACACATACGAATCATAAATAAATAAACGCTGTGCAGTGGAAAACATATACTGAGCCATAATATACTTTGTGACTAAGTACAGGACAAAATAATAAATAACTCGTAATAATTGAACTATATCACATCACTGTCAACTCAATACTGCACTTCACACTGCGTAGCAAAACCACGTCAACGGCGTGACCTTGTTTATACCAGCAGTGCTAAAATCGCGCAGCCGGTTCGTAGTTTCTTGGCTCTCCCATTAGTAGATAAATATAATTTTTTCAAATCCTGATAAAGAATACTATTATTAACATTTTTATGCACATGTGTTCACTGTGTGTATGAAGCAAGTAAAAGTGTAGAACGTTCACACATATAAACTTATTGCTCTGTAAAGATAAGACACAAGTAAATATTTGCTTGTTGCCACCCCCAAACCACGGTGAGGTACAGGGGCAAGAAGGGGGAAAAATATAGGAACTCTGTTCCATTCCAGGAAAATTTAGAAAAACATTAAGTTTACAAAATGGGGTTTTTGTTGTGTATGTTGATGCTATGTGAGCTCTGGAGCTTCGCCTAACTAAACCCTACTTAATGGTTAGCTAACCTCACACTGCCCCTAGAGCCACATACCATACTCACATAACCAACAATTCAGTAGCTGGTGTCATCAGACCATGTCTTCCTGGAGGGCATGTCTGGAAAGATAATTGCTGCAAACAAAAATGCTTAATACTTACAAGTTCTGAACATAAGGTTATAAGAACAGCCAAAGATATGCTTTCACTTTAGCTGTTAGTTGCTGAGAGAAGTATGCCACCAAAGAAACAAACACACTAATACAACATATGAGATACCTCACCTTGTTATAACCTGAAAGCTGCAACAGAAGAAAACAACACAAGATGGCAGCACAATTCTCTCAATGCATGTATGGCCCTTGTTCATGTGTCTGGCATCGCCCAGCCAATGGAGGAATCAAGCGGGACACGAAGGTAGCTGGTTCCAGGTTTCGCCCGTCCTGGCGCACTTACAAAATATTGTTATTACCGCGACCTAACCATGGCAAAGGGGAGGACTGGGTTAGTGACAGCACCCACCCCACAGGCCCCCATTGGCTGTCTACTCTACTCCCTAACATACTCTCCACAGCCCCCAAGTCGGGTGCAGGATCCCGGGGAGATAGTCACCTGTGGCCCCCAGATACATTCCTATGAGCACATCTGCTAATACAAACATATCACTCAAGGGAAGTGCATCTTTAAACTTGGTCGCATCAGGCATGTGGAGGTCCTACAGCGATGTCAGATTAATGATACAGCGGCTGTACATGCGGGTAACTGGCAACTCTTCTCCTACCTTTCGATGTCTTCAAGCACCGGTGAGAAATACCTGCAAAGGAAGCTGTAACAAAACACATTGTCTGTTGGTCCAGCAGTGATACAATGATGATACATGTAAGTAACTGGCAACTCTTCTCCTACCTTTCAGTGTCTTTAAGTCCTGATGACAAACTCCCAGAGAGAACCTGTAATAAAATAATGAAGTTTCATCAGTAATCATGTGAACAAATCATATAGGTATATAACTTATTTTATCTACTTTAGTTACATAATATTGATTTTACAATACTAAAGAAAAAGTAAACCTATTCACTACCTAACTAGTTTCGTAATGGTACCTGATTACGCAACTAGTTTCATAATGAAGCTTCCATTATGCGATGATTTTTGTAATGTCACTTTTACCACAAAACTGGTTGTGTATTGTGAGCGATACATATATAATACAAAGTCGGGATTTATTAGAAATTAAACTATCTATAACAGAATATGGCTATTTCTATTTGCAATATTTTTGTCAGAACTCATTTTTCAAAGTGTATTTAATTCACCTAGTACTCATGTTCTTCAGTTTTAAACAAAAACTAACAAACAAATCATTTATCAAATCATGCATGACCCACTACACACACGTATAAACTATGCATCAATGTTTCAGTGATTGGCAATACTACATCTGAAATAAAAATATAATTTACCAAAGTAAACAAAAAAGCTTGACATCGCGTAACTAAAGTAGATAAAATGTTGTACGATACACGTATTGTAAATTACTATCCTCTGTTTTCTTTCCTATTTTACAAACTTTAGAGTTTTATAAATTTTCTGTACTTTTATACTTTCACTACTTTGATGTCTATTCCATTATGCATAATGCTAAATAATAAGTAGATAATTTAAATAAATAAATTATTCTGTACCTTACTGATGTGGCAATGGATCCCTCTCCACCAGATCTCTTGCAGAAGTAATTCTGTCACTGCTTGTACCAAACACAACACTCCGACAAGGCTTGGAATCCTTAAAATACTAATACTCATTCTTAGTATGAAAATTAAAAACATAATTTTGAAGTGTTATTGAAATTACAGCCATCTTTTATTTGAAAGCAGAATCAGACATAGTCAAATAACTCCATTATATGAATTACAACAAGTAAAACACAAAATTGGAGAGATGCAATAGAAATTGATTATAGGTCATTCAAAAATGAAAGATAACATGTAGAGAGCTATATCAGGAAAAGTTTCAGTGCTCCAGGACAAATGAAAATAGTTCTGAGGTATAGTAAAAGATCTAATATTTGTAAGAAACTGGCACAAATAATAGAAGAGAACTGTAGTTTACAGCTTTGGGTTGCAAACTGCTCACAAATAATGTTTGGACCCAGGTTGTCAAATATGAAACACTGTATTTAAATGTACTATGAAATATTGCAGCTAACCATACTGATGAATTTAACTGTGCTTGCCATCAGTTCTGCTCGGAAAAGGAAGGAAAAATGCCTAACAATTCAATGCATTTTATCAAATTGGAATATTAATAAAACTGATAATAAATATAAAAAGAGGTAGATACACTGATGAATAGATGCGATACAGCAATAAAATACTTGCAGCTGGAAAAGCAAGAGAAGAAAACCAAAAAAATTGCTGAGGAGTCGGTTTCAGACTTTCAGGATAATAGACAATTTGAGTTCAGACCACAGAGATGAAGTGTGGGTGTAGTCAGACTTGGCACACATTGAAACTACTACAGCAAGATTTGTAATCGTCTTGATATTTAAACAAACAGCTGATAGAATAAAAATCTCTAAAAGAAAAAGAGGAAAAAATACACCTGAAAACATTTGCAGATATAACAGTTTAGAAACATAAGACTGGGTAACCATATCCAAGTAATACAACATGTTCTGAGGTATAATTTTGACAATCATTCACCCTCATATGAGGCTGATGGGTGGTTTGGTTGACCATGGTCTGTTGTGCTATACATCATGTAGAAATGAACAATCAAATGACTGTCTTCAAAAAATAATACAAGCAGTATGACTGAAGGCATCTTGAGATGCAGTGTTTTAAAAACAATGTGGTGACTATTTCGAAGAAAATGCATTGAAGACATTTCCTCAAAATTCGTAGAGGATGACAGCAGAGTGCTTGTTGTGGGAAGATCATTGTTGCACATATGGTCAGATTCAAGAAGGCCTAATTGATTTGATCAGCAGCAGTAAAAACAATCCTGAAAGAAAAGCTTGACATCAGTGCAGTTGCCGGATACCCCACCACCTCGCATAAGAGCAGAAACAAGCATGTGGCAATGTTGCCAGGAAATGATTGAAAAATTCAATGGAGGAAGATCCAAAAACATTCAACATTGTAGCAGGCGATGAAAGCTGGAGTTACCAGTGTGATCCAGAAACTAAATGACAGTCATTGGTCATGTTCTTGCCAGGAGAAGATCCCCCAACAAAAGTGAAGCGAACGAGAAGTGTTGGTAAGAAGATGATCTGTTCCTTCTTCTCAACAAGTGGCCGCATTGTGATGATTCCACTTGCGGGACAAAAGACTGTTACTTCTAGACGTTACACCATAAAATGTCTGCCACAAGTGCTCAATGAACTGAAAAAAAGCATCCTAAGACTGCTCTATGTGGAATTTTGTTGCACCATGACAATGTCACATTGCACAAGAAACAACAGAGATTTGTACCACCATTCCTACAGTTCATATTTGGCCCATGTCACTTTTTTCTGTTCCCCAAAATGAAAGAAACACTTTGAGATCAACGATTTGAATCACCTGAAGCCGCAGTAGTTGCTTACAAAGAATGTATTTGCAGTCACTCCAAAGAAGAATGGTGCTCAGCATTTGAAAAATATTTTAAAGGATCAAACAGTGTAAAGAATGCAATGGAGAATATTTTAAAAAATGTAATGATCAGATATAAATTTTTAATATTTTATTATGTCCATTCCCAAAACTTTTGGACTGACCCTCGTACAAGCAAAAATGTTCATGAAGCCAGCAAACACTTCAGCAGAAATCATGTAGGTGATATGTTATAATGAAATGCTAAAGAGGATAATGTCTGTTTGAACAATGCCAAAAAATTAGTCTTCTTATATTAAATTCTGGGATGCTATCCCCATTTTGTTTGCTAAAGAAAACAAAATACACCAAGGAAATACATTCCTCTAAAACCAGACAAACATCATTTAATTCAAAGCCACTGCCTGATATGCAGCCTGTTGGTATGCTACAAGAACACCACTGCAATGTCTGCCAAAGAAACACAAAATGAAAAAGAAACTAAAGTAAATAAGGGAGTCTCTGTGTGTGTTTCTTCTAATATTACTTGTTAATGCTGTCACTACTGCTACAACTATACTACTACTACAACTACTACTACTACCACCACTACAATTAATACTACTTCTAGTATACAGAAACCACACACAGAAGCCTCTTAAACAAAATTACAAAATAAATAAATAAATAAGCAGGGCATTGCAGTTCGTATATTTGTGGCATAACAAAAATATGCATTCTTGAAGCTGTTTATCAGTATAGTGCAATAGAAGCTCTGTACCATAAAAGAATCAGGATCCAAACTGTGTTCAAAGTTGTAGAAAACCTTGTGATCTCTTTGACAGATCAGCACTTCGCATGCTAGTAAAGATGTGGCTGGCATAAACTCAAATAAGACTCCTTAGGACAGCTCTAACCTTGCAAAACTAATCAGATATATCACTCATGAGGAACAGTAAAGGAAAAAAGAAGGCTAAAGTGTGCAACGATTAAAACAAAATGGACGGAAGTAATCCTAGCTTTTGTTCTACATGAACGACATTGTGATCATTGAAGATTGTTAGAAAACACTTCATAGAACAATTGCTATATGGACTAGGGAATTGGAGAAATTAGCAAAATGATGACAGCACTAGGGTTACAGTACAAACATGGTGTGCAGAGGAGAGATACAAGAGCTAATGGGCTCCATGTGAATGTCTTAACATTATGTTCATAGCCAATAAAAATACTGGCACACAAATTTTGAACAGGATTAAATGAACAAGTTTTACATGGAAGAAATAAATAGAAAAGAAAACAACATTTAAAATAAAAGCGAGTGCCCCAATCATAAAATACTGTAGCATAGAAGCTGTCGAGTCCATTAATGAGGAACGATAGTTTGCTAGCTTAGTCCATAAAACAATTAGCACAAAGAATTATGTAATTGATTGCTAGAAGACTGACATCAGCGGTTACAGAATTAACAGGAACAGAAGGCCAATTTCAAATCTTTTGAATTAGAATTTTCTGATGTTATAACTGTGCATTCATATAAATGAGGCAAGAAGAAACAGAATCACCTCTTGCAGTGAGAAGTGAGACAGTTTTACTGCCACTAAGCAGCTATTGCCATGCTTCAGAAGATCAAGTCAGTAACCTAATGAAAATACTGAAATATAGAGCAACAATTTGGTGCAATTCCTATAAAATGTGAATGCAGTAGATAACATCAGGAAAACTTTAATTCTTCCATGGTTCAGAATTTTCAATAACCATAAGCTCAAGAATACCTACAAAATTTGAAATTAAACTTCTTATTGCTGGAGAGAAGCATCGATTGCAAACAAGTTGTAAATTCAATAAGATAAAGCAGGTAATACCTGAAAGTGTGCACCTGGATAATTTATAAAATCTTTAAATCTTCTGCAGGTCAATGCAATAATGATAAATGGCAGCTAAAGCAAGTAAAAGGTAGCTGTTTCAATAAGCACACAAATTAATAGATTTTAAAATGTAACAAACTTTTAAACGTTAATACATTGGAATTTAGTTGCCTTATCAAGCAAAGAAATAAATTTGTAATTTAATTCCTTATAAAACTTATTAGTAAATTTAGAACGAATGCTGATATTCAAAAATTAATAGAATAACATGTATGATGTCCAACAAAATAGATAACAGCACGTTAAAGATTCCAAACCAAGAGAATTTACCAAGTAAATTCTTACCGCGTTACATTTCGCCTTTGCATTTCGGCGGGCTTCTGGCTTCTAATGAAGCCAATGTGCTTGCGTCGATCGTAAGCGCGCGTTTTGGAACGTACCACAATTGCAATATCATAGGGGAGGCAGGTAAATCCACCGTACACTGAAATTCTAACATTTTACACATACCGTTAAAAAACTTATTAAATAAAGCGTTTTTAAACAATGCAGTTGTTTCCTTTACATGGTTTTCTTACGTAATGTAAAAAAATTAACTGTAAAGGAATCAATTTTCATGTTCTAGTTGCAAAAGGATATTCCCGCCATTCACGGAACATATTCTATAAGTAACATTTGTGAAAAAGTTATGCAAAGTAAGAAAATCTATGACAAAAGAAGCAAATTATCAATTGAGATGCTAAAAATGAAAAAAGTAACCTTTTTTTTATTTTTAAATGCCAAAGCTTTGTTCAATGGTACTGGTGAGCTGCATAATAATTATTTTTATTTTATTCTTTATGGCATAACCGTGGTTAAATCAGCGCTTGCATTCAAATACTACACACACGGAGAGAGGTGACATATTATTATTTTAATAAGCAAGCAAAGAGTAGGGCAATTGTACTTGGATGGCCTTGCCGTGAAGTTCAAGTGCCACATACATTTCCTTTGCAATGGTTGGCAACAATTTTAACCGATGTATGACTATTAGCTGTATAGGATTAAAAATCTATACCTATATAGGTTTTATGCGTTTTGGTTCAAGCTCCAAGGTTCATGTTAGAGCCCTTCACAAGGCCGAAAGCACCAGAATTTTAATTTGGAAACTATACGTGATGCGACCTTACTCGAAGCCACTTCAAAGGAACGCTTTCCACATTAGAAATGAAAGCGGCCGGGGCGACCAAGGATGTATTTAACAGCTGGATCGCTGACATTATGAACTCATAGTTTTGCTACTAACCCACTCTAAGGCTGGTTCGCAACGAACGAGAAAATTGAAACACATGTATTCACATTGGAGCGTTCGTGATCGACGAGAAGCCTTTCCGGGCCCCGGGAACGTGAAAGAAGACTTGCCCAAGTTTTAACCACAGGGCGACAATGATAGCTGCTTCGCTGAAGCCAGAACCGCCATCCTGTGTCACAATGCCCTGCATAAAACACTCTGTCGAACGCATTGTTTTCCCAAATTTTTCAAGTAAAGAACAATAAAAATGGAAGTAGAGAGATTGCTAGTTAAACGAATATTTTATACATCCACCACGTTTTTGGGCCTGTCAAACATTATTGACAAACTGGTATTACTACACCAAACATCGCGGCAAAGTCATAGCTAAATTTGACTGATATTCCTTGATCTAAAATCACTGTTGATGTAACAAAAATCTATAACGTATCTTACAGCACAGGCTTAAATATTTCGGAGAATGTGTGATACTATTAATTAGGAACTTCGTCATGGAATGCTGTGATAATAATAATGTCCATTCCAGAGTCCTAGGAATACGTCTCCTATCCTCAAAGGTCTGGTATCACAACCACATAACTTGATTCCAATTCTTTCGCGCTCATGAGCTGATTAGCAATACGTTTCTTAGAGAAACATGTACAGATATTACGTATACGCAAGATAACGTTTATAACTAAATCTATATGAAAATTCTAATGTTACTTATATGTATAATGCGCCATTCTGACGCCATATTTAAAATAGTTTTTATATTCATTTTGAGCTCACGAATGAAGCAGTTACTACGAAAACCTTTATATAAAATGTGTTAGGTCCGAATCGTTGGGCCCAAAGTGCTGGGAGTACATAGCACAAGCCGGAGTGGGTTTGAATTCTTTCTACGTGTTGCCTTTACACATGTTCTCTTAGTTATTTCCCGATTTGGAAACCTAAAATTAATAAACAATACAGAGTCATTCTGTTGATAGCACATAACATATTTCATGAAGTTTACCGCCGAAAAGGGCCTTAAATACGTACACTAACGCATGTACTGAAACATCTCATTTTATTTCTGTTTTTCCTCTTGCTATAAGGGAAATTGCATCCAAACAGCACATACGTGTTGACCAGTATATTGGTTTGAAGATAATGTATAAATTAACTGATTAATCCAACACTTAACACCACAAAAGCTTTTTTTTTTTTTTTGTTCGCATTTAATCCATGCGAGGTTACTCCTTTCAAAAACATAGTGATAAACCATGACGGCCGCGCGCAAAGCCGATTTCATAACAGACAAAGCATAGTGAGGAGATTGCCAATCTACTGTATCTGTGGTTTTACCTATCTCGTTCTCATTCCCGGGGTACGGTATATTACAACCATATCGGAATACTTTGGTGTTCTGTGATATCGGGTAGATTAGACTCTTCACTGTAGAGGTTATTTTAGGCGGCCGTGACATTACACAGCCGATAGTGCTCTCTATAGTCGCAAGCTGGAAACATGAAACTGAAAGAAATTCGTAGTTAGTGTACTCAACAGAACACCAAATGTACTCCCTAACCTCAGATTCTCACACCCGCAGATCCATCTAGTTTGATTATATCAATTCGAAACTGGCTATTGCCTTAAAAACACTGGCAAAAGCTACAAAGAACAGCAAAAACCGGTGTAAATTAACAATAAACAACTTTAATGTATGTCATTAAATAAAGTAATGCAAGCTTAGTGCAACTAGAGGGATCGGAAATGTAATGGATATGTATTTAGAAACTGTATATCCAATTTTGACGTTGGCTGACCCCATATTATGTTGGCTAAATCGGATGTAGATGAAAAACAAGCTCTTGGGGATAGCTCATCGAAGTTGTCCGACGAAGTTCGAGCGAATGCCGAAAATGAACGAAAGCGAACGATCTTAAGGTTGCATTCCAGTGCAAGGGGCATAGGGGTGATGGTTGTATTGGAGAAGTGGAAACAGAGCAGGACCCCTGTTTCTAGAGGGACCTGAACAGAGGGCACTAACTCCCAACATGAACACGGTGTGTCACTAGTTGTACTTTTGGGGGAAAGGCGAATTTTCTGATTGGCTGTTTCAAGTTTCGAAGTTCGTAACGAACTAAATGGCAGGCACAGGCACGAAGAAAGGGACCATCTTGGATTTTTATAGCTCGAAGTTAAGAGCTTCTTAGTGTTGCTGAATTTTATATTGTCTGATTTACTTTTCAGATATTGTGAGTCATTCAGACAGTGGAATATACGATTAATTTTCGTGTTTGCACTTCATAATTGATGGGTGGAGATCACAGCCAAAAGTAGATAAGGTAAAATAAACCTTTAATGCAAATTAATTAGCATGTTACTGTGCTAATATTCACATAGATGCAGATCATGCGAGTGATACTCGTGTATAATTAAAAAATGTAGGATTATTGGTGGATTGATACTAACTGTCAAGGATAGCATGCCAATGATACTATAATTCTTTTAAGACAGCGGTCAAATGAAATTTTCTAATACAGAAGGAAGAAAGATATTTGATATCATTCACATATATTTCTGTAATTCACCCTCTTTTGGGCATTTTTATCTAACTGCCACTATGTCCTTTTTTGAACTGGGCATGGTGTATGAAAATAGAAATTCTGGTAGCTTTTTTGACAATTAATGTCCTTGTAATCTGTTATTACAGATGCTCAAAAGCATTTGTTTCCAAGAATAACTGAAGTGTTTGTTTTGAGTGAAATTAGCAGCTTCAGTATGTGTTCTGAGGCTTTGAAATTCCAAAGTGGTTTCAATCTTTCGTGTCTGTTTTCTACCATTTAAACTTTGTAGCAATTTTGATTATACAAAATCCTTCCCTTAAAGATACATTGTGCAGTAGTAATTAAGTTGCAGGATATTATAAGAAATGTATAGGCATTTAAATGATCGTGTTGTTTTTGTGCAAAAATCAAAGATTTTGAAGTAATGGGCATTTAATATTGAGGCAGTATTTTATATCACAACACTGTGAATGCCAGTGTGATTGTAGTGAAAATTAGCATTATTGTATGACAATGATTTGAGATGCTTGTTAATTATAAGCATTGTTAGGAAATAAGTCTACACGGCCTCACTGAAACTGACAATAGAAGCGGATAACAATGAGCGAGGGGGTGAGTTGTTTATTAATTAGAAGAGACAAGCAAATGACGCCAGATTAGCGCGTTTTTCTTTAGAAATTAAGGGAATATCTTCCCTAGAGCATGTGTGTTCGTAATTTTGATTGGATATAAAAATAGACGCTAATGTTGGCGCGTTTTATTAATCAATAGCAGCTCTGTTATAATGTTTAAGGCATATCGGGGTGAGGGAGTATAAATTCCGTGCCAGAGACGGGTAACGCGCGGTTCTACAGAATAATTCACAAAGCAAACGTCGCACAGTTCAACAGAATCATCCACGGGTTACACGTCGCGCAGTTTAATAGAATCATTCACGTGTTACACGTCGCGCAATTCTACAGAATCTCTCGCGTCGTAAAGCAAGTTACAAAAATGTGAAATACTCAAATTAATAATGTGCGGCAAACAGGTGATTATAGTTACAATCGAAAATATGACAGTTGCAGTCGGGCGTATATCAAGAGTAAATATGTGAAATTAAGGAAGTGTCACGGCAATAAAAGTGTAAAAATAAATTCTTTTATCAGTGTTATCTTTTAGTAATAACTCCTTTCCGTTCAAGAGATTTGCTCCTCGACTGAGTAATAATAGCTACCCGGAGGACAAAGAACCCAAAATTCAAACTACTAAAACAATAAAAGGCGCTCAGCAATAAGATAACACGAACGAAGTAACCGCGACAATATTTTTTAAATGTATTGAAGCCTTTTAAGTTAACACATGTTATAAACATGAAGTTGATCACGATATATGATGAATCGTTTGTAGAATACTTATGAAAATAGCTTACTGTGAGTAGAGGAAGTCTTAGATGGCAGAGTAGTGGTATGGCAAGTTAAAGATTGCTGGTTTGAATCCCAGGCATGGCATTAAATTTTTTGTCTGATTGTATATACTCATCCACTATTGTGTATATGCAAACAACCCATGGCTCTTTTCAGTGAAGGTTCCATGAATCTTTTCAATGAATTGGATCTTTTGAATGATCCTTTGATCTGTTATTTATAGTGAACATTTTAACACACTAAGTATTTTAAACGCTTTTCATATACAGCGCATTGCATCCGAGGTACTATGGGAGGTTAGGTTTTTTTTTATATAAGCTTAGGTTTCTGAATTTATGGAAGGTTAGCATTAGGTCAGTTTATTTATATATAAGCTTAGTTTTCTGAATTCACAGAAGGTTAGTAATTTTTTAATGAAAAGTGTTTAAAATTTCACTATAAATAACAGTTCGAAGGATCCTTCAAAAGATCTGATTCATTGAACCTTCAATGAAAAGATCCATGGATCCTTTGCATATACTGAATTTTATTTTGTTCAAGTAACACAAAGTGCTGGTGGTTTTACAATAAAAGTGTTATTTCCTTCTCATTTAGCACTTTATCAACCAAACTTTTTTGCCACATTTTAACGGTTTCCCAGTTTTGTGTTAAAATGCTTATTCACACTACGCAGTTCTTCCTTTGTCATGGCAACTCAAACACTAACTGATAAAATCGAAGATTTTACCTGAGCTTAACATATGAGTGCTAGCGTATTATGAATGACTGTTTGCTTATCATATTTCCTGTGTTATGCAAAGAGTTTATTTGGTACTCAGATAGCACCGCTGCGAATTCATTGTTGCATTTCTCACATAGGCAAGAGAATAGCAATCATCCATACAGTTGGTAATTAACAAAAAGATACTCTTTGATTGTTAATGCAATAGCAGGTAGAATTAAGAAAATCATATTTTATAATCTCTTAACAGTTATTATATATCCATTACCTTTAACAATGAGTTCTTACGATGACCGCCATAAAATGTGTAGTTCTATACCTTTCCTACTCCAATATTTCATGATACAATACGTTTAAGGAACTATTTACATTGGCGTAAGCGTAGTGCTTAGTTTCATGACAAGAGGAAGCATATGCTTTGTTTACATCAGAGAGAACTCTGGTTTACAGTGGATAGTGTGTAATATAATCACAAGGTGTTTGTAACAACAAATTTTTCCTTAATGTAAGCAATTTCTCTTTTCGGAAACCTACTTTTAAGCGTAGTTTAAACATGTGTTCTATTTAATTCTAGGATATGCACAATGGAAAGTTGGAGTTAAGTTGTGGCTATTGGTGTCCAGTGATGGTGCTTCAAGTCAGAGCACAGAGAGTGACAATGACATTAATAGTGTTAAATGTTGTGGTAAAACTTGCTAATGACATTTATTGCACTGCTAATAGCGATTTAGTGAATGACAAACAATAGCTACACTATTGCAAATAGTGTGTGCAGACGTTTCTTTGTAGGAAATGGAATTAAGTTATTCATGTCAAATTGTATTGCGCTATCTAGAGTAGAATAAAATAACAAGTGTCAAACATGTGTTATTCTTCCAATTTTCCTGTCAAATTCCACATCCGACTGTTGGTTGGAAGTTCAAACAAACCATGGAGGCAGTTTAAGTGCAAAAGATTTTACTATGAAGCATGCAGAAGAAATTATTGCAAGGTGCTTGATCTATTCACTCTCAAAAATTTAAATGTGACCATTATGTATTATGACATAGAAACAATCAGCAACCACTATTAACCCCAATAATATTATATAAAAAGCAATGTATGTGCCGACTATTGGATAATTTAAATAAGTTACAAGGGAATAAACAGTTGTGTTTTTCATACTAGCCTAGCTGTGAGGTGTTCAGCTGATCATAATTGTGTTCTAATATTGTGTTGCTACAGATGACAGTGACAAGTTATTTTATGTGAGCTTTAATCGACTCCTCTAAAAAGAAATGTGAATAACTCAAAGTGCAATCACGGTTATTGAAGCTCACGTAATTAACTTTGTACGTCGTCAGTAGCGATACAGTATTGGAACATATGATCAGCTGAGCAGACAGCTAGGCAGGTATGAAAAATACAGCTGTAGTAGCTACGAGTGACGTGATCATCCGAGATCACGATTTTTCATAGTTTAGTTGCATCCCCGATCACTACTCACGCTGCGATCGCCTTCGTGTTTCCACCATTTTAACACTGGGGTAGCACTTCTTATACTTTGGTGTTCTGTGGGAGGGGGAAGGTCACAGATTAATGTTTTATGTATATGTAAACTCCACCATCTTCTAAATGTTTCCTTATACAGGGTGAAAGGTATTGCTTGAACTGTAATAAAATGGCTAATAGACACAGGCACAAGGAACATCACTATGTTTCATTTTTGTAGGTTTAATGACAAAAATTGTATTGGATATATTTGCACTACTCATTATATAGAATCCATGATTAACGTACGTTTCAAGCAGTACCTTCCACCCTGTATACTGTCCTCCCAAATAATACCCATGCAGTAATAATGAGAATTTCTCGTTTCAAGTGATGTCTTTTTCAAACATGTCTTCAAGGTAATAGAAAGTACATGGGAAATTGAAATTTAAGCATAACATAAGTATAAAGCTATAATTTCGATCTTATTCAAAGTGAATTAATCCTCATAATAGTATCAACTTCATGTAAGCCAGAATGCATGTGATGGTGATTAACACTTATTTGCTATTGTTGTCCTACTGTAATGCGCGTCGTTTACTGTTGAAATGGTATTGGTTTACAAATTCCCCCCCCCAAAAGGCTGTTCTTGGCATTGGGTATATTCCTACTTACTCTGCATACTTCATAATTGTATGATGTGTTCCATTTCCCTGAGCATTGCTCACAGTGGAGCCAAATGAACAAACACAAACGAACATCACTGTATGGGCTCAATTTGTTTTTTTCCATATAACCTGTCAATAAATTTAAGGTTCCCATGTGCTGTAGGACCTCTACTGTGTTATATCAAATGTTATATATATATATATATATATATATATATATATAGAACCTTTCTTAGGAAAAGGAAACAAAGTGTATTTTCTATTCAATAACTGTAAGTTTTATTAACTAGAACTGGCTTTGTGTATGCATAAGTGACTAAGTGCATTACAATTACCTATAAGATCATTCCAATAGATTGTAATAACAGACATTCAAGAGGTTAGAATTTAATGGACATTTTAATTGGATAGGCCATTGAAATGTATATTAATGTAGGCACATGTTCTTTAAAATACCATACAAATGTATTATACAGTATTATTAAATATGAATGCAATGTCTCTAAATAATAACAATGTCTCTTTGTGTTTAACCATATCACACCCACCCTTCATAATTGTGAATCACTTTAACATGTAGTTTAGTGTGCCAGTATTAATTGTTTTTTCATATGTTGACTGCAGAAAGAATGTAACAGCATTTTGTATGACTTTCATACTATTGTTTTTTAAGCAATTACAGCATTTAAATTTGCTTAAAATGCAATATTTCATTATTACCTACTGTCTGTTACTCAGGATTTTAGCTTTGTCCTTGGGGTTGACGTAGGCGAACCTGAGAGAGCGTTGTGTTATTCTTTCCTATCGCTTTATTGTTTTACACCCTTGTTTCAAAGGTACTTATCCTTTCTTTCAGTGACAACAAATATTAGGCGATGTCACATCAATAGTACATTATTACTGCATCAAAAAAACCAATTATGATCATACTTTCAATAAGTGAACTTGTAAAGCCTGCATACATGTAAAACAGTATATTTATGACAACATAAATGTGGAATGTTATTTTACTAACCTGATTAATCCAAAGGGTGTGCAAGATCTGATGCAGACGATTCGGAGTCCGAGTCATCGGATGATATCCCTTCTTGCTCATCAGAAGAACTGTCGTTTGCATTTGAAATAATAATCTGATCGATCACATCAGAAACCACACGATCCTTGGACCAGTAACCATCTTCTAATTTTCTAGCATGCCGGTGATATACTACCCAGTGTTCTGCAGGTACCGCAGAGATTGTTTCGTTGGTTAAACTCAATAAACGAGATAACGAAAATTCGCCAGTAACATTGCGCTCCCTTATGTAGTGCAAGTTCAATGGGATTAAGATCGCAATTGTAAGGTGGCAGATATAGAGTGGAGTGTCCATCTGCATTGAGGATACGGTCAATCTTAAATACCTTTTCTCTTGATCTGTTCATTTCTATCAACGAAAAACGTTGATGCTTTAGGATGCTTTCTTCACAATGAATTCCATTTTTCTGAAGCCATGACATCATGTTAATTTTAGTGTCGTATTTATTTGGGGGCTTATTGATCTGAATGGTGTGATAAGGAGCATTATCTAGAATGATTGCAGATTTTTCCGGAAGGTTTGGAATCAAGTGTTCATTCACCCATCGTTCGAAGTTGACACCGTTCATTTGCCCATGGTAATCACCTGTTACTGATCCTGCCTTGTAAATCAGCAATGCTCCAGAAATAAATCCATTCTCGGAGCATGCGTGAACAACAATGAGTCTGTTTCCTGCACTAACATCAGTAAGCACCCCTGTGATCCCATCAGCTCGCGAAATAATAAACCATGTAAACGAGCAATGCAAAAAGGAAGCAGAGCAGAAACAACTAATTCTGCCGATTTCGCGAGCGGATGAGAGAACAGCAAATTACTACGGTGTGTCTGTGAGAACAATTAAGAGTATACGACAAGAAAGTGTGAAGAGAACGAAAGGAAGCCCTTTACGCACTCCAGGCTAGACAAGACCTCGAAATCCAGAAAGGAAACATAAATATAGACGATTTCGACATGTGCGTTCATTAAGCGGACAATAATGGACTTCTACGTCAATAAAAAGATAGTTCCGCCATGCAGAAAGTTACTTCCTGTAATTAGAAGTAAGATACAATTTCCTTGGGGGTACAGTCTTTAAGGAGAGTTATTCGGAAATTGGTATTTAGATGGCGCATGTGCCGAGGTAAGCGAACAATCTTAATCGAAAAGCCAAGAATTGTTGAATGGAGATGCAAATACTTAGCTGAGCTAAGGGAATACCGGACAAGGCAGGGATATCGTTTATTTGGATGAAACGTGGATGGACAGTAATTTAACATTCAAGAAATTTTGACAACCTGATGGGATCACAGGGGTGCTTACTGATGGTAGTGCAGGAAACAGACTCATTGTTGTTCACGCATGCTCCGAGAATGGATTTATTTCTGGAGCATTGCTGATTTACAAGGCAGGATCAGTAACAGGTGATTACCATGGGCAAATGAACGGTGTCAACTTCGAACGACGGGTGAATGAACACTTGATTCCAAACCTTCCGGAAAAATCTGTAATCATTCTAGATAATGCTCCTTATCACACTATTCAGATCAATAAGCCCCCAAATAAATACGACACTAAAGTTAACATGTCATGGCTTCAGAAAAATGAAGTTCATTGTGAAAAAAAGCATGCTAAAGCATCAACTTTTTTTTTTGATAGAAATGAACAGACCAAGAGAAAAGGTATTTAAGATTGACCGTATCCTCAATGCACGTGGACACTCCATTCTGTATCTGCCGCCTTACAATTGCGATCTTAATCCCATTGAACTTGCATGGGCGACAGTAAAGCACTACATAAGGTAGCGCAATGTTACTGGCGAATTTTCGTTATCTCGTTTATTGAGTTTAACCAACGAAACAATCTCTGCGGTACCTGCAGAACACTGGGTAGGATATCACCGGCATGTTAGAAAATTAGAAGATGGTTACTGGTCCAAGGATCGTGTGGTTTCTGATGTGATCGATCAGATTATTATTTCAAATGCAAACGACAGTTCTTCTGATGAGCAAGAAGGGATATCATCCGATGACTCGGACTCCGAATCGTCTGCATCAGATCTTGCACACCCTTTGGATTAATCAGGTTAGTAAAACAACATTCCACATTTATGTTGTCATAAATATACTGTTTTACATGTATACAGGCTTTACAAGTTCACTTATTGAAAGTACGATCATAATTTTTTTGATGCGGTAATAATGTACTATTGATGTTACTTCGCGTAATATTTGTTGTAACAGAAAGAAAGGATAAGTACCTTTGGAACAGGGTGTAAAACAATAAAGCAATAGGAAAGAATAACACAACGCTCTCTCAGGTTCGCTTAAGTCAACCCCAAGGACAAAGCTAAACTCCTGAGTAACAGACAGTACTTACCTCCTTACCCAATTTTATTATCACTTAAGTATAGTTATATTGTTGTTTCTGCAGGTTAATGGTGCACATGCTGGTTTATAAATTTGGGTGGCAGGATGAGACAGTCGTTCATTAGTATTGCTCTCTGTCCTCCATAGTATTTTTAATTTTAATGTCCCTTTTAACTTCACAGGTTTACAGAGATTGGAGACTGGTGGGAGAGGTGTTGACAATGATGAAGATGGTGCAATTGATGGAATTATGGTGGGGAAAACCAGAGAACACTCATTCTAAGTGCCATTTTATCTACCACAAAATCCCACCTCTAATCTCTAGGATTGAATCCAGGCTTTTTTGTGAGAGGCCATAGTACTGCCCAATTAGAAGTATGAATATGAGACAACATTTCAGCAGATATTTTGCTATGCAATACATATTATACATTTATATAATTTAAGTTGGGTGTTTTGTCATAAATATGGTAGCTGACATTTCGATATGTAGAAATCATTCAGCAATAATGTGGTAATACACAAGTGGTATGTAACTATTTGTGCTTCCAAGGCCAGCGGTTAACGGAGTTACCCAGATTGACAAACAATTCCCAAAGATACACAGTACATATGGAGAATTTTCTGTTTATGAAATCCTTTAAGTTATTTTGCAATGAAAAGAGCATTATGTCCTAATTTATTTATTTGGTATAACAGCAGGAAATAAACTTTGAGCGTGACTTCTCATGTTCGTTTTACAATATTAGTGTGCAATCCACAAAAACAAACTTTTCGAAATACAGTCCCTAATTCGAACACATTTCAACACTAAATAGCACAAACACACATTTTAACACCTTAACATACTAAGTATAGTTTATATTTAAGGTTAGCTTGTTTTCGCTATATATATATATATATATATATATATATATATATATTGCCATT
Organism: Deroplatys truncata; assembly: GCA_030765065.1. Taxonomy (NCBI): domain Eukaryota; kingdom Metazoa; phylum Arthropoda; class Insecta; order Mantodea; family Mantidae; genus Deroplatys; species Deroplatys truncata. The sequence continues at coordinate 172,644,584 of CM060985.1, forward strand.
CTTCATTAAAATCAACTAACGTTGTGACTTTCGATTCATAACCTGTCTTCGGGTCTTCTACCTTACTATAGCTATAGGTTTTCAGGTCATGTTCCAGTTTTAAACATGGAATGCGCGTTATTTGGTACTCAATATTAAATAAGGTATAACTATAACCCCTACATTTACACAGTTGCTCGTTGATACGAAAGTTCAGCTTTATTTTTATATTTTCGGCATTGCTATTTTATCAGATGACTTCCATCTTAGTTTCAAGCACAGATAGTTTCATGCTTCATGCACAGTTTCAAGCCTCAGCAATCAGCATGGCAGAGGTCGCGCTATTCGCTCTGGAAGCGTGTTGTTAGTGTACCTTCGGGTGAGCTATCTGCAAGCGCTTGTGAATGTTCTCGATCTAGTGTTGCCAACACTTTATTCCTTTCCCGTCAAACACCAAAAAAATCCGCCAAAATTCTAAAAACGAGACATTTCGGTATTGTGGCGTGAAAATTAAGTTTAATTTAAATATAACACTCGTTATTTATTTGTCCGTCGGAATAACACGCCAAAATCGGTCAAAATAGGAAGAAGAAAAAAACGTAGTGCGTATTTTTAACTAAAAACAAGAAGAAAATTTACTCACCAATGTTGATTAAAATAATAATTCAGCGTCCTCCGACTACAGTTCTTCAGTTGAAGTGCTGGTTGATTTACTGCTCGGTACGCAGCCATTGTACCAATTTGCATCAGAACGTTTTCTGGTAGCACATAATAACAATACCTTTTCTATCCGCTTAAATCAGATCCGCACAGTGAGAATTTAGTTAACCGTATTGGTTTTAAGCCTATTTCTAAGGGAGGTTTTTACAATGTTGAGCATACTAAATGCTCTTTCGACGTCAGCATTTGAGCAAGGTAACACCAAAAGCATCATTCCAAATTTCTTGAAACGGATTTTGGGAACTTGCATCTTTATATGATACGACCTCTTGCTAAAATTCTACTGTGTTGCTAACATTTTTCCGTTGAACAGTAGTTAACTCTGACCACTGAAATCACCTTCAAACTCTTTTCCAGTGCAATTAAAGACACTTTTTGCAAAACTTTAGCCGCTGGAGCTTCTCTGCTAAGCAAAGCAGAAAATTCTCGCACCTACCACGTATTACCTTTCCACTTTCAGGACTGATTTCGTTTTCTTTTCATCAAATCCACTAGCAAAACTTCTGCTTCATGGCCAAGATAAATTAGGGGATTTGTATTTTCTAACATCCACGGATAGCAGATTCCCCTATAACCGGGAACAATCCGTTTCGTAAGACCTACAATTAGTAGAACTATGTCTTGGAGAAGCTTTGAAGGGTCTGCTGTTGTTGACTGGACGTTTTGACATTCTTCAAGATGTGGTATAAGAAACATAAGATAGAGCTTATTGATGACATCAGAGTATATAACGAAGGAGTTTAACTGTGTAGCACTTAGTTTGAAGTCTGGATATCTCAAAATGTGTCTGTAGTTCAAGCCATTGATTTAGAATGCGATAAACAGTAACTTCGATCGACAGCCACCTGTGTTTGATTGTTGTACAATTGTAAGGGGGCTCGGCTCCATCGCTTATTGCTCTAAACAAGTTCCTATATGTGACTTGTCGAAAAGAAGACTTAGAACACCAAGACTAAGTTTCCGAAATTAAAAACTCAGGATTCCTTGGTAGCATTTCGGCAGCAGAGGACAGCTAACTGAACTGAATGGCAAACACAGAGAATCAACACGAGGTTAGTTACCTCACATTTCAGTTTCTGGTAGACACCATTGTTAATGCTCAACTCTACTGAAGCATTATAGGTCCTATTCCTCTCATTTGTTTGATATCTAAACCATAATTTGAAAGTAAAGACATTACTGCAATACAATCAGTATTCCCCTGATCTAGTTCAACAATTCCAAAGAAAGTGGATATAATAGTGCTTTGTTGTTTCGAAAGGTATACACTATAGAAGCCAATAGTTTGGTGACAGAAATGTATGTAGACTCATCTATAAGGAGACTAAAATGGCCGGTGCCAATGTCATTTTGTAGTTCTAATTTAAAGTGCTGGTAGAGAATATTCCTAATTAAAGCACTACACGGTACAGTACATCCTTAAAAGAGATGCACGGTCAGCACTTTGGAAACATTTCTTGGTTAGATCTGAAAGATACTCAACGGATCTAAGTGAACAATGATTGACTACAAACAAATAAGGCCAGCTTCAGCCGCAGTTCATGCGTGTTTGATTGGTTGAAATGGCAATTTTGACTGTCGCGAAATTGAAAAGGTTTCTGCTGCTTTTAAATGCTTTTTACATTTTCCACTAAGTAAATGTGACAAGCGTACATTCAGTTTGCAATGACGATACTTGCACCGCGCGTCACTAAGTTCACCGGGCACCTCTAATAACCAATCCTTCATTTGTTCATTATTTAACCACTCTTTTCTAAACTTTCGAACATATCGCTTATCCTTTTGTGACATGTTAAACTATAAAATAAAAAGCACTAGAGATTGAATCTTAAGAAATGGGCTACACATAAACGCACCGCAATATTCAAATGCCGATGTAAATAGGTTCATTGAATCTCTCTAGGTTACTCTCATCATCAATTCTTGAATATGGGATCACTTAAGCATACAAACTGATTTAATATATGGGAGAAGTCACAAACGCTGTTGATAAATAGCATTTAGCCCACTTAACTTATCCGAAACGCTAATGCCGTATATTAGGCAATTATTCTAAGGGAAGTAAGCTTGAAGAATCTTTCATGTGGTTGCTATCAGGTGTTATTATTTATACTTTATCACAAGCACCCGGGCTACTAGTATAAACATATTCAGTATACAGATAACAAATGTTGAATAAACGGGGTGACAACAAATTTATGCTAGATAACCTAATCTATACCTTAGGCAGCATGATGAAACACTTTCTGATGCTAACCCGAGTTGTGATGTAATTCGTAAATATAGTATCGTATGATCCATGCAAATAAAGATTTGTATGAGTCTCAATTCTTCCAAAGAAACTACAACTCAGTTTTTAAAATTAAAAAAGCTAGGAAAAATCAGTCAAAAGATGGATTAATTCATAACATTTTCTGTCATAAAACCTCATCCGTCAAAACTTTTTTATCCGTCATACAACTTGAAATTCCCGTACTTTTGACGGAAAGTCCGTCAAATTGGCAACCCTGCAGTGACGTGTTACAGAGTGAAAAGAAAGGATGGGGGGAACTATTTTCTAGTTTCATACGTGTTCTCATGATGAAACAAAATAATGCCCTACAAAGAGGCCGTGAAAATGAAATCAACAAAGATGGCAACTGGAATAGACCCACAGCTGGTGTAAGGCACGAGTGGCCGCCCTGCAGAGAGGGCAGGCCCCCGAAAAAGAGGTGTTGGATATCTCCTTGGTGGCCACTTGCGCAACGATCCTCCGCTTGCTATCTAAGGTGTAAATAGATCGGTGTCACAACCACACAAAAAGAATGCGGAAATAATAAGAAAATACTAGTTGAGGTATACGCGGTGAATACGAAAGGAACGACCTGAAGGTTTCTCCGTGTGCGGGGCGCATCACGGCGTAAAATATTACAGGTCGGCGGAGTGAGGAATTCAGGCGTAAAATTCGTCTCAGCAGCCGCAGCATCCACCGTCTCGTTCCCGCTGATCGCGGCATGATTATAATAGGTACCCAAATAAGCTGGATATCTAGAGAAAACGCAAAAGGCGAGTAAGCTACGTCTAGGAATTTCATATATAGGACATCTAGGTATGCGTACCGGTCATTGGAGCGTAGTTAAAAGGCTACGACAATCCCAAAAAATAATGTATCTGTCAGAAGTATAAATTCAACATATTTTATAGCCCGATAAAGTGTGATAGTCTCCGCCGTATAATCTCCACGTGAGCATCTTTTGTTCGGTCCAGATATAGATAGCCGCACTCATACCCCTAAGGGATTTCGATCCATCAGTGAAAATTATCAACACGTTCTGGGAGGTCAAGTCAGCAGCAGACTCCGAAAGGTATGCCACCTAAGCTGCTAATAATTCCTACAATTAGTCCGAAAGGTATCGTATTAATGCGAATGTTAGTGAGAAGTGACCGTGTGTTAACATAAACAACGGTCGCACCGGAATACGATAGATATGTGAGTAACCGCGGAAAGCCACGAAACAGCGTAGTAACGGCAAAGAAATCGGGTCGGCCCCGTCGTGCTTCGTTCACAGTAGTTCATATAGACGTGTCAGTTTCGGTAATATGGGATTGTGAAAATGTGTCAAAAGATCGGCCATGAAGCGATAACCCAAGGTCTGTCCAGGCCATAAGTCGGGAAAACGTTGTAACAGGCTCCTCGCCGGCCTGCCAGGAATACAAAAAATTATATTATAAAGATAATAATAATAATAATAATAATAATAATAATAATAATAATAATAATAATAATAATAATAATAATAAAGGTTCCAGCACATTACGCACACCGTCAGACGGCAACTGAGATGAAATTTGTCCATATTCTAGTCGCGAATATATTAAAGTAGGAAGGTGACGAAGAAGGAGGTGTGGTTTCATACCCCAGTGGTGAGCCGCCATAGCTCAAAGCCTAAAGTTTAGTCAGAATTGAAAGATTTTTTTATAATTATGGATAATGCGGAGATTAGGCTGCAGGAAGACGCCCAAGTATCCAATATACGACGCCGAGCTAACGTCATGTTCCTATAGTCGTGTAAATGAGGACAGTCTGGTCGATTTCCGAAAGAGTACAAAACGAGTTTTACGTACTTTCGACGTCACTGTGACCGAAGAAATAATATCTCCGGCTTTTAGAGCGTACAGAAGCAGGCTAAGAGCCGAACCCTGAATAAGGCCTTGCGATGTATAACGGCACACAGAGCTGCCAAGAAAACGCGCTAACCGAAATCGGCGATTGCGGCACAATGCGTTAATAAGCGCGCAAACTACAGGAGGAATGCCATACGTGCGTAAACGCTCTGTAAGCAGCGGTAGTGAGACATGCTCGTACGTTGCAAATAAATCCAGGAACAAAGTTAGTACCTGAGGTGAGAGTGAAACGCGATGTGTATATTCCTTAATATAATATAAAGAGGAAATGTCGTACCGTAAACACTGCGGAAACCATATTGGGTTTTGCTGCCACAGATGATGCCCTTCCAAATAGAAGCTTAAGCGGTCCTGGAGGATCTTTTCAAACATTTTTAAGAGTTAGAGCATCCCTATCGGTCTTCGGTCTATAGTCAGTGGCAGTATGTCCAGCACAGCGTGGTTTGAGTATAGGGTAAATTACCACCTTGCGCCAAGAAGGTCGCGGGTTACGAGTACGTAAGAATCGTGTAAATGTCAAAGCGAGAAATGTGATCCAGGTATAAGGTAACTCCTTCAGGTGGTAGTAAGTAATATCGTCGACACTTGGTGTCAATCTATCCTGTTTGGTTAAAATGGTACATCGAACATCAGGAGCAGTAAGCGAGCTGAGCAAGGGGTCGTGAGGTCAGCGTTTACCGGCACCACCGGAGGATCCAACAGTGTTCGGCTAGTGGCGTAGGTACTGTATTCCGTGCAAGTGTAAGCCAGGATATGCCAGATGGGGGTCACTGGCATCCGTGGATAAACTGTTACAATAAGTTGCCCAAGACGCTCTCTTAACGCGACGCAAACGTCGGCGGATTCGGGCCTCTGCACCTCTCGCCGTCAAGAAGGGCTCTCAGCTACGTTCCTTATGGTATCTTGAATAAGTTAGACTTTTTCCGCGATTAGTTTCAAGCACTCCGTCGCCCATCACGGTGGCCGTTTAGCTACTTCCGGCTGAAGTTTGTCCTGATAGTGAAGTAGAATTCCTTCTAGAAGCTCATACGCGACACTCCTCCTCCCGAAAATTGAGCGTAGCCTGAGATAAATAGTCCTTAAAGTGTTCAGGTTGTAACACACCCGTCGGTGTCGATAATAATCTGGCCGGCTGTTAGGAGCCGTAGACTGGAAATGCAGCGAGAACGGTAACTATACCCATGGTCAGCGTTAATGCACCTGTCACGTCAATTGCCCCAAAGATTAAGTCAGGCGATGAATCCAACTATCCTGACGATCCTTGCCGTGTCTCATTATCTGAACAAGTAACTGACAACCATGAGCCTCAGGGATCTGTCCAAGAGGAAGCTGTCGACGGTGTTGCACAGTTAAGGTGTGAAAGTTTACAGAGTTGAAATTCACACACCGGAGAAATTTGGTCAACTGCGGTAACAAAAACGATTCCCACTCAGCTCTCGTGAATCTCTTACCCTACGATGAGATCCCCAGGACAACTCTTACAGCTTCCAAATGCGGGGGACACCGCATGCTCGTCTTCCAATTATAAACAGCCAAGTGTTCTGCTACACATATCCATCCCCGGTGACTGCCAATCAGTCCTATAAATTTTAAAACCCAGCAAACGAAAAGGTTGGCCCTCTCTCAACCAGGTCTCTACTAGCACAATGACCTCCTGGCGCACTTGCGCCAGATAAGTTTGAAATTCCTCACGTTTGGGTATCATACTGCGCGCATTCCAGGCAGTAACGATGGCTTGACCGTCATGTACAGTGCAGAAGCATCTTACAAGTGTACTTGTTTTTGTAATTCAAGTAACGCCTGTAGCAGATATTCTGGAACCATGGTAAGAAGTTTCAAGAAAATAGTTTGAAGATGTTGCAAATTCACTCCGAGAGCCCCCTGTGGTCCTCGTGCTGTCTGATACTGAGACCATACTTCCGGGCCAACTAAGCGGCCCGCCCCCATCTACTTCTGCTGGCCATGGCCGCTGCTAGTGCAGCGAGTATGTATGCGTGAGGTCCGCTCCCGTCTCACCGGTCTCCAGGGTATAGGAATTGACCTTGATGTCCATTGCCCATGCAGGAGGCTGCTGCCTAAATTCCGGACACTTGCGTTTGTTGGAAACAGGCAGCGAAGGCGCCCCCGGCCCAACCGTCGGGGTGAGGAACCGGGTTGCCTGGCATTACTGGGTAGACTTCAAGACTCTGGGCACATGGTCGCTATGTCGAATGGGACTTCAATATACCAGGACAAGGCTCATCGCCAGGTGCCATTTGGCGGGCTCGTATGTAGACACAAGTAGCGTCGTTATGGTATACGCAATTTGAGTTTCTAGGCGGTACGTCAGGCTTTTCCCCTTATCAATCGCAGCATGTTCCTGCTTACAATTGATGCACCGGAGACAGTCTGTAAGGCATTCTACATGTGCATCAAAGTGGTCTTGTCCACACTTAAGGCAGCGTTTATGGTTACAATAAAACTTAACTTGTGGTGAAATTTACCACAATGGTGCACATTACCACCCTAGTGGTATATGGATTCACAGGAAAACGTTTGTAGTACAGATATACAAATAGTGGTAGATTTTGGGTGCGAAATGTGATCGTTCGCGTTGGCACATATTGTGTTTCCCCCTTTGACTGCACTCGGCGATTGAAGAGGTATAAATGATGTATAGGCAATTGTCCAGTCATTGTAAGGTGCGTTCCTAATTCTATACCCCTAATTCCCCCGGTGACAAACAAGTCACAGAATGGGATATATGAATGGGTATCATGTATAATATCGAACTCAAGAGTCCAAAAAGTAGTTTGCAAGCACTTCAATTTGATTGTACGCAGATTTATGACTGTGTAACTACCTTGGCATGTAAAAACAACCATTTCCCCAATTTTAAAGGATGAAAATCACGTATATTTTTACTCTTGCTACGCACGAGTTCAAAATACGGTCCCAAGTCTGTTCCTGCATATCGTAATGATGGTATGGAGTCAATATTTTCTGGCGCAATCTGCGGATGCGTCAATGTCCAATTTGACGCACATGGTGTATTCTATGTTCATCAAAAGGTCAAAATAAGCATAAACAAAACCTCGTGCGTTTGACCGCAGCGCGCCTTTTTCACTGTTTGCTGGATGCTTCCGCCCTCTAAACAGTTCCTTGAAAAGTGTTACTAAATACTAAGGTTTGAAGCTCACTTAATTTCATAAACCACAAACTATTGAGTACTAAGCATAGTTCAACTCAATATGTTAAATGATAAATAAATTAATTTGTAACTAGCGTTACTCGATTTGTAACGACGCTGATTGGTTGCTGGAACTGGTTGGGGAAGGAGGAAAAAGCAAAACAGTATGTATCAACATGGCGGAAATAACCGGTGTTGTTAAACATAAGCGCGGAAAGCCTTTACATAGACAATAGTTTTGAACGTGTACAACAAGTTCTGCGAGAAATATCCAGAACTTGCTATCGATGATGTGGTGAAATTAACATCTGAGTTTACTGGTGTGTCAATTTCAAGTGTTTACAACGCACGCAAAGAAAAATCCACAGTTGGTGAGGTTAGAACTCCTGGCAAGAAGAGACCACATGCGAGACGAGTGCTGGATGTTGTTTGTGAGGTCAGCAATCCGCAGAAAAGTACACCAGTTCTTTGTTAATAATGAACCCCCCACCTTAAACAAAGTGCTGTTTGCAGTTAACTCTGATCCGGACCTCCCAAACTTAAAACGAACCTCCCTCCACAAGTTGCTCCTGGAGATAGGTTTCGAGTTTGTCAGCAGGAAAAGAAAAAGTATTATTGTGGACAGAGATGACATTATTTTACGGCGTAGAGATTTTCTCCGTAGAATAAAAGAACACAGAGACGTCCGACCTGGAGGGCATTCAACCAATGTCAAGCTCAGATTAGACGAATAGAGATGACGTAAGTAAATAGCAATTTCTGTTACTAGCGTGCTGTATGTTATTTAGAGTGAATAAATATTCCTAGTGGTGAAAAACTCACATAATAGTTACCGTATGGGTAAATGTGTTCAATAAACTGAACATAATTAACTACTGATACCTGATGGAGGGTGGGCGTAACCTCATTTGGAGCGCACATGGCCGCGGAGTGATACAAACCGGTGATTTGTTTATGCCTATTTTATTCTTCTGGTGTGCATAGTTTAGTTGCCATAACAGGTGACATCCGTGTGACATCACGCACTTCGGACATGATAGGTAAAGTACTAGTAATCACTTGTTTCGATCCCCAACAGGTGCGGTATCATGTAGATCTTCACCCAATGTATTCGACATAGTTCCCCAAATCACCCCCAAGGAGCTTATGTCCCAGCGAGGCGTCAATCAACACTTGAGAAAAATATAAAGTACAACGTTTGCCTAGTGAATGGGTCCTTCATATACGTAGCCACAAGAAAAGTGAAGCCAACAAAGAAAATATCATCCTCTCTGTGAGAAAGCAATAATATACGCAAAAAAGAGAGAGAATATTCTTGGTAGCGTCAAAGCACTCCGAGGAAACACCGCCCACCCCTCAACACTGAAAGTGCACTACGCAAACCTCACTGCTCACCGTTCAGGAACGAATGACAGTAAATATCCTTTCTCTAAATTGTGCTTTTCTTCGCGTGTATAAGTACAGTATTTGGTATCTTTCTGCCAACCTCTCTTTGTGCCACACAGGCAACCGTTGGGAATGAAAAGTTGTTAAAATTACGCCAAATATGTGTTACGGAATATAAGTGTTGTTGGGAAGAGTAAACCATGCTGCCGAGATGAAGAAGGCGGGAAAAGCCATGTTTGCGTACTACATATCCTTAAAGAACTATTGAATCACAACCTCGTGTAATTCCACATAACCTTAAAATGTGAATACATTTCGTAATGGGGATAACGTCATTTCTGATTAAATAAATTTAAGCTAATGTATGTACCACACAACTATTAAATCATAACCATAATATGTGAATATACTTCGTAATTTACGCTTATTTAAACACCGTGCGTTTCTTGTACTAAACCACGTACAGACGGAATATGGAGCCTGCAGGATGGCAGAATAAGGGACTGAAAGGAAGTAGCATTATTTGCTCAACGGTTGCCGGTTATGGTGCAACGGTCTTCATGCACCGCTGGTGTAATTTAGTTTTCCAGGATATTTTATGGGTTGTGAATTTTGATCATCCAAGTAACTCTTGGAGGGATTATATAGGAGCTCAACCTTAGCTGCTGGTGAAGGTCCTCCGTGGTTACCAAAGTGACATCTCAACCGGCGTGTTTTGGGATTATAATACCCTAGAGACTGAAACAGGTTGTAGCAACTGGTCGTAAGATTTTGCGGCCCGGCGCCTAATTATCCATGTAAGGAAGAAATGAGGTTTGTGAAGCAGTCTCACGGGAAAGGAGCGGGATACAGCATAGATAGCCCGGATGCCCTATTCTGTATCCGTTGCGGAAGCAGCACTCTAAAAAGTCGTAACTTGAGCGGAACAGGCATCCCAACCTCAGCATGGGATACAATGAGGCCGTAGCCCCAGAAGTTGCCCGAGGTCCCTGAAGTCAGGCGCTTATCTAGCTTAACTCCCAAGTAGGTGATGGCATTCGTCCATTTTAGCCTTCTCCTGAGATAAATGAATGCGGGAAAGCGGCGCCAGATAAACATACTGGCGTGGTTTTTCTCCAGATTGCTGGACAATCGCCAAAGCCTGCACCACTCTTGGAGGAGGCGGAGGTGTTTCTGAATGGGGTTGAGGGCTCTGCGTGGGTTATCTGTACAGTACAGGAACAAGTCGCTAGCTATGTTGACGTGTTCTCTGAAGGGAGGTCGACCACATAGACGCTGGAAAGCGTAGGGAAGTACTGAGCTTTCGGGGACTCCACCTCTTATAGCCTGTGTTGATTTGTTTCCCCCAATTGAAATTACAAAGAAATATGTTTTAAATATGAGTGTAACAGATGTATGTGGGGAACTCCAGGTGAATGAGCTTCAGGAGATCCGCAGGCCTTCTCCACGTCCAAAGACCGTCGAGGTATCCCAGGGCAGCAGTCTCCAACACGCGCAGCAACCACTGGGGGTTTTAGTGCCCAGGATGGAAGCCAAACTGATGTACTGGGATGGCTTGAATGTCTCCCAGAGCGGACTAGTAGTAGCCTCTCGAAGACCTTCGAGACGACTGACAGGAGATTGATGGATTGGTAATCCGCCGGATGGACCGGGACTCCCTCCGCTCACGTGGAAAGTTGCATACGGTGAAACATACATTGAAGACCTTGGTTAGAAAGACCACGAACCTAAAGAGAAGGCAGCACAGCATGGCGGGTATGAGCCTCTCAGGCCCGGTGGCCCTTTTGGGGTTGAGACGCCGGATTGCGTCCTGTAGTTCCCTAGGTCTTGACAGGAAGTCGATCCGCTTTGTCGGGGGTCGTCTAAGGTATCGGCAAACCTCCCTCCGAACGTGTTCGCAAAGAGCATCGTCCTGGGGTCATCGAGGCCTCATAGTCTTCTCAAGATAGTCGGCGAACACATCGGCTTTGGCTTTGGGATCGTAGGGCAGGCTTGGGTGCCATGGAGAGGGAAGGTTTGTTGACCTCCATGGTCACGGAACCTTTTGGCAATCTTCCACACGTTGCCACCTTCGAGTGGTTTATCGGGTCATCATGTCCTCCCATGCGCACGCACTGTGCCTACGTAGTCGGCGACGGACCTCTCGGCGCAAACGCCTATGAAGCGCTCGATTACGTAGCGTGCGGTAACACTAAAAGTCTGCGAGCTGCCCAGGAACGGCGGATCAGCAACAGTTTAATGAGATGTGTGTCACGGTGTGGGGAGTTGGGTTCAGTAAGGTTCTGGACTGTTCGCACTACGATGGAAGTGGTGGAAGAGACCGCAGCCTCCAGGGTTGGGATGTCAATGATTTTAGGGTTAGAGGAATGGAATCGTTGAGGCAAGCCTTGACGCAGTCCCAATCGACTCCACGGTGTTGAACCGGGACGTCGTGATTGGCAACCCTTGATAAACTTCTAACACAGGATTGTGATTTGAGTGTAATGCGTGGAGTGATGTGGGATGAAACGGAAAGTGTTTGATGATCGCGAAGTCGATAACTGAAGCCCGTCCTCGGGGATGGTAGGTGGGTTGCCAGGGGCCCTCTACTCTGAGATGAGGGTCCGTATCTACCATGAGTGTAATTTCATTGCCTCTTCTATCTGCCCAGCGACCACAATGCCAACGCGGATGCCATAACGTGGGATTGTAGGGCGAGGATGGAGAGGTAATCGTTAAGTACGAAACAGCCTTCGGGGTGGGTGGTATACACACTATGGCTTCCGTACCGCCGTGATCAACGCAAGTGGCCGTGGTCTCCAGAGCCCTAAGTGGCGAGAGCTGGACTGGTCAATGGACTACATTGTTCCTCACGAGGATCACGGTGCCGCCTCCTCGGCGATCCACGCGATCGATCCTGACAGTTGCAGTCCGGAAGGCGGAATGGGATGTTTGGACGGAGATGTATTTCTGCGACTAAAATGAGGTCTAGGGCATGTGAGCCAGCAAAAGGCTGGAGCCCATTCCTCTGATCGGACAGTCCACAAGCGTTCCTGAACACGAATCGAAACGAGGTACTAGACTTAGTTCGATCCGCAATCCTGAGCAGTCTATATACACTGGTCAGGAATGTAAGCTCCTCCATGGCAATAACCATTTTGGCAGCCGGATCGATGGTGGGCAGGAATCTGACGAACAGGTCAGATATGCTGGCCATGGTTGTGCAACAGCTGCTGCCACTTCAGCATATCCGAATGCTGTGGGGCAAGAGGGTTGGGCGTTAGGGAGAGGGTAAGGACGCAGCCTATCATTTGCCTTGTCGTCCCTCGGCTGACGCGGTACACTTAATACGGTCCTTAGCGATGGTGTGCTGGCTGTTCCTATTGACGTGGTCTTAAAGGTGTGTAGTGAAGGGTTGTTGATGACATAGCTGGTCCGATGCTGTCGAAGGTCTGCTCCCCCGTCCCTGGGGAACCGGTGGTAGTTGAGGCCTTCTGGAGGCGACGACAGCCTTCCTATTAGGGCATCCTCCATAGCACGCCTTGTGCTTGCTCTTAGTTGCCGCAGGTGGGAACCTCGGTGATAGTACGAGGACAGACATCTTTGGGATAAGAGCCTCCGCACCTTAGGCAGCGGGTTACGGAAGCAGAAAAGACTGGAGTGATTGAACCCCGAGGCACCGGTAGCATTGTGGGGACCTGCCAGTCCTTGGATGGTTTAATACGAATCCGGAGGCAAGAGATGGCAGTGACACCGTCTATCTTTGGCTCCGGTTCACTGGCCCGCTAACAATACGGGAGGGGGTGAGCCTTGCTCATACTGAGCGGATCTGGTGAGTTCCTTCATCACTCATGGGATGATGCACTGGCGGTTGAGGTCTGCCTCGATGTCTGTCACCGAGGTGTCCGCTGATAGTCCATTGATAACCCTACGTATGTTGCGCACCTTGTCCAGGCCAAAAGTAAAATGGGAAATGCCTTGAGGTGTCTGAGCAAGAGCGAGTAATGCTGGGCTAGCCTTGCCTGAAAGATAAAGCAGCTCTTGTTCTGCTGCACCATGCACATCCCCGACACGATCATCATGACCTCCGTAAGTCATCCACAATGGTCGGTAAAGTGGGGGGTAGGTTGGATGCCTAATTGGCTAGAGGGCACGCCCTATGCAGTCAATCGGAAAGTTCAGTTCTTTTTCCGTGAGATCACCCCACGAAAATCATCATCTCCAGTCGTGAAAGCCCGAAGGAGCTGGCAGCCTCTTCCTCTCCATGGAGGAGTAAACAGAAATATGTGCCAACAGTTGTCGTTGGAGCAGATCTCCGAGTTTTGGCCTAGCATTTCTCATGGGAGAACCTCATCAGTGTTGTGCTTGGATATGTTTAAACACCTCACCTTGCCTTTTCCACTTTCTTCACTCCTTTCCTTCTTTCTTCAAGTGGCAGGCCTCTGCATTTTAATTGGCTGCTTAATCATGTGACTTCATCTTCCCCACCCTTTCAGTACCACTTCCTGGCCTTTCCACAAACACAAGTTCTCTTCATACATTACTTCCGTTCCCCTATGGAACTCAGACCTACATTTCTTTCTTGCCAACCCACGTACCTTCCTTACAAATTTCTTTCTCTAAGGTTGGTGTGGTTTAGCGGTGTGACGTAGCAAAGGGAGAGGCTGGCAGCAAGACAGTCCTTTTAGCCTAGTTTGGTTGAAAATTAGCTTCCTGTTGGTCACTCCTCCTTGGAGAATTACAAAGTCATACAAAAGTTTGCGTGGGTTATAAATATAGCAAATCTAAGCTTCCTTATTTAATAGGTTCTCTCATAACTAAACTATACAAATAGTGAATTGGTATCCTTATGTACAGCGCAAATTGTGAACCAAAAAAAATTTGTTTGTTAATGAGCACCACCAGTGTGCCAGAATTCTTTCACATGCTAGTAAATCTACTGACATGGTTCTGTCACTTTTAAGCACACTTAAAACCCATTGGCCTGGATCGTGTTTGAACCCGTGACCTTGGGATAAGAACGCCAGCAGCTAATAAACTGAACCACCAACATCAACACAAATTGTAAAGTTAACCATTTTACTATAATAACTGATGCCTTATAAGACGTGCATCTGCAGATTACTGAAGAAAAATATTGGGTAATCCTCCTGTCAGCCATAATTTGGGGTCACAAAAAGGTTTAAGTACTTCTGCACAGAACAGACTGCAAATTTAAAAAAAAATTTACGGATACCTGTTTTATAATGTTCTGCGACTTTTCACAGAACACTTTCTCTCCATTTCGGCAAGTCAAAGTGACAAAAGCATTCTGTAGTTGGTACTCCCACATTGGTGACAATGGGAAAATAAAACACTATTGCAGAGTGCAAACATTTTCAATTGACCAATCCAGTTGGCCAATAACATGCAAGGAAATAAATGTTGTGATAACAAATGTGTTACAGAATGCCAAATAGCTGCACACTTTTTGAGAGTGGTTCTTTAACCTTAACAAATAATTGCAGCCGCCTTCTTAACAACAAAGTTACAGAATGTCCTGATTCATTGTATATCAAAATCAAGTCTTCGCTGCTACACAAATTTATTTATAGGTTTGTTCAGAAGTATGCACAAAGCCCCTCAGATAAACCACACCAGTTCTCACTGTGATTGACAAACAAATACTATATTATATCATAAATCACTTATAAACATTTTATGACTTCACTTATCTTTTTTTTTAAATATAAATTCAGCAGGACATGTTTTGTAATCATTTCCTTACATTATCAGCTTCTTCTCTGTACTCATTTACACTGGCGTTTGTGAAAATTGCAACACCAAGAAACAATTTCCCGAATAACTCCAACCTTGGTAGAAGTGTAGATGAGTGTGCAAGCAATAAGTGATTAGGTTTGCAGAGAGATGGGGTACACGTAGGCCGAGCAGAGCCGACAAGCTCAGTATTGTGCCCAGTGTAGTCAATGCATTATATACTTTAATAATGCAAGAGCTGTGAGAATAATAAGTTTTAAGTTGCTAACAATGAGGTATCCTTGTAGCAATAATGAGTTTAAGAGTTTGAAAAGTTACCAGTCATGATAATATCAAAGATAAGGTAAATTCAGTAACAGTTTAAAATTGGCCAATCAATAGCAAGGAAAAAGTTTAAGTAAAATGCAGATATTCTATTGGACTAAAATTAGCCAATCAGAGACTTGAAATACCGAAGCTTACAGGTTTTAACCATTTAAAGTTGCTCAGTTGCTGGCAAGTCTTGGTAGTGAACAGAAGTAAGATGTGTTCTCTACGAGTGAATCGTAAGATATGTATGTGCACTAAGTGAAAGTATTGAAGATTCTCACAGTTCTTAAAAAGTGTAGTGCTTTATAAAAATGTGCAAGAATTAATAAAACAAGTGAATTTTAAGAAGTTAAATTCCTTGATGTCTACATTCTTGTTGCACCGCAGCCTGCATAAGAGAAACATGTTTCTAAAGTAAGACTGACGCAGCCGAGGCAAATTCAAACATAAATAATATAGAAGGAGTTTTAATAACAAAGTTAAATATTATAGTGTAAAACTTGCAGTGTAACAACAATAACACATCTTGAAATCAGCTTCTCCTACATCAGCATATTGCATAATAACAGTAACTATTACGTAATCAACAAATTCAAACCGACACCCAAAGCATGTTTTAGGAACTCCTTAAAATGCAACTAAATAAATAAGTTACGTAAAAATATTACGTAACCATAACATACTACTACTTCATATCATAAATCACTTATAAACATTTTGTGACTTCACTTATTTTTTTTTTAAATATAAATTCAGCAGGACATGTTTTGTAATCACTTCATTACATTATCAGCTTCTTCTTTGTACTCATTTATTTGCATCATCAAGGTTATTGCCGCTAGAAGATAGATTGTTCACTATAGTATTGCCATCTACTGGAAGTAAAACAAATTTGACAGAATCATTGGTGGTATTTTAAAATTCCTTATGGGATCCCTATTCTTTAAAATAAATATTTTCTCCCAAACTATTAAATCTATAGCATTTAAATGCTTTAATAATCTAACTTCTGGATTTATTTCATGATTAAATGACCAAAAATCATTTGCTATAGCTGACGTATCAATTTGTTTTGTTTCTAAAATGTTCCTTTACTCTGGTTTCCAAATTCATTTAGACTTTCCTATGTAAACTTGGTCAGAATATAAACAGTTTAATTGATAAATACCAGATATTTTATTTTTTTAAATTTTACGCTTTTTAGAAAAGCCTAACTATTTTTTTTATATTGTATTTGTTTTTAGGAGCTAATATTATGCCATGTTGTTTAAAATTTTTATTTGCCCAAAGATAATGAGCAAATGTTTTAAATGTATAGTAGTCTTTTATTGTTTTAAGTGTAGAAATATCTTTAATAGCTTCCTAATATTTAAGGACACCAGGAAGTGATTGCATTTCTGCCATACCGAAGTTATGTGTACAATTCGATTTCAGTTTTTGTTACTAAAATTTGCTGGATTAAAATGAAATTTGGGAGTCTTAGAGAACAAGTGTTTCTGCATTTAATTAGTATATAATATTTGGGATAAATTCAAAAACGTTTATGAAAAAGTGGCATAAGTCACACCATGTTTTCTAACAAAAAATTTTGTACCTCATACTTCAGGTACACTTTTCTTCCTTTGGGTTGATTGTACAGACACCATTTTTTTTCCTGTGATACTTAACATATAACTTGAGATCCTGAACTAAATTAAATTTGGATACCATAAATATGAGAAGGTAAAAAAAGATGTTGCATATCTAATGACACAAATGACCTAGATTTTTTACCAGTTACTATTTTTTCTATCCATCTTAAACTTAATATTCCAAGAAAAGGTTAGTTCACTAGCTACATTAGGTAGCTATACATGCACAGTAAAAATTTCATGACAATAGCTTTGATAGTTTTTGAGAAAAGTGTACCTGAAGTGTTAAAAAATGAAGTTACGGGAAATTGAGTCGAAAGTTGAAAGTGCAGTTTTGCTTATTTACTCACTTTGTCAGAACATGCCAGCCCCATATTCCTCATCACTGTGGTTATTTTCAGCTCCTCTCTTCTTCTTGGGCCTAGTCTTGCCTACAAGTCTGAGGGGATGGGTACAGGAAGCAATGTGCTTCCATCTGCAACTTGACTTCGACATCGGGATTAATGGCCATGCGGTCTAACGCATGATAGGAGTAGCTAACCTATCAAGAACAAGGATTCGTAGGGTTGAATCCCGATAAAATGCATGTTCTGCGCTCAATTGAAACTGTGGAAAAGGATGGGGAGGGCCCAACTAAAGCAAGCGGTGTGACGGCACGGTTGGATGCTGACGGGTTTCAATTGAGTGCAGAACATGCATTTTACCCCTTTTTTTTTTAAAAAAAATCACTCCCTATATTGGGCAGCAGTTTATGAGACCAAACTATGTTGCAATTATCATGTTTTCAGATGGCCGAGTGGTTTAAGGCATTGTGGCATGATATGGTTACGTTGCATAGTCAGAGGTTCGCACCCCGAAGTAACAAAAATATTTTTTCGTTTGTGTTTTTATTCTTACTCTAAGTGAAAGAAACCTTCTAACTCATTGTGCACGAGGTTGTGGAAGATGGGGGGGCATGTCCTTGCGCCGCCATATTTAAATGACCAATTTAAAGGGCTTACTAATCGTGTAACATATCATGTTATATATATATATATATATATATATATATATATATATAATTTTAAAGCTTAGGAATTGTACTTTCTTATAGAATAGAAAACAAAAAATCGATATTTTCGCTGAAATTCACTTCCCGGTGTCCTTAAACTTCTTTATATTTTTATCCTATAAAATGAGTATTGAAACCATTAAAACAGTGTTGATAATGTGTTTATATTCTCTATCAAATTCATCTTTATTAAGGGGTATACATCAGAATGTCTGTTATCCAAAACACTTTTAAGTAAAACGACGGAAAAAATAAATATGTTTCAGGTCTGTCTTCTTGTGAGGCCTTTATGTTTACAGCTATCATAGATCTCAACTTCAGTTGATCTGAAAACTTGTGTTAATGCACACGTTCGTCTTCTATATGTGTAGTGCTAAAGTAAAAGTTCGAGTATGACTTCTACATCAGGATTATGCAAGAGATAGTGTCTACAAGGTCCTCACAAGTTTTGTTACATTTGTGGGTGTTACATGTTTGATGGGAAGGTGTGTAAAATAGACTCATAAACAAAGAAACTATACAGGATGTATCTTTATTGGCGTCATATATTTGGGGGACGTGTTCCTGACATCAAAACAGTAAAAAAAAAGTTCATATGTACATGGGTTGAAAATCAACCGTTTCGTTGTTATAGATCAAAGAAGATGTATTCCATGAGTAAATAGACGGATATGCACTACACGTATGGCCGTGCAGACGGCAATGCAGCATGAGCATGTGAACTTTATGCAGAAAGGTACCCTGACAGGCCGTTACTGTGTGCCAGAACATTCGCATGAATTCACCAATGCTTGAGAGAGAATAGCGCATTTGAGAGGAGTACCATACCCATCACAAAGCACAAGACATATGACTGTAAGGGAAAGAGTTAGTCATATGACTATCTGGAGAGTTCTGCATGAAAATCTTCTGTACCCGTATCACCTTCAATGTGTGCAAGGATTAAATGAAGCGGACTTTGAGCCAAGAAGACGTTTCTGTCAACGCATGTTACAGCAGTGCGCTGTGTTCATCAATTTCCTAGCCTGTATCTTATTCACAGATGAGGCTGGTTTTACTCGCGACAGCATCTTCAATTTTTATAACACTCATAACTGGGCATTTGAAAATCCTAATGAAGTACGACAAGACAACCACCAACAGAGGTTCTCTCTCAACGTTTGGGGTGGAATCATTCATGTCACCTTATTGGTCCCTACTTCTTCCCTCCGCGTCTGAATGGACAAACCTATCTCCAGTTTCTCAGAAATGAGTTGCATCTCTTAACTGATAATGTGCCTCTGGACATCATCCAACAAATGTGGTTTTTACACGATGGAGCTCCAGCTCATTTCAGTATGATAGTTTGTAAGTGTTTGAATGATCGATTTCCGCAAAGAGGGATGCGTCGAGGGGGACCCATTGCATGGCCTGCTCGATCACCTGATTTGAATCCAATGGATTTCTTCGTGTGGGAACATTTGAAGTCCTTGGTTTATGCGACTCCTGTACCTGATGTTGACATTTTGAGAGGAGTATCCAAACTCGATTTGACCGAATACGAAACACACCAGGAATTTTCAACCGAGTACGCCAGAGCATGGAACGCAAGCTTACTGCATGCATCGAAGCAAGAGGAAGCCACTGCGAGCAATTTTTGTAACTTGCAATTTTTGTAACTTTCAATTTTGTGTTGTAACTCTGAAATAAATGATTTTCAGACCCGTTATATGAACTTTTTTTACTGTTTTGATGTCAGGAACATGTCCCCCAAATATGACACCAATAAAGATACATCCTGTATTACTCATATTTCAAAGAGAAAGTTGGTGATCAGGATAAATTGTTTGCATCTCATATTGCATGCAACATTTGTGTTGAGGAATTACGTTATTGATATGAAGGAAAACAGAAAGCAATGCTGTTTGCCAAACCAATGATATAGAGAGAGCAGCAGAATCACCATAATGATTTAACTTTTGCATGTGTCAAGTTGCTGGCTATAATAAAAAAATAAGACAGGAATTAAATATCCAAATCTGAACTGCTACACAGCCTATTCCATATGGACATCAACTACACCATCAGCAGATCTCAATTTTGGTGAATATGAAAGCAGCTCAGTGACTCCCAACAATGAGTTGGTTTCTGATCCAGAAGAATTTGACAATTCACCACAACAGTTTAATCAATTTGAGTTAAATAATTTAGTGAGGGAGTTAAACCTCACAAAACAAAAAAGTGAATTATTGGGCGCAAGACTACAGGAGAAGAATTTGTTATCCCCTGGCGTTACATTTTCATGATATAGGAATCATGAAATACAGTTCCACAAGTACTACACACAAGATCAACTTGTGTTTTGTGTGGATGTGTGTTATCTTATTCAACAGTTGGGCAGGGAAGCATATTAGCCAAGTAATGGCGTCTTTTTACTGATTCTTCCAAACGAAGTCTTAAGGCAGTATTACTTCAAAATAGCAACAAGTTAGCTTCAATACCGCTTGCACATTCTACGAAGCTAAGAGAGTCTTATGAAACTCTGAAGTGTGTTCTTGAGAAAATACAATACCGTGACCATGAGTGGCAAATATGTGGTGAGTTGAAGGTCATCAGTCTGTTACTAGGACAACAGGGAGGATACCTAAAATTCCCTTGTTTTCTTTGCGATGGAATAGCAGGGTGAGGGACAAATATTGGGAAACTGACCAATGGCCTGAGAGGCAGCAACTGGAACCTGGATAAAATAATGTTACTAACGTGCCTCTTGTTGATCATCAAAAAGGTTTACTCCCTCCATTACACATAAAACTTGGTATGATGAAACAATTCATGAAAGCACTTGACAAAAGTTGCCCTTGCTTCCAGTACTTACGCACAAAGTTTCCATCATTGCCACAGGCTAAAATCAGGATGGACCACAGATAAGGAAATCGATGAAAGATGTTAATTTTACCAGATATATGAATGAAATTGTAGAAGATGCCTGGAATGGATTCAGAGAGGTTGTTAAGGAATTTCTGCGCCATGTGAATGCCTCTCAATACAAAGAAATTGTCAGAAATATGCTGGAAAATTTCAGAGTGCTTGGCTGTAACATGAGCTTGAACCTTCATTTCCTCAAGTCACATTCTGACTACTTCCCATCGAATTTAGGAGCTGTCATGAAGAGCAAGGTGAAAGGTTTTACCAAGACTTTAAATATGTTGTACAACAATATCACGGACATTGGGAGGTACATATGATGGCCAATTACTGCTGGTTGCACACGACAAACCTACCAGAGAACACTTGAGAAAATCACGTATATTGGAGTTCCATGGGAAAAGAAAAAGGGGTTCACAAGATAACTAACATACATTCCCAAATTCAGGTGTACTTTCGTGTTGTTATTCTTTATTTTCTTTAAAAGTTGTATATAAGTGTGTAATAGTTTTGCAAATTTTACCATTATATTTTCATTGAACTTTGTCATATTGCCAAAATGAGATGTACCACAGAAAAATGGAATAATCCACTTCTGAATTCTGCATGCCAAAATTAGTAAAAGTCACTATTTTTAATCGTAGCACAGGTAAAAAAGGTATTTATTTGTAACTTAGTGTAATTTCTGGTACCATCATTGTCAATTGTTTACTTAATCAAAATCTCTCGTAGAATTCCCGGTCATTCCATTTGTGAGAGGGGTTTGGACACATTCTATATCATCTTCTGTTGTATATATCGGTTAAAATAATTTGCATTTTTTCGTCATTAATATAGTCTTCAGATAACATGGTGACTCCTTGGCTTAAACTACAGTTCAGTATGGTTTAAGCCAAGCCACATATAAGCTCAGCTTATCGCTTGAACTACGTACTGTTAAACTCCACTATAGCTTAAGCCCGATTCAAAGCTTAAGCTGAAACTGGGCCTAAAGTTTTGAAAAACAACTGATGGTGTAACACTTCATATAAGACCTCAAAGAGATGCTTACTACATATGTTTTAATTATCATTGAGGCACTGCTTCAACATATTAATAGGAAATTTGTTTTATTTAAATGCACATATATACACTGCCATTTGTGAAAATTGCAACACCAAGAAGGAAATGAATGAATTTAATACCACAGGTTAGGTACATGACAAGTAATAAATGATAAACTTTTCAAATCTATACATGTCCTTTGAGCCCTAATATTCAGTATTTGATGTGGCCTCCATGCGCTGGAATTAGAGCTGCTATACGCCGTGGAATTGAATCAAAAAGGTTCTGAATAAGTTTCTGAGGGATTTCCCTCCACGCAGTTTGTATTCGAGCCCACAAATCCGTGACACTGGCTACTGGAGGACCGTGATGCACCAGGTGCCGACCAACCATATCCCAGACATGTTCGTTGGGCGACATGTCAGGTGAACGTGCAGGCCAGGGAAGCAATGGTACCCGTCGCTCTTCGAAGAAGGCTTGTACATTTCTCGTAAGATGTGGCCGGGCATTGTCCTGTTGAAATGTGGCCTGTGGAGATGCCTGAAGCAGGGGGAGTACCTCAGGTTCTACAATCACCATGTAACGGTTGCTGTTCAAAGTGTCCTCAATTCATAGGAGGCAAGATCGGTTGTTGTAACCAATGGCGCCCCAAACCATCACACCTGGTGTTTGTCTGCTATGCCGCTCAACAATGCAACCCTCCAGGTTGTGCTCACCACGGTACCGCTGGACACGTATGCGGCCATCACTGTAGGAAACATTGAAGCGAGACTCGTCCGAAAAGACTACATTTTGCCACTCAGCACCCCAGTGACAGTGCTCACGTGCCCATTGTAATCGGAGGAGCTTGTGGTTTCTGGACAATGGAAGCCGACGTAGTGGCATGCATGCAACCAGTCCAACCTGCAGCAGACGGCGACAAGCCGTTGATGCAGACAAGTTCACACCAGTTGCAGTGCTCCAGCGTTGAGCCAACACTGTGGATGAAGCTGTACGGTCCATTATGGCCATGTAGACAAGATGACGGTCATCCTGTGCTGTAGTCATGTTCTGTGGTCCAGTACCTGCTCTTCGCTGCGTACACCTTCATCTATCCACTGCTTCCACACACGCATCACTGCCATAGCAGCATGCCCTGTATGACCGAAATGTCACAGTATGACAAACCCGCTTTGTGAAGATCGATCATTCTGCCCCGTTCGAACTTACATACTGATATGACTCCCTTTGACGTCAAAGAGGCATACTGGCACTCACTTTATTGTTTCCACCTTGTTTGACAGATCTGCACCAACTACACTGGGTGCAACACTGATCTTGTCGGACCGACACAAGAGGGCTCTGTTCGGCCTATGTGTACCCCATCTCTCTGCAAACCTAATCACTTATTGCTTGCACACTGTTGTACACTTCCACCAAGTTTACAGTTATTCGGGAAATTCTTTCTTGGTGTGTGCAATTTTCACAAATAGCAGTGTAATTAATAAAGTTACTTAATTTATATGAATATTGTGATTATTACTTACCAATGGAAATATTTGGGTGTTAAAATGCATGTGTTCGAGAGAGAAACAAATTAAACAACCAGGAGAAATATTCAGGAAGCATCAAAAAAAGAAATACAATAACCTGAGGAATTCAAAATTGCATGACCTACCTTAATATTTGCTGTCAGTGTGAAGAATTCAGTTCATTTGTTAGCATATGCAAAACAAAAATAATAGACAAAAATGCCAATTGACACCTCCATACGAAGAGTCGTTGTGTACCAGCAAAGGATTTTCACAATATAATTTAGTTTACTGGCTGCTGATTAACATATACATTTTTGGAAATCCTCATAGAAAAGATGAGTATACTTTTTCTAGCCATATGTGATAAGAGCAGTTTAAAAACGAATACTTAATAAGAAGATGATGTGTTTTATTTGTTGAAAAGGTATATAAATTGAAATTTAATCAAATACAGAAAGAAATTAAAATGGTGTAATAATTTAACTTTTGCCTATCCTGCCATGCAAACCTATGAACTCAATGTACTACCACTAGAAATAAAACCATTGCGCTGTTATTTCTCGTTGAACTGCAGGTTATCTTAACATTGGATTATAACACTATTTGCTGTTACACACACTTACATTCACACTTCCTGACTCTGTGGAGGATAGGGAATGATTCCGGTTATAGAAAATCTCACTGCGCAAACCAGGAATTGAATCCAGGACCTCTGGGTTGAGAAACCAGAATGCTGAGCAGTCAACTACAGATGCAGTCTTCATTAATTTTATGAGGCCCTAATATGCGTTTATTCCTACACAGTAATTCACGACAGCCCATATGACAATATTACATTTTACTGCTATGTTGGCAAATCTCTCTTAAAATCAAGCCAATTGATTTTTGGAAAGACGAGCACATCTGTGCGGGACAGACTGTCCAAATACTCAATCTGCAACAGATATAAAGTAAACAATACTGTATAAGTATGTACATCTCTGTGTGACAGACTGTCCAAACACTCAATCTGCAACAGATATAAAGTAAACAATACTGTATAAGTATGTACATCTGTGTGTGACAGACTGTCCAAATACTCAATCTGCAACAGATATAAAGTAAACAATATTGTATAAGTATGTACATCTCTGTGTGACAGACTGTCCAAACACTCAATCTGCAACAGATATAAAGTAAACAATACTGTATAAGTATGTACATCTCTGTGTGACAGACTGTCCAAACACTCAATCTGCAACAGATATAAAGTAAACAATATTGTATAAGTATGCACATCTCTGTGAGACAGACTGTCCAAATACTCAATCTGCAACAGATATAAAGTAAACAATATTGTATAAGTATGTACATCTCTGTGTGACAGACTGACCAAATACTCAATCTGCAACAGATATAAAGTAAACAATATTGTATAAGTATGTACATCTCTGTGTGACAGACTGACCAAATACTCAATCTGCAACAGATATAAAGTAAACAATATTTTATAAGTATGTACATCTGTGTGTGACAGACTGTCCAAACACTCAATCTGCAACAGATATAAAGTAAACAATATTGAATAAGTATGTACATCTGTGTGTGGCAGACTGTCCAAATACTCAATCTGCAACAGATATAAAGTAAACAATACTGTATAAGTATGTACATCTCTATATGACAGACTGTCCAAACACTCAATCTGCAACAGATATAAAGTAAACAATATTGTATAAGTATGTACATCTCTGTGTGACAGACTGTCCAAACATAC
The DNA here is from genome assembly GCA_030765065.1 of Deroplatys truncata. Taxonomy (NCBI): domain Eukaryota; kingdom Metazoa; phylum Arthropoda; class Insecta; order Mantodea; family Mantidae; genus Deroplatys; species Deroplatys truncata. The sequence goes on from CM060985.1 coordinate 172,669,947, forward strand.
AATCTACAACAGATTAAACAGAAAACAGTATTGTATAAGTATGTACATCTCTATATGACAGACTGTCCAAACACTCAATCTGCAACAGATATAAAGTAAACAATATTGTATAAGTATGTACATCTGTGTGTGACAGACTGTCCAAACACTCAATCTGCAACAGATATAAAGTAAACAATATTGTATAAGTATGTACATCTGTGTGTGACAGACTGTCCAAACACTCAATCTGCTACAGATATAAAGTAAACAGTATTGTATAAGTATGTACATCTCTGTGTGACAGACTGACCAAACACTCAATCTGCAACAGATATAAAGTAAACAATATTGTATAAGTATGTACATCTGTGTGTGACAGACTGTGCAAACACTCAATCTGCTACAGATATAAAGTAAACAATATTGTATAAGTATGTACATCTCTGTGTGACAGACTGTCCAAACACTCAATCTGCAACAGATATAAAGTAAACAATATTGTATAAGTATGTACATCTCTGTGTGACAGACTGTGCAAAACACTCAATCTGCAACAGATTAAACAGAAAACAGTATTGTATAAGTATGTACATCTCTATATGACAGACTGTCCAAACACTCAATCTGGAACAGATATAAAGTAAACAATATTGTATAAGTATGTACATCTCTGTGTGACAGACTGTGCAAACACTCAATCTGCAACAGATATAAAGTAAACAATATTGTATAAGTATGTACATCTGTGTGTGACAGACTGTCCAAACACTCAATCTGCAACAGATATAAAGTAAACAATATTGTATAAGTATGTACATCTGTGTGTGACAGACTGTCCAAACACTCAATCTGCAACAGATATAATGTAAACAATATTGTATAAGTATGTACATCTCTGTGTGACAGACTGTCCAAATACAATCTGCAACAGATATAAAGTAAACAATATTGTATAAGTATGTACATCTGTGTGTGACAGACTGTCCAAACACTCAATCTGCAACAGATATAAAGTAAACAATATTGTATAAGTATGTGCATCTCTGTGTGACAGACTGTCCAAAACACTCAATCTGCAACAGATATAAAGTAAACAATATTGTATAAGTATGTACATCTGTGTGTGACAGACTGTGCAAACACACAATCTGCAACAGATATAAAGTAAACAATATTGTATAAGTATGTACATCTCTGTGTGACAGACTGTCCAAACACACAATCTGCAACAGATTAAACAGAAAACAATATTGTATAAGTATGTACAGCTCTCTGTGACAGACTGTCCAAACACACAATCTGCAACAGATTAAAAAGAAAACAATATTGTACAAGTATGTACATCTCTGTGTGACAGACTGTCCAAACATACAATCTACAACAGATTAAACAGAAAACAATATTGTATAAGTATGTACATCTGTGTGTGACAGACTGTCCAAACACACAATCTGCAACAGACTAAACAGAAAACAATATTGTATAAGTATGTACATCTCTGTGTGACAGACTGTACAAACATACAATCTACAACAGATTAAAAAGAAAACAATATTGTATAAGTATGTACATCTGTGTGTGACAGACTGTCCAAACATACAATCTGCAACAGATTAAAAAGAAAACAATATTGTATAAGTATGTACATCTCTGTGTGACAGACTGTCCAAACACTCAATCTGCAACAGATATAAAGTAAACAATATTGTATAAGTATGTACATCTCTGTGTGACAGACTGTCCAAATACAATCTGCAACAGATATAAAGTAAACAATATTGTATAAGTATGTACATCTGTGTGTGACAGACTGTCCAAACACCCAATCTGCAACAGATATAAAGTAAACAATACTGTATAAGTATGTACATCTCTGTGTGACAAGACTGTCCAAACACTCAATCTGCAACAGATATAAAGTAAACAATATTGTATAAGTATGTACATCTCTGTGTGACAGACTGTCCAAACACTCAATCTGCAACAGATATAAAGTAAACAATATTGTATAAGTATGTACATCTCTGTGTGACAGACTGTCCAAATACAATCTGCAACAGATATAAAGTAAACAATATTGTATAAGTATGTACATCTGTGTGTGACAGACTGTCCAAACACCCAATCTGCAACAGATATAAAGTAAACAATACTGTATAAGTATGTACATCTCTGTGTGACAAGACTGTCCAAACACTCAATCTGCAACAGATATAAAGTAAACAATATTGTATAAGTATGTACATCTGTGTGTGACTGACTGTCCAAACACTCAATCTGCAACAGATATAAAGTAAACAATATTGTATAAGTATGTACATCTCTGTGTGACTGACTGTCCAAACACTCAATCTGCAACAGATATAAAGTAAACAATATTGTATAAGTATGTACATCTCTGTGTGACTGACTGTCCAAACACTCAATCTGCAACAGATATAAAGTAAACAATATTGTATAAGTATGTACATCTCTGTGTGACAGACCGTCCAAACACTCAATCTGCAACAGATATAAAGTAAACAATATTGTATAAGTATGTACATCTCTGTGTGACAGACCGTCCAAACACTCAATCTGCAACAGATATAAAGTAAACAATATTGTATAAGTATGTACATCTCTATATGACAGACTGTCCAAACACTCAATCTGCTACAGATATAAAGTAAACAATATTGTATAAGTATGTACATCTCTGTGTGACAGACTGTCCAAACACTCAATCTGCAACAGATATAAAGTAAACAATATTGTATAAGTATGTACATCTCTATATGACAGACTGTCCAAACACTCAATCTGCTACAGATATAAAGTAAACAATATTGTATAAGTATGTACATCTCTATATGACAGACTCTCCAAATACACAATCTGCAACAGATATAAAGTAAACAATATTGTATAAGTATGTACATCTCTGTGTGACAGACTGTACAAACACACAATCTGCAACAGATATAAAGTAAACAATATTGTATAAGTATGTACATCTCTATATGACAGATTGTCCAAACACTCAATCTGCAACAGATATAAAGTAAACAATATTGTATAAGTATGTACATCTCTGTGTGACAGACTCTCCAAATACACAATCTGCAACAGATATAAAGTAAACAATATTGTATAAGTATGTACATCTCTGTGTGACAGACTGTCCAAACACTCAATCTGCAACAGATATAAAGTAAACAATATTGTATAAGTATGTACATCTCTGTGTGACAGACTGTCCAAACACTCAATCTGCAACAGATATAAAGTAAACAATATTGTATAAGTATGTACATCTCTGTGTGACAGACTGTCCAAACACTCAATCTGCAACAGATATAAAGTAAACAATATTGTATAAGTATGTACATCTCTGTGTGACAGACTCTCCAAATACACAATCTGCAACAGATATAAAGTAAACAATATTGTATAAGTATGTACATCTCTGTGTGACAGACTGTCCAAACACTCAATCTGCAACAGATATAAAGTAAACAATATTGTATAAGTATGTACATCTCTATATGGCAGACTGTCCAAACACTCAATCTGCAACAGATATAAAGTAAACAATATTGTATAAGTATGTACATCTCTATATGACAAACTGTCCAAACACTCAATCTGCAACAGATATAAAGTAAACAATATTGTATAAGTATGTACATCTCTATATGACAGACTGTCCAAACACTCAATCTGCAACAGATATAAAGTAAACAATATTGTATAAGTATGTACATCTCTATATGACAGACTGTCCAAACACTCAATCTGCAACAGATATAAAGTAAACAATATTGTATAAGTATGTACATCTCTATATGACAGACTGTCCAAACACTCAATCTGCAACAGATATAAAGTAAACAATATTGTATAAGTATGTACATCTCTATATGACAGACTGTCCAAACACTCAATCTGCAACAGATATAAAGTAAACAATATTGTATAAGTATGTACATCTCTGTGTGACAGACTGTCCAAATACTCAATCTGCAACAGATATAAAGTAAACAATATTGTATAAGTATGTACATCTCTGTGTGACTGACTGTCCCAATACTCAATCTGCAACAGATATAAAGTAAACAATATTGTATAAGTATGTACATCTCTGTGTGACAGACTGTACAAACACACAATCTGCAACAGATATAAAGTAAACAATATTGTATAAGTATGTACATCCCTGTGTGACAGACTGCCCAAACACTCAATCTGCTACAGATATAAAGTAAACAATATTCTATAAGTATGTACATCTCTGTGTGACAGACTGTCCTAATTTGCAACAGATATAAAGTAAACAATATTGTATAAGTATGTACGAGGGCAGTTTGATAAGTCAGACGTTTTAAAGAAAATAACAATTTTTTCAAAAAAATAAATTTTGTTTTTCAACATAATCTTCTTTGAATTCTATACACATTGTCCAACATTTCTCCAATTTTTTTAACCCTTCCAAAAAATATGATTTTTCGAAGACTGCAAAATATAAGGTTGTTTCTGACAAGATGTGTTCACTGGATGTGAATTTCTTCTCGGCAAGTTAATTTTTCAAGTTTGCGTACAGGAAGAAGTTACTCGGAGCCAAATCTGGAGAATATGGTGGATAAGGTAGCAGTTTGTAGCCCAATTCCACAAATATTGCAATGGCAATGGCTGACTTGTGTGCGGGTGCATTATCCTGGTGAAAGAAAACCTTTTTATTCACCAAATGGGGTCGTTTCTTTAACAATTCCTTGTGAAACCGATCCAACATTGCGGCATAATATGAACCTGTGATTGTTTTACCCTTTTCCAGGTAGTGGATGTCTATCACCCCTTGTGAATCCCAAAAGACAGCTGTCATGATTTTTCCTGCCAACGGAATGGTTTTCGCTTTCTTTGGAGTGGGTTCACCGAAGGAAATCCACTGCTTTGATTGTTGTTTGATTTCAGGTAGATAGTAATGGATCCAAGTTTCATCAACCGTGATATAATGCCGCAAAAACTCATTTGAGTTGTGCTGGAACATGTTCAAACATCCCTATGAAATGATCACATAATTCCACTTGTTCTCAACTGTGAGCAGTTATGGCACCCATCTTGCTGACAGTTTTCTCATACCCAAAACTTCGTGCAGAATGTTATACACCCATTCACTCAAGATGTTTACAGTCTTGGCTATCTCACAGATTTTTACTCGGCAGTCTTCCAACACAATATTGTGAACTTTGTTCACCATTTCTTCTGTTGTGACCTCAACCGGCCGTCCTGTGTGCACGGCATCTCTTGTGCTCGAACGGCCACATCGAAATTCTGTGAACCATGCCATGTGATGGAGCAGAGTCCCCATAATATGTGTTCAGCTTTTCTTCTCTTTTCTTCACCATCTTACCATGCAAAAGGTAGTGCTTTATCAGAACACGAAATTCACTTTTCTCTACTTTCTACGAAGCAACACACATCTGCATATTTTAGATGCTCTTAACAATGTTCTAAGAAACAAATGACGACAAATTTCTGCAATTATACCAAGACTAGATGTAAGACTTGGGTCCAAACAAGAAACCTGTGATTAGAACGCTATCTCTCGTCAAAGTCATGGACTTATCAATCCACCCTTGTACTTCTAAATAGCTCTATTAGCTTCCAGTATTAAAAAAAGGTACTGATACAGTTACTTCTGAGTTATACTTTTAGTTCCTCTACCTGTGAAGTTAACCCTTCCAAGAATTCCTCGTTTTAGTTTGAATTTTCAAACACTTAGACTGGACTGACAAGCAGTAGATAGAATATTAAGCTTTTTTTAAGAATAGGTTGTAGAAGAGTGAGTGAGAAAGTCATGGGAATGATTTAAAAACCGCAGCCTTCCTTGTCATGCTGTAGTGCATTATATGGGAGTCGCAGAAGGTTAGTTAGGTACCTACTAACGTGCTGACTTTTTAATTACCTGGCATCTTATATATTGCACAACACATTCAATATCTTCTGGTTCATTGGACTTCTTCAGAAAAATCCTCCTCCACACAGCACCAGCCAGAATTTTATCATTGGTCAGCAGACCTTCATCGTAAGACATCATGGCTGCCTGAAACTGCTGTAAAAGCTCATGCACTTCTTCTTTAATTATAGAAGAGTCTCCAGGCTGAAACACAAGCAAAATTAGTAATAAGTAAGGCTCGCAAGTTGAGGAAAACTCTTTTTCCTTTTGAATGTCCATAGACAGTAATAACAACATAATATATTGACTAATTGTGAAGATTTAGAAGCTAGTAACAGTGATGTGTCATAATTTAAAATAAAGAGAGTTAAGGGTTGTTACACTACATCACTAAAATATTCTTACTTGAACGCGTTTCGGGAGACGGCTTGTTCCCATCGTCAGCATGTTCTCAACTGATTTTTCCGGTCATTGTCTGGGGGATGTGTGTGGCTAGTGGTGTTCTCTGGTGCTGGGCTGATGAACCTCCAAAATCTGCTGGGTGGTGGCAGTTTGAAATTCATTCGGTGATTCCTGTGTTTGACAATATGTATTTTTTCCCAGATGTCCAATTCATTGCTGCTGTTGATTGGTTTTAAGAGTTTTATGTTCGGAGTGACATCATGGTTTGAAGACCAGAAATGATGTGCTACTGCTGATTTATCTGGCTGCTTTTGGTAAATGCATCTCATATGCTCTTTAAGTCTTATTTCAAGATTTCTTTTGGTTCTTCCTATGTATACCAGGTTACATTCATTACAATCAATTTGATATATACCAGCTGATTTATCGTTGGGGATAGGATCTTTTGTTCTGTTGCATAGTAGTTTCTGTATATTGTGTTTATTCTGTGGAGCCAGGGTGATAAGTGAATTTTCTATATGCTTGTGGTTTTTGTTGTCTGAGTAACGTAGTCATTTGTTGGATGTACTTCTGCCTTTCAAACCCTTTTATCTTCTTATCTATTGTTTTTTTCTGGTATCCATTCATAGTGGCTATGTTGATAATGTGTTGGTATTCTTTCTGGTATTCCTCTTTCTCCATTGGTATATGTATTAACCTGTTTGTAATACTATTTAAAATTGCATGTTTGTGGCTTGTAGGATTGTAGCTATTGTTTTTAATATAATTTTCTGTATGCATTGGTTTTTCTGTAAATGCCGAACGTTAGTTTGTTGATTATTTCTGATGATCCTGATGTCTAGGTAAGGTAATTAGCCATTTTCTTCTTTTTCTATTGTGAATTTAATAGATCTTTTTTGTAAATTTAATAATTTCAAAGCATCTTCTGAAAGTTTTCTGGAACAATAGCAAAAATATCATCTACATACCTATACCAGGTTTTGAATAGATGTGGAAAAGATTTAGTAATATTTGATATTTTTGCTATTGTTCCAAAAAAACTTTCAGAAGTTGCTTTGAAATTATTAAATTATATTAAAAACAATAGCTACAATCCTACAAGCCATAAACATGCAATTTTAAATAGTATTACAAACAGGTTAGTACATATACCAATGGAGAAAGAGGAATACCAGAAAGAATACCAACACATTATCAACATAGCCACTATGAATGGATACCACAAAAAAACAATAGATAAGAAGATAAAAAGGTTTGAAAGGCAGAAGTACATCCAACAAATGACTACGTTACTCAGACAACAAAAACCACAAGCATATAGAAAATTCACTTATCACCCTTGGACACATCATAAATTTCAAAGGATTTTCAAGAAATACAACATCACCCTGGCTCCACAGAATAACCACAATATACAGAACTACTATGCAACAGAACAAAAGATCCTATCCCCAACAATAAATCAACTGGTATATATCAAATTGATTGTAATGAATGTAACCTGGTATACATACGAAGAACCAAAAGAAATCTTGAAATAAGACTTAAAGAGCATATGAGATGCATTTACCAAAAGCAGCCAGATAAATCAGCAGTAGCACATCATTTCTGGTCTTCAAACCATGATATCACTCCGAACATAAAACTCTTAAAACCAATCAACAGCAGCAATGAATTGGACATCTGGGAAAAAATACATATTGTCAAACACAGGAATCACCGAATGAATTTTGAACTGCCGCCACCCAGCAGCCTTTGGAGGTTCATCAGTCCAGCACCAGAGAACACCACTAGCCACACACATCCCCCAGACAATGACCGGAAAAATCAGTTGAGAACATGCTGACGATGGGAACAAGCCGTCTCCTGAAACGCGTTCAAGTAAGAATATTTTAGTGATGTAGTGTAACAATCCTCAACTCTCTTTATTTTAAAACATAATATATGTTCAGTTTGAGTCAATGTAGGCCAGGAAATGCTGGCTTTTATTTGTCCTTTTGCTATTGGTCTTTTTTAAAGCCTTTTTGTAGATCTTAACAGCTTTCTTTTGCAACTTCACCTTCTTTCAACTAAACTCTTACTGCTGTTTCTCAATTCAAACATAAACATTAACACAACAACCTAACATGACTTTCTCCACCCTCTATCACTTATAAGTGGGTATACAAATTAGGTTCTAATTCGATATTGGATTATGGTGAAAATAGAAGCTTACGAAATTGGGGTTCTTTCTATCCACAGTAATTCTTGGTTAATGAGGAACATTTTGGTGTTGTAGATGTTGCTCCGGGGGTAATATATAGGTTAGTTAAATTATATTCGAACCCACTCATGGTCTCTCTCTACTGCACGGGACAGCCGGCAGTTGCCAGGGAAATTACGCCGGCACAGACGGACTAAAATCCTTACCTTATTATACATGCTGGAAATGTTGACCTTCTGCTCTCAAACAGGCAAGCATATCTCGTGTAAATATTCTCGCTCACTCTCCGAAGCTCAGTAGCAGGAATGCTTGTGATGAAACGCCTCATTATGATAAAAAAATTGGAGTGTGGTGTGCGATAAGTGCTACAAGAATAATAAGGCCCATATTCTTTGATGAAACAATAAATGCAGAGTGATATCAGAGGTTAATTCTGAGGCCATTTTGCAATCGCTTGACAGAAGAAGAGAAATCGTATGGTTGGTTCCAGCAAGATTCTGCAACAGCACATACGGCTGCTGAATCATTACATGCAATAAGATAGGTGTTTGATGACAGAATAATTAGTGCTGATTTGTGGCCCCCTCGTTCTCCTGACCTAACGAGTTGTCACTTTTATATATGGGGTTCTTTAAAAGACGAAGTGTATCTTTCCAATCCTCGCACACTACAGGAACTTAGAGAAAACATTGTGCAAGAAATCACAAGAATTCCTGCTGCTGAGCTTCGGAGAGTGAGCGAGAATATTTACATGAGATATGTTGCCTGTTTGAAAGCAGAAGGTCAACATTTCCAGCATCTGTTATAAGGTAAGCATTTTAGTCCGCCTCTGCCGGCGTAATTTCCCCGGCGACTGCCGGCTGTCTCGCGCAGTAGAGAGAGGCCGCAAGTGGGTTTGAATATAATTTAACTACCCTATATATAGGAACATGGTCATAAACAGTACACCATTTTTATTGATTTATTTTCTTCCAATATCAGAAGTTGCCTTGCGACAAAAATAATGGAACAAGCACAATATACAGAATTAAACAAACAAAACAATATCCTTCCTAACACACTCACCAACGGAATACAACTGAACTCAATCTGCCAAAAAGTTTAACAGTATACATAGTAACACTACATAAAAACATGAGTGTCGGCGTGCTTGTTGTTCGATGCCGTAGTGAGAGCCAACCTAATGTGCGCCTACACCTTGTGTGTTTGCAGAATCTGTAATAGTGAACCACGCTTTATCTCACGGTGCCTGACAGACGGTCTCAGGGGTGAACAAAGTATGAGGTGAGTCAAAAATTATGGGAAAACTTCTTTTGTTTGGACACCATGATTTTTTTTTATTCAAATTTTAACTATAAACTTTCAAAAATACTCTCATTCTGAGGCTACACACTGGTTCCAACGTTCTATCCACTTTTCAAAACACTCAGAGAAGCCCTTGTTTGACATCCTGTTCAGTATACACGAAATAACACTATTTAGTTCTTTATTGGTTTGAAATTGGCGCCTCAAAGTATTTTTTTGCAATCGTGGAAACAGGCAGAAATTGCAGGGTGCTAGATCCAGTGAATAAGGTGGGTGGGGCATGATTTCAATACTTAGTTGTGTGATTGTCGCTTGTGTTGCTATGGCTCGATAAGCGGGGTGTTGTCCTGCATCCAATGGCAGAAAGTTCTGGTCTCTTCTTAGCCATTTTCATCTGAGTGGTCCTTTAAGAATGTTACTGTAGTATTGAGCAGCTACTGTGGTATGATTAGGAACCATGTGATCATAAACTACCCCAATTTTGTCGAAAAACACAAGGTGCATGACTTTCCCTGCACTTGGTTGCACCTTTGCTGTTTTTGGCCTTGTGCTGGAAGGATGTTTCCATTGTGCACTTTGTTGTTTGGTTTCCGGATTGTAGTGATGAAACCAGCTCTAATACATGTGAAAGTTGGGTTCCCTCCGAAGCCTTGTGATCCATTGCTGGCAGGTCATGACCCGATAAGATATCTGTTACTCTGAAGCCTTGTGATCCATTGCTGGCAGGTCATGACCCGATGAGACATCTGTTCCTCATGAAGCACTCCTGAAACCCTTTTTGCTGCCACCTTTCTGTAGCCCAAATCATTACAAATTACGTCACTTCAATTCTTTATTCACCTTATAAAATTGTTACAGTTTATGGTTTCGTCAGTAAAGAAATCTTACAATATCAAAGATATTCACATGTACAAATTGATACATTTAAATTTCAGAAGTCAAGGACAAACTTAACACTTATTTATATGGATTCTAATACTTCGTTTATTGAATAATATTTGTGTTCCATTAAGATATTTTTAATTTTCTTTCTAAACCTACGAGGGTGCTCTGAAAAGTTTCCGACCTCAACATGAAGATGGCAGCACTCGTAAATAAAACCTAGTGAATTTTGTTGTTCATCTGTTGACAGTTACTCACCAAAGTTTCAGCCATTTTGGATGCTCAGTTGTTATGTAACAGTCATTTGAGTGAGGTGTTGCGAGTGTTTTAATGAAAATGGACAAAATCGAGTATCGAGCTGTCATTAAATATTTGTTTTTGAAAGGCAATACGCCTACGCAAATCAAAGATGAGTTGGATTCTGTGTATGGGGACTCTGCACCATCATTTACCACAGTGAAATTTTGGGCAGCTGAATTTAAACGTGGCCGTAAGAGCTTGGGAGACGAACGTTCAGGACATCCAAAAACTGCAACTACCGACGAAAGCATTGCCAAAGTTCACCAAATGGTGCTAAATGACCACCGAATTAAAGTGAGAGAGATAGCAGAGGCTATGAACATGTCCAAAGAACGTGTTTGTCACATATTAAATCAACATTTAGACATGAGAAAGCTGTCCGCGCATTTGCTCACGTTTGACCAAAAATGTCTTCGAATGAACATTTCCAACGCCCTGTTGGCGCAGTTTAGACGCAATAAATCCGAGTTTTGGCGCTGAATAATTACTGTAGATGAAACTTGGATACATCATTATACGCCCGAAATAAAAATACAGTCCAAACAGTGGACTGCAAAGGGAAAACCGGCTCCAAAAATAGCAAAAACTGCTTTTCCAGTTGGGAAAGTGATGGCGACTGTTTTTTGGGATAGTCATGGAGTTATTTTAATTGATTATCTTCAAAAAGGAAAAACCATACTACGCATCATTACTTGACAAGCTGAAGGCAGAACTTGCAGAAAAAGAAAATCCTGTTTCACCAAGACAACACACCATTTCACACCTTAGCGGTTGCAATGGCGAAAATCCACGAATTGGGAGCATCGCTGGGAGAAGTGTGTAGAGTTACAAGGAGACTATGTTGAAAAATAAAAAAAAAAAATTCTGAAAAAATGTCTTGTATCTTTATTAGGTCGGAAACTTTTCAGACCACCCTCGTATGTGCATTAAGATCACCAAATCCTCTACTTAGCTTGTTATATAATTTTATAACTTGATGGTCAATGGATTTTAGGCTGTTAAAGGTTCTTTGAGTAGAAGGATGAATGTGTTTCGTTGTCCTTGTGAAGTAGTCTTGATTTGTTTTGAAATCCTTGTCTTCAACTGACCCATGAATTGTGCATGTCTGCAATCTTTGCTATTGTTACTTTTCGATCTTGCTGCAACATGATGCCAATAGTGTTGAGGTAATCTCTGTTTTTGATGTGGAGGGTCGTCAAGACTTTTTTCACCATCTTGAAATTTTTTATGCCATTCAAAAACACCTGTTTTTGATAAAGCTTGGTTTCCATATGCTTTCTGTATCATTTGCAGGTTCCTGTTTTTTTTTCAGAACACAAAACTGAATTGATGCTCGTTGTTCTAACTTGAAATCCACACTAAAACACGTGCTTACACAATGGCTCCCTCAGACAAAGTGAACAGCACACGGACAATGCCATGCATATAGCAGCATCATGGTCAGACCTCTCCGTTACTATCATTGGTGAAATTTTACGCGTGCATGTGTTTAAACAGAAAAAATAATTCCCGTTATTTTTTGACTCGCCCGCGTACTGTACAGTATTCATAGTGGTAGTGAGCGTGACTGGCCGGCCGTATAATTCAAGTCATTTTGTGAGAATTATGTGGCCACGGTGTGAGATGGCCGCTAAAGGGAGGGAATGTCAACACAGGCTTTATGGGCAAATTAATTGGTTACAGAAGAAAAATGAATGTTTATTGAGGTGACTGTTCAGGCAGGTTTGACTGAGACATACACTGATCAATTTGGCTCGTGAAGTGACATCTTCCCACATGGCCTCTATCATGCAGTTGCGAGTGAATCTGCCCTCTTCCTTCTCTGCCATTGTGCGAACCATTAACATCCACACATGTAGCTCTGTGATCAGGAACCACGAGTAGAATGTGTCTTCCATTTTCAGTTCTGAAACAAGTAAAATGCTTTTACACATATAGTGTTATGTAAAACAATATAAATAATAAAAAAAAAATTCTGATGTGTTGCATTCGTATGACTTTCTCTACTCACTCTTCTACAAAACTATTCTTACAAAAGGTTATACTTCTGTCTACTTTACAGATAAACCTTAATTATTCATTTACACTTTTCACTGTAGGTATAAAGTACAATACAATAAGCTAAAGCAATCTTTTCAAAGCCGGTCGCTATGTGATGGCTTTCAAATTCTGTTCTTTTTGCATGAACACAAAAACAAAAGCAATCTGCAGTTGAGAAAAGTATAAAGTATCTGAAAAACTCAGAAACAATTAATGCTTGAAACCTTTATTTGGCATAAATTGTGTGCTGTAACGAGAACTAATATTCTGTCTGTCTCTTACAGTTTACCAATTATACAAAAGTGGTAAAGAGGATTTCAGAAAATTCAAGATATAAATTTTATTTATCATGCAAATAGCTTAAGGGGAAAAATACATGAAAATGTGACCAAAAATGACAAAATTTCACATTTTGTGTTTTTTGTACCAGAAAATACTATGTGGTTTGACGTGCATACATGTAAAGTTTTAAAACCCTACAGTGCCTGGAAGTTGCTCTAATTACATCATATTTAAAGGTGTGCGCTCCTTAAATGTCCCTGAGGAGGTGTGGCAGGTGATGAAATCGCTGAATGAAGCAAAAAATCCACTTTTTTTATCGATTTTTTTTTTGTGAAGATTAAGTTTCTGATTTGTCACTGAACCACCGTGATCAGTATGGCATAGTAACAGTAGCTCTACTGGTAGATGTCGTGTAACATCAAATTAACTGTTGTTTCATATACATGAGCCAGAAAAAAGTGTAAATAATACCATGATGAAAAGCTAGATGAGCAAGAATGTGGTGTACAAAAGAAACATTTAAGGCAGAAACAGCTGAAGAATAATTGTGAACATGAACCAGTTTTACTGTCACCATTGGTGAATAACATGAAGTGTAATGACCACAATCAAAAGTGTTTGTATATAGGACTTGGCACTGAAAGTCTTGGTTTATGTCATAAATTAGAACTGATCTGCAGTGCCTGTAATGAAAAAATCTGATGTGTTACACTCACATGACTTTCTCTACTCTTGTACAAACTATTTTTACAAACGCTTATTCTCCATATGCTTCATGTTAATCGAGATATCAATCTTATTGGTAATTTTCATGTAGATGCAAGGGGAATATGGTAGGTTTTAAGCGATAGTCAAATATTTTAACGCTGGTTGCTATGTGGCGCATTACATTCTCTTTGCATGTCCAGGACATAAAAAAAGGAATAACGAATTTGAGAAAAAGTATAAGTATTGGAAAATTTAAGGGAATAACAAGCAATATCTCGAAAATGGTTCACTCAACAAAAAAAATGTATGACATAAATTGTGTATTTTAACGCGATATACATTTTTTGTGTAGTAAAATTTTGTCTATCTCTTATGGTTTACCAGTTATGCAAAAGTCGTTCACAATGAAGAATACTTTTGGAGACATTCCCAGAAAATTCAAGATATACATTTTATTTGTCATGAAAATATCTTAAACATATGATATTTTAATCCAAATCGTTAGAGCCATTTTTGAGAAAATTAACATTTTCGAAAAATCTTTCATGTAAAGGGTAATCTGGGATGGGGGGATTTTCTTGAAAACCTTCGTATCGCATCTCTGGAAGATACTAAACCTAAATACCAAGTTTGGTGTTTATCTGACTGTTCGTTTCTGAGTTATGCTGTTCACAGACACACCACACACACACACACACGGACATACACATGGACATGTTTCCAAAAATGCTTTTTTTGGATTCAGGGTGTCTCAAAACATGTATTTCCGGTGAAATTTCGGTATCGAATTTTTAGGTGGAATACAATACTTCCCCTACTTACTATGCATAGTAAAGAAAGTAAAAAGGGTACACATTACACATCTAAGCTGAACACTTCTAGGAAGATCGGTAAGTCATTATTTCTGGTTAACTGCACGCAAAGTTTTAAACTCATTTTTCCCCACTTTAATTTTTGCTACACTTCTATTCATTCAAAACAAAATTACATCTACAAATTATATGTTAGAGGGCTGACATTTTTACTGCACATTCTACAAATCACAACAAAAAGAACTGACATATGGGACTCAGAATTAACTTAGTACTTTTTGAGATAAAAAATAAAATGTACGTAGTGAGTGCAAAAATGCAGGTCATTTTTTTTTTTTTTAATTTCCCTTGCAGTTAAGATATTACAAAATCCATGTGTCAAGTTTTTCTAAATGAGTTTCTGGTTTAATAAAAAAAAATTCAATTTTTTTTTCAAAAAAGTGTGGAGTGAATTTCATTTTAAAATTTGCAAATTTTTTGAAAGAAAATTTTCAATAATTCAAAAACTAATTGACATACAAAACTGAAACCCTGCCAAATAGTTCCACATAACACCACAAATATGTGTACAAAAAATTAAGTATGTAGCTTTAAAATTGTGTAAAACAGAAATTTTATCTATCACCCCCTTAAACATATGATATTTTAATCAAAATCATTAGAGTCATTTATGAAAAAATAAGAAACAATGAAAAATTTTCCATGTAAAGTGTAGTTTGGGGTGGAGGAAGTTTCTTCAAAATCGTGTCACATCCTTGGATGGTGCTAAAATTAAATATCAAGTTTTGTATTTAGCCGCCTTTTTGTTTTTCAGTTATGCTGTTCTCTCTTCCTCTCGCACGCACACACATGCAGACCCTTTTTCTAAAAATGCTTTTTTGGGGTTCAGGGAGCTGAAAACATGTATTTCCAGTGAAATCCTCACATCATATTTTTGGGTGAAATACAATACTTGCTCTACTTATTGTAAGTGTATAGTAGAGAAAGTAAAAAAAAGAAAGACACTCGTACCCAAAGGACAGCTGCGGATATGCAGCGACTACTAACAGATAGTCTTTAGATGTCTGATTCATTATGGTATACTCTATGTATTACATTAGTATTCATATTATAAATATTGTAAAACTATACAATTAATCCCTTTGCTGCTTTGGATGGAATGGTTCCGCACATAGATAAGACCTCTGTTAATTTAAAGAAAACGTTTTGCAGTTACCTTAGAGTTAGAATTAGTTGATATAGGAGACACCTAGCACCGCAATCTGTAAGGGATCTTTTGTTTATACACCCCTGGGAAAACAGAGGAGATGAAGGAACTGCAGGTGACATACGGGCTGCAGGACTGGCCAACACAGATTCCAGACCATGTAGAGTTACATGCTTGACCACCCGGCCGAAGAGCACTCAGCGGCATCCCTCCCAAGTAATCTAATTTACAACTATGCTTTTGTATGTGTTGCTTCAATTAATTTTTCATTTCTTGAAGGGCTTCATATTTCTGTAACATTTCTGCTGAAACTTGTTATGCAATGCAGGATAATTCCTGAGCTGTTCTTATGGGACAGAACCAAATGCAACAAAATCAGCTCCTCTGATTCAGAATGCCAAACACCACACAATCAATGAAGCTAGAATATGGTCAAAGAGTGTAGGTAACATGAGTATATACTTGTGTGAGGTAGTAGGCTTTTATTCTTATGAAAACAAGTACGTTCTCATTAAGCTGAGTTTGTAATCACAGAAAATATTCATACTCATGAGTACAAACTTTGAGAAAGTACTTGCTTTTTATTCTTATGACCCAGAATGGGCTAATAATGCACAAACAGTATGTAAATGTAACAAACAAAGCTAAATGTTACACTAGCCAGTGACAGTGTTACCAATACCAGAACAGTGCTTTTAAACAGAAACAAGTAGTCCTACGTCATGTAATGATATACAGATATTTTACTATGTCATTTGGGTTGCCTACTTGAACAAAGTGGACGATGATTAGGGAACATTGTGTATATCCTGAGAATGTTTTCAAAGTATGAAAATTAATCTATAATAGCAATGTTCTACTAGAGAAGTGGTTTCTAAACCTGAAGGGTGTGCCCCAGAGGAGCTGCAAGTGGTAGTGTTATTTAACCTGTTCATTAATGGTATATTAACATAAATAGGGAAGAGAAACAATTCTGTAGCAATCATAATTAATGCTACAATCCCTGAGTTATTATTTACAGATGACTTGGTTGTAGGATCCACCTCAATTATGGATTTAAAGAAGCCCTTACAGCAAATAGACAAATATAGGATATATCTTTATTGGTGTCATATATTTGGAGGACGTGTTTCTGACATCAAAACAGTAAAACAAGTTCATATGAACATGGGTCTGAAAATCATTTATTTCAGTTACAACACAAAATCAAAAGTTATAAAAATTGCTCAAAGTGGCTTCCTCTTGCTTTGATGTATGCAGTAAGCCTGTGTTCCATGCTCTGGTGTACGCTGTTAAAAATTCCTGGTGTGTTTCGTATTTGGTCAAATCCAGTTTGGATACGTCCTCTCAAAATGTCAACATTAGGTACAGGAGTCGCATAAACCAAGGACTTCAAATGTCCCCAGATGATGAAATCCATTGGATTCAAATCAGGCGACCGAGCAGGCCATGTAATGGGTCCATCTCAACCAATCCATCTTTGTGGAAATCAATCATTCAAACACGTACAAACTATCATACTAAATTAAGCTGGAGCACCATCATGCAAAAACCACATTTGTTGGATGATGTCCAGAGGCATATAATCAGATAAGTGATGCAACTCATTTCTGAGAAACTGGAGATAGGTTTGTCCATTCAGATGCGGAGGGAAGAAGTAGGGACCACTAAGCTGATCATGAATGATTCTACCCCAAACGTTGAGAGAGAACCTCTGTTGATGGTTGTCCTGTCGTACTTCATTAGGATTTTCAAATGCCCAGTTATGAGTGTTATGAAAATTGAAGATGCCGTCGCGAGTAAAACCAGCCTTATCCGTGAATAAGATACAGGCTAGGAAATTGATGAACACAGCGCACTTCTGTAACATGCGTTGACAGAAACGTCTTCTTGGCTCAAAGTCCGCCTCATTTAATCCTTGCACATGTTGAAGGTGATATGGGTATGGAAGATTTTCATGCAGAATTCTCCAGATAATCATACGACTAACTCTTTGCCTTACAGACATACGTCTCGTGCTTTGTGATGGGTCTGCATCCACAGCACAAAGAGCTCGTTCTTCAAGCTCAATGCCTCGTACCGCTCTTGGTCTCCCAAAATCCCTAGTACTCCTCTCAAATGCGCCATTCTCTCTTAAGCGTTGGTGAATTCGTGCAAATGTTCTTGCACACGGTATGTGCCTGTCAGGGTACCTTTCTGCATAAAGTTCATGTGCTCATGCTGCATTGCCATCTGCACGGCCATACGTGTAGTGCATATCCGTCTGTTCACTCATGAAATACATCTTCTTTGACCTATAACAACAAAACGGTTGATTTTCAAACCCATGTACATATGAACTTGTTTTTACTGTTTTGATGTCAGCAACATATCCACCAAATATATGACACCAATAAAGATACATCCTGTAGTGTAATGAGTGCAGTTTGAAAGAGAAGACTCCAATCACTGTGTTCAATAAAGGGACAAAACTGAGTAAATATGAAATGTGGAAGAAAGAAGACAAAAGAATACAAGATAGTTAGAGACTGTATTTAGTAAAAACCGAACAAGAGCTGAAGAGCTGAAGAGATTAGCACTGGCAAAAGGGAGAGGAGCAAAGTCAGCTGTTAGGCACAGTTTCACAGTTAAGCTTAAGTTTTGAAGTTACAATGGAGTTTTACAGTGCATAGTTCAAAGGATGTTACGAGGGCTATTTGATAAGTCCATGACTTTGACGAGAGATAGCGTTCTTATCACAGGTTTCTTGTTTGCACCCAAGTCTTACATCTATTCTGTGTATAATCATAGAAATCCTCATCATTTGTTTCTTAGAACATTTTTGAGAGCATCTAAAATATGCAGATGTGTGTTGCTTCGTAGAAAATCGAGAAAAGTGAATTTTATGTTCTAATAAAGCATTACTTTTTGCATGGTAAGATGGTGAAGGAAATGGAA
The DNA here is from genome assembly GCA_030765065.1 of Deroplatys truncata. Lineage (NCBI taxonomy): Eukaryota > Metazoa > Arthropoda > Insecta > Mantodea > Mantidae > Deroplatys > Deroplatys truncata. The sequence continues at coordinate 172,688,942 of CM060985.1, forward strand.
GAAATGCTGAACAAGTATTACGGGGACTCTGCTCCATCACATGGCATGGTTCACAGAATTTTGATGTGACCATTCGAACACAAGAGATGTTGTATGCACAGGACGGCTGGTTAAGTCACAACAGAAGAAATGGTGAACAAAGTTCACAATATTGTGTTGGAAGACCTCAGAGTGAAAATCCGTGAGATAGCCAAGACTGTAAACATCACGAGTGAACGGGTGTATAACATTCTGCACAAATTTTTGGGTATAAGAAAGCTGTCAGCAAGATGGGTGCCATGACTGCTCACAGTTAAGAACAAGCGGAATCGTGTGACGATTTTGCAGGAATGTTTGAACATGTTCCAGCGCAACCCAAATGAGTTTTTGCGGCGTTTATATCACGGTTGATGAAACTTGGATCCATTACTATCAACCTGAAACCAAACGACAATCAAAGTAATGGATTTCCTTCAGCGAACCTGCTCCAAAGAAAGCGAAAACCATTCCGTTGGCAGGAAAAATCATGGCAGCTGTCTTTTGGGATTCACAAGGGGTGTTACACATCCACTACCTGGAAAAGGGTAAAACGATCATGGGTTCATACTATGCTGCAATGCTAGATCAGTTTCACAAGGAATTGTTAAACAAACGACCTCATTTGGTGAAGAAAAAGGTTCTCTTTCACCAGGATAATGCACCGCACACAAGTCAGCCATTGCCATCGTAAAATTTGTGGAATTGGGCTACAAACTGCTACCTCATCCACCATATTCTCAGATTTGGCTCTGGGCGACTTCTTTCTCTTCGCAAACCTGAAAAATTGGCTCGCCGGGAAGAAATTCACGTCCAGTGAACACATCATAGCAGAAACAACCTCATATTTTGCAGACTTCGAAAAATCATATTTTTTTGGAAGGGTTAAAACAATTGGAGAAACATTGGACAACGTGTATTGAATTGAAAGGAGACTATGTTGAGAAATAAAATTTATTTTTTGGAAAAAATTATTTTCTTTAAGAAGTCACTGACTTATCAATCCGCCCTTGTGTTTCACCATTCAGCTACAGCAATAGGCTTCATCAACATACACCATTAAGTGTCAATGAATTCATTTGTGGTATAAAAGGGATTATCTTCTAACCAGTAAGTTTTTAAACACATTCAAGGATGCAGTGTGCATTTGGTTGGGCAACGTGTTGTACAGTTTAATTCCCAGCACTTTATGATTGCTTTTAGTTTTAGATAGTCCAACAAACAACTACCCCTTGTTACAGAATTATGAATTTCACTTCTGTCATTGACATCCTTAAGATTCTTCTTTACACCAACTAAGACATCATATACGTAAATGTTAACAACAGTAAATAAACGGGCTGAAATAAATATTTACAATGATCTTTAACTTCAAGTTTTGTGATAATTCTGACTACTTTCTACTGAATTACAAGGACATCATGCATGTCAGTAGCATTACCTCAAGATTTTAAACCATATCTAAATACACTTTGAAAGAATGTAAAATATGCAGAACGCACAGCTGACACTAACATAGTTCATTAAATTTATGATCAAGAATGCAACCCTGCACAGCTTCGTAAATTAAAATTAGGTTTTATTTATGGACGCTCTTTAACTGCTATGGTCCTTAGCATCCCATTCCACATTGGGCTTGAACAACTGATAATTTTGCTCAGAGACCTCTTTATATCAGGTTTGAGGTTCTTGTACGTGCTGTAAATCTACAACACGGGACCACGGGCTATACTTCCCTTCCGAAGGAAGCCATGCAAAGGATTTTTGCGTCCAAAAAAAAAAAATCCATCGCCCTCCGATGGGTTTGAACCCGCGACCTCGGGAACTAGAGGCTAGCATGGTAACCACTACACCACGGAGGACGACAACAGCTTTGTACAAATATATTTTATATGACAGTTCCAGGATTTATATGAGGTGTGATCAAAAAATAATAGGCAATTTCTTAATTTTACGAGCTTTATACATCCAATGTTCAAAATTTTTGTTTTATCTTGCCGGTATGCATGTTCCTGATGTATGTTTGCATTTTCAGCTGTTTTGTTTTAGTTTATTGTTGACAGTCCTAAAAGTTATATGTGTTTTTGAATGCTCAGCAAATTTTTACTTTTGCAAAAGATGGATCAAAGAATTTGCATTAAATTTTGCTTGAAAAAGGAATAAAGTGCAGCACTGCATTCAAAATGTTGACTGTGGCTTTTGGCGAATCTACTATGAGTAAGACTAGAGTTTACTAGTGGTATAAACGCTTCAAAGAGGGTCGAGAAGATGTTGAAAACGACTGCCCTGGTTGCCTTAGCACATCAATTACTGACGACAATGTGGAAGAAGTAAAGAAAATGGTTCTAGAAAATCGCCAAATCACCATCAGAGAGGTTGTTGATGTCAGATATCCTTTAATTCATGCCAAACAATTTTTTGGGATGCTTTGGGCATGAAACATGCAGCAGCAAAGTTTGTTCCGAAATGGTTGAATTTCGACCAAAATTGATGTTGCATAGACATCGCTCAGGAATTGCTGAATAAAGTCGAAAACTATCCAGAACTTCTAAAGAAGGCTATAACAGGTGACGAAGCATGGTTATATGGGTATGACGTCAAAACTAAGGCCCAATCGTCCCAATGGAAACCGCCTGAAGAACCAAGACTGAAAAAAATTTGACAAGTTCGATCAAATGCGAAGGTTCTTTTCACTAACTAATTTTGAAGATTTAGAAGCTGGTAACAGTGATGTGTCATAATTTTTAAAATAGAGAGTTGAGGGTTGTTACACTACATCACTATGCTATTCTTACTTGAACGCGTTTCGGGAGACGACTTGTTCCCATCGTCAGCATTTTCTCTCAACTGATTTTTGCTGGTCATCGTGTGGGGGATGTGTGTGGTTTGTGGTGTTCTCTGGTGCTGGGCTGATGAACCTCCAAAGGCTGTTGGGTGGCGGCAGTTCAAAATTCATTAGGTGATTCCTGTGTTTGACAATATGTATTTTTTCCCAGATGTCCAATTCATTGCTGCTGTTGATCGGTTTTAAGAGTTTTATGTTTGGAGTGATATCATGGTTTGAAGACCAGAAATGATGTGCTACTGCTGATTTATCTTGCTGCTTTTGGTAAATGCATCTCATATGCTCATTAAGTCTTATTTCAAGATTTCTTTTGGTTCTTCCTATGTATACCAGGTTACATTCATTACAATCAATTTGATATATACCAGCTAATTTATCGTTGGGGATAGGATCTTTTGTTCTGTTGCATAGTAGTTTCTGTATATTGTGGTTATTCTGTGGAGACAGGGTGATGTTGTATTTTTTGAAAATGCTTTGAAATTTATGATGTGTCCAAGGGTGATAAGTGAATTTTCTACATGCTTGCGGTTTTTGTTGTCTGAGTAACGTAGTCATTTGTTGGATGTATTTCTGTCTTTCAAACCTTTTTATCTTCTTATCTATTCTTTTTTTCTGGTATCCATTCATAGTGGCTATGTTGATAATGTGTTGGTATTCTTTCTGGTATTCTTCTTTCTCCATTGGTATATGTATTAACCTGTTTGTAATACTATTTAAAATTGCATGTTTGTGGCTTGTAGGATTGTAGCTATTGTTTTTAATATAGTTTTCCGTGTGCGTTGGTTTTCTGTAAATGCCGAACGTTAGTTTGTTGTGTGCATTATTTCTGATGATCCTGATGTCTAGGTAAGGTAATTGGCCATTTTCTTCTTTTTCCATTGTGAATTTTATAGATCTTTTTTGTAAATTTAATAATTTCAAAGCATCTTCTGAAAGTTTTTTTGGAACAATAGCAAAAATATCATCTACATACCTATACCAGGTTTTGAATAGATGTGGGAAAGATTTAGTAATATGGGATTCAAAATGGCTCATATATAGTTCTGCTAAAAATGGTGAAAGGGGGTTTCCCATAGTTAGGCCTGAGGTTTGTTTAAAGATTTTGTGATGGAATGCTTCCCAAGCATACCAAAAGAAGAATTATTACCACTCCTAGAAAATTGGATATTAAACAATGGCACACCTAGAGCACAAACAGAAGATTACCTGAAACTAACAAAATTATGTCTGGACCAGAATTTCTTTTCATTCCATCACAAAATCTTTAAACAAACCTCAGGCCTAACTATGGGAAACCCCCTTTCACCATTTTTAGCAGAACTATATATGAGCCATTTTGAATCCCATATTACTAAATCTTTCCCACATCTATTCAAAACCTGGTATAGGTATGTAGATGATATTTTTGCTATTGTTCCAAAAAAACTTTCAGATGATGCTTTGAAATTATTAAATTTACAAAAAAGATCTATAAAATTCACAATGGAAAAAGAAGAAAATGGCCAATTACCTTACCTAGACATCAGGATCATCAGAAATAATGCACACAACAAACTAACGTTCGGCATTTACAGAAAACCAACGCACACGGAAAACTATATTAAAAACAATAGCTACAATCCTACAAGCCACAAACATGCAATTTTAAATAGTATTACAAACAGGTTAGTACATATACCAATGGAGAAAGAAGAATACCAGAAAGAATACCAACACATTATCAACATAGCCACTATGAATGGATACCAGAAAAAAAGAATAGATAAGAAGATAAAAAGGTTTGAAAGACAGAAATACATCCAACAAATGACTACGTTACTCAGACAACAAAAACCGCAAGCATATAGAAAATTCACTTATCACCCTTGGACACATCATAAATTTCAAAGGATTTTCAAAAAATACAACATCACCCTGTCTCCACAGAATAACCACAATATACAGAAACTACTATGCAACAGAACAAAAGATCCTATCCCCAACGATAAATCAGCTGGTATATATCAAATTGATTGTAATGAATGTAACCTGGTATACATAGGAAGAACCAAAAGAAATCTTGAAATAAGACTTAAAGAGCATATGAGATGCATTTACCAAAAGCAGCAAGATAAATCAGCAGTAGCACATCATTTCTGGTCTTCAAACCATGATATCACTCCAAACATAAAACTCTTAAAACCGATCAACAGCAGCAATGAATTGGACATCTGGGAAAAAATACATATTGTCAAACACAGGAATCACCTAATGAATTTCGAACTGCCGCCACCCAACAGCCTTTGGAGGTTCATCAGCCCAGCACCAGAGAACACCACAAACCACACACATTCCCCACACGATGACCAGCAAAAATCAGTTGAGAGAAAATGCTGACGATGGGAACAAGCCGTCTCCCGAAACGCGTTCAAGTAAGAATAGCATAGTGATGTAGTGTAACAACCCTCAACTCTCTATTTTTAAAAGTTCTTTTCACTGTTTTCCTCGATTACAATGGGATAGTGCATCAGGAGTTCCTGACTTATGGTCGTAAGGTCAATAAGGAATACTACCTGGAAGTTATGCGCCGTTTGCATGAAGCCATCTGAAGAAAATGACCAGAATTGTGGCAAAACCACTCATGGAAATTGCATCATGATAATGCACCCACTCATATCTCAATGCTTGTTCATGACTTTTTGGCAAAAAACAAAACCTTATGCTGCCTCAGCCACCGTATTCACTGGACATGGCTCCCTGCTACTTCTTTTTATTCCTGAGGCTGAAAAGAACCATGAAAGGACGTTTTGCCACCACTAATGAAATAAAACAAGAATTGCTGAAGGAGATGAACACCATAACGAAAATGAGTTCCAGAAGTGCTTCCAAGTTAGAAAAAAGCGCTGGCATAAGTGTACTATATCTGAGGGGGATTACTTTGAAGGGGACAAAGTTGATGTTTATGATTAAATAAACATTCTTTAAGAAAAACAAAAATTTCCCTTACTTTTTGATCACATCCTGTATGTGGCTTAGCTTAAACCATATTAAACCGTTTTATTTATGGACGCTCTTTAACTTTTGTAGTCCTTAGCGTCCCATTCTATATTGGGCGAGAAAGACCGGAAGGTTTGCTCACGGGCCTCTTTATCAGGCTTGAGGTTCTTTTATGTGCCATAAATCTACGACATGGGACCACCGGCTTTACTTCTCTTCTGAAGGAAGCCATACTAAGGATTTTTATGCCCAAAAACTTCATCGCCTTCCACTAGGTTTGAACCCGTGACTCCGGGAACCAGGGGCTAGCATAGTACCCTTAGACCACGGAGGATGACATACGGAACTGTGGTTTAAACCAAGGAGTCACTGAAGAAGACGATATTAGTGATGAGGAAATGCAAATTATCTTAACCCATGTGCACAACAGAAGATGGTCTAGAATGTTTAGATTGCATCCAAACCATTTTCACGTATGAAATATCCAAGAATTCTATGAGAGATTTCAATTAAGTAAACAGTCAGCCATAGTGGTACCAGAACATAAAACTGACTAGTAACAAGCAAAACTTAATCTGTCAAGCCCTTAAGGGAGGTGATGGGTGAAATTTCTGTTTTGCACAATTTTAAAGTTACATACTTAATGTTTTGTAGACATATTTGAGGTGTTATGTGGAATATTTGGCAGAGTTTCATATTTGTATGTCAATTAGTTTTTGAATTATTGAAAATGTTCTTTCAAAAAATTAGCAAGCTTCAAAATTAAATTCATCCACTATTTTTTTTAAAAAAAGTTTGGAGTTTTTACAAAACAAGAAACACATGACACATGGGTTTTGTAATATTTTAACTTTAAGGGAAATTAAAAAATCTGATGTGTTATACTCACATGACTTTCTCTACTCTTGTACAAAGTGTTTTTACAAACGCTTATTCTCCATCTAGTTCATGTTAATCGAGATAAACATTTGCAGAGTCAATCTTATTGCTAATTTTCTTGTAGATGTAAGGGGAATATATATTTACAACGGCAATATAGAAATACAGTAGCCTTTAAGCACATACATATCTCTTAATAGCTGGTTGCTAGGTGCAGCACCATTCCCTTTGCCACAGATTATAACTCTTTGCATATCCAAGACAAAAAAATGAATAACGAATTGTCATTTGAGAAAATAAGTATTGAAAAATTTAAGGGAATAACAAGTAATATCTCGAAAATGGTTCACTCAACAAAAAAAATGTATATGACGTAAATTGTGTATTTTAACGCGATCTACATTTTTTGTGTAGTAAAATTTTGTCTATCTCTTATGGTTTACCAGTTATGCAAAAGTCGTTCACAATAAAGAATACTTTTGGAGACATTCCCAGAAAATTCAAGATATACATTTTATTTGTCATAAAAATATCTTAAACATATAATATTTTAATCCAAATCGTTAGAGCCATTTTTGAGAAAATTAACATTTTCGAAAAATCTTCCATGTAAAGGGTACTCTGGGGTGGGGGGATTTTCTTGAAAACCTTCGTGTCGCATCCTTGGAAGATACTGAACGCAAATACCAAGTTTGGTGTTTATCCGACTGTTCGTTTCTGAGTTATGCTGTTCACAGACAGACACACACACGGACATGTTTCCAAAAATGCTTTTTTTGGATTCAGGGGGTCTCAAAACATGTATTTCTGGTGAAATCTCGGTATCGAAATTTTGGGTGGAATACAATACTTCTCCTACTTACTATACGTAGTAGAGAAAGTAAAAATTAAAGTGAGGAAAAATGAGTTTAAATGTTTGCGTGCAGTTAACCAAAAATAATGACTTGCGGACCTTCCTAGAAGTATCCAGATGTGTAAGTTGTACTCTTTTTTCATTACAATCACTGCAACTCAGTTCTAATTTATAGCATAAGACAAGCCTTTCCTATATACAAACTCTTTTGATTGTGGTCATTACACTTCAGGTCCTTCACCATTGATGACAGTAAAACTGGTGTCCACCAATATATATTTACACTCTTCATTATTTACTGCAGGTTTTACGGCTTTGGATAGATGAAGAGGATGTAACATATACCGGCAAAAAGGAACTATGGTGGAGCATGGAAGGAAATAAGTCAGCAAAATAGTGGCGAACGAAGTAAATTAACACCAGTGGCAGCCAGCGGAAGTACAAAGTCCAGAACAGAGCTGAGAAAAGGAAAGAAGATTGATCCAACACGAAAGGAAAATGACGTAAATGTACGTCACAACATATCTATGAAACAATAACACCGAACCAGAGGGGAAGGAGAAGTCCAGTAATGTCACGGCATACGTCATCGCCAAAGAAGATAGTGTCACCGGGGAGAGAGGAGAGAGAAGCCACACATGTCCTTGCAGAGAAGGGGAAAGAGGCGTGGCCACAGTGTGCAGTGAGCAATGGAAAAAAGCATGTGGCAGGGAAGGGAAGTGGTGTGAATTGCCGGAAAAGTGGGAAGTATTCGGAGGAAGAAGGGGAAGAAAACATTACTGTGTCACCGGGGAGAAAGGAGAGGGAAGTCGTACGCGTCCTTGCAGAGAAGAGGAAAGAGGCGCAGCAACAGTGTGCAGTGAGCAGCGTAAAAAAGCATATAACGGGGAAGGGAAGGGGAGAGAATCGGGAGTATTCGGAGGAAGAAGGGGAAGAAAACATTATATCATCGCATGGAAGTATATTAATGCTCCAGAAAGAAATGCAAAAATCAGTGGAGGGAATTAAATTGAGAAGTAAAAAAACTTTACAGAGGTTTACACCTTTCCGTAACAGAACGGGATCGCAATAGCGGTCAACAAGGAGAATGGGATTTTGTAATTGTGAAGGCCAAATCGGCTGCTTCAAAATTTTACAATCCTGGACTGTACCATCTTTTAGAGAAAGATATATAAATGTTTAAGGATAAATATACGAACATAGAAATTATAATAATGGGGGCCTTAACGTAAGAGATAAAACTAAACAAAAAAACAAACATGAACATAAATCTAATGTGGATCAAAAGGGTGGGGGAAGAGAAGATATACAATATATTATATTTGAATGCAAAGAAATAGAGATTAGGAGAAAAGAAAGTTATGGTATGGAATGAATAGGAATAGGATATGGATGGTTAAAAGAAGAAAATAATGTAAATACAAATAAATATAAAAATTACTAATTGTATTAACATGTAATAGTAATCCGAGAAGGCATTTAATACGTAATAACATAATGCTCAATAGAGTAATACATCATTATTATAATCAAAGGAGGGGAGATGGCCAGGGCCAGAAGCAGTCACTCCCAATATGATTGTAATTATTTTGGCACTCAATAAATATTACATTACATTACTGCAGGTTCATGTTCACAATTATCCTCCAGCTGTTTCTGTCTTACATTTTTACTTTCTCTACTACGTATAGTAAGTAGGGGAAGTATTGCATTCCACCCGAAAATTCGATATCGAGATTTCCCGGAAATACGTGTTTTGAGACCCCCTGAATCCAAAAAAAGCATTTTTGGAAACATGTCCGTGTGTGTGTGTGTCTGTGAACAGCATAACTCAGAAACGAACAGTCGGATAAACACCAAACTTGGTATTTAGGTTCAGTATCTTCCAAGGATGCGACACGAAGGTTTTCAAGAAAATCCCCCCACCCCAGATTACCCTTTACATGGAAGATTTTTCGAAAATTTTAATTTTCTCAAAAATGGCTCTAACGATTTTGATTAAAATATCATATGTTTAAGATATTTTTATGACAAATAAAATGTATATCTTGAATTTTCTGAGAATGTCTCCAAAAGTATTCTTTATTGTGAACGACTTTTGCATAACTGGTAAACCATAAGAGATAGACAAAATTTTACTACACAAAAAATGTAGATCGAGTTAAAATACACAGTTTATGTCATACATTTTTTTTGTTGAGTGAACCATTTTCGAGATATTACTTGTTATTCCCTTAAATTTTTCAATACTTATTTTCTCAAATGACAATTCGTTATTCATTTTTTTGTCTTGGATATACAAAGAGCATTAATCTGTGGGAAAGGGAATGGTGCTGCACCTAGCAACCAGCTATTAAGATATATGTATGTGCTTAAAGGCTACTGTATTTCTATATTGCCCTTGCAAATATATATTCCCCTTGCATCTACAAGAAAATTAGCAATAAGATAAATCATGCTTATCTCGATTAACATGAAGTAGATGGAGAATAAGCGTTTGTATAAATAGTTTGTACAAGAGTAGAGAAAGACATGTGAGTGTAACACATCAGATTTTTCTTTTGTACACCACAATCTTGCTCATCTAACCGTTCATCACTGGTATTATTTACATTATGTTACACTTGTTCCTGGCTCATGTATACGAAACAGCATATAATTTGATGTTACATGACATCTACCAGGTGACTAAGTGACCAATCAGAAACTAACCTTCACGGAAAAAATCCCACAAAAATCAGTAAAAGAGCAGATTTTTTACTTCATACAGCGATTTCATCACCTGCCATGCTTCCTCAGGGACATTTAAGGAGTGCAGACCTTTATATATTAGAGCAACTTCCAGGCACTGTAGTGCTTTAAAACTTTGATATATGCACTTCAAACCACCTAGCATTTTTTGTTAGAAAAAACACAAAATGTTATATTTTGTCATTTTTGGTCACATTTCCACCTGTTTCTCTCCTTAATTTTAAATTTATACTTCATACTTTTATCGTATACATTGTCACACTCATTGGTGTCACATCTACATATAACATATTGCTGTGTATTTCAGTAACAAAGCTCTCTGGTCAGAAACAATGCTTCTGTTAACATTGAGGTTACATGCACATGAGAGCATCTCAAAAGTTAGAGCTTACAGAGCTATCAAAATTGTTTCACAGCATTCTAATCCCCTTCTTATCACAAGTTCCCCACCTTTTCTTGCACCAAAGTAATTTATCCAACTGCTTGCACTCCATTACATGCTTATACTGCTTCTAGGAGAATGCTGACTACTTGAGAAGTACAGCCTGATTAACTTGAGGTGGCAGCTCACTGCGCAGTACAAGAGGGGCAACTAAGAGTGGTGGGAGACCAACTGCAGCCACGTGCGGCCAAGAGGGAGGGGAAATCACATGCATCTTATCTTGAGGCTGGTTTCAGACAACAGACGCAAGATCCAGTTGAATCTGCAGTTCCTTGCTCTTGACAGTCTTCGCCTTCCTCTTCACTAGAAAACTGCTTTCGTCGGTGTCGCCCCCTAGATGAATGATAATTTCCTGTCCGCCATCCAGCAAGCCTTCACTGCGCATGAATTCTAGCTCAGCATTGATGACGTGTGTGTGATGAATGTCTCATCCATATATATTATGGGATGGCCCTCACTTCTGTACTGTTTTATCATTCTAAGATAATGGAGCCGCTTGGTTCTGATGTCGTGCCGCTCCATTAGGACTTTTCTATTCTTTTTTGTCCTTTTCCAGGTAAAACCCAACTTTAGTAGTATCTTTCTTAATGTAGATACACTCCCTTCAAAGTTGACCGAGTCCTTTAACTTTGCATGCACCTTCTTCAGTGTCGGTCTGTGCTTGTGAAGAATATAGAATTCATTCACATTTCGGCGCACTACTGCCTCATTGAAAGTATCTAAGCTCGCACAATAAGACCTTTTAGGTCTCTTTTTATGCGGTGTGGAGAATGAAGGCCAAATGGTTCAATCAATATCTAAATAATTCTTCTTACACTTCTTTCGGAAGCGCCTGTTGCCTCAGCAACACTCTTTTCAATGTTTTTCACCTTGATGTTTACCACGCCAGCCTCTACATGTATTTATATACATTGCTAACAACTTCCCTGGTTTGGGAGTGCAGTACTTTGCCTTTAAGTTTACTGCCCATGTATTAACACAAATCCAAAAAATACTCAACGCAGGCACTCACACTTACACACACATACAGAGAATACAACTCGGAACAAAGCAAACTGTTTCGTGTATATGCTGTTATAGACGAACATATAACGCGCACGGACACGAGCCTTAAAAAATTACAGAAGCTCACGTGCAGCATCAACAACTCCACATGCGTAACTGATCCCCACTCTCCTCTCGGGATAGATAACGGACTTATCGTTTAGTATGCACCTTTCCTCAGCTGCCACCTCAAGTTAATCGGGCAGTAAATACATAGTTCTATTGAATTGCCTTGAGTTTTTTATTTATGGACACTCTTTAACTGCTGTGGTACTTAGTGTACCATTCTATATTGCGCGTGAAAGACCGGTAATTTTGCTCAGAGGCCTCTTTATCAGGCTTGAGGTTCTTTGACGTGCCATAAACCTATGACACGGCACCACCAGCTTTACTTCCCTTCCGAAGGAAGCCATGCTAAGGATTTTTACGCCCGAAAAAATCCATCACCCTCTGCTGGGTTTGAACCCGCAACCTTGGGATTTAGAGGCTAGCATGATAACCACTACACCACAGATAATTTCTCACGAAAGGTGTTTTGACACCCAGCTACAGAGACAACAACCCATTACAAACCTTTCCTTTGTTCTGCCATTTAAAATCCAGCCCTGTAATTACTTTCCAAAGTGAACTTAGCCTGCATGTCAAATCAATCATGCTTTCAACAGCATTAAATATTCTGCATCATACGCTTATATTTTCTGCAGTATGTGCAAGGCTTTTTCGGGGTTTTAAAGTCAACAATTAAATGAAAAGGCAGATTCATCAGAAAGATTCAAGGCTATAAGCTTGGTTAGTACACAAAACTTGTTTTTAAAGTATTAAACAAAATAATCCAAATTTAGAAATGAACTGCTATAGCACTGAATCGACCATGAATGTTTAAACTGCATAGAAAAATACAATTTTCAAGTAGGACTGCTATTGTTTTCAAACTGAACTGATGTGGTAAATGCTTACCCTTCATAAACTGCATATACGGAATTTGATCAACTGCACTTTCATAAAGCATGGCTCCAGACAGTCTCAATCTCTGCAAAAGCAACAAAAAATGCATTAACAAGTATGACAAATGATTTGTTTCAGAAGTGATAATGGTGATGTGCAATTGATCCAGCCTTAAAACTGAGACTTGATGTAAACAAAACTCCCTCCATGTTAGCCTCATGTTCATATCAGCTGTGAGCAACAAATACAACATGGACTCATGTTTATAATAAAACAGAACGGTATATTATTTTAATAATACTAATAATAATCTGATATTACACACTCACATGACTTTCTCTACCCTATATCATTTATTAGTTGTTATACAAACTATTCTTACTAAAAATTATTTTCCTATCTACTACATTTTAATCCAAATAAACCTTTGCAGAAACAGCTACATTACACATTTCGTTATAGATACGAGAACAGCGATAGTCAAATGTTTAACAACTGGACGCTATATGCTGGCCTTAAAATTACATACTGTTTCCATGACATCACTGAAAATTGACAGAACTTGAAAAGACTGACCAAGTAATGAACAATTCAAAATAACGGATATTTCACAAATGGCTTATACCATAAAAAATGTTATTTAAATAAATTGGCTGTTTTAACAAGATCTGCAATTTTTATGTAGTATGCTTTTGTCTTATCACTTGACGTTTAGCAGTTATACAAGATTGTATAACATTTTTCCAAATGAAGAGGACTCCATAGGCTATTCCCAGAAAATTCAACATGTAAATTTTATTTGTCATGTAAATATCTTTAATATATGGTATTTTTATCGAAATCATTACAGCCATTTTTTAAGAAAATAAAAGATTTCAAAAAAGTTTTCCTTGTAAACGATGATTTGGGGTGGGGGAATTTTCTTGAAAATCTTTGTGTCGCATGGTACTGAACCTAAATACCAACTTTGGTGTTTATCTGACTTTTTGGTTTTGACTTATGCTGTTCACAGACACGCACACATGCACACATATACAGATTTTTTTTTCTAAAAATGCTTTCTTTGGATTCAGGGGGCAGAATTTAGTTCCGGTGAAATCTCGCCAAATTTTTGGGTGGAATGCAATACCTTCTCTACCTACTATGTACGTGGTGGAGAAAATAATAATAATATAGGACAATTAAAATAAAACTCACGTTAATCTGTGGCTGCATTACTATTGGGAGAGGTGTAATATCTGTGTGTCCATCATGCGATATCCTCTCTGTCAATAATTATAATCACTTTATTTCTCTTCACAAACCTAAATCCAATTTCCAGCAATAATTCACAATCAGTGGATCACTTAAAAGAAGGCTATATAGGATCACTGTAGACAGAATTTAACACATTGTCTAATGTTGGTGTTCATTATTAAAGAAAACTTGTGCACTTTGCAGAATAGAACTTTTGGTAAAATCATCTGCTTTTTCTAATTCATTTTTTTTCTTCTTCCTTGGTGTTTGCAAACTCCCATTTTCTTTGTTCTTTACATGTATATGCAATGCTCCACTTGGAAAAACTGGTATAATCTGCAGTTAGGACTGGTTCTACAATCTGCCGATAAAACTATTTACCAGATTTCTTGGTGATTAGCATTCTACAATCTCTGCATAGTACTGTCCGAAATATCTTTGCCGATATGTTTTCGGCTAGTTGGAGTAGACGATACATCCATTATCCCACAAATAATAAGTTTTCATTAAAGATTTGAAGCTTTCCCGGTATTGGTTATTGACGATAGTTTCTCAGGCTAGCAGCCAGGTCAGATATGGTAACTGCCCAAGCTTACGACGACTAACTCTGCCACCATCCTCAGGGGAACTAAAGCTAGACTACTGATGTCACTATATTTATACCTAACCAGCAACGGATACGATCCGCCTATGGCAGATCACAAAATCAAATTTGCCTCCACAAAAATGCTAGAAAAGTCCCTTAAGTGCTAGGACAGGTTGATTAGGGAAGCCCTCTACATTAAAGCTAATAAAAACAACTTTAACAAGGATAAAGACCTTCAAATCAGCAAACCATGGACACCAATCATTCAGCATGCCGCTGTACCACAGCACAAGGAAGCTACAGCAGTCATCTGATTGGCTGGAGCTAGACCAATAGGGAGAAAGTAGGCGCATTGTATCTGCCGCTGGTTAGGTATAAAGTATAATGCTCTGCGCACGATTTCTTACGTTTATTAATCACTCCCAAAAATATATGAGAGTTACCATTGAGCAACCCTGACCTTTTCAGGCATTCTCACGGATCTAAACAGTTGTGAAGGTTAATACTTTCACAATTGTAATAATTAATGTGAGAAGAATAAACTCCTATTTGGAGCCCCTCAGGCTACATCCTTAAGCTGCGGATAAACAGATTAATGTCTAACAGGACGTGAGAAAACCATAATCTGACCACGGATTATGTACTATAGGCGTTGTCTCGAAGGGGGATATATAAGGACTTACCTCGAGCAAGCAAGGCATCTTGTCTTTAGCCTGTGCTAGAGAACCTGTGATGGACATCGCAACAATCTTCCTTTGTTTGATATGTGAGTAAAGATGTGCAATTCTATCATCAGAGCTGCCTGACATTGTCAAAATTGCTTTCTTCTAATATTGTTATTATTGTATAGGGCATACAGAACACTTACTTATTTTAAGTGTAGGGATATTGATAGATAAAGAATAGGGAATAAGGGTTTATTTTTACTAGTTAATTAGATAGCTTAGGATGAATTAATACTCTTCATCATTTTAATTATTAATAAACATCAACTAAAGATATTTCAGTGCCTTTGTTTATGTTAGATTCCTTATCCTTGAATACCCCTGTGATGTAAAGGGAGAACTCTTCACTTATCCTTCTCCTCCCTTTATAAAATATTGCAACATCAGCAGTGAAGCTAGACTTCGCAGAGGCAACATCTCCACGCTTCGCCGAAATGGGGAAGAGAAGAAACCGTCGAGCTGCTGAAGGATCTACCGCTGAGCTCACCGCTCTACAGCCTACTCCGGCCGCAGACTCCGCCGGGAAGGCTGCTGCGCCTCCACCGCTGACTGGACCTAACTACACTTCGGCCGCTGCTTCGCCCTGTCACATCATTGCAACACCGGAACGCCGAGAGACCTTCCAGTGCATTTCGTGCTGGAAGCTGCAAGACACCACTGGCACTCTGCTATTCGGGCCTCCGGAATAACATCGAACAGAGGGCCAACGCCGCTGGTACGCCTCGGACGCTCTGGCGGCCTTGGGATCAAGCCTGCCTCTGCTTGGGCAGTGTTTGCGTGTCGAGGCCAGCAGGAGTCAATGTCCGGTCACACTGCGGGGGCATGCAACGCTGCACCTCGGTGCCATTACTGCGGGGTAGGATGTCTCACAGCAAACTGCACCGCCCACGACCTCCGCCGACGTCACCGATTCTGCGCCACCACCTCCGAACATACGCACTTCACAGGGCAGGCTCAATGCCCCCTGTACCCCCGGAGCAAAACACCAACTGGACTACATACGGTCACTCAGCTGCCTCCGCCGAAGTCGACACCGATGACCGACCGACGCGACTTGGAGCCCTTCAAGCTCAATTGACGGGGCTTCGAGATCTCCAAGCCGAATCAAACGGCTACAACCTCTTGTCCAAAGTACACCTACAGACTACTTTAAAGAATGGGGATTTCCTTACACATCTCGACAAACTCCGCGCCTCAATTCAAAGAATAGTCAAGGACGAACTCCACTTCGGCAGGAAGCTTCACCAACCAGTCACGGATTCACCGGACGCAGCAACCAGAGGCCGCAACAGACACCCTAGCAATTATTAAACAGCAGCGCACTTTATTTCGCGGCGGCAAACTGGCCCTCGCCCAGCTTGCCTCTCGCCACACTATCCCTCTCATAACTTTCCTTCACACTTCACTCCCGAACTCCCAAGGGCGCAAGTAGGGCCTCGGTCATGCTTGCGTTCTGGCACCTTACCTTCACCTGACTTAGGCCCTCGTGGCCGGCCAATATATCCTCACCACGACTGCGCTGGTGCAATAGCGGTACAGCCGCAATATCACATATGAATTCCTCTTTTTCCTTCTTCCATTTTTCCGTGCGGTGGAGGAGTTTTTAGTGGGTATGCCGACTATTGATGAGTCCCACACTCTCAGCCCCGACTCCCATCGGGGCTGGCTGGGGTTAGTGATTAAATCATTTTCTCCTCCACTCGAAAAAAAAAGTTTAGCTTCATTCCCCTGAGGATGGTGGCAGAGTTATTGCTGAAAGCTTGGGCAGTTACCCATATTTGACCTGGCTGCTAGCCCGAGAAGTTATCGTCAATAAGTTTTTATGTTGAGGACTGACACAGTTCTTACTACAAGCATTAGTAATTATGGCAGAATTGTATTTATCAGACGACGAAGAAATAATAACGTTTCTGCATAGCATAAGACAGCCTAAGAGACAAAAGTATTTCCAAACATTGAACAAAGAACAAAATTTATAAGCTTGCTTTTATAAAGGACTAGCTGGATTACCTAACATTTCACGGATAGGTTTTTAAACCTGATGTTTTAATTAATTTCATATAGCTCACGCTGTTCTTTATGAAATCATTTTACAATTGAGGCCTTTAGAATAGCAGAGGCGTATGTGCCAAAGTATGCTTTTTTTGTTTTTTCTTGCAACATATAGTATAAAGAGTACTCTTTCATGCCTGTTATTGTTAATGGTCGATACGCCTTGGAAATGAACGAACTCTCCATTTGAATAGAGCATGGTATTTGACCGTACCTGCTGCAGCCGAATCTCGACAATAGCAAAGGCGTATAAGCCAGCCTGCCAGCTGGGGCCGGCTGCTATGCTGCGACAGCAGCCCTTTAACAGAACGTAGTAATAAGTCAGTTAACAGAAGGTGCTGTTTATTTTCAGTCCTTTAACTCTCTTAAATTGTTATTCTTTAACCATTTTAAAGGATTTTGTGCTAAATAGCTTTTGTCTGAATGTATTCCTTCCTGTACGGGGTATCTGTTCAGTTTAGTCTGTTGTACTTAAAGAAAGTTGTAACATGCCTTCTGGTGGCTTGCAGCTCTCGGTTTAAGTTTTATTTACTACATTTAGAAATTAAATTGAGTGTTATTTATAGACGCCCTTTAACTGCTGTGGTCCTTAGCGTCCCATTCTATATTGGGCGTGAAAGATAGGAAATTTTGCTCAGAGGCCTCTATCAGGCTTGAGGTTCTTTTACGTGCCTTTTATCTACGACACGGGACCAACGGCTTTACTTCCCTTCCGAAGGAAGCCATGCTAAGGATTTTTACGCCTGAAAAAATCCACTGCACTCCACCGGGTTTGAGCGCGAGACCTTGGGAACTAGAGGCTAGCATGGTATTAGTACCTACATTTAGTGTTGTGTATTTAAAGACTGTTGTTTATTAATGACCATTGAACAAACCTTTAGAGCATTTAGCGTAATTTACTTTTAATAAGCACAATGAGTGATACAGACAGTGACTCTACTTCCTGTCATGTAAGTCGTCCTAGAAAACGCTGCATGCAGAAAAACCAATGGAAAATGAACGTGGCCAAGAAAAAGAGAAATACAGGTGAAGAATATGTAAGTTTGAAAACAAAAAATGTTGTAAAGGCCAAAGAAGTAGGGCATCTGAACACTTCTTTATATCTTTATCAATTATTCTAATATAAAGGTCTTTCACAAGTGTGTTCTATCTTTAACATGTGATAGCTGCCGTTGTTATTGGGTTACAGCAATCATCTTTTTCATGTGGTTACAGTTGTTATTGACAAATAGCCATGGAATGTTACAGCATTCAGCAACGCGTAGAAATTATGAAAGTTTATTATCAAAATGGATCATCTGTTCGCGAAACCTTCCGTGTATTGCGTGAAGTTTACGGTGTGCATAATCGTTCCTGCGAGAGAACGATTCGGCGTTTGATCGATAAATTTGAAAGAAGTGGTTCTGTCAGCGATTAAAGAACGCCTGTACGTAATCGACGTAAGCGCTCTAACGAAAACATAGGCGCCGTTTGTGAGAGTGTACGCGAGAACGGAAACAAATCAATTGCTCGTCGAGCGCAAGAATTGGGGCTTTTGCCGACCACAACTTGGCGAATTCTGCATCTGGACTTGAAGTTTCACGCTTATAAAATGGTGTTAACTCAAGAACTAAAGCCCAACAAGGTTGCGCCGTGTATTTGCTGACTGGGTTATGGAGCAATTGGAAGCTGACCCAGATTTTTATCGAAAAATCATCTTCAGCGAGGAAGCCCACTTTTGGATGGATGGTTGTGTTAACAAACAAAATTGCCGCTATTGGAGCAATCCAATGCAGATTCAAGAATGACCACTTCATCCCCAAAAGGTTACTGTGTTATGTGGATTTTGGTACGGTTGGAATCATTGGTCCATATTTTTTCCAAGATGAAGATGGAGAAGCTCTAACTGTCAATGGAGAAAGACACCGGGCTCTTATAAGGGACTATTTTTGGCCTCAATTGGGTGGTATGGATCTCAGAAACATCTGGTTCCAGCAAGATGGTGCCACATGTCATACTGCTCTCGAAACAATCAATCTTTTGAAGGAGAAATTCAGAGGTTTCATCATTTCCCGTGGTGGTGATGTTAATTGGCCCCCGAAGTCATGTGATTTAACGCCATTGGATTACTTCTTGTGGGGTTATGTTAAATCTCGAGTTTATGTCAACAAGCCAGAAACAGTAAATGATTTTATGAATAACATTACGCGTGTTATTCGTGAAGTTGGACCTAATTCACGTTCTTCTGTCATTGAAAATTGGGTCAACCGTATACGTGCAACCCAAAGAAGTCGCGGCGGTCACTTAACTGATGTTCTCTTCCACACGTAATGACATTAATTATGTTCCAAAATAAAAGAAGAAATAAACCTCTATCATTTATAGAACATGTTTTATTTAAGTTCAAAGAAAGACCCTATATAATGCTTAGTAAAACTTTAATCACATTTTTCTCAAAACTAGCTTTTGGCGCATATGCCTTTGCTATTCCAAGCACCTCAATTTTCTAGAGAATTTTATGGCTAATCCTCCCCATTACTCCTTATAATTGTAATTTTGTACAGCCCTAGCTATTCCTAATAACGAGTGCAAAATCCTGATATTCATGCAAGTGCAACATCTTTTTTCCCCCAACAGTCTTTGCAAGTATCTTCTTTTATAACTATGTGTTCGTATTTTAATACACAGGCTTTGCAAATTCTTATTAGTATTTTATTAATCTATGAATTGAATTTATAAGGTGCTTTATAGTCCAGTCTGTCATAAAGACTTAGACTTTTCAATGGTAAAAGCATTATCAAAATTGGTTGAGCGATCATTAAAGTATAAATTTCGGCTTAGCAGAAGGAGCATAAAGTAATGAGAAATACATCATCAAATAGTCACCAAAATACAGGTGAGATTGTGTGAACTCTGATGCAATTGTCTCTCAGCATTTTGTCCCCCTCCAGGTTACCACATCAGTGTTTTTATTCTCATGCAACCTTATATGTTTCTACAAAGTTTAACAGTCTTTTGCAGTTGCCGTGAGTGAACTTTTGAGCCCTTATTCACTTCATCACTTCCATTTTATTCCAAAACAATGGCAAAATATTCCATATGATAATCACTAACTTTCATTTTGTTAGTTATGATAGATAGATAACTTTATTTATAAATTTTTTATACACAATCCTTTTTTACAATATTCCACTTGTAAACTAACTTAACCTATGTACACATTTTCTTGCCAGCTATGTTCCACCTATACTGCTCATTTTGCCTGGCACCTTGGCCTTATAGCTCAGCTGAGCAGCCCTTGCTACCCTTAATCACCTATGATTCATCTTATCCCTCCTCCGTTTGCCCTTCTACCTTTCTTAGCTCTCTTACTTTTCTAATCCATTTCTCTTTTACTTTCTTTAAGAACTCCCCCATATTCTTATTTTTCTTTTCTTGTTAACATTTTAATTGGTACTATTTTTCCATCCATTTTTCCTCCCATACTTCTTGTCTCCATTCTGCTAATTCTTTGCATTCTGTCATATAATGCTCTGTGCTTTCACTACCTCTGTATAATTCACAAATTCCACTTTTTCAGCCTCTTAGCCCTCTCAGATACATTGATCCTGTTCTCATCTATGCAAACGCTTCTTTTTCCGCTCTATTACAATATGAGGCAGTACTTTAATGCCTAAATGATATTAATTGTATTTTTTATTAATTAAATTCAATAACAGCCCACCTAGAAAACAATATGTATATAATTATTATATAAATTGTATGTAAAGTCATTGTAAATACTTGTTTTTATTGTAAAAGTATTTATTAGTGATATGTAAATGTTTATATACTCTAATAGTGCAAAAACTGTGAGAATACTATGTTTTAGGATGTTAATAATGAGGCAATAATGTAATCTTGTGACAATAATGTGTTTGGAATTTTAAAAGTACTGGTTATGAAAAAGATCGGTAATAACGTAATTTCGCTTACAGTTTGGAATTACCCAATCAAAAGTAAAGAAAGATTTTTAGTTTGAATACTTAAATTCTATTGGACTAGAATTAGCCAATAAGAGAATGGCATTGCCGAAGCTAAAGGTTTTTACCGTTGAATCTAGTCAGTCGCGGGCAAGATGTAGTAAACAGCAGACGTAAGAGTCGCGGACATGAAGTTGTAGAGAGTAGACGTAAAAGTTGTGGGTAAAAATGTTGTAAAGTTTATAAAATGATAAAATTTGTGTTCTCCACCAAAAATGTATTAAGTGCTCACAGTTTTATTTTATAAAGTGTTGTGTTTATAAAAATGTGCAAATATAAAGTGAAATAAAAAGAACTAAAAAATTAAAAAGTAAATTGTGTGGCGTCTTATCACAACCCTACAAGAACTCGTGTTTCTATAGTGCGACTGAAAGCAGCCGAGGCAAATAACTTTAATAATATTACGTAAAAACAAGCATCATCTTCACTATAAAGTTTGGCATCCTAAAAATCAAACAACATCAAAGTGTATCTTCATTAAGTAACCTAAATAACTTCTTCGTAAGTGACGCACATACACGGGGATTCTCAGATCTCATATCCAGCATCCAGCTAAATAACTTCTTCAAATTGGCGCAAAACGTGGGGCTTACAAGAAACATCTCACATCAAAAACATCGCTAAATTGCTTTCTTCAAATTGGCGTACAACTGTGGGGCAAACTCCTCCAAATAATTACGCAACCTACTATCTGCAAGTTGAAGAAACATACTTCTTCAAATAATCCACATACCCTTCTCTTCTCTGTTTCCTTTTTAGTAATCTATAAAACCCTAGTGATTTTTATTCTCTAAGCTTCCCCAAATCTCTTGTCTTTCTATGTCCTCCACTCTGTTTCTTACTATCCAGAAGCCGTTGCTATTTCTTTCTCGTGTTCTCCAAATATCTCCCATTCCTATCTTCTCCATAATTTTTTCTTACCCTGTTCTCCAGCTATTTTCATTTTTTGTACTCTTTTTGTTGTTCTATACATATCTTTAAAATTTCCCATTCATCTTTTCTCAGGCATCTAAACTAAAATTTCAATATCCTTTCCAGTAATTTAGCAATTCTCGTTTGTTTTCTAGTTTATAAATTCCCCAATGGTGACATTTCTGTGGAATTCAGAATGGCAAACTTAACACATCACAGGTTATACTATAGGACTGCTATCCAGAGGAAGCCATGTGATTGTAGAATGAGAGCATTGCTTATCGGCCAGAAAAGTTTATTTGGAGAGTAAGTATAGGCAAGCTTATCGGGACATTGTAGCACCAGCCCTTAGTTTACTGCATTAGTTTGTTAAAAACATTACACATTTAGAATGCTTCAGTATTTCACCTTTATTGCCACTCACCAAGCTAACAGCACAGCCATATTTATCATCTTACTGACTGTTCAACATGAAGAGAAATTAAATTCAGTTTTATTTATAGACACTCAACTACTATGGTCCTTAGCGTCCCATTCTATATTGGGTGTGAAATACCAGAAATTTTGCTCAGAGACCTCTTTATCAGGCTTGAGGTTCTTTTACATGCCATAAATCTACATCACCCTTTGCAAGGTATGAACCTGCGACCTCAAGAAGTAGAGGCTAGCATGGTACCCCTAGACCATGAAGAGGGTGAATGACATCACACAGATTTAAATGAAAACTACAACCTTCTTCAGTTTTTCTGTTCATAATTTACTATTTCATATTAATCAAAAGTTTCAAACTATGTTCTCCTAAGAGAAAAGCAATTTTAGATATTTGCAGAAGAAATGGAAATGGTGATTTTGTAAAGAGGTTATCTCCAATTTTTACTTTCTCTACTAGGTATAGTAAGTAGGGGAAGTATTGTATTCCACCCAAAAATTCAGAAACGAACAGTCGGATAAACACCAAACTTGGTATTTAGGTTCAGTATCTTCCAGAGATGCGACACGAAGGTTTTCAAGAAAATCCCCCCAACCCCGATTACCCTTTACATGGAACATTTTTCGAAAATTTTAATTTTCTCAAAAACAGCTCTAACGATTTTGATTAAAATATCATATGTTTAAGATATTGTCATGAGAAATGAAATGTATATCTCGAATTTTCTGGGAATGTCTCCAAAAGTGTTCTTCATTGTGAACGACTTTTGCATAACCGGTAAACCATAAGAGATAGACAAAATTTTACTACACAAAAAATGTAGATCGCGTTAAAATACACAATTTATGTCATACACATTTCTTTTCTTGAGTGAACCGTTTTCGAGATATTGCTTGTTATTCCCTTAAATTTTCCAATACTTATACTTTTTCTCAAATTCGTTATTCGTTTTTTTATGTCCTGGACATGTAAAGAGAATGGAATGCGCCACATAGCAACCAGCATTAAAATATTTGACTATCACTTTAAACCTAGCATATTCCCCTTGCATCTACATGAAAATTACCAATAAGATTGACATCTCGATATCTCGATTAACATGAAGCATATGGAGAATAAGCGTTTGTAAAAATAGTTTGTACAAGAGTAGAGAAAGTCATGTGAGTGTAACACATCAGATTTTTTTTTTTGTCCTGGTAATACAAAGAGAATGGAATATTCCACATAGCAACCAGCTCTTAAACGCTTAAACCTAGCAATTCCCCTTGCATCTACAAGAAAATTAGCAATAAGATTAACATCTCGATATCTCGATTAACATGAAGCATATGAAGAATAAGCGTTTGTAAAAATACGTTGTACAAGAGTAGAGAAAGTCATGTGAGTGTAACACATCAGAAATTTTTTGATAAATTTAGCTGTTTATCGTTTTGCAATCCTAGTGTTAACCTGCAGAATCCATACAAAAACAGGGTGTGTTTCTTCCAATAAAGCATTTCTCGACAGATCAGATTTGTGTGTTAATTGGAAAACGCATGATCTCTAACACACACCAGTTTCTGAGCAGTGTGCATCCAAGTGCCTGTCTATTGTACAGCTCATTCTCTGCCACACTCCTGTTTGGTTTATGTGGCGATTTTGTTAGATACAAAAGTCAATCCTGCTTACAAAGTAAACATTCATATAAATGCCATGAAGATAAAGGACATCAGAAGATCCCCCCAGTGCATCATAAGAGAGGTACTTCTGTAACATAGGCGCCAACTTGTTATATATTTTAGGGGAGGCAGGTTTGTTCAATAAAGTCGGGTGGTAATAAAATATTTAGTGCAATTATTAGAGTAAAAGCTGTTTTAATCATAATATAGTATAGATGATTTCAACTGCCTGAAAATTAAATAAATGGTTCATTAATTTAAAATTTAAAGAAAAATAATAGTAGGTCTGTTGAGTCTTATTTACTGTTTTCCAATAAGAGTGTTGCGTCTCAGTTCATTCCTACCAACATGGGTTGCCGAGGTCGTTAAGACATGGACTCATGAATGGGAAGTCTGTGGTTCAAATCCTGCCTGATTGAAATTTCTTCTAGGTTTTCCTAGTCCTCATAAATGCTGGGGAGGCACCCTAAACTTAACCCTGGAAACGTTTCTTTCCCAATTATATCACATGCATCATCAGTTCTCACCACCTATGGTGCTCTATGTAGAACAGGCGTCATTAAGGCAAATATAAGGAATTTCAATCCATGGCCACAAAATGATACAAGCTTGCTACTACTTGGGAGTGAGAATAGTCGCAACCTTGAAAAATGAATGCAAAACGATTCGTATATGTGGATTTCACATGACACACAGAACGAACTGCATCACACCTTACTTTGAAAACTGATTGCAGATATTAAAACTGGAAAATGTGTTTCTATAATAGGTAGGGATGAAACTACAGGTGTGTCAACACAAGAACAATTCAGTGTTTGTGTGCTGCAATTCTGAAACCTAGGTTGTGTCATCATTGCTTTTGTTTAACAGTTGAACTCTGTATTTGAAATAAAGGTATCCTTTGCAGCTCTTTGGTGTATTTTTAGCTTTTTTATTTGTTTATTTGATGAGAGATCTATGTTGGAATCTTTTATGGGGGGAATGGGGCACGCTCTTTCAGTAAAATAATTAAGAGGGCCAATGTCCCTGGCTTTGTAAGTCAACACCTATGTTCTGTAACAGAGACCCTTGAATGACACCCTCTGCCAATGTTGTGAGAGACAGAACAAAACACTTGCTGATGTTCTGGGTGTTGCTCATACAGAGAAGTGTGACACAACAACAGACACTATAAAATCCCAAGTTTGAATGAACCTGATATTGTTACCTTCACACAACTTTCACCACCAACTATCGTTTAATGCTTCCTCTAGTGCGTACCTAATAGGTAAAGAAGCTTTGCATTCTACAAAAAAATCTGTTATCAAAATTTCACCAGAGGCCTCCTGAATCAAAAAGCAGCAATTTTAGAGAAAGGTCAGTGCATGCATACGTCAGCATAACTCAAAAACAATCAGTTGGGTTAAATACCAAATTTGGCATTTAAGTTTAATATCCTCCAAGGATGTGGCACAAAGATTTTCCAGAAAATCCCCCACCCCAAACTACCCTTTACAGCAAAAAAGTTTTGAAATTTCTGATTTTCTTAAAAATGCCTCCAATATTTTGATTAAAATTCCACATGTTAAGATATTTACATGACGAATAAAACATATATCTATCATTTTCTGGAAGCAGGCTTATGAAGTCCTCTTCATTCTAAATATTGCTCCAGAGGTCCACGTGTCATGGCGGACGATGTAAATGCGCAATGTCAGGTACCAACTGCTGTCATGTTAGTAAAACCGGAAATAGTTTGGTATTGTTGTGAACTGTTATACGCTGTCATAATAGAAAAACGCGAAATAGTGAATAAATGCAATAAAACTGAATATTAACCATTAAACAGTAAATAGATACAATAAAATTTAAGGCTGGTTCACAACAGCCCGGTAACGAGAACAGGAATGCATATTGATCACAAAGTGAAAGTCGATTTTGTGCATTAGGATTTCATTTGTTTTTAACTGACCAATGATATTTTTTCATCTACTTCCGATTTAGCCAAGCCAACATCAAAATTCGATAGAGTAAACATTATCTAAATGCATATCCATTACATTTCTGATCCCTCCACTTATGCCAAGCTTTCATTGCTTTATTTAATGGCATACATTAAAATTGTTTATTGTTCTTTTATCATTTCCACCGGTTTTAGCTGTTCTTTGTAGCTTTTGCCATTGTTTTTAGGTAATAGCCAGTTTTGAGTTGCATATAAACAAACTACAAATGATCCCTTCACCAGAGGAACCAACGTTGATTAGATTTGCGGATGTCGGGATGAGGTTAGGAAGCACATTTACTACTAATTCCTTCCAGTTTCATGTTTCCAGCTTGCGACTATAGAGAGCACTAGCAGCTGTTTCATGTCACCGCTGCCTAGAATAACCTCTAGATGCACAATATGGATCTAATATGCCGTGCCCAGGAATGAGAACAAGAAACTTAAAAGTTGGGCAACTCTTCTTTCCCGTTCCCAGGGCCCGGGAAGGCTTCCCGTCAATTGTGAACTCTCCCATTTGAATACATGTATTTTAACTTTCTCATTCTGGTTACCATTCTCATTGGTTGTGAACCAGCCTTTAATAATAACCGTGAAGCAATAAAAAATATGATTGTTATTGTCTAATTCGTGGCGTTTAGTAATGAGCATTGGTGCTCGTGCACTACTAAATGTAAAGAACCTCAAGCCTGATAAAGAGGCCTCTGAGCAAAATTACCAGTCTTTCACGCCCAATATAGAATGGGACGCTAAGCACCACAGCAGTTAAAGAGCGTCCATAAATAAAATTCAATTTAAAGTTTCAACTGAATAATTACCATGCAACAGTAAGCAAATGTAATATAACTAATTACTGTGTAGCAGTAAACAAATGTAACAGAAGTAAATAATTACCATGATGCAGTAAACGAATGTAATAGAACTAAATATTTATGGCGTAGCAGTAAACAAATGTAACAACTAAATAATTACCACGACACAGTAAATAAATGTAATAGAACTAAATAATTATGGTGTAGCAGTAAACAAATGTAACAGAACTTAAATAACTACCACGACGCAATAGACAAATGTAATACAATTAAATAATAATGAATGCTACTATAGTTATGTCCAAGGACATATCTGCTCTTTCACGATGCAATTGTTAGCCTTAATAAACGCTGTTTTGCATCGATGCATATAAGACAATGAAGAAATATAAAATTTTGGAAGAAAAGAAAGATGAAAAGGAAGTTCTGAGGGAGAATATGAACCAAAAGAGAGCTGCGAAGATGTTATGTTATAGGATAATTCTCGGAGAGTGTCACAAGAAAATTCTGAAACACTCTCCGATTGGGACAGCTGTTCATGTACATGAACTCGTGCAAGTATGAGTTGAAGAGCTCATGAGAAGTGCCGAACTGCCTCCTAAGCTTGCTAGCTCTTCTGCAAGTTGTTCTATGTCCCAATTTTCCATTAGTACAGCATCATTATTTAAGATCTCATTCTCCGCAATGATGCATAAGTTGTCCATGTTGAGAACATCATGCCAGAATACATAACTAATTCAATAAATCGCAACAGAATACATAACCAGAAGTGCTTAAACAACTTTGGGGCATTTAAAAAGGCAAATGCCACACATTCGCAGAATATTAGCGATGTTTTTCTCTACAGGGTAGCCTGCCTGATGTTGCGTGGCACCCACCATGACACGTCGACCTCTGGAGCAACATTACCAAAATTTGTTAACTTTAAACCAAGATAGGGATAAACTTACTATACAAAAATGCACACTCGGTCAATTTAAAACTGACTGACGTCTAAGAGACAGAGCTCAAATTGGTTATTTCCACGAGTGCTCGGCACAGCCAGGCTTTGTTCACAACACTGTGTATATTCTTGTAGTAGTTATAATGGGGAACACAACTATAATCACAAAAGTCTTCCAAGAAAGTAATTCATATACGAGATTTCAAATACACTAATGTTTTAACACTGAATATTTGTAACCAAACCACACTTTATTGATTTATGATTCTCAAGTGGAGTATGGCTAAAGCTTGTTACAGTGGCACGCTTACTCAGTAGTAGAGTGTTAGCTTTTGGTTTAGATGCTTGAAAAAAGATGAAGGAGAAATTTTAAGGATATGTATGGAACAACAAAAGAGTACAAAAAATAAAAATCGCTGGTGAACACGGATAGAAAAAATTATGGAGAAGATAGAAATGGGAGATATTTGGAGAGCAGGAGAAAGAAATAGCAACGGCTTCTGGATAACAGTAAGAAATAGAGTGGAGGACATAGAAAGACAAGAGATCTGGGGAAGCTTAAAGAATAAAAAATCACTAGAGTTCTATAGGTTAGTAAAAAGAAAATAGGGAAGAGAAGAGTACATGGATTGTTGTAATAGAGCGGAAAAAAATGCGTTTGCATGGATGAGAACAGGATCAATGTACCTGAAAGGGCTAAGAGGCAGAAAAAGCGGAATTTGTAAACTATGTGAAGGAGTGAAAGCAGAGAGCATTATATGACAGAATGCAAAGAATTAGTGGAATGGAGACAAAAAGTATGGGAGGAAAAATGGGAAAAAATAGATGGAAAAATAGTAGCAATTAAAATGTTAACAAAAAAAGGAGAAAGGAAAAATAAGAATACGGGGGAGTTTTTAAAGAAAGTAAAGGAGAAACGGATTAGAAAAGTAAGAGAGATAAGAAAGGTAGAAGGGCAAACGGAGGAGGCAAAAGATGGTTCATAGGTGATTAAAGGTAGCAAGGACTACTCAGGTGAGCCATAAGGCCAGGGTGCCAGGCAAAATGAGCAGTATAGGTAGAACATAGTTGGCAAGAAATTATGTACATAGGTTAAGTTAGTTTACAAGTGGAATATTCTAAATAAGGATTGTGTATAAAAGATGTACAAATAAAGTCTATTCACTCATTCATACTTTTCTCGCCCATTTTTCTCTTACTTTCTGTAAAAACTCACCTATACTTTTAATTTTCCTTTATTTTTTTCTCATTAACATTTTTATAGCTACAAATTTCCCCTGTATTTTTTCTTATTTTTCCTCCCAAACCTTTATTCTCCATAACGCTAACTCTTTACATCCCGTCATATAATGTGTTATGCTTTCTTTTTCACCGCACATTTCACATATTCCTTTATCTCTGCCTCTTAGGAATATTGTTCCTCTTCTCATTCAAACTAACCCTTCTTTTTTAGAGGTTAAGTAGCTTAATCACTGCAACACGCCAAGCACGGTGAGGAGGTATCCAAATCTGTGGCTTGTACAGGGAGAGTCAAAAAACTACGAACCAGCTACGCGGTGTTTTCCCTGTCCACATCCTCGGTGCTCGTTACCATCTGCTGCTATCATAGAAAGGCGTGGATGAAACCATACAACATTTTTAAAACTACTTTTAAAGACTTTATTTACCAACTTTATGAAAGGAGATGCTGAAACTGACCACCGTCGTTGTCCATACATTTTTGGCACCTCTTTAGGAAACTATCCATCACTTGCCTTGAAAAACGGCAAATCACGCTCCCTGTCTGTTAATTCTCTAAAAACAGGGGGCAAAATGGTATTCATGTATGCACGGGCTTCAACTATTGACTTGAAAAAAAATTGGCCTTTTTTTTAACAAAACTCTGCAACAGCTTATATGGCCAATATTTCGATGAGAACAATTGAAAATGCATTTGAGGACAAAATTATTAGTAGAGATTTGTGGCCCCCTAAACCCTGCAATTTCTATCTCTAGGGTAACTTAAAACAAAGTGTACAAGACAAAGACAAAGACCCTGGAAGAATTAAAACAAAATATCCACCAGGAAATTGCCAGCATTTCTCAGCATGAACTACGGCAAGTGATGGATAGTTTCCTAAAGAGGTGCCAAAAATGTATGGACAACGACGGTGGCCAGTTTCAGCATCTCCTTTCATAAAGTTGGTAAGTAAAGTCTTTAAAAATACTTTTAAAAATGTTGTATGGTTTCATCCGCGCCTTTCTATGACAGCAGCAGACAGCAACGAGTGCCAAGGATGCGGACAGGAAAAACACTGCGCAGCCGGTGTATTATAGAGTTAGCCAAAGCAACGTACAGAAGTCGACAGTTATGGATGCTTGCTCACTGGAAGGGAGTTTGACCAAGTGTACATTTCATAAAATCACACACTTTTTACATGAAATAAAAACTTTGTGACATAACCATTTCCGAGATTTTTGTAATTATTGGTTTGAGTTATCAAATACTTTGGCCATTCAAAGAGAATGGAATTTCAATAGGCCTACTGTATTACCTTATTCCACTTGTACCTATAAGGAAATAGAGTCTAACCCGCCTGAACAGTCACTTTATTTTTCCTTTGGAATGGATTAATTTGCCCATAAAGCCTGTGTTAATATTTGCTCCCTTTAACGGCCAGTAGCCACACAAATTTCACAAAATTACCTAAATTATACAGCCGGCCGGTCACAGTAATGTATTTTGGGAGATACTTTCGAACATATAACACGAGAGACGCAAGAAATTTTCTAAGTCCAAAGGTTCTCCAATGCACATGCGCAAGCAGACTGAAACGACCAATGACTATTAATTTGATTGCTTCTCGCATAGCAGCCAACATGTGCTTCATTTGTAACAACCGTAGCCAACCTCTGAAAAAATTCCCATACATGTGCACAACAATCCGGAAGCTATTGAAAAGTCCTGACCACGCTTTCTCTCAGGTTTTATTCACGGTCATGTAGTGAAGTAGAATGTACTGTTGTGTGAGAAGCAAGGTTTGTGTGTTCTTGGAGATATTCTTGCAAATAACAAAACTTTTAGAAATGGCTCATCCAATTGATAAGACGGATCTGTCGGTTTACCTCAGTAATACAGAGAACACCTAGATGCTCACATGTCAGTATTTGTGGCTCCTCACACCAAGAACCATTCAACAGACCCTTTCCAGGAACTAACGGTAGACATTAGGCAGGTCTAATCTATGGTGTAGTAATTAGGTTTAGTTAAAGTTTAGGCTAGGCATGGTTAAATTAACATGTTACTGTTTAGTGTGTGCAGCTAGTCAGCATAATTTAGGAACAATGTGTATAATTATATACTTAGTGTAATTTAGTGACAAAAAAAGTGTTGGCTGCATTACTTTGGGATGCAAGATGGAGGATTTGGCTGCCCTGCATTCTTTTATATGGCTACATGCACATTAAGTAAATAAATAAACAATTATAAGGCTTAAATTATGTTAATAAAATGTTTTCCATCAAGAAATCCTCCAAATAAATAATTCTAAATACATATTACACCAAAGAATGTGAAGATGTACTTCGAAAAAATATACCACAAACGTTGGACGTAGAAAAAATCTTGCATCACATGTTGTAAAGTTGACCCATTCACCCCTGAGACCGTCACACAGTAGGCCTGTCAGGCAGCATGAAATGATTTACTATTACAGATTCTGCAAACATGCCAGGAGGTGTGGGGACACATTAGGTTGTCTTTTGCTATGGCATCAAACAACAAACATGCCAACACTCAAGTTTTTGTGTATTGCTACCATGTATACTGTAAATCTTCTTGACAGATTGAGTTCACTTGTATTCAGCCAGTTAATGTGTTAAACATAAGTTTACTTTCTCTACTACGTATAGTAAGTAGGGGAAGTATTGTATCCCACCCAAAACTTCCATACCGAGATTTCACCGGAAATACATGTTTTGAGATCCCCTGAATCCAAAAAAAGCATTTTTGGAAACATGTCCGTGTGTCTGTCTGTGAACAGCATAACTCAGAAACGAACAGTCGGATAAACACCAAACTTGGTATTTAGGTTCAGTATCTTCCAGAGATGCGACACAAAGGTTTTCAAGAAAATCCCCCCACCCCAGATTACCCTTTACATGGAAGATTTTTCGAAAAGTTTAATTTTCTCAAAAATGGCTCTAACGATTTTGATTAAAATATCATAGGTTTAAGATATTTTCATGACAAATAAAATGTATAACTTGAATTTTCTGGGAATGTCTCCAAAAGTATTCTTCATTGTGAACAACTTTTGCATAACTGGTAAACCATAAGAGATAGACAAAATTTTACTACGCAAAAAATGTAGATCGCCTTAAAATACACAATTTATGTCATATACATTTTTGTTGTTGAGTGAACCGTTTTCGAGACATTGCATGTTATTCCCTTAAATTTTTCAATACTTATTTTCTCAAATGGGAATTCGTTATTCATTTTTTTGTCTTGGATATGCAAAGAGTATTAATCTGTGGCAAAGGGAATAGTGCTGCACCTAGCAACCAGCTATTAAGAGATATATATGTGCTTAAAGGCTACTGTTTTTCTATATTGCCCTTACATCTACAAGAAAATTAGCAATAAGATAGAGTCTGCAAATGTTTATCTCGATTAACATGAAGTAGATGGAGAATAAGCGTTTGTAAAAATAGTTTGTACAAGAGTAGAGAAAGTCATGTGGGTGTAACACATCAGATTTTTTCTATTCTGTATATTGGGTATGGCACTGCCAGAGTTAGGAAGGGTAGGCAGAAAAGGTATAATACTGGAGACAATTTTCAAATATTGGTATGGATGTTTAAATCTAGATGACAGTAATATAATAAAAAATCTGATGTGTTACACTCACATGACTTTCTCTACTCTTGTACAACCTATTTTTACAAATGCTTATTCTCCATATGCTTCATGTTAATCGAGATGTTAATCTTATTGCTAATTTTCTTGTACATACAAGGGGAATTGGTAGGTTTTAAGTGATAGTCAAATGTTTTAAGAGCCGGTTGCTATGTGGAGTATTCCATTCTCTTTGCATTACCAGGACAAAAAAAATGAATAACGAATTCCCATTTGAGAAAAAGTTTAAGTATCGGAAAATTTAAGGGAATAACAAGCAATCTCGAAAATGGTTCCTCAACAAAAAATGTATATGACATAAATTGTGTATTTTAACGCAATCTACATTCTTTGTGTAGTAAAATTTTGTCTATCTCTTATGGTTTACCAGTCATGCAAAAGTCGTTCACAATGAAGAATACTTTTGGAGACATTCCCAGGAAATTCAAGATATACATTTCATTTGTCATCAAAATATCTTAAACATATGATATTTTAATCAAAATCGTTAGAGCCATTTTTGAGAAAATTAAAATTTTCGAAAAATGTTCCATGTAAAGGGTAATCTGGGGTGGAGGGATTTTCTTGAAAACCTTTGTGTCGCATCTCTGGAAGATACTGAACCTAAATACCAGGTTTGGTGTTTATCCGACTGTTCGTTTCTGAGTTATGCTGTTCACAGACACACACACACGAACATGTTTCCAAAAATACTTTTTTTGGATTCAGGAGACCTCAAAACATGTATTTCTGGTGAAACCTCGGTATCAAATTTTTGAGTGGAATGTAATACTTTCCCTACTTACTATACGTAGTACAGAAAGCAAAATGCATTCAGATCCAAAAAAATGTTTTAGGAAGAGAAAGTTGGTTTGGGGAGAGGAGAAATGAGTTACAAGAAATCGGCATGAGGAATATTTGGCTACTAGATAAAAACAATAACAGTGGATTTTGGAAAGAAGTGAGAATGAGGGTGGAAAACATAGAGAAAAAGAGATATGGGCTAGTTTTGAGGTTAAAAGTTTGTTGAATTTGTATAAATCAACTAAAAGAAACTGGGGAAGGGAGAAGTATGTAACACATGCAATCAATTTGAAAGTCTCACTTGGATGCACACAGAAGTAATATTTCTAAAAAGGATAGGAAATAATTGCTCGGGGAGATGTATTGTGTGTGACGAATTGGCTAGTACTTTCCATTGGCTACTAGAGTGTGAAAAAGTTAAAAGATGTGAAGATGATATTTGGAATAAAAATGGGATAAGTTGAACAAAGAAGTAATAACAATCAAAATGTTGGCAAGCCAAAAGCAGAAACAATTAAAATGGTGAAGACATTTTTAGGAAATGTAAGAGGCAGGTGGACAAGGATCCTAAGAAAGGAGCAACACAATGGGTTCAGCCTGGAAAGCGAAGGGATGCTGCAGTAGCTTTATCTCATACATACAACCTAGGGTTAAAGTATGGGAGAACTAGTTTATAGACGCACTAGATTTTTAAAAGTTTTTAGCTGTAAGATCCATTTGTAATGTTGGCAATGAAGCCATTCACTCTGTAGCACTCCAGTATTCTGATGATAGGTTTGTGTGTTTGGTCAGTGGAGTTGGTGGTTCCTCTCCATATCTTCAAGTTCACAGAAAGGGCATATACGAGAGTCAGCTGATAAGTCCCGGACCTCACACAGAGATGGCGCCACTAGGCCAGTTAGACTGTAGCATCATATAGTTTTACTCTAGACTAGCTTGTATCCATAGTTACAGGTCAATAGCTTGTTTAGATTTTGAATGACAGCATTTTATACAAAACAACTTTAGAGTTTTCACAAAAATGGAGGATTTGGAGAAACAAGCGGTGATTAAATACTTCCATTTGAAAGGCTTAACGCCTAAAGAAATCAAGGAGGAAAGGACAGTACATTAAAAGATTCTGCCCCTTCATATTCAATGATTAAAAGGTGGGTTGCAGAGTTTAAAATGGGACGTACGAGCACTAGTGATGAGCCTCGCTCTGGATGCCCTGTGGAGGTCACAACTCCAGAGATGATTGAAAAAATTCATCGTTTAGTACTGGAAGACCGCAGATTAAAGTTGCTTGAGATAGCAGAGGCTGTAAACGTATCAAAAGAACGTGCAGGTAATATTTTGGACTTTCACAAGGTCTGTGCGAGGTGGATGCCGCATTTGTTGACACATGATCAAAATTTGCATAGAAAAACTGCTTCTGTTAAGAATGTGGAGCGCTACCGTAAAAATCCCAATGAATTTTTGAGACGGCTTATTACCATGGATGAATCACTACACTCCAGAAAGTAAATCACAGTCAAAACAGTGGATTGTGCCAGGTGAACCAACTCCAAAGAAGGCAAAGTCAATTTTGTCAGTAACAAGGTTATGACGAGTGTTTTCTGGGATGCACAGAGAATTATTTTTATTGATTACTTGGAAAAGGGTAAAAGTATCACTGGTGACTACTACGCAAGCTTACTGCAACATTTGAGTGATGAGGTGAAAAGACAAAGACCTCAAAAAAAAAACAAAAAAAAAAATCTTGTTTCATCATGACAATGCTCCGGCCCAACGTTCAATCATTGCCATGGGGAAAATTTGCGAATTAAAGTTCGAATTGCTTGAACATCCACCCTATGACTACCCAGTGGCTACCACCTGTTCCCTAATCTCAAAAAATTTCTTGGAGGGCGAAGATTACACAGCAACGAGGAGGCCATTAATGTGGTAAACAGCTATTTTGAGGACCTTGATAAATCACACTACAGAGATGGTTTAATTAAATTATAACATTGGTGTGACAAATGTATTAACCTTTCTGGAGATTATGTTGAGAAATTAAAAAAGAAAAAAACTTTCTTTTTTTAAATGTTTTCATTGAGAGGCCCGGGACTTATAAGCTGACCCTCGTAGAAGACTCTGTTATGCCAATCCTGTGTAGATGTTTGTTAAGGCAGTCATTTGTAATACTGTATCAAAGAAAAAAGAAAATAAATATTTATTCATTCATTCATATTCTGTATTTGTTCCGTTATTCTTTGCCGCAAGGCAACTTCTAATATCAGAAGAAAATAAATAAAGAATGGTCTATTGCTTATGGTTATTTCTTATACATTACTACATAAAGGATTTATGATAATTTATTCTATCGGATATAGTTAAATAAGGAATAATTACTTCGCGCGCACGCACGCACACACACACACATTTTTCTCAAATGCTTTTGTTTTAATCAAGGGTCCTCAAACATGCATTTCCAGTGAAACCTCAACATCAAATTTTTGGCTTCTTACTTAACATAGGCAGGTGACAGGACAAGTACAAATCTTAAAAAAGTCTGATGTGATACACTCACTCACATGGCTACCCTCTATCATTTATTACTGGATATACAAACTATTTTTACTAAACCTTACTTTTCTATCTACTACATTTTAGCCTAAATAAACCTTT
This sequence comes from Deroplatys truncata, assembly GCA_030765065.1. Lineage (NCBI taxonomy): Eukaryota > Metazoa > Arthropoda > Insecta > Mantodea > Mantidae > Deroplatys > Deroplatys truncata. Next base: position 172,725,363 of record CM060985.1, read on the forward strand.
ACAGAAACAGCTACATTACACATTTCGTTATAGATACAAAGAGAACAGCGATAGTCAAATGTTTAACAACTGGACACTATATGCTGGCCTTAAAATTCCATACTGTTTCCATGACATCGCATGAAACAACTGAAAATTGAAAGGACTATAAAGAATGACCAAGTAATGTACAACTTGAACGGATATCTCAGAAATGGCTTATGCCATAAAAAAACTTATTTGGAATAAATTGTGTGTTTTAAAGAGATCTGCATTTTTTGTGTAGTACGTTTTCATCTATCGCCTAATGTTTAGCAGTTGTACAAGATTATACAAAATTTCTTCCAACTGAAGCAGACTTCACAGGCTATTCCCAGAAAATTCAAGATACAAATTTTATTTTTCATGTAAATATCTTTATAACATATGGTATTTTAATCAAAATCACTAGAGCCATGTTGTAGGGAATAAAACATTTTGAAGAATGTTCCATGTAAAGTGTAGTTTGGAGTGGAGGGGGATTTTGTTGAAAATCTTCATCTTGCATCCTTGATGGATACTGAACTTAAACACCAAGTTTGGTATTTGTCCGACTTTTCATTTATGAGTTACGCTGTTCTCTCTCTCTCTTCTCTTCCTTCTCTCTTCTCTCTCTCCCTCTCTCTCCCTCTCTCTTCTCTCTCTCCCTCTCTCTCTCGCACACACAGACCTTTTTTAAAATTGCTTTTTTTGGATTCAGTTGACTTCAAAACATGTATTTCTGGTAAAATCCCTGTATCAAATTTTTTGGTGGAATACAATACTTCCCCTACTTACTATACATAGTCTTGTTCAAATTTGATTCACTCTCGTGTATTTTAGCCCTCAACTGAGGAAAGCAGTTAAAATAACACAGTGACTTACTGATTTTGAATGCTCTAACCATCCACTGCGCTTTACTAAACGTCTTAACCAACTTTCTTTAGGCTGCCTCTGGTCCATCCTAAGAGGCTTCAGCAATGGTGTTCGCATGTGTAAATGGCAACATGGTATACATAAGCTTGCTGCTAGAACTTGGTTCCGAATTAAACCCAATGTCAAATTGTGCCACATTAATCTCTGAACCTGAAACACACAAACATTACTAGTGAATACATGGAAAGCAGTGAGGTTCACTTCAAAGTTGCTTTACACAATTATTCTGTTACATAAATCTGATTGAATAGTACACAGTCCAGTCATAAGTTCTATCCTATAATTAAGAAGCGATATGTCTTAAAATAAAACACACAAAAAGATATATACATTTTAATTCTTACACTATAAGGGCCGGTTTCACCAAACGCGAGTAATGTTTACTCTCGAGTAAAACGTGGTTTACTCACGAGTAAGCGTTTCACCAACAACTTACTCTGGAATAAATTGCGTATGCGAGAGTAAATCACAGAGTGATGTTACTCGGCGAAATATTGTGGAATAAAGTACAGAGTAACTGCTAGTTAGCACTTTGCAATGGCTGCAGGATTGATGAGAATGGTTTTTGAGGACAGTTCCAGCGGTGAAGATGAGGATTTTTACCCTCCAGAACGACGACCAAGATGGATTCGTGACAGAACTGAGTGGTTTGTAAATTATGATGATAGGGATTTTGTTACGAGGTTCCGGTTGACAAAAACCTCGGCACTTCACTTGCTTCAAAGAATTGAAGCTAATTTGGAGTACACATCTGATCGGTAAGTAACAGAAATAGATTAACATCTTTCCTATAATTATAAGGAGCATCTAGAAACAGCTTATAAAACTTCACGTGCATGGTAGACATTAGTGAGGTTACGTTCGCGGTTCAGTATGCTTCCGTGCTTCATTTCTTAAATAATACGACTTTATTATACCATATTATAATCTTAACTTTACAATTTTCTAAAATTTAGAACAATTGTTACTAAGAATAGTTTTAATGCACATTATTTATAATGTAAATGATTGCTTAATAGGTTATGTTAACTATTTATAAATGGCTGCTCAAAAAAGTATTCGTCTGCATTTTAAAAGTTGTAGCAGCCAAATTAATGGAGGTAAGACTGGTTTCTTTGGACATGAAGTTCAAACGGTAATACAGTTTACGTGTTTTGGTGGTTTTTCAGGTCGTTCATTTTATTAGTTTTCTAAACTTTTTAAAAATATGTCAAGATTGCAACTCACTTGTTCGTGGTGTTTTCAAAATTATCTTACATACATTGAGTAGAGCCACTTCTTTTCGTGTATTACTTGATTTTGCGGTGAAAATATGATTTTAGTTTACGGGGGAATAAAATGTCAAAGTTGGGAATTTTCAACGTTTTTGCCTAAATTTCTCATTTTCGGTTCACTTTTTAGGACTTCGTGAATTTATTTCTCCACCAGTTAAGTTACACCAGATTAAAGTGTGTGGATGCATGCACAAAAAGATGATCTACCCATTGCGTGAAAGATAGTTTTGAAAACGCCACATACAAAACTGTTACAATGTTGGCATACTTTTCAAAAATGTAAAAGCTGAACTGTTACCGTTTGATCTTCATGTCCAAAAAAAGTTACATTTTCCCTCCATTAATTTGACTGCTAGAATTTTTAAGTGCAGACGAATACTTTTTTGAGTGGGTGTATATTGTATGTAGTGGCACTACTTATTTATATGATATATCCATTGTAAATGTTTGTAGGAATGCATCAGTGTCCCCCATGAACCAGCTGCTGACAGCACTTTGATTTTATGCGACAGGATGCTCTCAACTTGCCATAGGGGACTATATCGGAGCCTGCAAAGCAACAGTGCATAGAATTGTGCATAGAGTTAGTGCTGCCATTGCTTCACTTTGTCCGCAATATCTTCAATTCCCTGAGGAGGATGTTGATTTGAAAAGGGAACAGTTACATTTCTACCGAATTGCAAAGTTTCCAAAAGTTGTTGGTGCTATGGACTGTACTCACATTAGGATTTCCTCACCAGGTATAGGAGTATTTATATTAGCAATTCTCTAGTCCTATAAAAGGCAACCCTTCATTGAAAAGCGTAACTTGTTTTACCAATGTTTTCTTCTTCCTTCAGGTGGAGACAATGCAGAACTCTTCCGCAACAGGAAAAACTATTTTTCCTTAAATGTGCAGGCAATATGCAACTCCAACATGGAGTTTACAGACATTGTGGCAAGATGGCCAGACTCTACCCATGATAGTACAATTTTTAATAATTGTTCTCGCCGTGTGAAATTTGAAAGTGGAGTTCATGGTGATGGTGTTCTGCTTGTTGATAGAGGATATGCATCAACTACATACATGATGGCACCTCTTGAACACCCACAAACTCCAGCAGAGCATTTGTATAACGAATCACAAATTCGTTCTAGAAATCTCATTGAGCGTCTGTTTGGAATTTGGAAACGGCGGTTTCCTGTTCTTGCTTTAGGTATCAGACTGAAGTTAAGAAACATTTTTGCTGTTGTTGTGGCTACTGCAGTAGTTCACAATTTGCTACGCCAACGTGGGGAAGATATTCCACCAGATGATCCAGAAGTCAATTTACCTCTTCCATGGGACCACCTCTTGGAAGAAGGCAGAATTGACAACATAGAACCACATGGACGACGAGCTGCAAATGATGCTGCTCGAAGGGCATTAATTGCAAATTATTTTGAAAGGCAAGTGAAACAATGTTTGAAGCTACTATACTCCAGACATTGAATAAATGTGAATGATGGAATTTCTTTCATTGCTAAAATTCAGCAAAGGTATTTTAAAATGGCACCTGCATATCATTCAATGTAACACGTTCTGGTAACTACAGATTAGTGATAGAGGTTTTGAAAGAAACTAATTACATTCAACTTTTCTGTCATTCATTTTGCTGTTTAGGAAAAACTTTTATAAATGTAAATATATGATAGACCCGGGTGCAGGAAATAATAATTGCTAATAAAGTTTTGTTTGTTTCAGTTTGCTCTGAAGAATATTGCTACAGTACTCCTCCATCTTAAGCATCAAAGGTTGTATATTGTTAAGAAATAAAAACAGCATCAGTTTGAAAATTTATTTATTTTTTTCCTGTAACATTATCCTTGACCTTATTCTTTCTTGTTTTAATTGCTCCTTTTTAATTTTGATGTTAAGAAGGTGTTCATCCCTAGCCTCCCTTTCAATCTGCAACTTCACAAGATGACGTTCCCTTGCTTCCTGTCTCTCCTCCCTGGCATGCTGCATCTGCAGTTCCAACGCTTGCATTTTCTTTTGGTGGACTTTCTCCAATGAAGTTTTAGGCAGCAAAGGTCTTTGCCTGCTTGTCCAAGTTCTTGTGGTGGCTTGTTTACAATTATTCTCAGTTATGTCTTCAATAACAACATTATCTGCCACTAATGCAGCAGATAATGCAGTATGAAACATATCTGGTTTGTATGTAGACCAGTCACTAACTTGGTCCTGAAACAGAAAACAACTCATAACTTTATGTTCAGCAATTACTTTATGCTGATTAATTTGATTTATATGCTGTATGCAAGTTTAAAATTTAGATCGCTGTGGTACATTTTTGGTTTTTACAGTGGGATCAATAGGTGAAAAATTTAAGTGATAGCTTCCCAGATAAAGTAAACAAGGAATGTGCATGGTTTGACAGTAAATAATTTTTTACAATTGAAGGAGATAGTGCATGATTAAAATACTCAAAAATATAAGAGTTCTTGAAACTTAAAGCCTGAAAACCCAAAAATATTTCACTGACAAGTTAGACATTTTTACTTAAAAATATATCTTTATATTGGTTCATTTTTAGTTTATTTGTATATGCTGATAATATTTCTAGTTTATTTAAAGGTGAGTCGGAATTGTTACACTAACATCACTTAAGTTTACTCACTTAACATGTTTCGGGAAACGGTTGTTCCCATCCTCAGAAGTTATTTCGACTGGCCCGTGTTGTTGGTGTTTCCGTTTTTGGACTGGATCCTGTGGTGGCATCTTGTGGTGGAGAAATGTACTTCCAGAGAGAATTTGGTGGCGGCAAATCAAAATTCATTAGATGTGTGTTGTGTTTTAGAATGGTGATCTTCTCCCATGCATCTAGTTCGGCTGCAAATTTGGCTGGTTTGACTAATGTAATATTGGGTTTGATGTTGTGATTAGTGATCCAAAAATGGTGTGAAACTGCAGATTTGTCCATTTGTTTGTATTTAATACATCTCATGTGCTCCTTTAGCCTAGTTTCTAAGTTTCTTTTTGTCTTACCTATGTATACTTTATTGCAATCTGAACAATTGATTTTATAGATTCCAGCTTTTTTGTCTTGTGCAATGGGGTCTTTTAACTTGTTACAAAGTAATTTCTCTATGTTAAATTTGTTCTGTGGAGCTAGGCTGATGTTATGTTTCATGAAAATCTTCTTAAATTTGTGAAATGTTCCTGGGTGGTATGAGAATTTCTTGAACTTTAGCTCTTTATCTTGCTGGCTGAGATTTGTTGTGTTTCTGATGTGCATCTGTCGTTTGAATTTTGCAATTTTTTTGTCAATAGTTGCTTTGTTGTACCCATTATGTATTGCTGTGTCTACTATATGCTGGTATTCTAACTGGTATTCTTTTTTATAATACAAACAAATGGACAAATCTGCAGTTTCACACCATTTTTGGATCACTAATCACAACATCAAACCCAATATTACATTAGTCAAACCAGCCAAATTTGCAGCCGAATTAGATGCATGGGAGAAGATCACCATTCTAAAACACAACACACATCTAATGAATTTTGATTTGCCGCCACCAAATCCTCTCTGGAAGTACATTTCTCCACCACAAGATGCCACCACAGGATCCAGTCCAAAAACGGAAACACCAACAACACGGGCCAGTCGAAATAACTTCTGAGGATGGGAACAACCGTTTCCCGAAACATGTTAAGTGAGTAAACTTAAGTGATGTTAGTGTAACAATTCCGACTCACCTTTAAATAAATTCAATACACATCACTGTTTCTAGCTTCTTTTCATTACAATATCAACGTAATTTCTAGTTTAGTTTAAAATGCATGTTCAGTCAACTTTGGCAATTAGTAGTGATGGTAATGACTACTAAAACAACAACAAATAATAATAATAATAATCAAATCGTAATAGAGATTTCACATTATTTTAGGAAACACTAACGTACAGGAATTTGTGCATCATTTAAAAAATTCTAAATTCAGTTTTTAAAGTCTAGTATATCCAGAACACAGTATCAAGCTATGCCACTCTTACATCATCATACAAGACATGACATGTCCTCTCCAAATATCAGTAAACTGTGATGGAAAATATTAACACTACACTCCAGAATGTTTTCTGGAGCAATGTTTTTAGAACTGCTAGAGCTGGATAAGTTTGACATACCAACCTCAGGCATAAAAGGATCTGATGCGCGTAAAATATATTTATTTTGTAGTTACTTCTAAAAGGGAACTTAAAGCTGATTACTGGTGGCTACATTTTAAAACAGGTGCTCATGTTACACTATACTATGAATGCTGAGAGTTTCATTTCAGTGGCTTCTCCTTATCACTGCCATAGCTCTACTAGACTTACCAATGAGGTATATGGTTGCAAATGTTCTTCCAGATTTTGATATATCTGATAATGCATCAATTATTAACAACAAATGGTTTGTATGTCAAAGTAGTTACAGTATGTAGAGAAATAACCTCTCTCTTTCTCTGTATACATATTATTTTGTTTCTTTCTTTCTTCAATATTAATAAAAATAAAACATTATTCTTTTTCTTTGGAAATAACTGATAATTTATGTAGATATGTGGAATAAACAAACTATTTTTGCTGTGCCACAATCCATTTTGTTTAATAGTTAGCCTTTACAACCAAACTAATGAGAAAACCTTAAATGTACACATTCCATTATCTTGCTTATGCATTGCTTCACCTGAAGATAAACTCTGAACCAATCAGTTAATGTTCGAGCTTAAATTTCATCCATTGAAATACAGAAATTTTAAACCTATGTTTTGGCTTATCACCATATATTGTAATTAACATTATTTATAATAATTCTTGACTTCACAGCTAATATCTGTGATACCTTTAATTTTGCTGAGAATTTGGAAATAAATGCAGTTTTATCTACTCATAAGAAGTTGACATTTCTCACATAGGTATCTCATACTATATACTAAGAAAATAGTAAATCAATTGCTAACCAATAGAATCAATCGATGTGTAATTTTTTATGTTAATACGGTTCTAAGCAACTATTTACTGTGTAGAAACTTTGTGCACCATAGAATTCATCTCATCTCCCTATTTTCCTTATTACATAGTGAACTACACATTTAAATATTACAATTTGTGCAGTTATTTACCCAGAAATGTGAAGTGTTATCTATTATCCATGTTTCAAATTAAGAATGATCATGTGTCTCCTTTTACACTGAAAAGTTATGAAATTTTGTCAGATGATAAGTTAGTACCTATAATACATTTGCTTAAGGCCACAGAAATCTTACTTAGATCTTATGCTAGTATAAAAATGATACACTATTTCTAATAATAACATGTTTAAGTAGGTACCTGCTGATGCGAAAGACCTGCCTCCATTTCTTTCTCTTCTGTGGGAGATGCCATCGTACAATGTGATTCCTCCTCATTCTGCTGCTTTCCCTCTGATCCCTCATGAGACAAGTCAAACACTAGAACAAAATATTGCATTGAACACAAACATGTTAAAACAGAAATATAAAGATAACAAGAAGAATTATTTCACTTAATTTCAATAGGTTTGCTTATATATGACAAAATTCTATTTCATTGAAATTAACTTCACAAAAGGACCCTTATTTAGTGCTCAGATCAGTCTTAACTTAAACCCTGCACCAGTTCATGCAACTTAAAACATACAGTTGCAAAAGTTAAATGCTAATGTTGACTGGAAAATGCAGTGCAAAATGGAGGGGAAAAAGTTAGACTTTTTGTAACATATTTTAACTACCAGTTGACATGCTGTGGCAACTAAGTGGATCATGAATGAGAATGTAGGCATAACCATAACCTATGTTGATTTATTTGTACATGCTGTATGATGAGAGATTTAAGCTAATATACATTATGAATGTAAAATAATGTTTTGTTCCTCTGAACAATGTTTTGGCAACAAATGTGTATACAACTCGACCATCTCCATCTACATGCAATGGATATGAGTAGCTAGCTTTTTTTTATATTAAGCTTTCAATTTTCTAACCTATATTTCAAACCAAACACATTAAACAGTCTCATGTTTATAAGTTCTACACTATTTATATTACTTTCATATCATGAACATTTTAATTCTTAAACACACTTTGGGAAAGGAGTAAGATTTAAATTGTAAAGCTACTGTAGATCCGATAAAGTTACTTGCTGTACATAAAGCATTACCTATGAATTAACAGTAACCAAATGTATAGTTTCTGACAAAACCTCTGCTGCAACTAAGCTAGCTATAAGGAAATGCATAATCATTAATAAACACAAAGCCTATGTGAAGTATAAACCATGAATAATGGACATTTTAGAAAATATGCTTTAAACATTCTTTTATTTACTTCATACACTTCATTCTGTTGAAAGGCAATGGCTTTTTTAAATTAATTTAAAGATAACTGAAAATAATGATGAAAATGTGATTATTTAGGGACAAGAGTATGAGATAACTTCCAAGTTTTGTGTCTATGATATTTTTGAGTTATTGTGGCATTAATATTTAATGCAAATATACAAACCTGCTATTGGTTGTCTCATTCCTTCATCATGATCAAAGGAATTATAATAGCCAACTGCAGCATGCCCAATGAGACTTAGTATTTTGGTAAATAGGGTCATCACTGTGATCTGGCCTTGGAGGTCTACCACCTAAAAAATTAGAAGAAAGAATAGAACAAATGCTTACACTACATATTCATGTTGCATATTAAAAAAAACAAAACAAATGTATTACCTGTCTTATTTGCGGCTATTCTTTTGTTAGCTAAATCCTTCTTTGCAGCTTTTTTTAGCAGCTCCCATTCTGCCTTTAGATTAGCTGCAGTTCTGTGTCCCATTGTGGTGCTAGCATTATACTTTTCTGCAGCCTTCTCCCATGTCTCCTTCTTCTGGCGCATAGCTGAATCATCTGTTCTTTTATTCTCCAATACACCTATAAATTCTTCTACCACAGAAAGCAGTAGGAATTTCTCAGAAGAATGCCAATTTGGGTTTCTCTTTCGCTTTCCTTCGTCTGACATGATTCTGTAAATTTAACACACGAAAACTATAAGTTAAGAGGATAATTTCATTATAACGAAAGGTTAAGTTACATTTTTTTTCTCGAAAATATTATCTATTACCATGCATTTATACTTACCGATGCTTTCGTTTACTTCTTTCTCCGAGCTTTAACCTCTAAAAACTTTCTTTTACTCGCGCTAAATTCCTTAAAATGGCGGAAAACAGCTGAGAGGAGTGCTCACATACTATGAGAAACTACGCGATCGGCACTTTTCTGGTATAATTATTGGAGTACTGACTCAAGAGTATTACAACCTCCACACAAGCATGGTGAAATGAATACATGCTACTCGGGAGTAACGACCACCGGGTTAATTTTACCCTGGAGTTGCTATTCCAAACTTTAATCGCGTTTGGTGAAACCGGCCCTATGTCATTCAAAATGATCAGCTCTGGCCTTTACACAGGACCTTAATCTGTTAGACCAGTCTGCTACGCAGCATGGATGACATCTAGAGGAATTTCCTGCGCTGCCTTTACGAGATCTCGCTTTAGAGATTCCAAACTGGAGTGAGGTTTAACACAGACCTCACTCTCCAAGATATCCCAAAGGCTATAGTCCAGTGGGTTCAGGTCTGGGCTGCCAGAGGGCCAGTCTTCTGCTGCAATGAATTCTGAACATTGTCCCTGAGCCATACTTGAGTTGTTCTAGCCTTGTGAGCTGGGGCTGAGTCTTGCTGAAAGAGTCAATGGCTTCCATTGAAGAGTGTGGTGTTCAAGGGTCTCACAACTCTCTCTTGGTACTGTCTGACTCTTGTGTTTACTCCTTGTTTGCAGAAATGGAGAGATGTTACTCCTTGATGTGACACGCCCCACCAAATCATCACTGATGCTGGGTGGTGCCCTCTCTGGACATGGAGGTCTGATATTTTAGCTTCCTCTGAGCTCCATGCATATATTTTATCATTTTGCTTATTGTACTTCTCCTCCACTGTGACAATTTTATCATCTGTGAAGAAGATATATGACCACTTTAAGAGCCTATTTGATCTTTCGTACCCGATCTTCTTTATGTTCGAGGTAAACAAATATCCCATTGACTGTGATAAGCTCTCATATGAAGGTCTTCTCTGATAATCTGAGACATGGATTTGGCAGATATAGTTTAACTCTCAGGCCATTATTTTGTGCTTCTGGAGTGGGTTTCAACGTATCCGTTCTCTTACTGCTTTGACCACTCCTGAAGTCCTTATGGTACGTGACCTGCCAGATTTTGGTAAGTCTTCAATAGAGGAAGATTCAGCGACTCTCTTGACAGTTCGGTAAACAAATTTCAGTAGCTTTCTTACCACACTTATAAAGAGCAATCACTGCAATTCTGTTTTCATTTACACCCCATTCCATATTGATGTAGGAAACTACACAAAGTAAATGTGTTTAGAATAATAACTCTCTACCATGGTAACTTGTAACAATACCATTAAATCATTTATTTTTAAGTTGTAGAGCTACAAACATAGAGGACAGAACTTATGACTGGACTGTGTAGAAAAGTCCTTGTAGAAGCTAAAATGTTAACTTTTGTACCATTATAAGTATACAGATGCAAACAATTACTACAAAGATAATATTAATAAAAATCTGATGTGTTACACTCACATGACTTTCTCTACTCCTGTACAAACTAATTTTACAAACGCTTATTATCCATATGCTTCATGTTAATCGAGATGTTAATCTTATTGCTAATTTTCTTGTAGATGCAAGGGGAATATGGTAGACTTTAAGCGATAGTCAAATATTTTAAGAGCTGGTTGATATGTGGAGTATTTCATTCTCTTTGTATGTCCAGGACATAAAAATAATGATTAACGAATTCCCATTTGAAAAAAAGTATAAGTATTGGAAAATTTAAGGGGATAACAAGCAATATCTCGAAAATGGTTCACTCAACATAAATTGTATATTTTAACGCAATCTACATTTTTTGTGTAGTAAATGTTTGTCTATCTCTTATGGTTTACCAATTATGCAAAAGTCACTCACAATGAAGAATACTTTTGGAGACATTCCCAGAGAATTCAAGATAGACATTTAATTTTTCATGAAAATATCTTAAACATGTGATATTTTATTCAAAATCGTTAGAGTCATTTTAGAGAAAATTAAAATTTTCAAAAAATGTTCCATGTAAAGGGTAATCTTGGGTGGGGGGATTTTCTTTAAAACCTTTGTGTCGCATCTCTGGAAGATACTGAACCTAAATATCAAGTTTGGTGTTTATCCGACTGTTCGTTTCTGAGTTATGCTGCTCACAGACACACACAGACATGTTTCCAAAAATGTTTTTTTTGGATTCAGGGGGCCTCAAAACATATATTTCCGGTGAAATCTCAGTATCGAATTTTTGGGTGGAATACAATACTTCCCCTACTTACTATACGTAGCAGAGAAAGTAAAAATCTGATGTATTACATTCACATGACTTTCTCTACCCTCTCTCATTTATTAATGCGCATAAAAACTATTCTTATGAAAGCTTATTTTTCAATCTACTTCATTTTAATTGTGACAAATCTTTGTGGAAGTAGCTAATTACACATTTCATTATAAATGCAAAGAGAATAGTAATAATAAAAATATTTAAGAACTGGATGCTATACGCTGGCCTTAACTGTTTCCATGCAACTACAAGAAACAACTGAATGTTGACAGGACTTCAAAAGAACGACTAAGAATTCAACAATTTAAACAATAACAGATGTCTCAGGAAAGCTGATGTCACAAAACAAGTTATTTGAAATAAATTATATGTTTTAAAGAGATCTATATTTTTGATGCACTGTGTTTTCGTCAATCACTTAATGTTTATCAGTTATACAAGATTACTCAAAATTCCTCCAAAATGAAGAGGACCTCACAGGTTATTGTCAGCCATGCAACAAGTGGTTCCATCCATATTTAGTCTCTTGGTAAAAAATATTTCTGGACCCAAGAGCCCATAGTTCTTGCTTGCCATCAAAAATGTTGAAATCCCACGCATGCGCATTAGCTAGATCCAGGAGCTCATCCCTGCTATGATTCTGCTGTAACTGACCGTTAAAATGTTGAAGTCCTGGGCATATACATTAGCTAGACCCAGGAGCTCATCTCTGCTACGATTCTGCTCTGATTGACAGTTAAAATGTTGAAGTGCTGGGCATGCGCATTAGCTAGACCCAGGAGCCCATCCCTGCTATGATTCTGCTCTAATTGACAATTAAAATGTTGAAGTCCTGGTCATGCGCACTAGCTAGATCCAGGAGCTCATCCCTGCTATGATTCTGCTGTAATTGACAGTTAAAATGTTGAAGTCCTGGTCATGCGCACTAGCTAGATCCAGGAGCTCATCCCTGCTATGATTCTGCTGTAATTGACAGTTAAAATGTTGAAGTCCTGGTCATGCGCACTAGCTAGATCCAGGAGCTCATCCCTGCTATGATTCTGCTGTAATTGACAGTTAAAATGTTGAAGTCCTGGTCATACACATTAGCTAGATCCAGGAGCTGATCCCTGCTACGATTCTGCTGTAATTGACAGTTAAAATGTTGAAGTGCTGGTCATACACATTAGCTAGATCCAGGAGCTCATCTCTGCTATGATTCTGCTGTAATTGACAGTTAAAATGTTGAAGTGCTGGTCATACACATTAGCCAGACCCAGGAGCTCATCTCTGCTATGATTCTGCTGTAATTGACAGTTAAAATGTTGAAGTCCTGGTCATGCGCACTAGCTAGATCCAGGAGCTCATCCCTGCTATGATTCTGCTGTAATTGACAGTTAAAATGTTGAAGTCCTGGTCATGCGCACTAGCTAGATCCAGGAGCTCATCCCTGCTATGATTCTGCTGTAATTGACAGTTAAAATGTTGAAGTGCTGGGCATGTGCATTAGCTAGATCCAGGAGCTCATCCCTGCTACGATTCTGCTCTAATTGACAATTAAAACGTTGAAGTGCTGGGCATGTGCGTTAGCTAGATCCAGGAGCTCATCCCTGCTATGATTCTGCTGTAATTGACAGTTAAAATGTTGAAGTCCTGGTCATACACATTAGCTAGATCCAGGAGCTGATCCCTGCTACGATTCTGCTGTAATTGACAGTTAAAATGTTGAAGTGCTGGTCATACACATTAGCTAGATCCAGGAGCTGATCCCTGCTATGATTCTGCTGTAATTGACAGTTAAAATGTTGAAGTCCTGGTCATATACATTAGCTAGATCCAGGAGCTCATCCCTGCTATGATTCTGCTCTAATTGACAGTTAAAATGTTGAAGTGCTGGTCATACACATTAGCTAGATCCAGGAGCTGATCCCTGCTACGATTCTGCTGTAATTGACAGTTAAAATGTTGAAGTCCTGGTCATATACATTAGCTAGATCCAGGAGCTCATCCCTGCTATGATTCTGCTCTAATTGACAGTTAAAATGTTGAAGTGCTGGTCATACACATTATCTAGATCCAGGAGCTCATCCCTGCTATGATTCTGCTCTAATTGACAGTTAAAATGTTGAAGTGCTGGGCATGTGCATTAGCTAGATCCAGGAGTTCATCCCTGCTACGATTCTGCTCTAATTGACAATTAAAACGTTGAAGTGCTGGGCATGTGCGTTAGCTAAATCCAGGAGCTCATCCCTGCTACGATTCTGCTCTAATTGACAATTAAAATGTAAGTGCTGGGCATACACACATTAGCTAGACCCAGGAGCTCATCCCTGCTACGATTCTGCTCTAATTGACAGTTAAAATGTTGAAGTGCTGGGCATACACACATTAGCTAGACCCAGGAGCTTAGCCCTGCTATGATTCTGCTCTAATTGACAGTTAATATGTTGAAGTGCTGGGCATATGCACTAGCTAGATCCAGGAGCCCATCCCTGCTACGATTCTGCTGTAATTGCCAGTTAAAATGTTGAAGTCCTGGGACTATACATATTAGCTAGATCCAGGAGCTCATCCCTGCTACGATTCTGCTCTAATTCACAATTAAAATGTTGAAGTGCTGCTCATACACATTAGCTAGACCCAGGAGCTCATCCCTGCTACGATTCTGCTCTAATTGACAGTTAAAATGTTGAAGTGCTGGTCATACACATTAGCTAGATCCAGGAGCTCATCCCTGCTACGATTCTGCTCTAATTGACAGTTAAAATGTTGAAGTGCTGGTCATACACATTAGCTAGATCCAGGAGCTCATCCCTGCTACTACTCTGCTGTAATTGACAGTCAAAAAAGTACTAGGCTATGCACATTAGCTAGATCCAGGAGCTCATCCCTGCTACGATTCTGCTGTAATTGACAGTTAAAATGTTGAAGTGCTGGTCATATACATTAGCTAGATCCAGGAGTTCATCCCTGCTACTACTCTACTGTAATTGACAGTCAAAAAAGTACTAGGCTATGCACATTAGCTAGATCCAGGAGCTCATCTCTGCTACGATTCTGCTCTAATTGACAATTAAAATGTTGAAGTGCTGAGCATGCGCATTAGCTAGATCCAGGAGCTCATCTCTGCTACGATTCTGCTCTAATTGACAATTAAAATGTTGAAGTGCTGGGCATGCGCATTAGCAAGATCCAGGAGCTCATCTCTGCTACGATTCTGCTCTAATTGACAATTAAAATGTTGAAGTGCTGGGCATGCGCATTAGCTAGATCCAGGAGTTCATCTCTGCTACGATTCTGCTCTAATTGACAATTAAAATGTTGAAGTGCTGAGCATGTGCATTAGCTAGATCCAGGAGCTCATCTCTGCTACGATTCTGCTCTAATTGACAATTAAAATGTTGAAGTGCTGGGCATGCGCATTAGCTAGATCCAGGAGCTCATCTCTGCTACGATTCTGCTCTAATTGACAATTAAAATGTTGAAGTGCTGAGCATGCGCATTAGCTAGATCCAGGAGCTCATCCCTGCTACGATTCTGCTCTAATTAACAGTTAAAATGTTGAAGTCCTGGGCATACACATTAGCTAGACCCAGGAGCTCATCCCTGCTACGATTCTGCTGTAATTGACAGTTAAAAAAGTACTAGGCTATGCGCATTAGCTAGATCCAGGAGCTCATCCCTGCTACGATTCTGCTCTGATTGACAGTTAAAATGTTGAAGTTCCGGGCATGCGCATTAGCTAGACCCAGGAACTCATCCCTGCTATGATTCTGCTCTGATTGACAATTAAAATGTTGAAGTGCTGGGCATGCGCATTAGCTAGACCCAGGAGCTCATCCCTGCTACGATTCTGCTCTGATTGACAATTAAAATGTAGAAGTCCTGGGCATATACATTAGCTAGACCCAGGAGTTCATCTCTGCTACGATTCTGCTCTAATTGACAATTAAAATGTTGAAGTGCTGGTCATATACATTAGCTAGATCCAGGAGCTCATCCCTGCTACGATTCTGCTCTAATTGACAATTAAAATGTTGAAGTCCTGGGCATATACATTAGTTAGACCCAGGAGCTCATCCCTGCTACGATTCTGCTGTAATTGACAGTTAAAACGTTGAAGTCCTGGTCATGCGCACTAGCTAGACCCAGCAGCTCATCTCTGCTACGATTGTGCTCTAATTGACAGTTAAAATGTTGAAGTTCTGGCATGCGGATTAGCTAGATCCAGGAGCTCATCCCTGCTACGATTCTGCTCTAATTGACAATTAAAATGTTGAAGTGCTGGTCATACACATTAGCCAGAATCAGGAGCTCATCGTTGCTACGATTCTGCTCTAATTGACAGTTAAAATGTTGAAGTGCTGGTCATACACATTAGCTAGATCCAGGAGCTCATCCCTGCTACGATTCTGCTCTAATTGACAATTAAAATGTTGAAGTGCTGGTCCTACACATTATCTAGATCCAGGAGCTCATCCCTGCTACGATTCTGCTCTAATTGACAATTAAAATGTTGAAGTGCTGGTCATACACATTATCTAGATCCAGGAGCTCATCCCTGCTTCGATTCTGCTCTAATTGACAATTAAAATGTTGAAGTGCTGGGCATGCGCATTAGCTAGATCCAGGAGCTCATTTCTGCTACGATTCTGCTGTAATTGAAAGTTAAAATGTTGAAGTGCTGGTCATACACATTATCTAGATCCAGGAGCTCATCGCTGCTACGATTCTGCTCTAATTGACAGTTAAAATGTTGAAGTGCTGGGCATGTGCATTAGCTAGATCCAGGAGCTCATCCCTGCTACGATTCTGCTCTAATTGACAGTTAAAATGTTGAAGTGCTGGTCATATACATTAGCTAGATCCAGGAGCTCATCCCTGCTACGATTCTGCTCTAATTGACAGTTAAAATGTTGAAGTGCTGGTCATATACATTAGCTAGATCCAGGAGCTCATCCCTGCTACGATTCTGCTCTAATTGACAGTTAAAATGTTGAAGTGCTGGTCATATACATTAGCTAGATCCAGGAGCTCATCCCTGCTACGATTCTGCTCTAATTGACAATTAAAATGTAAGTGCTGGGCATACACACATTAGCTAGACCCAGGAGCTCATCCCTGCTACGATTCTGCTCTAATTGACAGTTAAAATGTTGAAGTGCTGGGCATACACACATTAGCTAGACCCAGGAGCTCATCCCTGCTACGATTCTGCTCTAATTGCCAGTTAAAATGTTGAATTCCTGGGCATATACACATTAGCTAGATCCAGGAACTCATCCCTGCTACGATTCTGCTCTAATTGACAATTAAAATGTTGAAGTGCTGGTCATACACATTAGCTAGACCCAGGAGCTCATCCCTGCTACGATTCTGCTCTAAGTGACAGTTAAAATGTTGAAGTGCTGGTCATACACATTAGGTAGATCCAGGAGCTCATCCCTGCTACAATTCTGCTCTAATTGACAATTAAAATGTTGAAGTGCTGGTCTTACACATTAGCTAGATCCAGGAGCTCATCCCTGCTACGATTCTGCTGTAATTGACAGTTAAAAAAGTACTAGGCTATGCGCATTAGCTAGATCCAGGAGCTCATCCCTGCTACGATTCTGCTCTAATTGACAATTAAAATGTTGAAGTGCTGGGCATGCGCATTAGCTAGATCCAGGAGCTCATCTCTGCTACGATTCTGCTCTAATTGACAATTAAAATGTTGAAGTGCTGAGCATGCGCATTAGCTAGATCCAGGAGCTCATCCCTGCTACGATTCTGCTCTAATTGACAATTAAAATGTTGAAGTGCTGAGCATGCGCATTAGCTAGATCCAGGAGCTCATCTCTGCTACGATTCTGCTCTAATTGACAATTAAAATGTTGAAGTGCTGGTCATATACATTAGCTAGAACCAGGAGCTCATCCCTGCTATGATTCTGCTCTAATTGACAATTAAAATGTTGAAGTCCTGGGCATATACATTAGCTAGAACCAGGAGCTCATCTCTGCTACGATTCTGCTCTAATTGACAATTAAAATGTTGAAGTGCTGGTCATATACATTAGCTAGATCCAGAAGCTCATCCCTGCTATGATTCTGCTCTAATTGACAATTAAAATGTTGAAGTGCTGGTCTTACACATTAGCTAGATCCAGGAGCTCATCCCTGCTACGATTCTGCTGTAATTGACAGTTAAAAAAGTACTAGGCTATGCGCATTAGCTAGATCCAGGAGCTCATCCCTGCTACGATTCTGCTCTAATTGACAATTAAAATGTTGAAGTGCTGGGCATGCGCATTAGCTAGATCCAGGAGCTCATCTCTGCTAAGATTCTGCTCTAATTGACAATTAAAATGTTGAAGTGCTGAGCATGCGCATTAGCTAGATCCAGGAGCTCATCCCTGCTACGATTCTGCTCTAATTGACAATTAAAATGTTGAACTGCTGAGCATGCGCATTAGCTAGATCCAGGAGCTCATCTCTGCTACGATTCTGCTCTAATTGACAATTAAAATGTTGAAGTGCTGGTCATATACATTAGCTAGAACCAGGAGCTCATCCCTGCTATGATTCTGCTCAAATTGACAATTAAAATGTTGAAGTCCTGGGCATATACATTAGCTAGAACCAGGAGCTCATCTCTGCTACGATTCTGCTCTAATTGACAATTAAAATGTTGAAGTGCTGGTCATATACATTAGCTAGATCCAGGAGCTCATCCCTGCTACGATTCTGCTCTAATTGACAGTTAAAATGTTGAAGTCCTGGGCATATACATTAGCTAGACCCAGGAGCTCATCCCTGCTACGATTCTGCTCTAATTGACAATTAAAATGTTGAAGTGCTGGTCATATACATTAGCTAGACCCAGGAGCTCATCCCTGCTACGATTCTGCTGTAATTAACAGTTAAGATGTTGAAGTAGTGGGCATATACATTAGCTAGACCCAGGAGCTCATCCCTGCTACGATTCTGCTGTAATTGACAGTTAAAATGTTGAAGTCCTGGGCATATACATTAGCTAGACCCAGGAGCTCATCCCTGCTACGATTCTGCTGTAATTGACAGTTAAAATGTTGAAGTCCTTGGCATATACATTAGCTAGACCCAGGAGCTCATCCCTGCTAT
This sequence comes from Deroplatys truncata, assembly GCA_030765065.1. Classification (NCBI taxonomy): domain Eukaryota; kingdom Metazoa; phylum Arthropoda; class Insecta; order Mantodea; family Mantidae; genus Deroplatys; species Deroplatys truncata. The sequence continues at coordinate 172,744,126 of CM060985.1, forward strand.
GATTCTGCTCTAATTGGCAGTTAAAATGTTGAAGTTTTGGGCATATACATTAGCTAGACCCAGGAGCTCATCACTGCTACGATTCTGCTGTAATTGAAAGTTAAAATGTTGAAGTGCTGGTCATATACATTAGCTAGATCCAGGAGCTCATCCCTGCTACGATTCTGCTCTAATTGACAATTAAAATGTTGAAGTCCTGGGCATATACATTAGCTAGACCCAGGAGCTCATCCCTGCTACGATTCTGCTGTAATTGACAGTTAAAATGTTGAAGTCCTGGGCATATACATTAGCTAGACCCAGGAGCTCATTCCTGCTATGATTCTGCTCTAATTGGCAGTTAAAATGTTGAAGTCCTGGGCATATACATTAGCTAGACCCAGGAGCTCATCCCTGCTACGATTCTGCTCTAATTGACCATTAAAATGTTGAAGTCCTGGGCATATACATTAGCTAGACCCAGGAGCTCATCCCTGCTACGAATTTGCTGTAATTGACAGTTAAAATGTTGAAGTGCTGGTCATATACATTAGCTAGATCCAGGAGCTCATCCCTGCTACGATTCTGCTCTAATTGACAATTACAATGTTGAAGTACTGGGCATATACATTAGCTAGACCCAGGAGCTCATCCCTGCTATGATTCTGCTGTAATTGACAGTTAAAATGTTGAAGTCCTGGGCATATACATTAGCTAGACCCAGGAGCTCATCCCTGCTACGATTCTGCTGTAATTGACAGTTAAAATGTTGAAGTCCTGGGCATATACATTAGCTAGACCCAGGAGCTCATCCCTGCTATGATTCTGCTCTAATTGGCAGTTAAAATGTTGAAGTCCTGGGCATATACATTAGCTAGACCCAGGAGCTCATCCCTGCTACGATTCTGCTGTAATTGACAGTTAAAATGTTGAAGTCCTGGGCATATACATTAGCTAGACCCAGGAGCTCATCCCTGCTATGATTCTGCTGTAATTGCCAGTTAAAATGTTGAAGTCCTGGGCATATACATTAGCTAGACCCAGGAGCTCATCCCTACTACGATTCTGCTGTAATTGCCAGTTAAAATGTTGAAGTCCTGGTCATGCGCACTAGCTAGACCCAGGAGCTCATCCCTACTACGATTCTGCTGTAATTGCCAGTTAAAATGTTGAAGTCCTGGTCATGCGCACTAGCTAGACCCAGGAGCTCATACCTACTACGATTCTGCTGTAATTGACAGTTAAAATGTTGAAGTCCTGGTCATGCGCACTAGCTAGACCCAGGAGCTCATCTCTGCTACGATTGTGCTCTAATTGACAGTTAAAATGTTGAAGTTCTGGCATGCGGATTAGCTAGACCCAGCAGCTCATCTCTGCTACGATTGTGCTCTAATTGACAGTTAAAATGTTGAAGTCCTGGTCATGCGCACTAGCTAGACCCAGCAGCTCATCTCTGCTACGATTGTGCTCTAATTGACAGTTAAAATGTTGAAGTCCTGGTCATGCGCACTAGCTAGACCCAGCAGCTCATCTCTGCTACGATTGTGCTCTAATTGACAGTTAAAATGTTGAAGTGCTGGTCATATACATTAGCTAGACCCAGGAGCTCATCTCTGCTACGATTGTGCTCTAATTGACAATTAAAATGTTGAAGTCCTGGGCATATACATTAGCTAGACCCAGGAGCTCATCCCTGCTACGATTCTGCTCTAATTGACCATTAAAATGTTGAAGTCCTGGGCATATACATTAGCTAGACCCAGGAGCTCATCCCTGCTACGAATTTGCTGTAATTGACAGTTAAAATTTTGAAGTGCTGGTCATATACATTAGCTAGATCCAGGAGCTCATCCCTGCTACGTTTCTGCTCTAATTGACTATTACAATGTTGAAGTCCTGGGCATATACATTAGCTAGACCCAGGAGCTCATCCCTGCTATGATTCTGCTGTAATTGACAGTTAAAATGTTGAAGTGCTGGGCATATACATTAGCTAGACCCAGGAGCTCATCCCTGCTACGATTCTGCTGTAATTGACAGTTAAAATGTTGAAGTCCTGGGCATATACATTAGCTAGACCCAGGAGCTCATCCCTGCTATGATTCTGCTCTAATTGGCAGTTAAAATGTTGAAGTCCTGGGCATATACATTAGCTAGACCCAGGAGCTCATCCCTGCTACGATTCTGCTGTAATTGACAGTTAAAATGTTGAAGTCCTGGGCATATACATTAGCTAGACCCAGGAGCTCATTCCTGCTATGATTCTGCTGTAATTGCCAGTTAAAATGTTGACGTCCTGGGCATATACATTAGCTAGACCCAGGAGCTCATCCCTACTACGATTCTGCTGTAATTGCCAGTTAAAATGTTGAAGTCCTGGGCATACACATTAGCTAGATCCAGGAGCTCATCCCTGCTATGATTCTGCTGTAATTGCCAGTTAAAATGTTGAAGTCCTGTTCATGCGCACTAGCTAGACCCAGGAGCTCATCCCTACTACGATTCTGCTGTAATTGCCAGTTAAAATGTTGAAGTCCTGGTCATGCGCACTAGCTAGACCCAGGAGCTCATCCCTACTACGATTCTGCTGTAATTGCCAGTTAAAATGTTGAAGTCCTGGTCATGCGCACTAGCTAGACCCAGGAGCTCATCCCTACTACGATTCTGCTGTAATTGCCAGTTAAAATGTTGAAGTCCTGGTCATGCGCACTAGCTAGACCCAGGAGCTCATCCCTACTACGATTCTGCTGTAATTGCCAGTTAATATGTTGAAGTCCTGGTCATGCGCACTAGCTAGACCCAGGAGCTCATCCCTACTACGATTCTGCTGTAATTGACAGTTAAAATGTTGAAGTCCTGGTCATGCGCACTAGCTAGACCAAGGAGCTCATCTCTGCTACGATTGTGCTCTAATTGACAGTTAAAATGTTGAAGTTCTTGCATGCGGATTAGCTAGACCCAGCAGCTCATCTCTGCTACGATTGTGCTCTAATTGACAGTTAAAATGTTGAAGTCCTGGTCATGCGCACTAGCTAGACCCAGCAGCTCATCCCTGCTACGATTGTGCTCTAATTGACAGTTAAAATGTTGAAGTCCTGGTCATGCGCACTAGCTAGACCCAGCAGCTCATCTCTGCTACGATTGTGCTCTAATTGACAGTTAAAATGTTGAAGTCCTGGACATGCGCACTAGCTAGACCCAGCAGCTCATCTCTGCTACGATTGTGCTCTAATTGACAGTTAAAATGTTGAAGTGCTGGTCATATACATTAGCTAGACCCAGGAGCTCATCTCTGCTACGATTGTGCTCTAATTGACAATTAAAATGTTGAAGTGCTGGTCATATACATTAGCTAGACCCAGGAGCTCATCCCTGCTACGATTCTGCACTAATTGACAATTAAAATGTTGAAGTCCTGGGCATATACATTAGCTAGACCCAGGAGCTCATCCCTTCTACGATTCTGCTGTAAATGACAATTAAAATGTTGAAGTGCTGGGCATATACATTAGCTAGATCCAGGAGCTCATCCCTGCTACGATTCTGCTCTAATTGACAATTAAAATGTTGAAGTTCTGGGCATATACATTAGCTAGATCCAGGAGCTCATCCCTACTACGATTCTGCTGTAATTGCCAGTTAAAATGTTGAAGTCCTGGTCATGCGCACTAGCTAGACCCAGCAGCTCATCTCTGCTACGATTGTGCTCTAATTGACAATTAAAATGTTGAAGTGCTGGGCATATACATTAGCTAGACCCAGGAGCTCATCCCCTCTACGATTCTGCTCTAATTGACAATTAAAATGTTGAAGTTCTGGGCATATACATTTGCTAGATCCAGGAGCTCATCCCTCCTCCGATTCTACTCTAATTGACAATTAAAATGTTGAAGTGCTGGGCATATACATTAGCTAGATCCAGGAGCTCATCCCTGCTACGATTCTGCTCTAATTGACAATTAAAATGTTGAAGTCCTGGGCATATACATTAGCTAGACCCAGCAGCTCATCCCTGCTACGATTCTGCTGTAATTGACAGTTAAAATGTTGAAGTCCTGGGCATATACATTAGCTAGACCCAGGAGCTCATCCCTGCTATGATTCTGCTCTAATTGGCAGTTAAAATGTTGAAGTCCTGGGCATATACATTAGCTAGACCCAGGAGCTCATCCCTGCTACGATTCTGCTGTAATTGACAGTTAAAATGTTGAAGTGCTGGGCTACACACATTAGCTAGACCCAGGAGCTCATCCCTGCTACGATTCTGCTGTAATTGACAGTTAAAATGTTGAAGTGCTGGGCTACACACATTAGCTAGACCCAGGAGCTCATCTCTGCTACGATTCTGCTGTAATTGACAGTTAAAATGTTGAAGTGCTGGGCTACACACATTAGCTAGACCCAGGAGCTCATCCCTGCTACGATTCTGCTGTAACTGACAGTTAAAACGTTGAAGTCCTGGTCATGCGCACTAGCTAGACCCAGGAGCTCATCCCTACTACGATTCTGCTGTAATTGCCAGTTAAAATGTTGAAGTCCTGGTCATGCGCACTAGCTAGACCCAGCAGCTCATCTCTTCTACGATTGTGCTCTAATTGACAGTTAAAATGTTGAAGTTCTGGCATGCGGATTAGCTAGATCCAGGAGCTCATCCCTGCTACGATTCTGCTCTAATTGACAATTAAAATGTTGAAGTGCTGGTCATACACATTAGCTAGATCCAGGAGCTCATCCCTGCTACGATTCTGCTGTAATTGACAATTAAAATGTTGAAGTGCTGGTCCTACACATTATCTAGATCCAGGAGCTCATCCCTGCTACGATTCTGCTCCAATTGACAATTAAAATGTTGAAGTGCTGGTCATACACATTATCTAGATGCAGGAGCTCATCCCTGCTACGATTCTGCTCTAATTGACAATTAAAATGTTGAAGTGCTGGGCATGCGCATTAGCTAGATCCAAGAGCTCATCTCTGCTACGATTCTGCTCTAATTGACAGTTAAAATGTTGAAGTGCTGGTCATACACATTATCTAGATCCAGGAGCTCATCCCTGCTACGATTCTGCTCTAATTGACAGTTAAAATGTTGAAGTGCTGGGCATGTGCATTAGCTAGATCCAGGAGCTCATCCCTGCTACGATTCTGCTCTAATTGGCAGTTAAAATGTTGAAGTGCTGGGCATACACACATTAGCTAGACCCAGGAGCTTATCCCTGCTACGATTCTGCTGTAATTGCCAGTTAAAATGTTGAAGTCCTGGGCATATACACATTAGCTAGATCCAGGAACTCATCCCTGCTACGATTCTGCTCTAATTGACAATTAAAATGTTGAAGTGCTGGTCATACACATTAGCTAGACCCAGGAGCTCATCCCTGCTACGATTCTGCTCTAAGTGACAGTTAAAATGTTGAAGTGCTGGTCATACACATTAGCTAGATCCAGGAGCTCATCCCTGCTACGATTCTACTCTAATTGACAATTAAAATGTTGAAGTGCTGGTCATACACATTAGCTAGATCCAGGAGCTCATCCCTGCTACGATTCTGCTGTAATTGACAGTTAAAATGTTGAAGTGCTGGTCATACACATTAGCTAGACCCAGGAGCTCATCCCTGCTACGATTCTACTCTAATTGACAATTAAAATGTTGAAGTGCTGGTCATACACATTAGCTAGATCCAGGAGCTCATCCCTGCTACGATTCTGCTGTAATTGACAGTTAAAATGTTGAAGTGCTGGTCATACACATTAGCTAGATCCAGGAACTCATCCCTGCTACGATTCTACTCTAATTGGCAGTAAAAATGTTGAAGTGCTGGTCATACACATTAGCTAGATCCAGGAGCTCATCCCTGCTACGATTCTGCTCTAAGTGACAGTTAAAATGTTGAAGTGCTGGACATACACATTAGCTAGATCCAGGAGCTCATCCCCGCTACGATTCTACTCTAATTGACAATTAAAATGTTGAAGTGCTGGTCATACACATTAGCTAGATCCAGGAGCTCATCCCTGCTACGATTCTGCTGTAATTGACAGTTAAAAAAGTACTAGGCTATGCGCATTAGCTAGATCCAGGAGCTCATCCCTGCTACGATTCTGCTCTAATTGACAATTAAAATGTTGAAGTCCTGGGCATGCGCATTAGCTAGATCCAGGAGCTCATCTCTGCTACGATTCTGCTCTAATTGACAATTAAAATGTTGAAGTGCTGAGCATGCGCATTAGCTAGATCCAGGAGCTCATCCCTGCTACGATTCTGCTGTAATTGACAGTTAAAAAAGTACTAGGCTATGCGCATTAGCTAGATCCAGGAGCTCATCCCTGCTACGATTCTGCTCTGATTGACAGTTAAAATGTTGAAGTTCTAGGCATGCGCATTAGCTAGACCAGGAGCTCATCCCTGCTATGATTCTGCTCTGATTGACAATTAAAATGTTGAAGTGCTGGGCATGCGCATTAGCTAGACCCAGGAGCTCATCCCTGCTACGATTCTGCTCTGATTGACAATTAAAATGTTGAAGTCCTGGGCATATACATTAGCTAGACCCAGGAGCTCATCCCTGCTACGATTCTGCTGTAATTGACAGTTAAAATGTTCAAGTCCTGGGCATATACATTAGCTAGACCCAGGAGCTCATCCCTGCTACGATTCTGCTGTAATTGACAATTAAAATGTTGAAGTGCTGGTCATATACATTAGCTAGATCCAGGAGCTCATCCCTGCTACGATTCTGCTCTAATTGACAATTAAAATGTTGAAGTCCTGGGCATATACATTAAGTAGACCCAGGAGCTCATCCCTGCTACGATTCTGCTGTAATTGACAGTTAAAATGTTGAAGTCCTGGGCATATACATTAGCTAGACCCAGGAGCTCATCCCTGCTATGATTCTGCTCTAATTGGCAGTTAAAATGTTGAAGTCCTGGGGATATACATTAGCTAGACGCAGGAGCTCATCCCTGCTACGATTCTGCTGTAATTGACAGTTAAAATGTTGAAGTGCTGGGCATATACATTAGCTAGACGCAGGAGCTCATCTCTGCTACGATTCTGCTGTAATTGACAATTAAAACGTTGAAGTCCTGGTCATGCGCACTAGCTAGACCCAGGAGCTCATCGCTGCTACGATTCTGCTGTAATTGACAGTTAAAATGTTGAAGTCCTAGGCATATACATTAGCTAGACACAGGAGTTCATCCCTGCTATAATTCTGCTCTAATTGCCAGTTAAAATGTTGAAGTCCTGGGCATATACATTAGCTAGACCCAGGAGCTCATCCCTGCTACGATTCTGCTGTAATTGCCAGTTAAAATGTTGAAGTGCTGGTCATGCGCACTAGCTAGACCCAGGAGCTCATCTCTGCTACGATTCTGCTGTAATTGCCAGTTAAAATGTTGAAGTCCTGGTCATGCGCACTAGCTAGACCCAGGAGCTCATCTCTGCTACGATTCTGCTGTAATTGCCAGTTAAAACGTTGAAGTCCTGGTCATGCGCATTAGCTAGATCCAAGAGCTCATCTCTGCTACGATTCTGCTCTAATTGACAGTTGAAATGTTGAAGTGCTGGTCATACACATTATCTAGATCCAGGAGCTCATCCCTGCTACGATTCTGCTCTAATTGACAGTTAAAATGTTGAAGTGCTGGGCATGTGCATTAGCTAGATCCAGGAGCTCATCCCTGCTACGATTCTGCTCTAATTGACAGTTAAAATGTTGAAGTGCTGGGCATACACACATTAGCTAGACCCAGGAGCTCATCCCTGCTACGATTCTGCTCTAATTGGCAGTTAAAATGTTGAAGTGCTGGGCATACACACATTAGCTAGACCCAGGAGCTTATCCCTGCTACGATTCTGCTGTAATTGCCAGTTAAAATGTTGAAGTCCTGGGCATATACACATTAGCTAGATCCAGGAACTCATCCCTGCTACGATTCTGCTCTAATTGACAATTAAAATGTTGAAGTGCTGGTCATACACATTAGCTAGACCCAGGAGCTCATCCCTGCTACGATTCTGCTCTAAGTGACAGTTAAAATGTTGAAGTGCTGGTCATACACATTAGCTAGATCCAGGAGCTCATCCCTGCTACGATTCTACTCTAATTGACAATTAAAATGTTGAAGTGCTGGTCATACACATTAGCTAGATCCAGGAGCTCATCCCTGCTACGATTCTGCTGTAATTGACAGTTAAAATGTTGAAGTGCTGGTCATACACATTAGCTAGACCCAGGAGCTCATCCCTGCTACGATTCTACTCTAATTGACAATTAAAATGTTGAAGTGCTGGTCATACACATTAGCTAGATCCAGGAGCTCATCCCTGCTACGATTCTGCTGTAATTGACAGTTAAAATGTTGAAGTGCTGGTCATACACATTAGCTAGATCCAGGAACTCATCCCTGCTACGATTCTACTCTAATTGGCAGTAAAAATGTTGAAGTGCTGGTCATACACATTAGCTAGATCCAGGAGCTCATCCCCGCTACGATTCTACTCTAATTGACAATTAAAATGTTGAAGTGCTGGTCATACACATTAGCTAAATCCAGGAGCTCATCCCTGCTACGATTCTGCTGTAATTGACAGTTAAAAAAGTACTAGGCTATGCGCATTAGCTAGATCCAGGAGCTCATCCCTGCTACGATTCTGCTCTAATTGACAATTAAAATGTTGAAGTCCTGGGCATGCGCATTAGCTAGATCCAGGAGCTCATCTCTGCTACGATTCTGCTCTAATTGACAATTAAAATGTTGAAGTGCTGAGCATGCGCATTAGCTAGATCCAGGAGCTCATCCCTGCTACGATTCTGCTGTAATTGACAGTTAAAAAAGTACTAGGCTATGCGCATTAGCTAGATCCAGGAGCTCATCCCTGCTACGATTCTGCTCTGATTGACAGTTAAAATGTTGAAGTTCTAGGCATGCGCATTAGCTAGACCAGGAGCTCATCCCTGCTATGATTCTGCTCTGATTGACAATTAAAATGTTGAAGTGCTGGGCATGCGCATTAGCTAGACCCAGGAGCTCATCCCTGCTACGATTCTGCTCTGATTGACAATTAAAATGTTGAAGTCCTGGGCATATACATTAGCTAGACCCAGGAGCTCATCCCTGCTACGATTCTGCTGTAATTGACAGTTAAAATGTTCAAGTCCTGGGCATATACATTAGCTAGACCCAGGAGCTCATCCCTGCTACGATTCTGCTGTAATTGACAATTAAAATGTTGAAGTGCTGGTCATATACATTAGCTAGATCCAGGAGCTCATCCCTGCTACGATTCTGCTCTAATTGACAATTAAAATGTTGAAGTCCTTGGCATATACATTAATTAGACCCAGGAGCTCATCCCTGCTACGATTCTGCTGTAATTGACAGTTAAAATGTTGAAGTCCTGGGCATATACATTAGCTAGACCCATTAGCTCATCCCTGCTATGATTCTGCTCTAATTGGCAGTTAAAATGTTGAAGTCCTGGGGATATACATTAGCTAGACGCAGGAGCTCATCCCTGCTACGATTCTGCTGTAATTGACAATTAAAACGTTGAAGTCCTGGTCATGCGCACTAGCTAGACCCAGGAGCTCATCGCTGCTACGATTCTGCTGTAATTGACAGTTAAAATGTTGAAGTCCTAGGCATATACATTAGCTAGACACAGGAGTTCATCCCTGCTATGATTCTGCTCTAATTGCCAGTTAAAATGTTGAAGTCCTGGGCATATACATTAGCTAGACCCAGGAGCTCATCCCTGCTACGATTCTGCTGTAATTGCCAGTTAAAATGTTGAAGTGCTGGTCATGCGCACTAGCTAGACCCAGGAGCTCATCTCTGCTACGATTCTGCTGTAATTGCCAGTTAAAATGTTGAAGTCCTGGTCATGCGCACTAGCTAGACCCAGGAGCTCATCTCTGCTACGATTCTGCTGTAATTGCCAGTTAAAATGTTGAAGTGCTGGGCATATACACTAGCTAGACCCAGGAGCTCATCCCTGCTACGATTCTGCTGTAATTGCCAGTTAAAATGTTGAAGTGCTGGGCATATACATTAGCTAGACACAGGAGCTCATCTCTGCTACGATTCTGCTGTAATTGCCAGTTAAAATGTTGAAGTGCTGGGCATATACATTAGCTAGATCCAGGAGCTCATCTCTGCTACGATACTGCTGTAATTGACAGTTAAAATGTTGAAGTGCTGGGCATATACACTAGCTAGACCCAGGAGCTCATCTCTGCTACGATTCTGCTGTAATTGACAGTTAAAATGTTAGAGTGCTGGGCATATACATTAGCTAGATCCAGGAGCTCATCTCTGCTACGATTCTGCTGTAATTGACAGTTAAAGTGTTGAAGTGCTGGGCATATACATTAGCTAGATCCAGGAGCTCATCTCTGCTACGATTCTGCTGTAATTGACAGTTAAAATGTTGAAGTGCTGGGCATATACATTAGCTAGATCCAGGAGCTCATCTCTGCTACGATACTGCTGTAATTGACAGTTAAAACGTTGAAGTCCTGGTCATGCGCACTAGCTAGACCCAGGAGCTCATCTCTGCTACGATTTTGCTGTAATTGCCAGTTAAAATGTTGAAGTCCTGGGCATATACATTAGCTAGACGCAGGAACTCATCCCTGCTATGATTCTGCTCTAATTGGCAGTTAAAATGTTGAAGTCCTGGGCATATACATTAGCTAGACCCAGGAGCTCATCCCTGCTACGATTCTGCTGTAATTGACAGTTAAAATGTTGAAGTCCTGGGCATATACATTAGCTAGACCCAGGAGCTCATCCCTGCTATGATTCTGCTGTAATTGCCAGTTAAAATGTTGAAGTCCTGGGCATATACATTAGCTAGACCCAGGAGCTCATCCCTACTACGATTCTGCTGTAATTGCCAGTTAAAATGTTGAAGTCCTGGTCATGCGCACTAGCTAGACCCAGGAGGTCATCCCTACTACGATTCTGCTGTAATTGCCAGTTAAAATGTTGAAGTCCTGGTCATGCGCACTAGCTAGACCCAGGAGCTCATCCCTACTACGATTCTGCTGTAATTGCCAGTTAAAATGTTGAAGTCCTGGTCATGCGCACTAGCTAGACCCAGGAGCTCATCCCTACTACGATTCTGCTGTAATTGCCAGTTAAAATGTTGAAGTCCTGGTCATGCGCACTAGCTAGACCCAGGAGCTCATACCAACTACGATTCTGCTGTAATTGCCAGTTAAAATGTTGAAGTCCTGGTCATGCGCACTAGCTAGACCCAGGAGCTCATCTCTGCTACGATTGTGCTCTAATTGACAGTTAAAATGTTGAAGTGCTGGGCATGCGCATTAGCTAGACCCAGGAGCTCATCCCTACTACGATTCTGCTCTAATTGCCAGTTAAAATGTTGAAGTCCTGGTCATGCGCACTAGCTAGACCCAGGAGCTCATCTCTGCTACGATTCTGCTCTAATTGACAGTTAAAATGTTGAAGTCCTGGTCATGCGCACTAGCTAGACCCAGCAGCTCATCTCTGCTACGATTGTGCTCTAATTGACAATTAAAATGTTGAAGTGCTGGTCATATACATTAGCTAGACCCAGGAGCTCATCCCTGCTACGATTCTGCACTAATTGACAATTAAAATGTTGAAGTGCTGGGCATATACATTAGCTAGACCCAGCAGCTCATCTCTGCTACGATTGTGCTCTAATTGACAGTTAAAATGTTGAAGTGCTGGGCATATACATTAGCTAGACCCAGCAGCTCATCCCTGCTACGCTTCTGCACTAATTGACAATTAAAATGTTGAAGTGCTGGGCATATACATTAGCTAGACCCAGGAGCTCATCCCTGCTACGATTGTGCTCTAATTGACAATTAAAATGTTGAAGTGCTGGGCATATACATTAGCTAGACCCAGCAGCTCATCTCTGCTACGATTGTGCTCTAATTGACAGTTAAAATGTTGAAGTCCTGGTCATGCGCACTAGCTAGACCCAGCAGCTCATCTCTGCTACGATTGTGCTCTAATTGACAATTAAAATGTTGAAGTGCTGGTCATATACATTAGCTAGACCCAGGAGCTCATCCCTGCTACGATTCTGCACTAATTGACAATTAAAATGTTGAAGTCCTGGGCATATACATTAGCTAGACCCAGGAGCTCAACCCTTCTACGATTCTGCTGTAAATGACAATTAAAATGTTGAAGTGCTGGGCATATACATTAGCTAGATCCAGGAGCTCATCCCTGCTACGATTCTGCTCTAATTGACAATTAAAATGTTGAAGTTCTGGGCATATACATTAGCTAGATCCAGGAGCTCATCCCTACTACGATTCTGCTGTAATTGCCAGTTAAAATGTTGAAGTCCTGGTCATGCGCACTAGCTAGACCCAGCAGCTCATCTCTGCTACGATTGTGCTCTAATTGACAATTAAAATGTTGAAGTGCTGAACATATACATTAGCTAGATCCAGGAGCTCATCCCCTCTACGATTCTGCTCTAATTGACAATTAAAATGTTGAAGTTCTGGGCATATACATTTGCTAGATCCAGGAGCTCATCCCTCCTCCGATTCTACTCTAATTGACAATTAAAATGTTGAAGTGCTGGGCATATACATTAGCTAGATCCAGGAGCTCATCCCTGCTACGATTCTGCTCTAATTGACAATTAAAATGTTGAAGTCCTGGGCATATACATTAGCTAGACCCAGCAGCTCATCCCTGCTACGATTCTGCTGTAATTGACAGTTAAAATGTTGAAGTCCTGGGCATATACATTAGCTAGACCCAGGAGCTCATCCCTGCTATGATTCTGCTCTAATTGGCAGTTAAAATGTTGAAGTCCTGGGCATATACATTAGCTAGACCCAGGAGCTCATCCCTGCTACGATTCTGCTGTAATTGACAGTTAAAATGTTGAAGTGCTGGGCTACACACATTAGCTAGACCCAGGAGCTCATCCCTGCTACGATTCTGCTGTAATTGACAGTTAAAATGTTGAAGTGCTGGGCTACACACATTAGCTAGACCCAGGAGCTCATCTCTGCTACGATTCTGCTGTAATTGACAGTTAAAATGTTGAAGTGCTGGGCTACACACATTAGCTAGAACCAGGAGCTCATCCCTGCTACGATTCTGCTGTAATTGACAGTTAAAACGTTGAAGTCCTGGTCATGCGCACTAGCTAGACCCAGGAGCTCATCCCTACTACGATTCTGCTGTAATTGCCAGTTAAAATGTTGAAGTCCTGGTCATGCGCACTAGCTAGACCCAGCAGCTCATCTCTGCTACGATTGTGCTCTAATTGACAGTTAAAATGTTGAAGTTCTGGCATGCGGATTAGCTAGATCCAGGAGCTCATCCCTGCTACGATTCTGCTCTAATTGACAATTAAAATGTTGAAGTGCTGGTCATACACATTAGCTAGATCCAGGAGCTCATCCCTGCTACGATTCTGCTGTAATTGACAATTAAAATGTTGAAGTGCTGGTCCTACACATTATCTAGATCCAGGAGCTCATCCCTGCTACGATTCTGCTCCAATTGACAATTAAAATGTTGAAGTGCTGGTCATACACATTATCTAGATGCAGGAGCTCATCCCTGCTACGATTCTGCTCTAATTGACAATTAAAATGTTGAAGTGCTGGGCATGCGCATTAGCTAGATCCAAGAGCTCATCTCTGCTACGATTCTGCTCTAATTGACAGTTAAAATGTTGAAGTGCTGGTCATACACATTATCCAGATCCAGGAGCTCATCCCTGCTACGATTCTGCTCTAATTGACAGTTAAAATGTTGAAGTGCTGGGCATGTGCATTAGCTAGATCCAGGAGCTCATCCCTGCTACGATTCTGCTCTAATTGACAGTTAAAATGTTGAAGTGCTGGGCATACACACATTAGCTAGACCCAGGAGCTTATCCCTGCTACGATTCTGCTGTAATTGCCAGTTAAAATGTTGAAGTCCTGGGCATATACACATTAGCTAGATCCAGGAACTCATCCCTGCTACGATTCTGCTCTAATTGACAATTAAAATGTTGAAGTGCTGGTCATACACATTAGCTAGACCCAGGAGCTCATCCCTGCTACGATTCTGCTCTAAGTGACAGTTAAAATGTTGAAGTGCTGGTCATACACATTAGCTAGATCCAGGAGCTCATCCCTGCTACGATTCTACTCTAATTGACAATTAAAATGTTGAAGTGCTGGTCATACACATTAGCTAGATCCAGGAGCTCATCCCTGCTACGATTCTGCTGTAATTGACAGTTAAAATGTTGAAGTGCTGGTCATACACATTAGCTAGACCCAGGAGCTCATCCCTGCTACGATTCTACTCTAATTGACAATTAAAATGTTGAAGTGCTGGTCATACACATTAGCTAGATCCAGGAGCTCATCCCTGCTACGATTCTGCTGTAATTGACAGTTAAAACGTTGAAGTGCTGGTCATACACATTAGCTAGATCCAGGAACTCATCCCTGCTACGATTCTACTCTAATTGGCAGTAAAAATGTTGAAGTGCTGGTCATACACATTATCTAGATGCAGGAGCTCATCCCTGCTACGATTCTGCTCTAATTGACAATTAAAATGTTGAAGTGCTGGGCATGCGCATTAGCTAGATCCAAGAGCTCATCTCTGCTACGATTCTGCTCTAATTGACAGTTAAAATGTTGAAGTGCTGGTCATACACATTATCCAGATCCAGGAGCTCATCCCTGCTACGATTCTGCTCTAATTGACAGTTAAAATGTTGAAGTGCTGGGCATGTGCATTAGCTAGATCCAGGAGCTCATCCCTGCTACGATTCTGCTCTAATTGACAGTTAAAATGTTGAAGTGCTGGGCATACACACATTAGCTAGACCCAGGAGCTTATCCCTGCTACGATTCTGCTGTAATTGCCAGTTAAAATGTTGAAGTCCTGGGCATATACACATTAGCTAGATCCAGGAACTCATCCCTGCTACGATTCTGCTCTAATTGACAATTAAAATGTTGAAGTGCTGGTCATACACATTAGCTAGACCCAGGAGCTCATCCCTGCTACGATTCTGCTCTAAGTGACAGTTAAAATGTTGAAGTGCTGGTCATACACATTAGCTAGATCCAGGAGCTCATCCCTGCTACGATTCTACTCTAATTGACAATTAAAATGTTGAAGTGCTGGTCATACACATTAGCTAGATCCAGGAGCTCATCCCTGCTACGATTCTGCTGTAATTGACAGTTAAAATGTTGAAGTGCTGGTCATACACATTAGCTAGACCCAGGAGCTCATCCCTGCTACGATTCTACTCTAATTGACAATTAAAATGTTGAAGTGCTGGTCATACACATTAGCTAGATCCAGGAGCTCATCCCTGCTACGATTCTGCTGTAATTGACAGTTAAAACGTTGAAGTGCTGGTCATACACATTAGCTAGATCCAGGAACTCATCCCTGCTACGATTCTGCTCTAATTGACAATTAAAATGTTGAAGTGCTGGTCATACACATTAGCTAGACCCAGGAGCTCATCCCTGCTACGATTCTGCTCTAAGTGACAGTTAAAATGTTGAAGTGCTGGTCATACACATTAGCTAGATCCAGGAGCTCATCCCTGCTACGATTCTACTCTAATTGACAATTAAAATGTTGAAGTGCTGGTCATACACATTAGCTAGATCCAGGAGCTCATCCCTGCTACGATTCTGCTGTAATTGACAGTTAAAATGTTGAAGTGCTGGACATACACATTAGCTAGATCCAGGAGCTCATCCCCGCTACGATTCTACTCTAATTGACAATTAAAATGTTGAAGTGCTGGTCATACACATTAGCTAGATCCAGGAGCTCATCCCTGCTACGATTCTGCTGTAATTGACAGTTAAAAAAGTACTAGGCTATGCGCATTAGCTAGATCCAGGAGCTCATCCCTGCTACGATTCTGCTCTAATTGACAATTAAAATGTTGAAGTTCTAGGCATGCGCATTAGCTAGACCAGGAGCTCATCCCTGCTATGATTCTGCTCTGATTGACAATTAAAATGTTGAAGTGCTGGGCATGCGCATTAGCTAGACCCAGGAGCTCATCTCTGCTACGATTCTGCTCTAATTGACAATTAAAATGTTGAAGTGCTGAGCATGCGCATTAGCTAGATCCAGTAGCTCATCCCTGCTACGATTCTGCTGTAATTGACAGTTAAAAAAGTACTAGGCTATGCGCATTAGCTAGATCCAGGAGCTCATCCCTGCTACGATTCTGCTCTGATTGACAGTTAAAATGTTGAAGTTCTAGGCATGCGCATTAGCTAGACCAGGAGCTCATCCCTGCTATGATTCTGCTCTGATTGACAATTAAAATGTTGAAGTGCTGGGCATGCGCATTAGCTAGACCCAGGAGCTCATCCCTGCTACGATTCTGCTCTGATTGACAATTAAAATGTTGAAGTCCTGGGCATATACATTAGCTAGACCCAGGAGCTCATCCCTGCTACGATTCTGCTGTAATTGACAGTTAAAATGTTCAAGTCCTGGGCATATACATTAGCTAGACCCAGGAGCTCATCCCTGCTACGATTCTGCTGTAATTGACAATTAAAATGTTGAAGTGCTGGTCATATACATTAGCTAGATCCAGGAGCTCATCCCTGCTACGATTCTGCTCTAATTGACAATTAAAATGTTGAATTCCTGGGCATATACATTAAGTAGACCCAGGAGCTCATCCCTGCTACGATTCTGCTGTAATTGACAGTTAAAATGTTGAAGTCCTGGGCATATACATTAGCTAGACCCAGGAGCTCATCCCTGCTATGATTCTGCTCTAATTGGCAGTTAAAATGTTGAAGTCCTGGGGATATACATTAGCTAGACGCAGGAGCTCATCCCTGCTACGATTCTGCTGTAATTGACAGTTAAAATGTTGAAGTGCTGGGCATATACATTAGCTAGACGCAGGAGCTCATCTCTGCTACGATTCTGCTGTAATTGACAATTAAAACGTTGAAGTCCTGGTCATGCGCACTAGCTAGACCCAGGAGCTCATCTCTGCTACGATTCTGCTGTAATTGACAGTTAAAATGTTGAAGTCCTAGGCATATACATTAGCTAGACACAGGAGTTCATCCCTGCTATGATTCTGCTCTAATTGCCAGTTAAAATGTTGAAGTCCTGGGCATATACATTAGCTAGACCCAGGAGCTCATCCCTGCTACGATTCTGCTGTAATTGCCAGTTAAAATGTTGAAGTGCTGGTCATGCGCACTAGCTAGACCCAGGAGCTCATCTCTGCTACGATTCTGCTGTAATTGCCAGTTAAAATGTTGAAGTCCTGGTCATGCGCACTAGCTAGACCCAGGAGCTCATCTCTGCTACGATTCTGCTGTAATTGCCAGTTAAAATGTTGAAGTCCTGGTCATGCGCACTAGCTAGACCCAGGAGCTCATCTCTGCTACGATTCTGCTGTAATTGCCAGTTAAAATGTTGAAGTGCTGGGCATATACACTAGCTAGACCCAGGAGCTCATCCCTGCTACGATTCTGCTGTAATTGCCAGTTAAAATGTTGAAGTGCTGGGCATATACATTAGCTAGACACAGGAGCTCATCTCTGCTACGATTCTGCTGTAATTGCCAGTTAAAATGTTGAAGTGCTGGGCATATACATTAGCTAGATCCAGGAGCTCATCTCTGCTACGATACTGCTGTAATTGACAGTTAAAATGTTGAAGTGCTGGGCATATACACTAGCTAGACCCAGGAGCTCATCTCTGCTACGATTCTGCTGTAATTGACAGTTAAAATGTTAGAGTGCTGGGCATATACATTAGCTAGATCCAGGAGCTCATCTCTGCTACGATACTGCTGTAATTGACAGTTAAAACGTTGAAGTCCTGGTCATGCGCACTAGCTAGACCCAGGAGCTCATCTCTGCTACGATTCTGCTGTAATTGCCAGTTAAAATGTTGAAGTCCTGGGCATATACATTAGCTAGACGCAGGAGCTCATCCCTGCTACGTATCTGCTGTAATTGACAGTTAAAATGTTGAAGTCCTGGGCATATACATTAGCTAGACGCAGGAGCTCATCCCTGCTACGATTCTGCTGTAATTGACAGTTAAAATGTTGAAGTGCTGGGCATACACACATTAGCTAGATCCAGGAGCTCATCCCTGCTACGATTCTGCTCTAATTGACAGTTAAAATGTTGAAGTTCTGGCATGCGGATTAGCTAGATCCAGGAGCTCATCCCTGCTACGATTCTGCTCTAATTGACAATTAAAATGTTGAAGTGCTGGTCCTACACATTATCTAGATCCAGGAGCTCATCCCTGCTACGATTCTGCTCTAATTGACAGTTAAAATGTTGAAGTGCTGGGCATGTGCATTAGCTAGATCCAGGAGCTCATCCCTGCTACGATTCTGCTCTAATTGACAATTAAAATGTAAGTGCTGGGCATACACACATTAGCTAGACCCAGGAGCTCATCCCTGCTACGAATCTGCTCTAATTGATTGTTAAAATGTTGAAGTGCTGGGCATACACACATTAGCTAGACCCAGGAGCTCATCCCTGCTACGATTCTGCTCTAATTGACAGTTAAAATGTTGAAGTGCTGGGCTGACACACATTAGCTAGACCCAGGAGCTTATCCCTGCTACGATTCTGCTGTAATTGCCAGTTAAAATGTTGAAGTCCATGGGCATATACACATTAGCTAGATCCAGGAACTCATCCCTGCTACGATTCTGCTCTAATTGACAATTAAAATGTTGAAGTGCTGGTCATACACATTAGCTAGATCCAGGAGCTCATCCCTGCTACGATTCTGCTGTAATTGACAGTTAAAAAAGTACTAGGCTATGCGCATTAGCTAGATCCAGGAGCTCATCCCTGCTACAATTCTGCTCTAATTGACAATTAAAATGTTGAAGTGCTGGTCTTACACATTAGCTAGATCCAGGAGCTCATCCCTGCTACGATTCTGCTGTAATTGACAGTTAAAAAAGTACTAGGCTATGCGCATTAGCTAGATCGAGGAGCTAATCCCTGCTACGATTCTGCTCTAATTGACAATTAAAATGTTGAAGTGCTGGGCATGCGCATTAGCTAGATCCAGAAGCTCATCTCTGCTACGATTCTGCTGTAATTGACAATTAAAATGTTGAAGTGCTGAGCATGCGCATTAGCTAGATCCAGGAGCTCATCCCTGCTACGGTTCTGCTCTAATTGACAATGAAAATGTTGAAGTGCTGAGCATGCGCATTAGCTAGATCCAGGAGCTCATCCCTGCTACGATTCTGCTCTAATTGACAATTAAAATGTTTAAGTGCTGAGCATGCGCATTAGCTAGATCCAGGAGCTCATCCCTTTTACGATTCTGCTGTAATTGACAGTTAAAAAAGTACTAGGCTATGCGCATTAGCTAGATCCAGGAGCTCATCCCTGCTACGATTCTGCTGTAATTGACAGTTAAAATGTTGAAGTCCTGGGCATATATATTAGCTAGACCCAGGAGCTCATCCCTGCTATGATTCTGCTCTGATTGACAATTAAAATGTTGAAGTCCTGGGCATATACATTAGCTAGAACCAGGAGCTCATCCCTGCAACGATTCTGCTGTAATTGACAGTTAAGATGTTGAAGTGCTGGGCATATACATTAGCTAGACCCAGGAGCTCATCCCTGCTACGATTCTGCTGTAATTGACAGTTAAAATGTTTAAGTCCTGGGCATATACATTAGCTAGACCCAGGAGCTCATCCCTGCTACGATTCTGCTGTAATTGACAGTCAAAATGTTGAAGTCCTGGGCATATACATTAGCTAGACTCAGGAGCTCATCCCTGCTATGATTCTGCTCTAATTGACAGTTAAAATGTTGAAGTCCTGGGCATAAACATTAGCTAGACCCAGGAGCTCATCCCTGCTATGATTCTGCTGTAGTTGACAGTTAAAATGTTGACGTCCTGGTCATGCTCACTACCTAGAGCCAGGAGCTCATCCCTGCTATGATTCTGCTGTAATTGACAGTTAAAATTGTTGAAGTGCTGGGCATATACACATTAGCTAGACCCAGGAGCTCATCTCTGCCACGATTCTGCTGTAATTGACAGTTAAAATGTTGAAGTGCTGGGCATGAGCATTAGCTACACCCAGGAGCTCATCCCTGCTATGATTCTGCTGTAATTGACAGTTAAAATGTTGAAGTGCTGGGCATATATACATTAGCTAGACCCAGGAGCTCATCTCTGCCACGATTCTGCTCTAAATGACAATTAAAATGTTGAAGTGCTGGTCATACACATTAGCTAGACCCAGGAGCTCATCCCTGCTACGATTCTGCTCTAAGTGACAGTTAAATGTTGAAGTGCTGGTCATACACATTAGCTAGATCCAGGAGCTCATCCCTGCTACGATTCTACTCTAATTGACAATTAAAATGTTGAAGTGCTGGTCATACACATTAGCTAGATCCAGGAGCTCATCCCTGCTAGGATTCTGCTGTAATTGACAGTTAAAATGTTGAAGTGCTGGTCATACACATTAGCTAGACCCAGGAGCTCATCCCTGCTACGATTCTACTCTAATTGACAATTAAAATGTTGAAGTGCTGGTCATACACATTAGCTAGATCCAGGAGCTCATCCCTACTACGATTCTGCTGTAATTGACAGTTAAAATGTTGAAGTGCTGGTCATACACATTAGCTAGATCCAGGAACTCATCCCTGCTACGATTCTACTCTAATTGACAGTAAAAATGTTGAAGTGCTGGTCATACACATTAGCTAGATCCAGGAGCTCATCCCTGCTACGATTCTGCTCTAAGTGACAGTTAAAATGTTGAAGTGCTGGACATACACATTAGCTAGATCCAGGAGCTCATCCCTGCTACGATTCTACTCTAATTGACAATTAAAATGTTGAAGTGCTGGTCATACACATTAGCTAGATCCAGGAGCTCATCCCTGCTACGATTCTGCTGTAATTGACAGTTAAAAAAGTACTAGGCTATGCGCATTAGCTAGATCCAGGAGCTCATCCCTGCTACGATTCTGCTCTAATTGACAATTAAAATGTTGAAGTCCTGGGCATGCGCATTAGCTAGATCCAGGAGCTCATCTCTGCTACGATTCTGCTCTAATTGACAATTAAAATGTTGAAGTGCTGAGCATGCGCATTAGCTAGATCCAGGAGCTCATCCCTGCTACGATTCTGCTGTAATTGACAGTTAAAAAAGTACTAGGCTATGCGCATTGGCTAGATCCAGGAGCTCATCCCTGCTACGATTCTGCTCTGATTGACAGTTAAAATGTTGAAGTTCTAGGCATGCGCATTAGCTAGACCAGGAGCTCATCCCTGCTATGATTCTGCTCTGATTGACAATTAAAATGTTGAAGTGCTGGGCATGCGCATTAGCTAGACCCAGGAGCTCATCCCTGCTACGATTCTGCTCTGATTGACAATTAAAATGTTGAAGTCCTGGGCATATACATTAGCTAGACCCAGGAGCTCATCCCTGCTACGATTCTGCTGTAATTGACAGTTAAAATGTTCAAGTCCTGGGCATATACATTAGCTAGACCCAGGAGCTCATCCCTGCTACGATTCTGCTGTAATTGACAGTTAAAATGTTGAAGTGCTGGTCATACACATTAGCTAGACCCAGGAGTTCATCTCTGCTACGATTCTGCTGTAATTGACAATTAAAATGTTGAAGTGCTGGTCATATACATTAGCTAGATCCAGGAGCTCATCCCTGCTACGATTCTGCTCTAATTGACAATTAAAATGTTGAAGTCCTGGGCATATACATTAAGTAGACCCAGGAGCTCATCCCTGCTACGATTCTGCTGTAATTGACAGTTAAAATGTTGAAGTCCTGGGCATATACATTAGCTAGACCCAGGAGCTCATCCCTGCTATGATTCTGCTCTAATTGGCAGTTAAAATGTTGAAGTCCTGGGGATATACATTAGCTAGACGCAGGAGCTCATCCCTGCTACGATTCTGCTGTAATTGACAGTTAAAATGTTGAAGTGCTGGGCATATACATTAGCTAGACGCAGGAGCTCATCTCTGCTACGATTCTGCTGTAATTGACAGTTAAAACGTTGAAGTCCTGGTCATGCGCACTAGCTAGACCCAGGAGCTCATCTCTGCTAGGATTCTGCTGTAATTGACAGTTAAAATGTTGAAGTCCTAGGCATAAACATTAGCTAGACACAGGAGTTCATCCCTGCTATGATTCTGCTCTAATTGCCAGTTAAAATGTTGAAGTTCTAGGCATGCGCATTAGCTAGACCAGGAGCTCATCCCTGCTATGATTCTGCTCTGATTGACAATTAAAATGTTGAAGTGCTGGGCATGCGCATTAGCTAGACCCAGGAGCTCATCCCTGCTACGATTCTGCTCTGATTGACAATTAAAATGTTGAAGTCCTGGGCATATACATTAGCTAGACCCAGGAGATCATCCCTGCTACGAATCTGCTGTAATTGACAGTTAAAATGTTCAAGTCCTGGGCATATACATTAGCTAGACCCAGGAGCTCATCCCTGCTACGATTCTGCTGTAATTGACAGTTAAAATGTTGAAGTGCTGGTCATACACATTAGCTAGACCCAGGAGTTCATCTCTGCTACGATTCTGCTGTAATTGACAATTAAAATGTTGAAGTGCTGGTCATATACATTAGCTAGATCCAGGAGCTCATCCCTGCTACGATTCTGCTCTAATTGACAATTAAAATGTTGAAGTCCTGGGCATATACATTAAGTAGACCCAGGAGCTCATCCCTGCTACGATTCTGCTGTAATTGACAGTTAAAATGTTGAAGTCCTGGGCATATACATTAGCTAGACCCAGGAGCTCATCCCTGCTATGATTCTGCTCTAATTGGCAGTTAAAATGTTGAAGTCCTGGGGATATACATTAGCTAGACGCAGGAGCTCATCCCTGCTACGATTCTGCTGTAATTGACAGTTAAAATGTTGAAGTGCTGGGCATATACATTAGCTAGACGCAGGAGCTCATCTCTGCTACGATTCTGCTGTAATTGACAGTTAAAACGTTGAAGTCCTGGTCATGTGCACTAGCTAGACCCAGGAGCTCATCTCTGCTAGGATTCTGCTGTAATTGACAGTTAAAATGTTGAAGTCCTAGGCATAAACATTAGCTAGACACAGGAGTTCATCCCTGCTATGATTCTGCTCTAATTGCCAGTTAAAATGTTGAAGTCCTGGGCATATACATTAGCTAGACCCAGGAGCTCATCCCTGCTACGATTCTGCTGTAATTGCCATTTAAAATGTTGAAGTGCTGGTCATGCGCACTAGCTAGACCCAGGAGCTCATCTCTGCTACGATTCTGCTGTAATTGCCAGTTAAAATGTTGAAGTCCTGGACATGCGCACTAGCTAGACCCAGGAGCTCATCCCTGCTACGATTCTGCTGTAATTGCCAGTTAAAATGTTGAAGTACTGGGCATATACATTAGCTAGACACAGGAGCTCATCTCTGCTACGATTCTGCTGTAATTGCCAGTTAAAATGTTGAAGTGCTGGGCATATACATTAGCTAGATCCAGGAGCTCATCTCTGCTACGATACTGCTGTAATTGACAGTTAAAATGTTGAAGTGCTGGGCATATACACTAGCTAGACCCAGGAGCTCATCTCTGCTACGATTCTGCTGTAATTGACAGTTAAAATGTTAGAGTGCTGGGCATATACATTAGCTAGATCCAGGAGCTCATCTCTGCTACGATACTGCTGTAATTGACAGTTAAAACGTTGAAGTCCTGGTCATGCGCACTAGCTAGACCCAGGAGCTCATCTCTGCTACGATTCTGCTGTAATTGCCAGTTAAAATGTTGAAGTCCTGGGCATATACATTAGCTAGACCCAGGAGCTCATCCCTGGTACGATTCTGCTGTAATTGACAGTTAAAATGTTGAAGTCCTGGGCATATACATTAGCTAGACGCAGGAGCTCATCCCTGCTACGTATCTGCTGTAATTGACAGTTAAAATGTTGAAGTCCTGGGCATATACATTAGCTAGACGCAGGAGCTCATCCCTGCTACGATTCTGCTGTAATTGACAGTTAAAATGTTGAAGTGCTGGGCATACACACATTAGCTAGATCCAGGAGCTCATCCATGCTACGATTCTGCTCTAATTGACAGTTAAAATGTTAAAGTTCTGGCATGCGGATTAGCTAGATCCAGGAGCTCATCCCTGCTACGATTCTGCTCTAATTGACAATTAAAATGTTGAAGTGCTGGTACTACACATTATCTAGATCCAGGAGCTCATCCCTGCTACGATTCTGCTCTAATTGACAGTTAAAATGTTGAAGTGCTGGGCATGTGCATTAGCTAGATCCAGGAGCTCATCCCTGCTACGATTCTGCTCTAATTGACAATTAAAATGTAAGTGCTGGGCATACACACATTAGCTAGACCCAGGAGCTCATCCCTGCTATGATTCTGCTCTAATTGGCAGTTAAAATGTTGAAGTCCTGGGCATATACATTAGCTAGACCCAGGAGCTCATCCCTGCTACGATTCTGCTGTAATTGACAGTTAAAATGTTGAAGTCCTGGGCATATACATTAGCTAGACCCAGGAGCTCATCCCTGCTATGATTCTGCTGTAATTGCCAGTTAAAATGTTGAAGTCCTGGGCATATACATTAGCTAGACCCAGGAGCTCATCCCTACTACGATTCTGCTGTAATTGCCAGTTAAAATGTTGAAGTCCTGGTCATGCGCACTAGCTAGACCCAGGAGGTCATCCCTACTACGATTCTGCTGTAATTGCCAGTTAAAATGTTGAAGTCCTGGTCACGCGCACTAGCTAGACCCAGGAGCTCATCCCTACTACGATTCTGCTGTAATTGCCAGTTAAAATGTTGAAGTCCTGGTCATGCGCACTAGCTAGACCCAGGAGCTCATCCCTACTACGATTCTGCTGTAATTGCCAGTTAAAATGTTGAAGTCCTGGTCATGCGCACTAGCTAGACCCAGGAGCTCATACCAACTACGATTCTGCTGTAATTGCCAGTTAAAATGTTGAAGTCCTGGTCATGCGCACTAGCTAGACCCAGGAGCTCATCTCTGCTACGATTGTGCTCTAATTGACAGTTAAAATGTTGAAGTGCTGGGCATGCGCATTAGCTAGACCCAGGAGCTCATCCCTACTACGATTCTGCTCTAATTGCCAGTTAAAATGTTGAAGTCCTGGTCATGCGCACTAGCTAGACCCAGGAGCTCATCCCTGCTACGATTGTGCTCTAATTGACAGTTAAAATGTTGAAGTCCTGGTCATGCGCACTAGCTAGACCCAGCAGCTCATCTCTGCTACGATTGTGCTCTAATTGACAATTAAAATGTTGAAGTGCTGGTCATATACATTAGCTAGACCCAGGAGCTCATCCCTGCTACGATTCTGCACTAATTGACAATTAAAATGTTGAAGTGCTGGGCATATACATTAGCTAGACCCAGCAGCTCATCTCTGCTACGATTGTGCTCTAATTGACAGTTAAAATGTTGAAGTGCTGGGCATATACATTAGCTAGACCCAGCAGCTCATCCCTGCTACGATTCTGCACTAATTGACAATTAAAATGTTGAAGTGCTGGGCATATACATTAGCTAGACCCAGGAGCTCATCCCTGCTACGATTGTGCTCTAATTGACAATTAAAATGTTGAAGTGCTGGGCATATACATTAGCTAGACCCAGCAGCTCATCTCTGCTACGATTGTGCTCTAATTGACAGTTAAAATGTTGAAGTCCTGGTCATGCGCACTAGCTAGACCCAGCAGCTCATCTCTGCTACGATTGTGCTCTAATTGACAATTAAAATGTTGAAGTGCTGGTCATATACATTAGCTAGACCCAGGAGCTCATCCCTGCTACGATTCTGCACTAATTGACAATTAAAATGTTGAAGTCCTGGGCATATACATTAGCTAGACCCAGGAGCTCAACCCTTCTACGATTCTGCTGTAAATGACAATTAAAATGTTGAAGTGCTGGGCATATACATTAGCTAGATCCAGGAGCTCATCCCTGCTACGATTCTGCTCTAATTGACAATTAAAATGTTGAAGTTCTGGGCATATACATTAGCTAGATCCAGGAGCTCATCCCTACTACGATTCTGCTGTAATTGCCAGTTAAAATGTTGAAGTCCTGGTCATGCGCACTAGCTAGACCCAGCAGCTCATCTCTGCTACGATTGTGCTCTAATTGACAATTAAAATGTTGAAGTGCTGAACATATACATTAGCTAGATCCAGGAGCTCATCCCCTCTACGATTCTGCTCTAATTGACAATTAAAATGTTGAAGTTCTGGGCATATACATTTGCTAGATCCAGGAGCTCATCCCTCCTCCGATTCTACTCTAATTGACAATTAAAATGTTGAAGTGCTGGGCATATACATTAGCTAGATCCAGGAGCTCATCCCTGCTACGATTCTGCTCTAATTGACAATTAAAATGTTGAAGTCCTGGGCATATACATTAGCTAGACCCAGCAGCTCATCCCTGCTACGATTCTGCTGTAATTGACAGTTAAAATGTTGAAGTCCTGGGCGTATACATTAGCTAGACCCAGGAGCTCATCCCTGCTATGATTCTGCTCTAATTGGCAGTTAAAATGTTGAAGTCCTGGGCATATACATTAGCTAGACCCAGGAGCTCATCCCTGCTACGATTCTGCTGTAATTGACAGTTAAAATGTTGAAGTGCTGGGCTACACACATTAGCTAGACCCAGGAGCTCATCCCTGCTACGATTCTGCTGTAATTGACAGTTAAAATGTTGAAGTGCTGGGCTACACACATTAGCTAGACCCAGGAGCTCATCTCTGCTACGATTCTGCTGTAATTGACAGTTAAAATGTTGAAGTGCTGGGCTACACACATTAGCTAGACCCAGGAGCTCATCCCTGCTACGATTCTGCTGTAATTGACAGTTAAAACGTTGAAGTCCTGGTCATGCGCACTAGCTAGACCCAGGAGCTCATCCCTACTACGATTCTGCTGTAATTGCCAGTTAAAATGTTGAAGTCCTGGTCATGCGCACTAGCTAGACCCAGCAGCTCATCTCTGCTACGATTGTGCTCTAATTGACAGTTAAAATGTTGAAGTTCTGGCATGCGGATTAGCTAGATCCAGGAGCTCATCCCTGCTACGATTCTGCTCTAATTGACAATTAAAATGTTGAAGTGCTGGTCATACACATTAGCTAGATCCAGGAGCTCATCCCTGCTACGATTCTGCTGTAATTGACAATTAAAATGTTGAAGTGCTGGTCCTACACATTATCTAGATCCAGGAGCTCATCCCTGCTACGATTCTGCTCCAATTGACAATTAAAATGTTGAAGTGCTGGTCATACACATTATCTAGATGCAGGAGCTCATCCCTGCTACGATTCTGCTCTAATTGACAATTAAAATGTTGAAGTGCTGGGCATGCGCATTAGCTAGATCCAAGAGCTCATCTCTGCTACGATTCTGCTCTAATTGACAGTTAAAATGTTGAAGTGCTGGTCATACACATTATCTAGATCCAGGAGCTCATCCCTGCTACGATTCTGCTCTAATTGACAGTTAAAATGTTGAAGTGCTGGGCATGTGCATTAGCTAGATCCAGGAGCTCATCCCTGCTACGATTCTGCTCTAATTGACAGTTAAAATGTTGAAGTGCTGGGCATACACACATTAGCTAGACCCAGGAGCTCATCCCTGCTACGATTCTGCTCTAATTGGCAGTTAAAATGTTGAAGTGCTGGGCATACACACATTAGCTAGACCCAGGAGCTTATCCCTGCTACGATTCTGCTGTAATTGCCAGTTAAAATGTTGAAGTCCTGGGCATATACACATTAGCTAGATCCAGGAACTCATCCCTGCTACGATTCTGCTCTAATTGACAATTAAAATGTTGAAGTGCTGGTCATACACATTAGCTAGACCCAGGAGCTCATCCCTGCTACGATTCTGCTCTAAGTGACAGTTAAAATGTTGAAGTGCTGGTCATACACATTAGCTAGATCCAGGAGCTCATCCCTGCTACGATTCTACTCTAATTGACAATTAAAATGTTGAAGTGCTGGTCATACACATTAGCTAGATCCAGGAGCTCATCCCTGCTACGATTCTGCTGTAATTGACAGTTAAAATGTTGAAGTGCTGGTCATACACATTAGCTAGACCCAGGAGCTCATCCCTGCTACGATTCTACTCTAATTGACAATTAAAATGTTGAAGTGCTGGTCATACACATTAGCTAGATCCAGGAGCTCATCCCTGCTACGATTCTGCTGTAATTGACAGTTAAAACGTTGAAGTGCTGGTCATACACATTAGCTAGATCCAGGAACTCATCCCTGCTACGATTCTACTCTAATTGGCAGTAAAAATGTTGAAGTGCTGGTCATACACATTAGCTAGATCCAGGAGCTCATCCCTGCTACGATTCTGCTCTAAGTGACAGTTAAAATGTTGAAGTGCTAGACATACACATTAGCTAGATCCAGGAGCTCATCCCCGCTACGATTCTACTCTAATTGACAATTAAAATGTTGAAGTGCTGGTCATACACATTAGCTAGATCCAGGAGCTCATCCCTGCTACGATTCTGCTGTAATTGACAGTTAAAAAAGTACTAGGCTATGCGCATTAGCTAGATCCAGGAGCTGATCCCTGCTACGATTCTGCTCTAATTGACAATTAAAATGTTGAAGTCCTGGGCATGCGCATTAGCTAGATCCAGGAGCTCATCTCTGCTACGATTCTGCTCTAATTGACAATTAAAATGTTGAAGTGCTGAGCATGCGCATTAGCTAGATCCAGGAGCTCATCCCTGCTACGATTCTGCTGTAATTGACAGTTAAAAAAGTACTAGGCTATGCGCATTAGCTAGATCCAGGAGCTCATCCCTGCTACGATTCTGCTCTGATTGACAGTTAAAATGTTGAAGTTCTAGGCATGCGCATTAGCTAGACCAGGAGCTCATCCCTGCTATGATTCTGCTCTGATTGACAATTAAAATGTTGAAGTGCTGGGCATGCGCATTAGCTAGACCCAGGAGCTCATCCCTGCTACGATTCTGCTCTGATTGACAATTAAAATGTTGAAGTCCTGGGCATATACATTAGCTAGACCCAGGAGCTCATCCCTGCTACGATTCTGCTGTAATTGACAGTTAAAATGTTCAAGTCCTGGGCATATACATTAGCTAGACCCAGGAGCTCATCCCTGCTACGATTCTGCTGTAATTGACAATTAAAATGTTGAAGTGCTGGTCATATACATTAGCTAGATCCAGGAGCTCATCCCTGCTACGATTCTGCTCTAATTGACAATTAAAATGTTGAATTCCTGGGCATATACATTAAGTAGACCCAGGAGCTCATCCCTGCTACGATTCTGCTGTAATTGACAGTTAAAATGTTGAAGTCCTGGGCATATACATTAGCTAGACCCAGGAGCTCATCCCTGCTATGATTCTGCTCTAATTGGCAGTTAAAATGTTGAAGTCCTGGGGATATACATTAGCTAGACGCAGGAGCTCATCCCTGCTACGATTCTGCTGTAATTGACAGTTAAAATGTTGAAGTGCTGGGCATATACATTAGCTAGACGCAGGAGCTCATCCCTGCTACGATTCTGCTGTAATTGACAGTTAAAATGTTGAAGTGCTGGGCATATACATTAGCTAGACGCAGGAGGTCATCTCTGCTACGATTCTGCTGTAATTGACAGTTAAAATGTTGAAGTCCTAGGCATATACATTAGCTAGACACAGGAGTTCATCCCTGCTATGATTCTGCTCTAATTGCCAGTTAAAATGTTGAAGTCCTGGGCATATACATTAGCTAGACCCAGGAGCTCATCCCTGCTACGATTCTGCTGTAATTGCCAGTTAAAATGTTGAAGTGCTGGTCATGCGCACTAGCTAGACCCAGGAGCTCATCTCTGCTACGATTCTGCTGTAATTGCCAGTTAAAATGTTGAAGTCCTGGTCATGCGCACTAGCTAGACCCAGGAGCTCATCTCTGCTACGATTCTGCTGTAATTGCCAGTTAAAATGTTGAAGTCCTGGTCATGCGCACTAGCTAGACCCAGGAGCTCATCTCTGCTACGATTCTGCTGTAATTGCCAGTTAAAATGTTGAAGTGCTGGGCATATACACTAGCTAGACCCAGGAGCTCATCCCTGCTACGATTCTGCTGTAATTGCCAGTTAAAATGTTGAAGTGCTGGGCATATACATTAGCTAGACACAGGAGCTCATCTCTGCTACGATTCTGCTGTAATTGCCAGTTAAAATGTTGAAGTGCTGGGCATATACATTAGCTAGATCCAGGAGCTCATCTCTGCTACGATACTGCTGTAATTGACAGTTAAAATGTTGAAGTGCTGGGCATATACACTAGCTAGACCCAGGAGCTCATCTCTGCTACGATTCTGCTGTAATTGACAGTTAAAATGTTAGAGTGCTGGGCATATACATTAGCTAGATCCAGGAGCTCATCTCTGCTACGATACTGCTGTAATTGACAGTTAAAACGTTGAAGTCCTGGTCATGCGCACTAGCTAGACCCAGGAGCTCATCTCTGCTACGATTCTGCTGTAATTGCCAGTTAAAATGTTGAAGTCCTGGGCATATACATTAGCTAGACGCAGGAGCTCATCCCTGCTACGTATCTGCTGTAATTGACAGTTAAAATGTTGAAGTCCTGGGCATATACATTAGCTAGACGCAGGAGCTCATCCCTGCTACGATTCTGCTGTAATTGACAGTTAAAATGTTGAAGTGCTGGGCATACACACATTAGCTAGATCCAGGAGCTCATCCCTGCTACGATTCTGCTCTAATTGACAGTTAAAATGTTGAAGTTCTGGCATGCGGATTAGCTAGATCCAGGAGCTCATCCCTGCTACGATTCTGCTCTAATTGACAATTAAAATGTTGAAGTGCTGGTCCTACACATTATCTAGATCCAGGAGCTCATCCCTGCTACGATTCTGCTCTAATTGACAGTTAAAATGTTGAAGTGCTGGGCATGTGCATTAGCTAGATCCAGGAGCTCATCCCTGCTACGATTCTGCTCTAATTGACAATTAAAATGTAAGTGCTGGGCATACACACATTAGCTAGACCCAGGAGCTCATCCCTGCTACGAATCTGCTCTAATTGATTGTTAAAATGTTGAAGTGCTGGGCATACACACATTAGCTAGACCCAGGAGCTCATCCCTGCTACGATTCTGCTCTAATTGACAGTTAAAATGTTGAAGTGCTGGGCTGACACACATTAGCTAGACCCAGGAGCTTATCCCTGCTACGATTCTGCTGTAATTGCCAGTTAAAATGTTGAAGTCCATGGGCATATACACATTAGCTAGATCCAGGAACTCATCCCTGCTACGATTCTGCTCTAATTGACAATTAAAATGTTGAAGTGCTGGTCATACACATTAGCTAGATCCAGGAGCTCATCCCTGCTACGATTCTGCTGTAA
Source organism: Deroplatys truncata (assembly GCA_030765065.1). Taxonomy (NCBI): domain Eukaryota; kingdom Metazoa; phylum Arthropoda; class Insecta; order Mantodea; family Mantidae; genus Deroplatys; species Deroplatys truncata. Next base: position 172,775,649 of record CM060985.1, read on the forward strand.
TTGACAGTTAAAAAAGTACTAGGCTATGCGCATTAGCTAGATCGAGGAGCTAATCCCTGCTACGATTCTGCTCTAATTGAAAATTAAAATGTTGAAGTGCTGGGCATGCGCATTAGCTAGATCCAGGAGCTCATCTCTGCTACGATTCTGCTGTAATTGACAATTAAAATGTTGAAGTGCTGAGCATGCGCATTAGCTAGATCCAGGAGCTCATCCCTGCTACGGTTCTGCTCTAATTGACAATGAAAATGTTGAAGTGCTGAGCATGCGCATTAGCTAGAATCAGGAGCTCATCCCTGCTACGATTCTGCTCTAATTGACAATTAAAATGTTTAAGTGCTGAGCATGCGCATTAGCTAGATCCAGGAGCTCATCCCTTTTACGATTCTGCTGTAATTGACAGTTAAAAAAGTACTAGGCTATGCGCATTAGCTAGATCCAGGAGCTCATCCCTGCTACGATTCTGCTGTAATTGACAGTTAAAATGTTGAAGTCCTGGGCATATATATTAGCTAGACCCAGGAGCTCATCCCTGCTATGATTCTGCTCTGATTGACAATTAAAATGTTGAAGTCCTGGGCATATACATTAGCTAGAACCAGGAGCTCATCCCTGCAACGATTCTGCTGTAATTGACAGTTAAGATGTTGAAGTGCTGGGCATATACATTAGCTAGACCCAGGAGCTCATCCCTGCTACGATTCTGCTGTAATTGACAGTTAAAATGTTTAAGTCCTGGGCATATACATTAGCTAGACCCAGGAGCTCATCCCTGATACGATTCTGCTGTAATTGACAGTTAAAATGTTGAAGTCCTGGGCATATACATTAGCTAGACTCAGGAGCTCATCCCTGCTATGATTCTGCTCTAATTGACAGTTAAAATGTTGAAGTCCTGGGCATAAACATTAGCTAGACCCAGGAGCTCATCCCTGCTATGATTCTGCTGTAGTTGACAGTTAAAATGTTGACGTCCTGGTCATGCTCACTACCTAGAGCCAGGAGCTCATCCCTGCTATGATTCTGCTGTAATTGACAGTTAAAATTGTTGAAGTGCTGGGCATATACACATTAGCTAGACCCAGGAGCTCATCTCTGCCACGATTCTGCTGTAATTGACAGTTAAAATGTTGAAGTGCTGGGCATGAGCATTAGCTACACCCAGGAGCTCATCCCTGCTATGATTCTGCTGTAATTGACAGTTAAAATGTTGAAGTGCTGGGCATATATACATTAGCTAGACCCAGGAGCTCATCTCTGCCACGATTCTGCTCTAATTGACAATTAAAATGTTGAAGTGCTGGTCATACACATTAGCTAGACCCAGGAGCTCATCCCTGCTACGATTCTGCTCTAAGTGACAGTTAAATGTTGAAGTGCTGGTCATACACATTAGCTAGATCCAGGAGCTCATCCCTGCTACGATTCTACTCTAATTGACAATTAAAATGTTGAAGTGCTGGTCATACACATTAGCTAGATCCAGGAGCTCATCCCTGCTACGATTCTGCTGTAATTGACAGTTAAAATGTTGAAGTGCTGGTCATACACATTAGCTAGACCCAGGAGCTCATCCCTGCTACGATTCTACTCTAATTGACAATTAAAATGTTGAAGTGCTGGTCATACACATTAGCTAGATCCAGGAGCTCATCCCTGCTACGATTCTGCTGTAATTGACAGTTAAAATGTTGAAGTGCTGGTCATACACATTAGCTAGATCCAGGAACTCATCCCTGCTACGATTCTACTCTAATTGACAGTAAAAATGTTGAAGTGCTGGTCATACACATTAGCTAGATCCAGGAGCTCATCCCTGCTACGATTCTGCTCTAAGTGACAGTTAAAATGTTGAAGTGCTGGACATACACATTAGCTAGATCCAGGAGCTCATCCCTGCTACGATTCTACTCTAATTGACAATTAAAATGTTGAAGTGCTGGTCATACACATTAGCTAGATCCAGGAGCTCATCCCTGCTACGATTCTGCTGTAATTGACAGTTAAAAAAGTACTAGGCTATGCGCATTGGCTAGATCCAGGAGCTCATCCCTGCTACGATTCTGCTCTGATTGACAGTTAAAATGTTGAAGTTCTAGGCATGCGCATTAGCTAGACCAGGAGCTCATCCCTGCTATGATTCTGCTCTGATTGACAATTAAAATGTTGAAGTGCTGGGCATGCGCATTAGCTAGACCCAGGAGCTCATCCCTGCTACGATTCTGCTCTGATTGACAATTAAAATGTTGAAGTCCTGGGCATATACATTAGCTAGACCCAGGAGCTCATCCCTGCTACGATTCTGCTGTAATTGACAGTTAAAATGTTCAAGTCCTGGGCATATACATTAGCTAGACCCAGGAGCTCATCCCTGCTACGATTCTGCTGTAATTGACAGTTAAAATGTTGAAGTGCTGGTCATACACATTAGCTAGACCCAGGAGTTCATCTCTGCTACGATTCTGCTGTAATTGACAATTAAAATGTTGAAGTGCTGGTCATATACATTAGCTAGATCCAGGAGCTCATCCCTGCTACGATTCTGCTCTAATTGACAATTAAAATGTTGAAGTCCTGGGCATATACATTAAGTAGACCCAGGAGCTCATCCCTGCTACGATTCTGCTGTAATTGACAGTTAAAATGTTGAAGTCCTGGGCATATACATTAGCTAGACCCAGGAGCTCATCCCTGCTATGATTCTGCTCTAATTGGCAGTTAAAATGTTGAAGTCCTGGGGATATACATTAGCTAGACACAGGAGGTCATCCCTGCTACGATTCTGCTGTAATTGACAGTTAAAATGTTGAAGTGCTGGGCATATACATTAGCTAGACGCAGGAGCTCATCTCTGCTACGATTCTGCTGTAATTGACAGTTAAAACGTTGAAGTCCTGGTCATGCGCACTAGCTAGACCCAGGAGCTCATCTCTGCTAGGATTCTGCTGTAATTGACAGTTAAAATGTTGAAGTCCTAGGCATAAACATTAGCTAGACACAGGAGTTCATCCCTGCTATGATTCTGCTCTAATTGCCAGTTAAAATGTTGAAGTCCTGGGCATATACATTAGCTAGACCCAGGAGCTCATCCCTGCTACGATTCTGCTGTAATTGCCATTTAAAATGTTGAAGTGCTGGTCATGCGCACTAGCTAGACCCACGAGCTCATCTCTGCTACGATTCTGCTGTAATTGCCAGTTAAAATGTTGAAGTCCTGGACATGCGCACTAGCTAGACCCAGGAGCTCATCCCTGCTACGATTCTGCTGTAATTGCCAGTTAAAATGTTGAAGTACTGGGCATATACATTAGCTAGACACAGGAGCTCATCCCTGCTACGATTCTGCTGTAATTGACAGTTAAAAAAGTACTAGGCTATGCGCATTAGCTAGATCAAGGAGCTCATCCCTGCTACGATTCTGCTCTAATTGACAATTAAAATGTTGAAGTCCTGGGCATGCGCATTAGCTAGATCCAGGAGCTCATCTCTGCTACGATTCTGCTCTAATTGACAATTAAAATGTTGAAGTGCTGAGCATGCGCATTAGCTAGATCCAGGAGCTCATCCCTGCTACGATTCTGCTGTAATTGACAGTTAAAAAAGTACTAGGCTATGCGCATTGGCTAGATCCAGGAGCTCATCCCTGCTACGATTCTGCTCTGATTGACAGTTAAAATGTTGAAGTTCTAGGCATGCGCATTAGCTAGACCAGGAGCTCATCCCTGCTATGATTCTGCTCTGATTGACAATTAAAATGTTGAAGTGCTGGGCATGCGCATTAGCTAGACCCAGGAGCTCATCCCTGCTACGATTCTGCTCTGATTGACAATTAAAATGTTGAAGTCCTGGGCATATACATTAGCTAGACCCAGGAGCTCATCCCTGCTACGATTCTGCTGTAATTGACAGTTAAAATGTTCAAGTCCTGGGCATATACATTAGCTAGACCCAGGAGCTCATCCCTGCTACGATTCTGCTGTAATTGACAGTTAAAATGTTGAAGTGCTGGTCATACACATTAGCTAGACCCAGGAGTTCATCTCTGCTACGATTCTGCTGTAATTGACAATTAAAATGTTGAAGTGCTGGTCATATACATTAGCTAGATCCAGGAGCTCATCCCTGCTACGATTCTGCTCTAATTGACAATTAAAATGTTGAAGTCCTGGGCATATACATTAAGTAGACCCAGGAGCTCATCCCTGCTACGATTCTGCTGTAATTGACAGTTAAAATGTTGAAGTCCTGGGCATATACATTAGCTAGACCCAGGAGCTCATCCCTGCTATGATTCTGCTCTAATTGGCAGTTAAAATGTTGAAGTCCTGGGGATATACATTAGCTAGACGCAGGAGCTCATCCCTGCTACGATTCTGCTGTAATTGACAGTTAAAATGTTGAAGTGCTGGGCATATACATTAGCTAGACGCAGGAGCTCATCTCTGCTACGATTCTGCTGTAATTGACAGTTAAAACGTTGAAGTCCTGGTCATGCGCACTAGCTAGACCCAGGAGCTCATCTCTGCTAGGATTCTGCTGTAATTGACAGTTAAAATGTTGAAGTCCTAGGCATAAACATTAGCTAGACACAGGAGTTCATCCCTGCTATGATTCTGCTGTAATTGCCATTTAAAATGTTGAAGTGCTGGTCATGCGCACTAGCTAGACCCAGGAGCTCATCTCTGCTACGATTCTGCTGTAATTGCCAGTTAAAATGTTGAAGTCCTGGACATGCGCACTAGCTAGACCCAGGAGCTCATCCCTGCTACGATTCTGCTGTAATTGCCAGTTAAAATGTTGAAGTACTGGGCATATACATTAGCTAGACACAGGAGCTCATCTCTGCTACGATTCTGCTGTAATTGCCAGTTAAAATGTTGAAGTGCTGGGCATATACATTAGCTAGATCCAGGAGCTCATCTCTGCTACGATACTGCTGTAATTGACAGTTAAAATGTTGAAGTGCTGGGCATATACACTAGCTAGACCCAGGAGCTCATCTCTGCTACGATTCTGCTGTAATTGACAGTTAAAATGTTAGAGTGCTGGGCATATACATTAGCTAGATCCAGGAGCTCATCTCTGCTACGATACTGCTGTAATTGACAGTTAAAACGTTGAAGTCCTGGTCATGCGCACTAGCTAGACCCAGGAGCTCATCTCTGCTACGATTCTGCTGTAATTGCCAGTTAAAATGTTGAAGTCCTGGGCATATACATTAGCTAGACCCAGGAGCTCATCCCTGGTACGATTCTGCTGTAATTGACAGTTAAAATGTTGAAGTCCTGGGCATATACATTAGCTAGACGCAGGAGCTCATCCCTGCTACGTATCTGCTGTAATTGACAGTTAAAATGTTGAAGTCCTGGGCATATACATTAGCTAGACGCAGGAGCTCATCCCTGCTACGATTCTGCTGTAATTGACAGTTAAAATGTTGAAGTGCTGGGCATACACACATTAGCTAGATCCAGGAGCTCATCCATGCTACGATTCTGCTCTAATTGACAGTTAAAATGTTAAAGTTCTGGCATGCGGATTAGCTAGATCCAGGAGCTCATCCCTGCTACGATTCTGCTCTAATTGACAATTAAAATGTTGAAGTGCTGGTACTACACATTATCTAGATCCAGGAGCTCATCCCTGCTACGATTCTGCTCTAATTGACAGTTAAAATGTTGAAGTGCTGGGCATGTGCATTAGCTAGATCCAGGAGCTCATCCCTGCTACGATTCTGCTCTAATTGACAATTAATATGTAAGTGCTGGGCATACACACATTAGCTAGACCCAGGAGCTCATCCCTGCTATGATTCTGCTCTAATTGGCAGTTAAAATGTTGAAGTCCTGGGCATATACATTAGCTAGACCCAGGAGCTCATCCCTGCTATGATTCCGCTGTAATTGCCAGTTAAAATGTTGAAGTCCTGGGCATATACATTAGCTAGACCCAGGAGCTCATCCCTACTACGATTCTGCTGTAATTGCCAGTTAAAATGTTGAAGTCCTGGTCATGCGCACTAGCTAGACCCAGGAGGTCATCCCTACTACGATTCTGCTGTAATTGCCAGTTAAAATGTTGAAGTCCTGGTCATGCGCACTAGCTAGACCCAGGAGCTCATCCCTACTACGATTCTGCTGTAATTGCCAGTTAAAATGTTGAAGTCCTGGTCATGCGCACTAGCTAGACCGAGGAGCTCATCCCTACTACGATTCTGCTGTAATTGCCAGTTAAAATGTTGAAGTCCTGGTCATGCGCACTAGCTAGACCCAGGAGCTCATCCCTACTACGATTCTGCTGTAATTGCCAGTTAAAATGTTGAAGTCCTGGTCATGCGCACTAGCTAGACCCAGGAGCTCATACCAACTACGATTCTGCTGTAATTGCCAGTTAAAATGTTGAAGTCCTGGTCATGCGCACTAGCTAGACCCAGGAGCTCATCTCTGCTACGATTGTGCTCTAATTGACAGTTAAAATGTTGAAGTGCTGGGCATGCGCATTAGCTAGACCCAGGAGCTCATCCCTACTACGATTCTGCTCTAATTGCCAGTTAAAATGTTGAAGTCCTGGTCATGCGCACTAGCTAGACCCAGGAGCTCATCTCTGCTACGATTGTGCTCTAATTGACAGTTAAAATGTTGAAGTCCTGGTCATGCGCACTAGCTAGACCCAGCAGCTCATCTCTGCTACGATTGTGCTCTAATTGACAATTAAAATGTTGAAGTGCTGGTCATATACATTAGCTAGACCCAGGAGCTCATCCCTGCTACGATTCTGCACTAATTGACAATTAAAATGTTGAAGTGCTGGGCATATACATTAGCTAGACCCAGCAGCTCATCTCTGCTACGATTGTGCTCTAATTGACAGTTAAAATGTTGAAGTGCTGGGCATATACATTAGCTAGACCCAGCAGCTCATCCCTGCTACGATTCTGCACTAATTGACAATTAAAATGTTGAAGTGCTGGGCATATACATTAGCTAGACCCAGGAGCTCATCCCTGCTACGATTGTGCTCTAATTGACAATTAAAATGTTGAAGTGCTGGGCATATACATTAGCTAGACCCAGCAGCTCATCTCTGCTACGATTGTGCTCTAATTGACAGTTAAAATGTTGAAGTCCTGGTCATGCGCACTAGCTAGACCCAGCAGCTCATCTCTGCTACGATTGTGCTCTAATTGACAATTAAAATGTTGAAGTGCTGGTCATATACATTAGCTAGACCCAGGAGCTCATCCCTGCTACGATTCTGCACTAATTGACAATCAAAATGTTGAAGTCCTGGGCATATACATTAGCTAGACCCAGGAGCTCAACCCTTCTACGATTCTGCTGTAAATGACAATTAAAATGTTGAAGTGCTGGGCATATACATTAGCTAGATCCAGGAGCTCATCCCTGCTACGATTCTGCTCTAATTGACAATTAAAATGTTGAAGTTCTGGGCATATACATTAGCTAGATCCAGGAGCTCATCCCTACTACGATTCTGCTGTAATTGCCAGTTAAAATGTTGAAGTCCTGGTCATGCGCACTAGCTAGACCCAGCAGCTCATCTCTGCTACGATTGTGCTCTAATTGACAATTAAAATGTTGAAGTGCTGAACATATACATTAGCTAGATCCAGGAGCTCATCCCCTCTACGATTCTGCTCTAATTGACAATTAAAATGTTGAAGTTCTGGGCATATACATTTGCTAGATCCAGGAGCTCATCCCTCCTCCGATTCTACTCTAATTGACAATTAAAATGTTGAAGTGCTGGGCATATACATTAGCTAGATCCAGGAGCTCATCCCTGCTACGATTCTGCTCTAATTGACAATTAAAATGTTGAAGTCCTGGGCATATACATTAGCTAGACCCAGCAGCTCATCCCTGCTACGATTCTGCTGTAATTGACAGTTAAAATGTTGAAGTCCTGGGCATATACATTAGCTAGACCCAGGAGCTCATCCCTCCTATGATTCTGCTCTAATTGGCAGTTAAAATGTTGAAGTCCTGGGCATATACATTAGCTAGACCCAGGAGCTCATCCCTGCTACGATTCTGCTGTAATTGACAGTTAAAATGTTGAAGTGCTGGGCTACACACATTAGCTAGACCCAGGAGCTCATCCCTGCTACGATTCTGCTGTAATTGACAGTTAAAATGTTGAAGTGCTGGGCTACACACATTAGCTAGACCCAGGAGCTCATCTCTGCTACGATTCTGCTGTAATTGACAGTTAAAATGTTGAAGTGCTGGGCTACACACATTAGCTAGACCCAGGAGCTCATCCCTGCTACGATTCTGCTGTAATTGACAGTTAAAACGTTGAAGTCCTGGTCATGCGCACTAGCTAGACCCAGGAGCTCATCCCTACTACGATTCTGCTGTAATTGCCAGTTAAAATGTTAAAGTCCTGGTCATGCGCACTAGCTAGACCCAGCAGCTCATCTCTGCTACGATTGTGCTCTAATTGACAGTTAAAATGTTGAAGTTCTGGCATGCGGATTAGCTAGATCCAGGAGCTCATCCCTGCTACGATTCTGCTCTAATTGACAATTAAAATGTTGAAGTGCTGGTCATACACATTAGCTAGATCCAGGAGCTCATCCCTGCTACGATTCTGCTGTAATTGACAATTAAAATGTTGAAGTGCTGGTCCTACACATTATCTAGATCCAGGAGCTCATCCCTGCTACGATTCTGCTCCAATTGACAATTAAAATGTTGAAGTGCTGGTCATACACATTATCTAGATGCAGGAGCTCATCCCTGCTACGATTCTGCTCTAATTGACAATTAAAATGTTGAAGTGCTGGGCATGCGCATTAGCTAGATCCAAGAGCTCATCTCTGCTACGATTCTGCTCTAATTGACAGTTAAAATGTTGAAGTGCTGGTCATACACATTATCTAGATCCAGGAGCTCATCCCTGCTACGATTCTGCTCTAATTGACAGTTAAAATGTTGAAGTGCTGGGCATGTGCATTAGCTAGATCCAGGAGCTCATCTCTGCTACGATTCTGCTCTAATTGACAGTTAAAATGTTGAAGTGCTGGGCATACACACATTAGCTAGACCCAGGAGCTCATCCCTGCTACGATTCTGCTCTAATTGGCAGTTAAAATGTAGAAGTGCTGGGCATACACACATTAGCTAGACCCAGGAGCTTATCCCTGCTACGATTCTGCTGTAATTGCCAGTTAAAATGTTGAAGTCCTGGGCATATACACATTAGCTAGATCCAGGAACTCATCCCTGCTACGATTCTGCTCTAATTGACAATTAAAATGTTGAAGTGCTGGTCATACACATTGGCTAGACCCAGGAGCTCATCCCTGCTACGATTCTGCTCTAAGTGACAGTTAAAATGTTGAAGTGCTGGTCATACACATTAGCTAGATCCAGGAGCTCATCCCTGCTACGATTCTACTCTAATTGACAATTAAAATGTTGAAGTGCTGGTCATACACATTAGCTAGATCCAGGAGCTCATCCCTGCTACGATTCTGCTGTAATTGACAGTTAAAATGTTGAAGTGCTGGTCATACACATTAGCTAGACCCAGGAGCTCATCCCTGCTACGATTCTACTCTAATTGACAATTAAAATGTTGAAGTGCTGGTCATACACATTAGCTAGATCCAGGAGCTCATCCCTGCTACGATTCTGCTGTAATTGACAGTTAAAACGTTGAAGTGCTGGTCATACACATTAGCTAGATCCAGGAACTCATCCCTGCTACGATTCTACTCTAATTGGCAGTAAAAATGTTGAAGTGCTGGTCATACACATTAGCTAGATCCAGGAGCTCATCCCTGCTACGATTCTGCTCTAAGTGACAGTTAAAATGTTGAAGTGCTGGACATACACATTAGCTAGATCCAGGAGCTCATCCCCGCTACGATTCTACTCTAATTGACAATTAAAATGTTGAAGTGCTGGTCATACACATTAGCTAGATCCAGGAGCTCATCCCTGCTACGATTCTGCTGTAATTGACAGTTAAAAAAGTACTAGGCTATGCGCATTAGCTAGATCCAGGAGCTCATCCCTGCTACGATTCTGCTCTAATTGACAATTAAAATGTTGAAGTCCTGGGCATGCGCATTAGCTAGATCCAGGAGCTCATCTCTGCTACGATTCTGCTCTAATTGACAATTAAAATGTTGAAGTGCTGAGCATGCGCATTAGCTAGATCCAGGAGCTCATCCCTGCTACGATTCTGCTGTAATTGACAGTTAAAAAAGTACTAGGCTATGCGCATTAGCTAGATCCAGGAGCTCATCCCTGCTACGATTCTGCTCTGATTGACAGTTAAAATGTTGAAGTTCTAGGCATGCGCATTAGCTAGACCAGGAGCTCATCCCTGCTATGATTCTGCTCTGATTGACAATTAAAATGTTGAAGTGCTGGGCATGCGCATTAGCTAGACCCAGGAGCTCATCCCTGCTACGATTCTGCTCTGATTGACAATTAAAATGTTGAAGTCCTGGGCATATACATTAGCTAGACCCAGGAGCTCATCCCTGCTACGATTCTACTGTAATTGACAGTTAAAATGTTCAAGTCCTGGGCATATACATTAGCTAGACCCAGGAGCTCATCCCTGCTACGATTCTGCTGTAATTGACAATTAAAATGTTGAAGTGCTGGTCATATACATTAGCTAGATCCAGGAGCTCATCCCTGCTACGATTCTGCTCTAATTGACAATTAAAATGTTGAATTCCTGGGCATATACATTAAGTAGACCCAGGAGCTCATCCCTGCTACGATTCTGCTGTAATTGACAGTTAAAATGTTGAAGTCCTGGGCATATACATTAGCTAGACCCAGGAGCTCATCCCTGCTATGATTCTGCTCTAATTGGCAGTTAAAATGTTGAAGTCCTGGGGATATACATTAGCTAGACGCAGGAGCTCATCCCTGCTACGATTCTGCTGTAATTGACAGTTAAAATGTTGAAGTGCTGGGCATATACATTAGCTAGACGCAGGAGCTCATCTCTGCTACGATTCTGCTGTAATTGACAATTAAAACGTTGAAGTGCTGGGCATATACATTAGCTAGACACAGGAGTTCATCCCTGCTATGATTCTGCTCTAATTGCCAGTTAAAATGTTGAAGTCCTGGGCATATACATTAGCTAGACCCAGGAGCTCATCCCTGCTACGATTCTGCTGTAATTGCCAGTTAAAATGTTGAAGTGCTGGTCATGCGCACTAGCTAGACCCAGGAGCTCATCTCTGCTACGATTCTGCTGTAATTGCCAGTTAAAATGTTGAAGTCCTGGTCATGCGCACTAGCTAGACCCAGGAGCTCATCTCTGCTACGATTCTGCTGTAATTGACAGTTAAAATGTTGAAGTCCTAGGCATATACATTAGCTAGACACAGGAGTTCATCCCTGCTATGATTCTGCTCTAATTGCCAGTTAAAATGTTGAAGTCCTGGGCATATACATTAGCTAGACCCAGGAGCTCATCCCTGCTACGATTCTGCTGTAATTGCCAGTTAAAATGTTGAAGTGCTGGTCATGCGCACTAGCTAGACCCAGGAGCTCATCTCTGCTACGATTCTGCTGTAATTGCCAGTTAAAATGTTGAAGTCCTGGTCATGCGCACTAGCTAGACCCAGGAGCTCATCTCTGCTACGATTCTGCTGTAATTGCCAGTTAAAATGTTGAAGTCCTGGTCATGCGCACTAGCTAGACCCAGGAGCTCATCTCTGCTACGATTCTGCTGTAATTGCCAGTTAAAATGTTGAAGTGCTGGGCATATACACTAGCTAGACCCAGGAGCTCATCCCTGCTACGATTCTGCTGTAATTGTCAGTTAAAATGTTGAAGTGCTGGGCATATACATTAGCTAGACACAGGAGCTCATCTCTGCTACGATTCTGCTGTAATTGCCAGTTAAAATGTTGAAGTGCTGGGCATATACATTAGCTAGATCCAGGAGCTCATCTCTGCTACGATACTGCTGTAATTGACAGTTAAAATGTTGAAGTGCTGGGCATATACACTAGCTAGACCCAGGAGCTCATCTCTGCTACGATTCTGCTGTAATTGACAGTTAAAATGTTAGAGTGCTGGGCATATACATTAGCTAGATCCAGGAGCTCATCTCTGCTACGATACTGCTGTAATTGACAGTTAAAACGTTGAAGTCCTGGTCATGCGCACTAGCTAGACCCAGGAGCTCATCTCTGCTACGATTCTGCTGTAATTGCCAGTTAAAATGTTGAAGTCCTGGGCATATACATTAGCTAGACGCAGGAGCTCATCCCTGCTACGTATCTGCTGTAATTGACAGTTAAAATGTTGAAGTCCTGGGCATATACATTAGCTAGACGCAGGAGCTCATCCCTGCTACGATTCTGCTGTAATTGACAGTTAAAATGTTGAAGTGCTGGGCATACACACATTAGCTAGATCCAGGAGCTCATCCCTGCTACGATTCTGCTCTAATTGACAGTTAAAATGTTGAAGTTCTGGCATGCGGATTAGCTAGATCCAGGAGCTCATCCCTGCTACGATTCTGCTCTAATTGACAATTAAAATGTTGAAGTGCTGGTCCTACACATTATCTAGATCCAGGAGCTCATCCCTGCTACGATTCTGCTCTAATTGACAGTTAAAATGTTGAAGTGCTGGGCATGTGCATTAGCTAGATCCAGGAGCTCATCCCTGCTACGATTCTGCTCTAATTGACAATTAAAATGTAAGTGCTGGGCATACACACATTAGCTAGACCCAGGAGCTCATCCCTGCTACGAATCTGCTCTAATTGATTGTTAAAATGTTGAAGTGCTGGGCATACACACATTAGCTAGACCCAGGAGCTCATCCCTGCTACGATTCTGCTCTAATTGACAGTTAAAATGTTGAAGTGCTGGGCTGACACACATTAGCTAGACCCAGGAGCTTATCCCTGCTACGATTCTGCTGTAATTGCCAGTTAAAATGTTGAAGTCCATGGGCATATACACATTAGCTAGATCCAGGAACTCATCCCTGCTACGATTCTGCTCTAATTGACAATTAAAATGTTGAAGTGCTGGTCATACACATTAGCTAGATCCAGGAGCTCATCCCTGCTACGATTCTGCTGTAATTGACAGTTAAAAAAGTACTAGGCTATGCGCATTAGCTAGATCCAGGAGCTCATCCCTGCTACAATTCTGCTCTAATTGACAATTAAAATGTTGAAGTGCTGGTCTTACACATTAGCTAGATCCAGGAGCTCATCCCTGCTACGATTCTGCTGTAATTGACAGTTAAAAAAGTACTAGGCTATGCGCATTAGCTAGATCGAGGAGCTAATCCCTGCTACGATTCTGCTCTAATTGACAATTAAAATGTTGAAGTGCTGGGCATGCGCATTAGCTAGATCCAGGAGCTCATCTCTGCTACGATTCTGCTGTAATTGACAATTAAAATGTAGAAGTGCTGAGCATGCGCATTAGCTAGATCCAGGAGCTCATCCCTGCTACGGTTCTGCTCTAATTGACAATGAAAATGTTGAAGTGCTGAGCATGCGCATTAGCTAGATCCAGGAGCTCATCCCTGCTACGATTCTGCTCTAATTGACAATTAAAATGTTTAAGTGCTGAGCATGCGCATTAGCTAGATCCAGCAGCTCATCCCTTTTACGATTCTGCTGTAATTGACAGTTAAAAAAGTACTAGGCTATGCGCATTAGCTAGATCCAGGAGCTCATCCCTGCTACGATTCTGCTGTAATTGACAGTTAAAATGTTGAAGTCCTGGGCATATATATTAGCTAGACCCAGGAGCTCATCCCTGCTATGATTCTGCTCTGATTGACAATTAAAATGTTGAAGTCCTGGGCATATACATTAGCTAGAACCAGGAGCTCATCCCTGCAACGATTCTGCTGTAATTGACAGTTAAGATGTTGAAGTGCTGGGCATATACATTAGCTAGACCCAGGAGCTCATCCCTGCTACGATTCTGCTGTAATTGACAGTTAAAATGTTTAAGTCCTGGGCATATACATTAGCTAGACCCAGGAGCTCATCCCTGCTACGATTCTGCTGTAATTGACAGTTAAAATGTTGAAGTCCTGGGCATATACATTAGCTAGACTCAGGAGCTCATCCCTGCTATGATTCTGCTCTAATTGACAGTTAAAATGTTGAAGTCCTGGGCATATACATTAGCTAGACCCAGGAGCTCATCCCTGCTATGATTCTGCTGTAGTTGACAGTTAAAATGTTGACGTCCTGGTCATGCTCACTACCTAGAGCCAGGAGCTCATCCCTGCTATGATTCTGCTGTAATTGACAGTTAAAATGTTGAAGTGCTGGGCATATACACATTAGCTAGACCCAGGAGCTCATCTCTGCCACGATTCTGCTGTAATTGACAGTTAAAATGTTGAAGTGCTGGGCATGAGCATTAGCTACACCCAGGAGCTCATCCCTGCTATGATTCTGCTGTAATTGACAGTTAAAATGTTGAAGTGCTGGGCATATACACATTAGCTAGACCCAGGAGCTCATCTCTGCCACGATTCTGCTCTAATTGACAATTAAAATGTTGAAGTGCTGGTCATACACATTAGCTAGACCCAGGAGCTCATCCCTGCTACGATTCTGCTCTAAGTGACAGTTAAAATGTTGAAGTGCTGGTCATACACATTAGCTAGATCCAGGAGCTCATCCCTGCTACGATTCTGCTGTAATTGACAGTTAAAATGTTGAAGTGCTGGTCATACACATTAGCTAGACCCAGGAGCTCATCCCTGCTACGATTCTACTCTAATTGACAATTAAAATGTTGAAGTGCTGGTCATACACATTAGCTAGATCCAGGAGCTCATCCCTGCTACGATTCTGCTGTAATTGACAGTTAAAATGTTGAAGTGCTGGTCATACACATTAGCTAGATCCAGGAACTCATCCCTGCTACGATTCTACTCTAATTGACAGAAAAAATGTTGAAGTGCTGGTCATACACATTAGCTAGATCCAGGAGCTCATCCCTGCTACGATTCTGCTCTAAGTGACAGTTAAAATGTTGAAGTGCTGGACATACACATTAGCTAGATCCAGGAGCTCATCCCTGCTACGATTCTACTCTAATTGACAATTAAAATGTTGAAGTGCTGGTCATACACATTAGCTAGATCCAGGAGCTCATCCCTGCTACGATTCTGCTGTAATTGACAGTTAAAAAAGTACTAGGCTATGCGCATTAGCTAGATCCAGGAGCTCATCCCTGCTACGATTCTGCTCTAATTGACAATTAAAATGTTGAAGTCCTGGGCATGTGCATTAGCTAGATCCAGGAGCTCATCTCTGCTACGATTCTGCTCTAATTGACAATTAAAATGTTGAAGTGCTGAGCATGCGCATTAGCTAGATCCAGGAGCTCATCCCTGCTACGATTCTGCTGTAATTGACAGTTAAAAAAGTACTAGGCTATGCGCATTAGCTAGATCCAGGAGCTCATCCCTGCTACG
Source organism: Deroplatys truncata (assembly GCA_030765065.1). Classification (NCBI taxonomy): domain Eukaryota; kingdom Metazoa; phylum Arthropoda; class Insecta; order Mantodea; family Mantidae; genus Deroplatys; species Deroplatys truncata. The sequence continues at coordinate 172,791,131 of CM060985.1, forward strand.
ATTCTGCTCTGATTGACAGTTAAAATGTTGAAGTTCTAGGCATGCGCATTAGCTAGACCAGGAGCTCATCCCTGCTATGATTCTGCTCTGATTGACAATTAAAATGTTGAAGTGCTGGGCATGCGCATTAGCTAGACCCAGGAGCTCATCCCTGCTACGATTCTGCTCTGATTGACAATTAAAATGTTGAAGTCCTGGGCATATACATTAGCTAGACCCAGGAGCTCATCCCTGCTACGATTCTGCTGTAATTGACAGTTAAAATGTTCAAGTCCTGGGCATATACATTAGCTAGACCCAGGAGCTCATCCCTGCTACGATTCTGCTGTAATTGACAGTTAAAATGTTGAAGTGCTGGTCATACACATTAGCTAGACCCAGGAGTTCATCTCTGCTACGATTCTGCTGTAATTGACAATTAAAATGTTGAAGTGCTGGTCATATACATTAGCTAGATCCAGGAGCTCATCCCTGCTACGATTCTGCTCTAATTGACAATTAAAATGTTGAAGTCCTGGGCATATACATTAAGTAGACCCAGGAGCTCATCCCTGCTACGATTCTGCTGTAATTGACAGTTAAAATGTTGAAGTCCTGGGCATATACATTAGCTAGACCCAGGAGCTCATCCCTGCTATGATTCTGCTCTAATTGGCAGTTAAAATGTTGAAGTCCTGGGGATATACATTAGCTAGACGCAGGAGCTCATCCCTGCTACGATTCTGCTGTAATTGACAGTTAAAATGTTGAAGTGCTGGGCATACACATTAGCTAGACGCAGGAGCTCATCTCTGCTACGATTCTGCTGTAATTGACAGTTAAAACGTTGAAGTCCTGGTCATGCGCACTAGCTAGACCCAGGAGCTCATCTCTGCTACGATTCTGCTGTAATTGACAGTTAAAATGTTGAAGTCCTAGGCATAAACATTAGCTAGACACAGGAGTTCATCCCTGCTATGATTCTGCTCTAATTGCCAGTTAAAATGTTGAAGTCCTGGGCATATACATTAGCTAGACCCAGGAGCTCATCCCTGCTACGATTCTGCTGTAATTGCCAGTTAAAATGTTGAAGTGCTGGTCATGCGCACTAGCTAGACCCAGGAGCTCATCTCTGCTACGATTCTGCTCTAATTGACAGTTAAAATGTTGAAGTGCTGGTCATGCGCACTAGCTAGACCCAGGAGCTCATCTCTGCTACGATTCTGCTGTAATTGCCAGTTAAAATGTTGAAGTCCTGGTCATGCGCACTAGCTAGACCCAGGAGCTCATCCCTGCTACGATTCTGCTGTAATTGCCAGTTAAAATGTTGAAGTACTGGGCATATACATTAGCTAGACACAGGAGCTCATCTCTGCTACGATTCTGCTGTAATTGCCAGTTAAAATGTTGAAGTGCTGGGCATATACATTAGCTAGATCCAGGAGCTCATCTCTGCTACGATACTGCTGTAATTGACAGTTAAAATGTTGAAGTGCTGGGCATATACACTAGCTAGACCCAGGAGCTCATCTCTGCTACGATTCTGCTGTAATTGACAGTTAAAATGTTAGAGTGCTGGGCATATACATTAGCTAGATCCGGGAGCTCATCTCTGCTACGATACTGCTGTAATTGACAGTTAAAACGTTGAAGTCCTGGTCATGCGCACTAGCTAGACCCAGGAGCTCATCTCTGCTACGATTCTGCTGTAATTGACAAGTAAAATGTTGAAGTCCTGGGCATATACATTAGCTAGACGCAGGAGCTCATCCCTGCTACGTATCTGCTGTAATTGACAGTTAAAATGTTGAAGTCCTGGGCATATACATTAGCTAGACGCAGGAGCTCATCCCTGCTACGATTCTGCTGTAATTGACAGTTAAAATGTTGAAGTGCTGGGCATACACACATTAGCTAGATCCAGGAGCTCATCCATGCTACGATTCTGCTCTAATTGACAGTTAAAATGTTAAAGTTCTGGCATGCGGATTAGCTAGATCCAGGAGCTCATCCCTGCTACGATTCTGCTCTAATTGACAATTAAAATGTTGAAGTGCTGGTCCTACACATTATCTAGATCCAGGAGCTCATCCCTGCTACGATTCTGCTCTAATTGACAGTTAAAATGTTGAAGTGCTGGGCATGTGCATTAGCTAGATCCAGGAGCTCATCCCTGCTACGATTCTGCTCTAATTGACAATTAAAATGTAAGTGCTGGGCAAACACACATTAGCTAGACCCAGGAGCTCATCCCTGCTACGAATCTGCTCTAATTGATTGTTAAAATGTTGAAGTGCTGGGCATACACACATTAGCTAGACCCAGGAGCTCATCCCTGCTACGATTCTGCTCTAATTGACAGTTAAAATGTTGAAGTGCTGGGCATACACACATTAGCTAGACCCAGGAGCTTATCCCTGCTACGATTCTGCTGTAATTGCCAGTTAAAATGTTGAAGTCCTGGGCATATACACATTAGCTAGATCCAGGAACTCATCCCTGCTACGATTCTGCTCTAATTGACAATTAAAATGTTGAAGTGCTGGTCATACACATTAGGTAGATCCAGGAGCTCATCCCTGCTACAATTCTGCTTTAATTGACAATTAAAATGTTGAAGTGCTGGTCATACACATTAGCTAGATCCAGGAGCTCATCCCTGCTACGATTCTGCTGTAATTGACAGTTAAAAAAGTACTAGGCTATGCGCATTAGCTAGATCCAGGAGCTCATCCCTGCTACAATTCTGCTCTAATTGACAATTAAAATGTTGAAGTGCTGGTCTTACACATTAGCTAGATCCAGGAGCTCATCCCTGCTACGATTCTGCTGTAATTGACAGTTAAAAAAGTACTAGGCTATGCGCGTTAGCTAGATCCAGGAGCTAATCCCTGCTACGATTCTGCTCTAATTGACAATTAAAATGTTGAAGTGCTGGGCATGCGCATTAGCTAGATCCAGGAGCTCATCTCTGCTACGATTCTGCTGTAATTGACAATTAAAATGTTGAAGTGCTGAGCATGCGCATTAGCTAGATCCAGGAGCTCATCCCTGCTACGGTTCTGCTCTAATTGACAATTAAAATGTTGAAGTGCTGAGCATGCGCATTAGCTAGATCCAGGAGCTCATCCCTGCTACGATTCTGCTGTAATTGACAGTTAAAATGTTGAAGTCCTGGGCATATATATTAGCTAGACCCAGGAGCTCATCCCTGCTATGATTCTGCTCTGATTGACAATTAAAATGTTGAAGTCCTGGGCATATACATTAGCTAGAACCAGGAGCTCATCCCTGAACGATTCTGCTGTAATTGACAGTTAAGATGTTGAAGTGCTGGGCATATACATTAGCTAGACCCAGGAGCTCATCCCTGCTACGATTCTGCTGTAATTGACAGTTAAAATGTTGAAGTCCTGGGCATATACATTAGCTAGACCCAGGAGCTCATCCCTGCTACGATTCTGCTGTAATTGACAGTTAAAATGTTTAAGTCCTGGGCATATACATTAGCTAGACTCAGGAGCTCATCCCTGCTATGATTCTGCTCTAATTGACAGTTAAAATGTTGAAGTCCTGGGCATATACATTAGCTAGACCCAGGAGCTCATCCCTGCTATGATTCTGCTGTAGTTGACAGTTAAAATGTTGACGTCCTGGTCATGCTCACTACCTAGAGCCAGGAGCTCATCCCTGCTATGATTCTGCTGTAATTGACAGTTAAAATGTTGAAGTGCTGGGCATATACACATTAGCTAGACCCAGGAGCTCATCTCTGCCACGATTCTGCTGTAATTGACAGTTAAAATGTTGAAGTGCTGGGCATGAGCATTAGCTACACCCAGGAGCTCATCCCTGCTACGATTCTGCTGTAATTGACAGTTAAAATGTTGAAGTCCTGGTCATGCGCACTAGCTAGACCCAGCTCATCCCTCCTACGATTCTGCTGTAATTGCCAGTTAAAATGTTGAGTCCTGGTCATGCGCACTAGCTCAACCCAGGAGCTCATCTCTGCTACGATTCTGCTCTAATTGACAATTAAAATGTTGAAGTTCTGGCATGCGGATTAGCTAGATCCAGGAGCTCATCCCTGCTACGATTCTGCTCTAATTGACAATTAAAATATTGAAGTGCTGGTCCTACACATTAGCTAGATCCACGAGCTCATCCCTGCTACGATTCTGCTCTAATTGACAATTAAAATGTTGAAGTGGTGGTTATACACATTTGCTAGATCCACGACCTCATCCCTGCTACGATTCTGCTCTAATTGACAGTTAAAATGTTGAAGTGCTGGTCATACACATTAGCTAGATCCAGGAGCTCATCCCTGCTACGATTCTGCTCTAATTGACAATTAAAATGTTGAAGTGCTGGTCATACACATTATCTAGATCCAGGAGCTCATCCCTGCTACGATTCTGCTCTAATTGACAATTAAAATGTTGAAGTGCTGGTCATACACATTAGCTAGATCCAAGAGCTCATCCCTGCTACGATTCCGCTCTAATTGACAATTAAAATGTATAAGTGTTGGTCATACACATTATCTAGATCCAGGAGCTCATCCCTGCTACGATTCTGCTCTAATTGACAGTTAAAAAATTACCAGTTTATGCGCATTAGCTAGATCCAGGAGCTCACCCCTGCTACGATTCTGCTCTAATTGACAATTAAAATGTTGAAGTGCTGGGCATGCGCATTAGCTAGACCCAGGAGCTCATCTCTGCTACGATTCTGCTCTAATTGACAATTAAAATGTTGAAGTGCTGGTCATACACATTATCTAGATCCAGGAGCTCATCCCTGCTACGATTCTGCTCTAATTGACAATTAAAATGTTGAAGTGCTGGTCATAAACATTAGGTAGATCCAGGAGCTCATCCCTGCTACGATTCTGCTGTAATTGACAATTAAAATGTATAAGTGTTGGTCATACACATTATCTAGATCCAGGAGCTCATCCCTGCTACGATTCTGCTGTAATTGACAATTAAAATGTTGAAGTGTTGGGCATGCGCATTAGCTAGATCCTGGAGCTCATCTGTGCTACAATTCTGCTCTAATTGACAGTTAAAATGTTGAAGTGCTGATCATACACATTATCTAGATCCAGGAGCTCATCCCTGCTACGATTCTGCTCTAATTTACAGTTAAAAAATTACCAGGCTATGCGCATTAGCTAGATCCAGGAGCTCACCCCTGCTACGATTCTGCTCTAATTGACAATTAAAATGTTGAAGTGCTGGGCATGCGCATTAGCTAGACCCAGGAGCTCATCTCTGCTACGATTCTGCTCTAATTGACAATTAAAATGTTGAAGTGCTGGGCATGCGCATTAGCTAGATCCAGGAGCTCATCCCTGCTACGATTCTGCTTTAATTGACAGTTAAAAAAGTACTTGGCTATGCGCATTAGCTAGATCCAGGAGCTCATCCCTGCTACGATTCCGCTCTGATTGACAGTTAAAATGTTGAAGTCCTGGGCATGGGCCTTAGCTAGATCCAGGAGTTCATCCCTGCTACGATTCTGCTCTGATTGACAGTTAAAATGTTGAAGTCATGAGCATGCGCATTAGCTAGACCCAGGAGCTCATCCCTGCTATGATTCTGCTCTGATTGACAATTAAAATGTTGAAGTGCTGGGCATACACATTAGCTAGAACCAGGAGCTCATCCCTGCTACGATTCTGCTCTAATTGACAATTAAAATGTTGAAGTCCTGGGCATGCGCATTAGCTAGATCTAGAAGCTCATCCCTGCTATGATTCTGCTGTAATTGCCAGTTAAAATGTTGAAGTCCTGGGCATACACATTAGCTAGATCCAGGAGCTCATCCCTGCTATGATTCTGCTGTAATTGCCAGTTAAAATGTTGAAGTCCTGGGCAAGCGCATTAGCTAGATCCAGGAGCTCATCCCTGCTACGATTCTGCTCTGATTGACAATTAAAATGTTGAAGTGCTGGGCATGCGCATTAGCTAGACCCAGGAGCTCATCCCTGCTACGATTCTGCTGTAATTGCCAGTTAAAATGTTGAAGTGCTGGGCATGCGCATTAGCTAGATCTAGGAGCTCATCTCTGCTACGATTCTGCTCTAATTGACAGTTAAAATCTTGAAGTGCTATGCATGCGCATTAGCTAGATCCAGGAGCTCATCTCTGCTATGATTCTGCTCTGATTGACAATTAAAATGTTGAAGTGCTGGGCATGCGCATTAGCTAGACCCAGGAGCTCATCCCTGCTATGATTCTGCTCTGATTGACAATTAAAATGTTGAAGTGCTGGTCATGCGCATTAGCTAGACCCGGGAGCTCATCCCGGTTATGATTCTGCTGTAATTGACAATTAAAATGTTGAAGTGCTGGGCATGCGCATTAGCTAGACCCAGGAGCTCATCCCTGCTATGATTCTGCTCTAATTGACAGTTAAAATGTTGAAGTGCTGGTCATACACATTATCTAGATCCAGGAGCTCATCCCTGCCACGATTCTGCTCTAATTGACAGTTAAAATGTTGAAGTGCTGGTCATACACATTAGCTAGATCCAGGAGCTCATCCCTGCTACGATTCTGCTCTAATTGACAATTAAAATGTTGAAGTGCTGGTCATACACATTATCTAGATCCAGGAGCTCATCCCTGCTACGATTCTGCTCTAATTGACAATTAAAATGTTGAAGTGCTGGTCATACACATTAGCTAGATCCAGGAGCTCATCCCTGCTACGATTAGGCTCTAATTGACAATTAAAATGTATAAGTGTTGGTCATACACATTATCTAGATCCAGGAGCTCATCCCTACTACGATTCTGCTCTAATTGACCGTTAAAAAATTACCAGGCTATGAGCATTAACTAGATCCAGGAGCTCACCCCTGCTAGGATTCTGCTCTAATTGACAATTAAAATGTTGAAGTGCTGGGCATGCGCATTAGCTAGACCATGGAGCTCATCTCTGCTACGATTCTGCTCTAATTGACAATTAAAATGTTGAAGTGCTGGTCATACACATTATCTAGATCCAGGATCTCATCCCTGCTACGATTCTGCTCTAATTGACAATTAAAATGTTGAAGTGCTGGTCATACACATTAGGTAGATCCAGGAGCTCATCCCTGCTACCATTCTGCTCTAATTGACAATTAAAATGTATAAGTGTTGGTCATACACATTATCTAGATCCAGGAGCTCATCCCTGCTACGATTCTGCTCTAATTGACAGTTCAAAAATTACCAGGCTATGCGCATTAGCTAGATCCAGGAGCTCACCCCTGCTACGATTCTGCTCTAATTGACAATTAAAATGTTGAAGTGCTGGGCATGCGCATTAGCTAGACCCAGGAGCTCATCTCTGCTACGATTCTGCTCTAATTGACAATTAAAATGTTGAAGTGCTGGGCATGCGCATTAGCTAGATCCAGGAGCTCATCCCTGCTACGATTCTGCTTTAATTGACAGTTAAAAAAGTACTTGGCTATGCGCATTAGCTAGATCCAGGAGCTCATCCCTTCTACGATTCCGCTCTGATTGACAGTTAAAATGTTGAAGTCCTGGGCATGCGCCTTAGCTAGATCCAGGAGTTCATCCCTGCTACGATTCTGCTCTGATTGACAGTTAAAATGTTGAAGTCATGAGCATGCGCATTAGCTAGACCCAGGAGCTCATCCCTGCTATGATTCTGCTGTAATTGCCAGTTAAAATGTTGAAGTCCTGGGCAAGCGCATTAGCTAGATCCAGGAGCTCATCCCTGCTATGATTCTGCTCTAAATGACAATTGAAATGTTGAAGTGCTAGTCATACACATTAGCTAGATCCAGGAGCTCATCCCTGCTATGATTCTGCTCTAAATGACAATTAAAATGTTGAAGTGCTAGTCATACACATTAGCTAGATCCAGGAGCTCATCTCTGCCACGATTCTGCTCTAATTGACAGTTAAAATGTTGAAGTGCTGGGCATACACACTAGCTAGACCCAGGAGCTCATCTCTGCTACGATTCTGCTCTAATTGACAGTTAAAATGTTGAAGTGCTGGGCATAAACATTAGCTAGACCCAGGAGCTCATCCCTGCTATGATTCTGCTCTGATTGACAGTTAAAATGTTGAAGTCCTGGTCATGCGCACTAGCTAGACCCAGGAGCTCATCTCTGCTATGATTCTGCTCTAATTGACAGTTAAACTGTTGAAGTGCTGGTCATGCGCACTAGCTAGACCCAGGAGCTCATCTCTGCTATGATTCTGCTCTAATTGACAGTTAAAATGTTGAAGTCCTGGTCATACACACTAGCTAGATCCAGGAGCTCATCCCTGCTATGATTCTGCTCTAATTGACAGTTAAAATGTTGAAGTGCTGGTCATGCGCACTAGCTAGACCCAGGAGCTCATCTCTGCTATGATTCTGCTCTAATTGACAGTTAAACTGTTGAAGTGCTGGTCATGCGCACTAGCTAGACCCAGGAGCTCATCTCTGCTACGATTCTGCTCTAATTGACAGTTAAAATGTTGAAGTGCTGGGCATACACACTAGCTAGACCCAGGAGCTCATCTCTGCTACGATTCTGCTCTAATTGACAGTTAAAATGTTGAAGTGCTGGGCATACACATTAGCTAGACCCAGGAGCTCATCCCTGCTATGATTCTGCTCTGATTGACAGTTAAAATGTTGAAGTCCTGGTCATGCGCACTAGCTAGACCCAGGAGCTCATCTCTGCTATGATTCTGCTCTAATTGACAGTTAAACTGTTGAAGTGCTGGTCATGCGCACTAGCTAGACCCAGGAGCTCATCTCTGCTATGATTCTGCTCTAATTGACAGTTAAAATGTTGAAGTCCTGGTCATACACACTAGCTAGATCCAGGAGCTCATCCCTGCTATGATTCTTCTCTAATTGACAGTTAAAATGTTGAAGTGCTGGTCATGCGCACTAGCTAGACCCAGGAGCTCATCTCTGCTATGATTCTGCTGTAATTGACAGTTAAAATGTTGAAGTCCTGGTCATACACACTAGCTAGATCCAGGAGCTCATCCCTGCTATGATTCTGCTCTAATTGACAGTTAAAATGTTGAAGTGCTGGTCATGCTCACTAGCTAAACCCAGGAGCTCATCTCTGCTATGATTCTGCTGTAATTGACAGTTAAAATGTTGAAGTCCTGGTCATGCGCACTAGCTAGATCCAGGAGCTCATTCCTGCTATGATTCTGCTCTAATTGACAGTTAAAATGTTGAAGTGCTGGTCATGCGCACTAGCTAGACCCAGGAGCTCATCCCTGCTATGATTCTGCTCTAATTGACAGTTAAAATGTTGAATTCCTGGTCATGCGCACTAGCTAGACCCAGGAGCTCATCTCTGCCACGATTCTGCTGTAATTGACAGTTAAAATGTTGAAGTGCTGGGCATGAGCATTAGCTAGACCCAGGAGCTCATCCCTGCTACGATTCTGCTCTAATTGACAATTAAAATGTTGAAGTGCTGGGCATACACACACTAGCTAGATCCAGGAGCTCATCTCTGCCACGATTCTGCTGTAATTGACAGTTAAAATGTTGAAGTGCTGGGCATGAGCATTAGCTAGACCCAGGAGCTCATCCCTGCTACGATTCTGCTCTAATTGACAATCAAAATGTTGAAGCGCTGGTCATACACATTAGCTAGACCCAGGAGCTCATCCCTTCTATGATTCTGCTGTAATTGCCAGTTAAAATGTTGAAGTCCTGGGACTATACATATTAGCTAGATCCAGGAGCTCATCCCTGCTACGATTCTGCTCTAATTCACAATTAAAATGTTGAAGTGCTGGTCATACACATTAGCTAGACCCAGGAGCTCATCCCTGCTACGATTCTGCTGTAATTGACAGTTAAAGTGTTGAAGTGCTGGGCATGCGCATTAGCTAGACCCAGGAGCTCATCCCTGCTACGATTCTGCTCTAATTGACAGTTAAAATGTTGAAGTGCTGGTCATACACATTAGCTAGATCCAGGAGCTCATCCCTGCTACGATTCTGCTGTAATTGACAGTTAAAATGTTGAAGTGCTGGTCATACACATTAGCTAGATCCAGGAGCTCATCCCTGCTAATATTCTGCTCTAATTGACAGTTAAAATGTTGAAGTGCTGGTCATACACATTAGCTAGATCCAGGAGCTCATCCCTGCTACTACTCTACTGTAATTGACAGTCAAAAAAGTACTAGGCTATGCACATTAGCTAGATCCAGGAGCTCATCCCTGCTACGATTCTGCTCTAATTGACAATTAAAATGTTGAAGTGCTGGGCATGCGCATTAGCTAGATCCAGGAGCTCATCTCTGCAACGATTCTGCTGTAATTGACAATTAAAATGTTGAAGTGCTGAGCATGCGCATTAGCTAGATCCAGGAGCTCATCCCTGCTACGATTCTGCTCTAATTGACAGTTAAAATGTTGAAGTCCTGGGCATACACATTAGCTAGACCCAGGAGCTCATCCCTGCTACGTTTCTACTGTAATTGACAGTTAAAAAAGTAATAGGCTATGCGCATTAGCTAGATCCAGGAGCTCATCCTTGCTACAATTCTGCTCTGATTGACAGTTAAAATGTTGAAGTTCTGGGCATGCGCATTAGCTAGACCCAGGAGCTCATCCCTGCTATGATTCTGCTCTGATTGACAATTAAAATGTTGAAGTGCTGGGCATGCGCATTAGCTAGACCCAGGAGCTCATTCCTGCTACGATTCTACTCTGATTGACAATTAAAATGTAGAAGTCCTGGGCAAATACATTAGCTAGACCCAGGAGCTCATCTCTGCTACGATTCTGCTGTAATTGACAGTCAAAATGTTGAAGTGCTGGTCATACACATTAGCTAGACCCAGGAGCTCATCCCTGCTATGATTCTACTCTGATTGACAATTAAAATGTAGAAGTCCTGGGCATATACATTAGCTAGACCCAGGAGCTCATCCCTGCTACGATTCTACTCTGATTGACAATTAAAATGTTGAAGTGCTGGTCATATACATTAGCTAGACCCAGGAGCTCATCCCTGCTACAATTCTGCTCTAATTGCCAGTTAAAAAAATTGAAGTCCTGGGCATACACATTAGCTAGATCCAGGAGCTCATCCCTGCTACGATTCTGCTCTAATTGCCAGTTTAAATATTGAAGTCCTGGGCATATACATTAGCTAGACCCAGGAGCTCATCCCTGCTACGATTCTGCTGTAATTGACAGTTAAAATGTTGAAGTCCTAGGCATATACATTAGCTAGACCCAGGAGCTCATCCCTGCTATGATTCTGCTCTAATTGGCAGTTAAAATGTTGAAGTCCTGGGCATATACATTAGCTAGACCCAGGAGCTCATCCCTGCTACGATTCTGCTGTAATTGACAGTTAAAATGTTGAAGTCCTAGGCATATACATTAGCTAGACCCAGGAGCTCATCCCTGCTATGATTCTGCTCTAATTGGCAGTTAAAATGTTGAAGTCCTGGGCATATACATTAGCTAGACCCAGGAGCTCATCCCTGCTACGATTCTGCTGTAATTGACAGTTAAAATGTTGAAGTCCTAGGCATATACATTAGCTAGACCCAGGAGTTCATCCCTGCTATGATTCTGCTCTAATTGTCAGTTAAAATGTTGAAGTTCTGGCATGCGGATTAGCTAGATCCAGGAGCTCATCCCTGCTACGATTCTGCTCTAATTGACAATTAAAATGTTGAAGTGCTGGTCATACACATTAGCTAGACCCAGGAGCTCATCCCTGCTACGATTCTGCTCTAATTGACAATTAAAATGTTGAAGTGCTGGTCATACACATTAGCTGGATCCAGGAGCTCATCTCTGCTACGATTCTGCTCTAATTGACAGTTAAAATGTTGAAGTGCTGGTCATACACATTAGCTAGATCCAGGAGCTCATCCCTGCTACGATACTGCTCTAATTGACAGTTAAAATGTTGAAGTGCTGGGCATGCGCATTAGCTAGATCCAGGAGCTCATCTCTGCTACGATTCTGCTCTAATTGACAGTTAAAATGTTGAAGTGCTGGTCATACACATTATCTAGATCCAGGAGCTCATCCCTACTACGATTCTGCTCTAATTGACAGTTAAAATGTTGAAGTGCTGGGCATGTGCATTAGCTAGATCCATGAGCTCATCCCTGCTACGATTCTGCTCTAATTGACAATTAAAATGTTGAAGTGCTGGGCATGTGCATTAGCTAGATCCAGGAGCTCATCCCTGCTACGATTCTGCTCTAATTGACAATTAAAATGTAAGTGCTGGGCATACACACATTAGCTAGATCCAGGAGCTCATCTCTGCCACGATTCTGCTGTAATTGACAGTTAAAATGTTGAAGTGCTGGGCATGAGCATTAGCTAGACCCAGGAGCTCATCCCTGCTACGATTCAGCTCTAATTGACAATTAAGATGTTGAAATGCTGGGCATACACACATTAGCTAGATCCAGGAGCTTATCTCTGCCACGATTCTGCTGTAATTGACAGTTAAAATGTTGAAGTGCTGGGCATGAGCATTAGCTAGACCCAGGAGCTCATCCCTGCTACGATTCTGCTCTAATTGACAGTTAAAATGTTGAAGTCCTGGGCATACACACATTAGCTAGACCCAGGAGCTCATCCCTGCTACGATTCTGCTGTAATTGACACTTAAAATGTTGAAGTCCTGGTCATGCGCACTAGCTAGACCCAGCTCATCCCTGCTATGATTCTGCTGTAATTGACAGTTAAAATGTTGAAGTCCTGGTCATGCGCACTAGCTAGACCCAGGAGCTCATCTCTGCTATGATTCTGCTGTAATTGACAGTTAAAATGTTGAAGCCCTGGTCATGCGCACTAGCTAGACCCAGCTCATCCCTCCTACGATTCTGCTGTAATTGCCAGTTAAAATGTTGAAGTCCTGGTCATGCGCACTAGCTAGACCCAGGAGCTCATCTCTGCTACGATTCTGCTCTAATTGACAATTAAAATGTTGAAGTTCTGGCATGCGGATTAGCTAGATCCAGGAGCTCATCCCTGCTACGATTCTGCTCTAATTGACAATTAAAATGTTGAAGTGCTGGTCATACACATTAGCTAGACCCAGGAGCTCATCCCTGCTAGGTTTCTGCTCTAATTGACAATTAAAATGTTGAAGTGGTGGTCATACACATTAGCTAGATCCACGAGCTCATCCCTGCTACGATTCTGCTCTAATTGTCAGTTAAAATGTTGAAGTGCTGGTCATACACATTAGCTAGATCCAGGAGCTCATCCCTGGTACGATTCTGCTCTAATTGGCAGTTAAAATGTTGAAGTGCTGGTCATACACATTAGCTAGACCCAGGAGCTCACCCCTGGTACGATTCTGCTCTAATTGACAGTTAAAATGTTGAAGTGCTGGTCATACACATTAGCTAGACCCAGGAGCTCATCCCTGCTACGATTCTGTTCTAATTGACAATTAAAATGTTTAAGTGCTGGTCATACACATTATCTAGATCCAGGACTCATCCCTGCTACGATTCTGCTCTAATTGACAATTAAAATGTATAAGTGTTAGTCATACACATTATCCAGATCCAGGAGCTCACCCCTGCTACGATTCTGCTCTAATTGGCAATTAAAATGTTGAAGTGCTGGGCATGCGCATTAGCTAGATCCTGGAGCTCATCTCTGCTACAATTCTGCTCTAATTGACAGATAATATGTTGAAGTGCTGGTCATACACATTATCTAGATCCAGGAGCTCATCCCTGCTACGATTCTGCTCTAATTGACAGTTAAAAAATTACCAGGCTATGCGCATTAGCTAGATCCAGGAGCTCACCCCTGCTACGATTCTGCTCTAATTGACAATTAAAATGTTGAAGTGCTGGGCATACACACATTAGCTAGACCCAGGAGCTCATCCCTTCTATGATTCTGCTGTAATTGCCAGTTAAAATGTTGAAGTCCTGGGACTATACATATTAGCTAGATCCAGGAGCTCATCCCTGCTACGATTCTGCTGTAATTCACAATTAAAATGTTGAAGTGCTGGTCATACACATTATCTAGATCCAGGAGCTCATCCCTGCTACGATTCTGCTCTAATTGACAATTAAAATGTTGAAGTGCTGGGCATGCGCATTAGCTAGATCCAGGAGCTCATCCCTGCTACGATTCTGCTCTAATTGACAGTTAAAATGTTGAAGTGCTGGTCATATACATTAGCTAGATCCAGGAGCTCATCCCTGCTACGATTCTGCTCTAATTGACAGTTAAAATGTTGAAGTGCTGGTCATATACATTAGCTAGATCCAGGAGCTCATCCCTGCTACGATTCTGCTCTAATTGACAGTTAAAATGTTGAAGTGCTGGTCATATACATTAGCTAGATCCAGGAGCTCATCCCTGCTACGATTCTGCTCTAATTGACAGTTAAAATGTTGAAGTGCTGGTCATATACATTAGCTAGATCCAGGAGCTCATCCCTGCTACGATTCTGCTTTAATTGACAATTAAAATGTAAGTGCTGGGCATACACACATTAGCTAGACCCAGGAGCTCATCCCTGCTACGATTCTGCTCTAATTGACAGTTAAAATGTTGAAGTGCTGGGCATACACACATTAGCTAGACCCAGGAGCTCATCCCTGCTACGATTCTGCTCTAAATGACAGTTAAAATTTTGAAGTGCTGGGCATACACACATTAGCTAGACCCAGGAGCTTATCCCTGCTACGATTCTGCTGTAATTGCCAGTTAAAATGTTGAAGTCCTGGGCATATACACATTAGCTAGATCCAGGAACTCATCCCTGCTATGATTCTGCTCTAATTGACAATTAAAATGTTGAAGTGCTGGTCATACACATTAGCTAGACCCAGGAGCTCATCCCTGCTACGATTCTGCTCTAAGTGACAGTTAAAATGTTGAAGTGCTGGTCATACACATTAGGTAGATCCAGGAGCTCATCCCTGCTACAATTCTGCTCTAATTGACAATTAAAATGTTGAAGTGCTGGTCTTACACATTAGCTAGATCCAGGAGCTCATCCCTGCTACGATTCTGCTGTAATTGACAGTTAAAAAAGTACTAGGCTATGCGCATTAGCTAGATCCAGGAGCTCATCCCTGCTACGATTCTGCTCTAATTGACAATTAAAATGTTGAAGTGCTGGGCATGCGCATTAGCTAGATCAAGGAGCTCATCTCTGCTACGATTCTGCTCTAATTGACAATTAAAATGTTGAAGTCCTGAGCATGCGCATTAGCTAGATCCAGGAGCTCATCCCTGCTACGATTCTGCTGTAATTGACAATTAAAATATTGAAGTGCTGAGCATGCGCATTAGCTAGATCCAGGAGCTCATCGCTGCTACAATTCTGCTCTAATTGACAATTAAAATGTTGAAGTGCTGAGCATGCGCATTAGCTAGATCCAGGAGCTCATCCCTGCTACGATTCTGCTGTAATTGACAGTTAAAAAAGTACTAGGCTATGCGCATTAGCTAGATCCAGGAGCTCATCCCTGCTACGATTCTGCTCTGATTGACAGTTAAAATGTTGAAGTTCTGGGCATGCGCATTAGCTAGACCCAGGAGCTCATCCCTGCTATGATTCTGCTCTGATTGACAATTAAAATGTTGAAGTGCTGGGCATGCGCATTAGCTAGACCCAGGAGCTCATCCCTGCTACGATTCTGCTCTGATTGACAATTAAAATGTTGAAGTCCTGGGCATATACATTAGCTAGAACCAGGAGCTCATCTCTGCTACGATTCTGCTCTAATTGACAATTAAAATGTTGAAGTGCTGGTCATATACATTAGCTAGATCCAGGAGCTCATCCCTGCTACGATTCTGCTCTAATTGACAATTAAAATGTTGAAGTGCTGGTCATATACATTAGCTAGAACCAGGAGCTCATCTCTGCTACGATTCTGCTCTAATTGACAATTAAAATGTTGAAGTGCTGGTCATATACATTATCTAGAACCAGGAGCTCATCCCTGCTACGATTCTGCTCTAATTGACAATTAAAATGTTGAAGTCCTGGGCATATACATTAGCTAGAACCAGGAGCTCATCTCTGCTACAATTCTGCTCTAATTGACAATTAAAATGTTGAAGTGCTGGTCATATACATTAGCTAGATCCAGGAGCTCATCCCTGCTACGATTCTGCTGTAATTAACAGTTAAGATGTTGAAGTGCTGGGCATATACATTAGCTATACCCAGGAGCTCATCCCTGCTACGATTCTGCTGTAATTGACAGTTAAAATGTTGAAGTCCTGGGCATATACATTAGCTAGACCCAGGAGCTCATCCCTGCTACGATTCTGCTGTAATTGACAGTTAAAATGTTGAAGTGCTGGTCATTCACATTAGCTAGACCCAGGAGTTCATCTCTGCTACGATTCTACTCTAATTGACAATTAAAATGTTGAAGTGCTGGTCATATACATTAGCTAGATCCAGGAGCTCATCCCTGCTACGATTCTGCTGTAATTGACAAGTAAAATGTTGAAGTCCTGGGCATATACATTAGCTAGACCCAGGAGCTCATCCCTGCTACGATTCTGCTGTAATTGACAGTTAAAATGTTGAAGTCCTGGGCATATACATTAGCTAGACCCAGGAGCTCATCCCTGCTATGATTCTGCTCTAATTGGCAGTTAAAATGTTGAAGTCCTGGGCATATACATTAGCTAGACCCAGGAGCTCATCCCTGCTACGATTCTGCTGCAATTGACAGTTAAAATGTTGAAGTGCTGGGCATATACATTAGCTAGACCCAGGAGCTCATCCCTGCTACGATTCTGCTCTAATTGACAATTAAAATGTTGAAGTCCTGGGCATATACATTAGCTAGACCCAGGAGCTCATCCCTGCTACGATTCTGCTGTAATTGACAGTTAAAATGTTGAAGTCCTGGGCATATACATTAGCTAGACCCAGGAGCTCATCCCTGCTATGATTCTGCTCTAATTGGCAGTTAAAATGTTGAAGTCCTGGGCATATACATTAGCTAGACCCAGGAGCTCATCCCTGCTACGATTCTGCTCTAATTGACAATTAAAATGTTGAAGTCCTGGGCATATACATTAGCTAGACCCAGGAGCTCATCCCTGCTACGAATTTGCTGTAATTGACAGTTAAAATGTTGAAGTGCTGGTCATATACATTAGCTAGATCCAGGAGCTGATCCCTGCTACGATTCTGCTCTAATTGACAATTAAAATGTTGAAGTCCTGGGCATATACATTAGCTAGACCCAGGAGCTCATCCCTGCTACGATTCTGCTGTAATTGACAGTTAAAATGTTGAAGTCCTGGGCATATACATTAGCTAGACCCAGGAGCTCATATCTGCTACGATACTGCTGTAATTGACAGTTAAAATGTTGAAGTCCTGGGCATATACATTAGCTAGACCCAGGAGCTCATCTCTGCTACGATTCTGCTGTAATTGACAGTTAAAATGTTGAAGTCCTGGGCATATACATTAGCTAGATCCAGGAGCTCATCTCTGCTACGATACTGCTGTAATTGACAGTTAAAATGTTGAACTGCTGGGCATATACATTAGCTAGACCCAGGACCTCATCCCTGCTACGATTCTGCTGTAATTGACAGTTAAAATGTTGAAGTCCTGGGCATATACATTAGCTAGACCCAGGAGCTCATCCCTGCTATGATTCTGCTGTAATTAACAGTTAAAATGTTGAAGTCCTGGTCATATACATTAGCTAGACCCAGGAGCTCATCTCTGCTACGATTCTGCTGTAATTGACAGTTAAAATGTTGAAGTGCTGGGCATGCGCATTAGCTAGATCCAGGAGCTCATCCCTGCTACGATTCTGCTCTAATTGACATTTAAAACGTTGAAGTCCTGGTCATGCGCACTAGCTAGTCCCAGGAGCTCATCCCTACTACGATTCTGCTGTAATTGCCAGTTAAAATGTTGAAGTCCAGGTCATGCGCACTAGCTAGACCCACGAGCTCATCCCTACTACGATTCTGCTGTAATTGCCAGTTAAAATGTTGAAGTCCTGGTCATGCGCACTAGCTAGACCCAGGAGCTCATCTCTGCTACGATTGTGCTCTAATTGACAGTTAAAATGTTGAAGTCCTGGTCATGCGCACTAGCTAGACCCAGCAGCTCATCTCTGCTACGATTGTGCTCTAATTGACAATTAAAATGTTGAAGTGCTGGTCATATACATTACCTAGACCCAGGAGCTCATCCCTGCTACGATTCTGCTGTAATTGACAATTAAAATGTTGAAGTCCTGGGCATATACATTAGCTAGACTCAGGAGCTCATCCCTTTTATGATTCTGCTCTAATTGACAATTAAAATGTTGAAGTCCTGGTCATGCGCACTAGCTAGACCCAGGAGCTCATCTCTGCTACGATTGTGCTCTAATTGACAATTAAAATGTTGAAGTGCTGGGCATATACATTACCTAGACCCAGGAGCTCATCCCTGCTACGATTCTGCTGTAATTGACAATTAAAATGTTGAAGTCCTGGGCATATACATTAGCTAGACTCAGGAGCTCATCCCTTTTATGATTCTGCTTTAATTGACAATTAAAATGTTGAAGTCCTGGTCATGCGCACTAGCTAGACCCAGGAGCGCATCTCTGCTACGATTGTGCTCTAATTGACAATTAAAATGTTGAAGTGCTGGGCATATACATTAGCTAGACCCAGGAGCTCATCCCTTCTACGATTCTGCTCTAATTGACAATTAAAATGTTGAAGTTCTGGGCATATACATTAGCTAGATCCAGGAGCTCATCCCTGCTACGATTCTGCTCTAATTGACAGTTAAAATGTTGAAGTGCTGGTCATATACATTAGCTAGATCCAGGAGCTCATCCCTGCTACGATTCTGCTCTAATTGACAGTAAAAATGTTGAAGTGCTGGTCATATACATTAGCTAGATCCAGGAGCTCATCCCTGCTACGATTCTGCTCTAATTGACAGTTAAAATGTTGAAGTGCTGGTCATATACATTAGCTAGATCCAGGAGCTCATCCCTGCTACGATTCTGCTCTAATTGACAATTAAAATGTAAGTGCTGGGCATACACACATTAGCTAGACCCAGGTGCTCATCCCTGCTACGATTCTGCTCTAATTGACAGTTAAAATGTTGAAGTGCTGGGCATACACACATTAGCTAGACCCAGGAGCTCATCCCTGCTACGATTCTGCTCTAATTGGCAGTTAAAATGTTGAAGTGCTGGGCATACACACATTAGCTAGACCCAGGAGCTTATCCCTGCTACGATTCTGCTGTAATTGCCAGTTAAAATGTTGAAGTCCTGGGCATATACACATTAGCTAGATCCAGGAACTCATCCCTGCTACGATTCTGCTCTAATTGACAATTAAAATGTTGAAGTGCTGGTCATACACATTAGCTAGACCCAGGAGCTCATCCCTGCTACGATTCTGCTCTAAGTGACAGTTAAAATGTTGAAGTGCTGGTCATACACATTAGGTAGATCCAGGAGCTCATCCCTGCTACAATTCTGCTCTAATTGACAATTAAAATGTTGAAGTGCTGGTCTTACACATTAGCTAGATCCAGGAGCTCATCCCTGCTACGATTCTGCTGTAATTGACAGTTAAAAAAGTACTAGGCTATGCGCATTAGCTAGATCCAGGAGCTCATCCCTGCTACGATTCTGCTCTAATTGACAATTAAAATGTTGAAGTGCTGGGCATGCGCATTAGCTAGATCCAGGAGCTCATCTCTGCTACGATTCTGCTCTAATTGACAATTAAAATGTTGAAGTGCTGAGCATGCGCATTAGCTAGATCCAGGAGCTCATCCCTGCTACAATTCTGCTCTAATTGACAATTAAAATGTTGAAGTGCTGAGCATGCGCATTAGCTAGATCCAGGAGCTCATCCCTGCTACGATTCTGCTGTAATTGACAGTTAAAAAAGTACTAGGCTATGCGCATTAGCTAGATCCAGAAGCTCATCCCTGCTACGATTCTGCTCTGATTGACAGTTAAAATGTTGAAGTTCTGGGCATGCGCATTAGCTAGACCCAGGAGCTCATCCCTGCTACGATTCTGCTCTGATTGACAATTAAAATGTTGAAGTCCTGGGCATATACATTAGCTAGATCCAGGAGCTCATCCCTGCTACGATTCTGCTCTAATTGACAATTAAAATGTTGAAGTGCTGTTCATATACATTAGCTAGAACCAGGAGCTCATCTCTGCTACGATTCTGCTCTAATTGACAATTAAAATGTTGAAGTGCTGGTCATATACATTAGCTAGAACCAGGAGCTCATCCCTGCTACGATTCTGCTCTAATTGACAATTAAAATGTTGAAGTCTTGGGCATATACATTAGCTAGAACCAGGAGCTCATCTCTGCTACGATTCTGCTCTAATTGACAATTAAAATGTTGAAGTGCTGGTCATATACATTAGCTAGATCCAGGAGCTCATCCCTGCTACGATTCTGCTGTAATTAACAGTTAAGATGTTGAAGTGCTGGGCATATACATTAGCTATACCCAGGAGCTCATCCCTGCTACGATTCTGCTGTAATTGACACTTAAAATGTTGAAGTCCTGGGCATATACATTAGCTAGACCCAGGAGCTCATCCCTTCTATGATTCTGCTCTAATTGACAATTAAAATGTTGAAGTGCTGGGCATATACATTAGCTAGATCCAGGAGCTCATCCCTGCTACGATTCTGCTCTAATTGACAATTAAAATGTTGAAGTTCTGGGCATATACATTAGCTAGATCCAGGAGCTCATCCCTACTACGATTCTGCTGTATTTGCCAGTTAAAATGTTGAAGTCCTGGTCATGCGCACTAGCTAGACCCAGCAGCTCATCTCTGCTACGATTCTGCTCTAATTGACAGTCAAAATGTTGAAGTGCTGGTCATATACATTAGCTAGATCCAGGAGCTCATCCCTGCTACGATTCTGCTCTAATTGACAGTCAAAATGTTGAAGTGCTGGTCATATACATTAGCTAGATCCAGGAGCTCATCCCTGCTACGATTCTGCTGTAATTGCCAGTTAAAATGTTGAACTCCTGGGCATATACACATTAGCTAGATCCAGGAACTCATCCCTGCTACGATTCTGCTCTAATTGACAAATAAAATGTTGAAGTGCTGGTCATACACATTAGCTAGACCCAGGAGCTCATCCCTGCTACGATTCTGCTCTAAGTGACAGTTAAAATGTTGAAGTGCTGGTCATACACATTAGGTAGATCCAGGAGCTCATCCCTGCTACAATTCTGCTCTAATTGACAATTAAAATGTTGAAGTGCTGGTCTTACACATTAGCTAGATCCAGGAGCTCATCCCTGCTACGATTCTGCTGTAATTGACAGTTAAAAAAGTACTAGGCTATGCGCATTAGCTAGATCCAGGAGCTCATCCCTGCTACGATTCTGCTCTAATTGACAATTAAAATGATGAAGTGCTGGGCATGCGCATTAGCTAGATCCAGGAGCTAATCTCTGCTACGATTCTGCTCTAATTGACAATTAAAATGTTGAAGTGCTGAGCATGCGCATTAGCTAGATCCAGGAGCTCATCCCTGCTACGATTCTGCTCTAATTGACAATTAAAATGTTGAAGTGCTGAGCATATACATTAGCTAGATCCAGGAGCTCATCCCTGCTACGATTCTGCTCTAATTCACAATTAAAATGTTGAAGTCCTGGGCATATACATTAGCTAGACCCAGGAGCTCATCCCTGCTACGATTCTGCTGTAATTGACAGTTAAAATGATGAAGTCCTGGGCATATACATTAGCTAGACCCAGGAGCTCATCCCTGCTATGATTCTGCTCTAATTGGCAGTTAAAATGTTGAAGTCCTGGGCATATACATTAGCTAGACCCAGGAGCTCATCCCTGCTATGATTCTGCTGTAATTGACAGTTAAAATGTTGAAGTGCTGGGCATATACATTAGCTAGACCCAGGAGCTCATCCCTGCTACGATTCTGCTCTAATTGACAATTAAAATGTTGAAGTCCTGGGCATATACATTAGCTAGACCCAGGAGCTCATCCCTGCTATGATTCTGCTCTAATTGGCAGTTAAAATGTTGAAGTCCTGGGCATATACATTAGCTAGACCCAGGAGCTCATCCCTGCTATGATTCTGCTGTAATTGACAGTTAAAATGTTGAAGTGCTGGGCATATACATTAGCTAGACCCAGGAGCTCATCCCTGCTACGATTCTGCTGTAATTGACAGTTAAAATGTTGAAGTGCTGGGCATATACATTAGCTAGACCCAGGAGCTCATCCCTGCTACGATTCTGCTCTAATTGACAATTAAAATGTTGAAGTCCTGGGCATATACATTAGCTAGACCCAGGAGCTCATCCCTGCTACGATTCTGCTGTAATTGACAGTTAAAATGTTGAAGTGCTGGTCATACACATTAGCTAGATCCAGGAGCTCATCCCTGCTACGATTCTGCTCTAATTGACAATTAAAATGTTGAAGTCCTGGGCATATACATTAGCTAGACCCAGGAGCTCATCCCTGCTACGATTCTGCTGTAATTGACAGTTAAAATGTTGAAGTCCTGGGCATATACATTAGCTAGACCCAGGAGCTCATCCCTGCTATGATTCTGCTCTAATTGGCAGTTAAAATGTTGAAGTCCTGGGCATATACATTAGCTAAACCCAGGAGCTCATCCCTGCTACGATTCTGCTCTAATTGACAATTAAAATGTTGAAGTCCTGGGCATATACATTAGCTAGACCCAGGAGCTCATCCCTGCTACGAATTTGCTGTAATTGACAGTTAAAATGTTGATGTGCTGGTCATATACATTAGCTAGATCCAGGAGCTCATCCGTGCTACGATTCTTCTCTAATTGACAATTAAAATGTTGAAGTCCTGGGCATATACATTAGCTAGACCCAGGAGCTCATCCCTGCTACGATTCTGCTGTAATTGACAGTTAAAATGTTGAAGTCCTGGGCATATACATTAGCTAGACCCAGGAGCTCATCCCTGCTACGATTCTGCTGTAATTGACAGTTAAAATGTTGAAGTCCTGGGCATATACATTAGCTAGATCAGGGAGCTCATCCCTGCTACGATTCTGCTGTAATTGACAGTTAAAATGTTGAAGTCCTGGGCTTATACATTAGCTAGACCCAGGAGCTCATCCCTGCTATGATTCTGCTCTAATTGGCAGTTAAAATGTTGAAGTCCTGGGCATATACATTAGCTAGACCCAGGAGCTCATCCCTGCTACGATTCTGCTGTAATTGACAGTTAAAATGTTGAAGTCCTGGGCATATACATTAGCTAGACCCAGGAGCTCATCCCTGCTATGATTCTGCTGTAATTGACAGTTAAAATGTTGAAGTCCTGGTCATATACATTAGCTAGACCCAGGAGCTCATCTCTGCTACGATTCTGCTGTAATTGACAGTTAAAATGTTGAAGTGCTGGGCATACACACATTAGCTAGACCCAGGAGCTCATCCCTGCTACGATTCTGCTGTAATTGACAGTTAAAACGTTGAAGTCCTGGTCATGCGCACTAGCTAGACCCAGGAGCTCATCCCTACTACGATTCTGCTGTAATTGCCAGTTAAAATGTTGAAGTCCTGGTCATGCGCACTAGCTAGACCCAGGAGCTCATCCCTACTACGATTCTGCTGTAATTGCCAGTTAAAATGTTGAAGTTCTGGTCATGCGCACTAGCTAGACCCAGGAGCTCATCTCTGCTACGATTCTGCTCTAATTGACAGTTAAAATGTTGAAGTTCTGGCATGCGGATTAGCTAGACCCAGCAGCTCATCTCTGCTACGATTCTGCTCTAATTGACAATTAAAATGTTGAAGTGCTGGTCATGCGCACTAGCTAGACCCAGCAGCTCATCTCTGCTACGATTCTGCTCTAATTGACAGTTAAAATGTTGAAGTCCTGGTCATGAGCACTAGCTAGACCCAGCAGCTCATCTCTGCTACGATTGTGCTCTAATTGACAATTAAAATGTTGAAGTCCTGGGCATATACATTAGCTAGACCCAGGAGCTCATCCCTGCTACGATTCTGCTCTAATTGACAATTAAAATGTTGAAGTCCTGGGCATATACATTAGCTAGACCCAGGAGCTCATCCCTGCTACGATTCTGCTCTAATTGACAATTAAAATGTTGAAGTGCTGGGCATATACATTAGCTAGATCCAGGAGCTCATCCCTTCTATGATTCTGCTCTAATTGACAATTAAAATGTTGAAGTGCTGGGCATATACATTAGCTAGATCCAGGAGCTCATCCCTGTTACGATTCTGCTCTAATTGACAATTAAAATGTTGAAGTTCTGGGCATATACATTAGCTAGATCCAGGAGCTCATCCCTACTACGATTCTGCTGTAATTGCCAGTTAAAATGTTGAAGTCCTGGTCATGCGCACTAGCTAGACCCAGCAGCTCATCTCTGCTACGATTGTGCTCTAATTGACAATTAAAATGTTGAAGTGCTGGGCATGTACATTAGCTAGACCCAGGAGCTCATCCCTTCTACGATTCTGCTCTAATTGACAATTAAAATGTTGAAGTTCTGGGCATATACATTAGCTAGATCCAGGAGCTCATCCCTGCTACGATTCTACTCTAATTGACAATTAAAATGTTGTAGTGCTGGGCATATACATTAGCTAGATCCAGGAGCTCATCCCTGCTACGATTCTGCTCTAATTGACAATTAAAATGTTGAAGTCCTGGGCAAATACATTAGCTAGACCCAGGAGCTCATCCCTACTATGATTCTGCTCTAATTGGCAGTTAAAATGTTGAAGTCCTGGGCATATACATTAGCTAGACCCAGGAGCTCATCCCTGCTACGATTCTGCTGTAATTGACAGTTAAAATGTTGAAGTGCTGAACATATACATTAGCTAGACCCAGGAGCTCATCTCTGCTACGATTCTGCTGTAATTGGCAGTTAAAATGTTGAAGTGCTGAACATATACATTAGCTAGACCCAGGAGCTCATCCCTGCTACGATTCTGCTGTAATTGACAGTTAAAATGTTGAAGTGCTGAACATATACATTAGCTAGACCCAGGAGCTCATCTCTGCTACGATTCTGCTGTAATTGACAGTTAAAATGTTGAAGTGCTGGGCATACACACATTAGCTAGACCCAGGAGCTCATCCCTGCTACGATTCTGCTGTAATTGACAGTTAAAACGTTGAAGTCCTGGGCATGCGCACTAGCTAGACCCAGGAGCTCATCCCTACTACGATTCTGCTGTAATTGCCAGTTAAAATGTTGAAGTCCTGGTCATGCGCACTAGCTAGACCCAGCTGCTCATCTCTGCTACGATTGTGCTCTAATTGACAGTTAAAATGTTGAAGTTCTGGCATGCGGATTAGCTAGATCCAGGAGCTCATCCCTGCTACGATTCTGCTCTAATTGACAATTAAAATGTTGAAGTGCTGGTCATACACATTAGCTAGATCCAGGAGCTCATCCCTGCTACGATTCTGCTCTAATTGACAATTAAAATGTTGAAGTGCTGGTCCTACACATTATCTAGATCCAGGAGCTCATCCCTGCTACGATTCTGCTCTAATTGACAATTAAAATGTTGAAGTGCTGGTCATACACATTATCTAGATCCAGGAGCTCATCCCTGCTACGATTCTGCTCTAATTGACAATTAAAATGTTGAAGTGCTGGGCATGCGCATTAGCTAGATCCAAGAGCTCATCTCTGCTACGATTCTGCTCTAATTGACAGTTAAAATGTTGAAGTACTGGTCATACACATTATCTAGATCCAGGAGCTCATCCCTGCTACGATTCTGCTCTAATTGACAGTTAAAATGTTGAAGTGCTGGGCATGTGCATTAGCTAGATCCAGGAGCTCATCCCTGCTACGATTCTGCTCTAATTGACAGTTAAAATGTTGAAGTGCTGGGCATACACACATTAGCTAGACCCAGGAGCTCATCCCTGCTACGATTCTGCTCTAATTGGCAGTTAAAATGTTGAAGTGCTGGGCATACACACATTAGCTAGACCCAGGAGCTTATCCCTGCTACGATTCTGCTGTAATTGCCAGTTAAAATGTTGAAGTCCTGGGCATATACACATTAGCTAGATCCAGGAACTCATCCCTGCTACGATTCTGCTCTAATTGACAATTAAAATGTTGAAGTGCTGGTCATACACATTAGCTAGACCCAGGAGCTCATCCCTGCTACGATTCTGCTCTAAGTGACAGTTAAAATGTTGAAGTGCTGGTCATACACATTAGCTAGATCCAGGAGCTCATCCCTGCTACGATTCTGCTGTAATTCACAGTTAAAAAAGTACTAGGCTATGCGCATTAGCTAGATCCAGGAGCTCATCCCTGCTACGATTCTGCTCTAATTGACAATTAAAATGTTGAAGTCCTGGGCATGCGCATTAGCTAGATCCAGGAGCTCATCTCTGCTACGATTCTGCTCTAATTGACAATTAAAATGTTAAAGTGCTGAGCATGCGCATTAGCTAGATCCAGGAGCTCATCCCTGCTACGATTCTGCTGTAATTGACAGATAAAAAAGTACTAGGCTATGCGCATTGGCTAGATCCAGGAGCTCATCCCTGCTACGATTCTGCTCTGATTGACAGTTAAAATGTTGAAGTTCTGGGCATGCGCATTAGCTAGACCCAGGAGCTCATCCCTGCTATGATTCTGCTCTGATTGACAATTAAAATGTTGAAGTGCTGGGCATGCGCATTAGCTAGACCCAGGAGCTCATCCCTGCTACGATTCTGCTCTGATTGACAATTAAAATGTTGAAGTCCTGGGCATATACATTAGCTAGAACCAGGAGCTCATCCCTGCTACGATTCTGCTGTAATTGACAGTTAAGATGTTGAAGTGCTGGGCATATACATTAGCTAGACCCAGGAGCTCATCTCTGCTACGATTCTGCTGTAATTGACAGTTAAAATGTTGAAGTGCTGGGCATATACATTAGCTAGATCCAGGAGCTCATCTCTGCTACGATACTGCTGTAATTGACAGTTAAAACGTTGAAGTCCTGGTCATGCGCACTAGCTAGACCCAGGAGCTCATCTCTGCTACGATTCTGCTGTAATTGACAGTTAAAATGTTGAAGTGCTGGGCATATACATTAGCTAGACCCAGGAGCTCATCTCTGCTACGATTCTGCTGTAATTGACAGTTAAAATGTTGAAGTGCTGGGCATACACACATTAGCTAGATCCAGGAGCTCATCCCTGCTACGATTCTGCTGTAATTGATAATTAAAATTTTGAAGTGCTGGTCCTACACATTATCTAGATCCAGGAGCTCATCCCTGCTACGATTCTGCTCTAATTGACAGCTAAAATGTTGAAGTGCTGGGCATGTGCATTAGCTAGATCCAGGAGCTCATCCCTGCTACGATTCTGCTCTAATTGACAATTAAAATGTAAGTGCTGGGCATACACACATTAGCTAGACCCAGGAGCTCATCCCTGCTACGATTCTGCTCTAATTGATTGTTAAAATGTTGAAGTGCTGGGCATACACACATTAGCTAGACCCAGGAGCTCATCCCTGCTACGATTCTGCTCTAATTGACAGTTAAAATGTTGAAGTGCTGGGCATACACACATTAGCTAGACCCAGGAGCTTATCCCTGCTACGATTATGCTGTAATTGCCAGTTAAAATGTTGAAGTCCTGGGCATATACACATTAGCTAGATCCAGGAACTCATCCCTGCTACGATTCTGCTCCAATTGACAATTAAAATGTTGAAGTGCTGGTCATACACATTAGGTAGATCCAGGAGCTCATCCCTGCTACAATTCTGCTCTAATTGACAATTAAAATGTTGAAGTGCTGGTCATACACATTAGCTAGATCCAGGAGCTCATCCCTGCTACGATTCTGCTGTAATTGACAGTTAAAACAGTACTAGGCTATGCGCATTAGCTAGATCCAGGAGCTAATCCCTGCTACGATTCTGCTCTAATTGACAATTAAAATGTTGAAGTGCTGGGCATGCGCATTAGCTAGATCCAGGAGCTCATCTCTGCTACGATTCTGCTGTAATTGACAATTAAAATGTTGAAGTGCTGAGCATGCGCATTAGCTAGATCCAGGAGCTCATCCCTGCTACGGTTCTGCTCTAATTGACAATTAAAATGTTGAAGTGCTGAGCATGCGCATTAGCTAGATCCAGGAGCTCATCCCTGCTACGATTCTGCTCTAATTGACAATTAAAATGTTGAAGTGCTGAGCATGCGCATTAGCTAGATCCAGGAGCTCATCCCTGCTACGATTCTGCTGTAATTGACAGTTAAAAAAGTACTAGGCTATGCGCATTAGCTAGATCCAGGAGCTCATCCCTGCTACGATTCTGCTCTGATTGACAGTTAAAATGTTGAAGTTCTGGGCATGCGCATTAGCTAGACCCAGGAGCTCATCCCTGCTACGATTCTGCTGTAATTGACAGTTAAAATGATGAAGTCCTGGGCATATACATTAGCTAGACCCAGGAGCTCATCCCTGCTATGATTCTGCTCTAATTGGCAGTTAAAATGTTGAAGTCCTGGGCATATACATTAGCTAGACCCAGGAGCTCATCCCTGCTATGATTCTGCTGTAATTGACAGTTAAAATGTTGAAGTGCTGGGCATATACATTAGCTAGACCCAGGAGCTCATCCCTGCTACGATTCTGCTCTAATTGACAATTAAAATGTTGAAGTCCTGGGCATATACATTAGCTAGACCCAGGAGCTCATCCCTGCTATGATTCTGCTCTAATTGGCAGTTAAAATGTTGAAGTCCTGGGCATATACATTAGCTAGACCCAGGAGCTCATCCCTGCTATGATTCTGCTGTAATTGACAGTTAAAATGTTGAAGTGCTGGGCATATACATTAGCTAGACCCAGGAGCTCATCCCTGCTACGATTCTGCTGTAATTGACAGTTAAAATGTTGAAGTGCTGGGCATATACATTAGCTAGACCCAGGAGCTCATCCCTGCTACGATTCTGCTCTAATTGACAATTAAAATGTTGAAGTCCTGGGCATATACATTAGCTAGACCCAGGAGCTCATCCCTGCTACGACTCTGCTGTAATTGACAGTTAAAATGTTGAAGTGCTGGTCATATACATTAGCTAGATCCAGGAGCTCATCCCTGCTACGATTCTGCTCTAATTGACAATTAAAATGTTGAAGTCCTGGGCATATACATTAGCTAGACCCAGGAGCTCATCCCTGCTACGATTCTGCTGTAATTGACAGTTAAAATGTTGAAGTCCTGGGCATATACATTAGCTAGACCCAGGAGCTCATCCCTGCTATGATTCTGCTCTAATTGGCAGTTAAAATGTTGAAGTTCTGGGCATATACATTAGCTAAACCCAGGAGCTCATCCCTGCTACGATTCTGCTCTAATTGACAATTAAAATGTTGAAGTCCTGGGCATATACATTAGCTAGACCCAGGAGCTCATCCCTGCTACGAATTTGCTGTAATTGACAGTTAAAATGTTGATGTGCTGGTCATATACATTAGCTAGATCCAGGAGCTCATCCGTGCTACGATTCTTCTCTAATTGACAATTAAAATGTTGAAGTCCTGGGCATATACATTAGCTAGACCCAGGAGCTCATCCCTGCTACGATTCTGCTGTAATTGACAGTTAAAATGTTGAAGTCCTGGGCATATACATTAGCTAGACCCAGGAGCTCATCCCTGCTACGATTCTGCTGTAATTGACAGTTAAAATGTTGAAGTCCTGGGCATATACATTAGCTAGATCAGGGAGCTCATCCCTGCTACGATTCTGCTGTAATTGACAGTTAAAATGTTGAAGTCCTGGGCTTATACATTAGCTAGACCCAGGAGCTCATCCCTGCTATGATTCTGCTCTAATTGGCAGTTAAAATGTTGAAGTCCTGGGCATATACATTAGCTAGACCCAGGAGCTCATCCCTGCTACGATTCTGCTGTAATTGACAGTTAAAATGTTGAAGTCCTGGGCATATACATTAGCTAGACCCAGGAGCTCATCCCTGCTATGATTCTGCTGTAATTGACAGTTAAAATGTTGAAGTCCTGGTCATATACATTAGCTAGACCCAGGAGCTCATCTCTGCTACGATTCTGCTGTAATTGACAGTTAAAATGTTGAAGTGCTGGGCATACACACATTAGCTAGACCCAGGAGCTCATCCCTGCTACGATTCTGCTGTAATTGACAGTTAAAACGTTGAAGTCCTGGTCATGCGCACTAGCTAGACCCAGGAGCTCATCCCTACTACGATTCTGCTGTAATTGCCAGTTAAAATGTTGAAGTCCTGGTCATGCGCACTAGCTAGACCCAGGAGCTCATCCCTACTACGATTCTGCTGTAATTGCCAGTTAAAATGTTGAAGTTCTGGTCATGCGCACTAGCTAGACCCAGGAGCTCATCTCTGCTACGATTCTGCTCTAATTGACAGTTAAAATGTTGAAGTTCTGGCATGCGGATTAGCTAGACCCAGCAGCTCATCTCTGCTACGATTCTGCTCTAATTGACAATTAAAATGTTGAAGTGCTGGTCATGCGCACTAGCTAGACCCAGCAGCTCATCTCTGCTACGATTCTGCTCTAATTGACAGTTAAAATGTTGAAGTCCTGGTCATGAGCACTAGCTAGACCCAGCAGCTCATCTCTGCTACGATTGTGCTCTAATTGACAATTAAAATGTTGAAGTCCTGGGCATATACATTAGCTAGACCCAGGAGCTCATCCCTGCTACGATTCTGCTCTAATTGACAATTAAAATGTTGAAGTCCTGGGCATATACATTAGCTAGACCCAGGAGCTCATCCCTGCTACGATACTGCTCTAATTGACAATTAAAATGTTGAAGTGCTGGGCATATACATTAGCTAGATCCAGGAGCTCATCCCTTCTATGATTCTGCTCTAATTGACAATTAAAATGTTGAAGTGCTGGGCATATACATTAGCTAGATCCAGGAGCTCATCCCTGTTACGATTCTGCTCTAATTGACAATTAAAATGTTGAAGTTCTGGGCATATACATTAGCTAGATCCAGGAGCTCATCCCTACTACGATTCTGCTGTAATTGCCAGTTAAAATGTTGAAGTCCTGGTCATGCGCACTAGCTAGACCCAGCAGCTCATCTCTGCTACGATTGTGCTCTAATTGACAATTAAAATGTTGAAGTGCTGGGCATATACATTAGCTAGACCCAGGAGCTCATCCCTTCTACGATTCTGCTCTAATTGACAATTAAAATGTTGAAGTTCTGGGCATATACATTAGCTAGATCCAGGAGCTCATCCCTGCTACGATTCTACTCTAATTGACAATTAAAATGTTGTAGTGCTGGGCATATACATTAGCTAGATCCAGGAGCTCATCCCTGCTACGATTCTGCTCTAATTGACAATTAAAATGTTGAAGTCCTGGGCAAATACATTAGCTAGACCCAGGAGCTCATCCCTACTATGATTCTGCTCTAATTGGCAGTTAAAATGTTGAAGTCCTGGGCATATACATTAGCTAGACCCAGGAGCTCATCCCTGCTACGATTCTGCTGTAATTGACAGTTAAAATGTTGAAGTGCTGAACATATACATTAGCTAGACCCAGGAGCTCATCTCTGCTACGATTCTGCTGTAATTGGCAGTTAAAATGTTGAAGTGCTGAACATATACATTAGCTAGACCCAGGAGCTCATCCCTGCTACGATTCTGCTGTAATTGACAGTTAAAATGTTGAAGTGCTGAACATATACATTAGCTAGACCCAGGAGCTCATCTCTGCTACGATTCTGCTGTAATTGACAGTTAAAATGTTGAAGTGCTGGGCATACACACATTAGCTAGACCCAGGAGCTCATCCCTGCTACGATTCTGCTGTAATTGACAGTTAAAACGTTGAAGTCCTGGGCATGCGCACTAGCTAGACCCAGGAGCTCATCCCTACTACGATTCTGCTGTAATTGCCAGTTAAAATGTTGAAGTCCTGGTCATGCGCACTAGCTAGACCCAGCTGCTCATCTCTGCTACGATTGTGCTCTAATTGACAGTTAAAATGTTGAAGTTCTGGCATGCGGATTAGCTAGATCCAGGAGCTCATCCCTGCTACGATTCTGCTCTAATTGACAATTAAAATGTTGAAGTGCTGGTCATACACATTAGCTAGATCCAGGAGCTCATCCCTGCTACGATTCTGCTCTAATTGACAATTAAAATGTTGAAGTGCTGGTCCTACACATTATCTAGATCCAGGAGCTCATCCCTGCTACGATTCTGCTCTAATTGACAATTAAAATGTTGAAGTGCTGGTCATACACATTATCTAGATCCAGGAGCTCATCCCTGCTACGATTCTGCTCTAATTGACATTTAAAATGTTGAAGTGCTGGGCATGCGCATTAGCTAGATCCAAGAGCTCATCTCTGCTACGATTCTGCTCTAATTGACAGTTAAAATGTTGAAGTACTGGTCATACACATTATCTAGATCCAGGAGCTCATCCCTGCTACGATTCTGCTCTAATTGACAGTTAAAATGTTGAAGTGCTGGGCATGTGCATTAGCTAGATCCAGGAGCTCATCCCTGCTACGATTCTGCTCTAATTGACAGTTAAAATGTTGAAGTGCTGGGCATACACACATTAGCTAGACCCAGGAGCTCATCCCTGCTACGATTCTGCTCTAATTGGCAGTTAAAATGTTGAAGTGCTGGGCATACACACATTAGCTAGACCCAGGAGCTTATCCCTGCTACGATTCTGCTGTAATTGCCAGTTAAAATGTTGAAGTCCTGGGCATATACACATTAGCTAGATCCAGGAACTCATCCCTGCTACGATTCTGCTCTAATTGACAATTAAAATGTTGAAGTGCTGGTCATACACATTAGCTAGACCCAGGAGCTCATCCCTGCTACGATTCTGCTCTAAGTGACAGTTAAAATGTTGAAGTGCTGGTCATACACATTAGCTAGATCCAGGAGCTCATCCCTGCTACGATTCTGCTGTAATTCACAGTTAAAAAAGTACTAGGCTATGCGCATTAGCTAGATCCAGGAGCTCATCCCTGCTACGATTCTGCTCTAATTGACAATTAAAATGTTGAAGTCCTGGGCATGCGCATTAGCTAGATCCAGGAGCTCATCTCTGCTACGATTCTGCTCTAATTGACAATTAAAATGTTAAAGTGCTGAGCATGCGCATTAGCTAGATCCAGGAGCTCATCCCTGCTACGATTCTGCTGTAATTGACAGTTAAAAAAGTACTAGGCTATGCGCATTGGCTAGATCCAGGAGCTCATCCCTGCTACGATTCTGCTCTGATTGACAGTTAAAATGTTGAAGTTCTGGGCATGCGCATTAGCTAGACCCAGGAGCTCATCCCTGCTATGATTCTGCTCTGATTGACAATTAAAATGTTGAAGTGCTGGGCATGCGCATTAGCTAGACCCAGGAGCTCATCCCTGCTACGATTCTGCTCTGATTGACAATTAAAATGTTGAAGTCCTGGGCATATACATTAGCTAGAACCAGGAGCTCATCCCTGCTACGATTCTGCTGTAATTGACAGTTAAGATGTTGAAGTGCTGGGCATATACATTAGCTAGACCCAGGAGCTCATCTCTGCTACGATTCTGCTGTAATTGACAGTTAAAATGTTGAAGTGCTGGGCATATACATTAGCTAGATCCAGGAGCTCATCTCTGCTACGATACTGCTGTAATTGACAGTTAAAACGTTGAAGTCCTGGTCATGCGCACTAGCTAGACCCAGGAGCTCATCTCTGCTACGATTCTGCTGTAATTGACAGTTAAAATGTTGAAGTGCTGGGCATATACATTAGCTAGACCCAGGAGCTCATCTCTGCTACGATTCTGCTGTAATTGACAGTTAAAATGTTGAAGTGCTGGGCATACACACATTAGCTAGATCCAGGAGCTCATCCCTGCTACGATTCTGCTGTAATTGATAATTAAAATTTTGAAGTGCTGGTCCTACACATTATCTAGATCCAGGAGCTCATCCCTGCTACGATTCTGCTCTAATTGACAGCTAAAATGTTGAAGTGCTGGGCATGTGCATTAGCTAGATCCAGGAGCTCATCCCTGCTACGATTCTGCTCTAATTGACAATTAAAATGTAAGTGCTGGGCATACACACATTAGCTAGACCCAGGAGCTCATCCCTGCTACGATTCTGCTCTAATTGATTGTTAAAATGTTGAAGTGCTGGGCATACACACATTAGCTAGACCCAGGAGCTCATCCCTGCTACGATTCTGCTCTAATTGACAGTTAAAATGTTGAAGTGCTGGGCATACACACATTAGCTAGACCCAGGAGCTTATCCCTGCTACGATTATGCTGTAATTGCCAGTTAAAATGTTGAAGTCCTGGGCATATACACATTAGCTAGATCCAGGAACTCATCCCTGCTACGATTCTGCTCCAATTGACAATTAAAATGTTGAAGTGCTGGTCATACACATTAGGTAGATCCAGGAGCTCATCCCTGCTACAATTCTGCTCTAATTGACAATTAAAATGTTGAAGTGCTGGTCATACACATTAGCTAGATCCAGGAGCTCATCCCTGCTACGATTCTGCTGTAATTGACAGTTAAAACAGTACTAGGCTATGCGCATTAGCTAGATCCAGGAGCTAATCCCTGCTACGATTCTGCTCTAATTGACAATTAAAATGTTGAAGTGCTGGGCATGCGCATTAGCTAGATCCAGGAGCTCATCTCTGCTACGATTCTGCTGTAATTGACAATTAAAATGTTGAAGTGCTGAGCATGCGCATTAGCTAGATCCAGGAGCTCATCCCTGCTACGGTTCTGCTCTAATTGACAATTAAAATGTTGAAGTGCTGAGCATGCGCATTAGCTAGATCCAGGAGCTCATCCCTGCTACGATTCTGCTCTAATTGACAATTAAAATGTTGAAGTGCTGAGCATGCGCATTAGCTAGATCCAGGAGCTCATCCCTGCTACGATTCTGCTGTAATTGACAGTTAAAAAAGTACTAGGCGATGCGCATTAGCTAGATCCAGGAGCTCATCCCTGCTACGATTCTGCTCTGATTGACAGTTAAAATGTTGAAGTTCTGGGCATGCGCATTAGCTAGACCCAGGAGATCATCGCTGCTATGATTCTGCTCTGATTGACAATTAAAATGTTGAAGTGCTGGGCATGCGCATTAGCTAGACCCAGGAGCTCATCCCTGCTACGATTCTGCTCTGATTGACATTTAAAATGTTGAAGTCCTGGGCATATACATTAGCTAGCACCTGGAGCTCATCCCTGCTAGGATTCTGCTGTAATTGACAGTTAAAATGTTGAAGTGCTGGTCATACACATTAGCTAGATCCAGGAGCTCATCCCTGCTCGGATTCTGCTGTAATTCACAGTTAAAAAAGTTCTAGGCTATGCGCATTAGCTAGATCCAGGAGCTCATCCCTGCTACGATTCTGCTCTAATTGACAATTAAAATGTTGAAGTCCTGGGCATGCGCATTAGCTAGATCCAGGAGCTCATCTCTGCTACGATTCTGCTCTAATTGACAATTAAAATGATAAAGTGCTGAGCATGCGCATTAGCTAGATCCAGGAGCTCATCCCTGCTACGATTCTGCTGTAATTGACAGTTAAAAAAGTACTAGGCTATGCGCATTGGCTAGATCCAGGAGCTCATCCCTGCTACGATTCTGCTCTGATTGACAGTTAAAATGTTGAAGTTCTGGGCATGCGCATTAGCTAGACCCAGGAGCTCATCCCTGCTATGATTCTGCTCTGATTGACAATTAAAATGTTGAAGTGCTGGGCATGCGCATTAGCTAGACCCAGGAGGTCATCCCTGCTACGATTCTGCTCTGATTGACAATTAAAATGTTGAAGTCCTGGGCATATACATTAGCTAGAACCAGGAGCTCATCCCTGCTACGATTCTGCTGTAATTGACAGATAAGATGTTGAAGTGCTGGGCATATACATTAGCTAGACCCAGGAGCTCATCTCTGCTACGATTCTGCTGTAATTGACAGTTAAAATGTTGAAGTGCTGGGCATATACATTAGCTAGATCCAGGAGCTCATCTCTGCTACGATACTGCTGTAATTGACAGTTAAAACGTTGAAGTCCTGGTCATGCGCACTAGCTAGACCCAGGAGCTCATCTCTGCTACGATTCTGCTTTAATTGACAGTTAAAATGTTGAAGTGCTGGGCATACACACATTAGCTAGATCCAGGAGCTCATCCCTGCTACGATTCTGCTGTAATTGATAATTAAAATTTTGAAGTGCTGGTCCTACACATTATCTAGATCCAGGAGCTCATCCCTGCTACGATTCTGCTCTAATTGACAGCTAAAATGTTGAAGTGCTGGGCATGTGCATTAGCTAGATCCAGGAGCTCATCCCTGCTACGATTCTGCTCTAATTGACAGCTAAAATGTTGAAGTGCTGGGCATGTGCATTAGCTAGATCCAGGAGCTCATCCCTGCTACGATTCTGCTCTAATTGACAATTAAAATGTAAGTGCTGGGCATACACACATTAGCTAGACCCAGGAGCTCATCCCTGCTACGATTCTGCTCTAATTGATTGTTAAAATGTTGAAGTGCTGGGCATACACACATTAGCTAGACCCAGGAGCTCATCCCTGCTACGATTCTGCTCTAATTGACAGTTAAAATGTTGAAGTGCTGGGCATACACACATTAGCTAGACCCAGGAGCTTATCCCTGCTACGATTATGCTGTAATTGCCAGTTAAAATGTTGAAGTCCTGGGCATATACACATTAGCTAGATCCAGGAACTCATCCCTGCTACGATTCTGCTCCAATTGACAATTAAAATGTTGAAGTGCTGGTCATACACATTAGGTAGATCCAGGAGCTCATCCCTGCTACAATTCTGCTCTAATTGACAATTAAAATGTTGAAGTGCTGGTCATACACATTAGCTAGATCCAGGAGCTCATCCCTGCTACGATTCTGCTGTAATTGACAGTTAAAACAGTACTAGGCTATGCGCATTAGCTAGATCCAGGAGCTAATCCCTGCTACGATTCTGCTCTAATTGACAATTAAAATGTTGAAGTGCTGGGCATGCGCATTAGCTAGATCCAGGAGCTCATCCCTGCTACGATTCTGCTGTAATTGACAATTAAAATGTTGAAGTGCTGAGCATGCGCATTAGCTAGATCCAGGAGCTCATCCCTGCTACGGTTCTGCTCTAATTGACAATTAAAATGTTGAAGTGCTGAGCATGCGCATTAGCTAGATCCAGGAGCTCATCCCTGCTACGATTCTGCTGTAATTGACAGTTAAAAAAGTACTAGGCTATGCGCATTAGCTAGATCCAGGAGCTCATCCCTGCTACGATTCTGCTCTGATTGACAGTTAAAATGTTGAAGTTCTGGGCATGCGCATTAGCTAGACCCAGGAGATCATCGCTGCTATGATTCTGCTCTGATTGACAATTAAAATGTTGAAGTGCTGGGCATGCGCATTAGCTAGACCCAGGAGCTCATCCCTGCTACGATTCTGCTCTGATTGACATTTAAAATGTTGAAGTCCTGGGCATATACATTAGCTAGCACCTGGAGCTCATCCCTGCTAGGATTCTGCTGTAATTGACAGTTAAAATGTTGAAGTCCTGGGCATATACATTAGCTAGACCCAGGAGCTCATCCCTGCTATGATTCTGCTCTAATTGACAGTTAAAATGTTGAAATCCTGGGCATATACATTAGCTAGACCCAGGAGCTCATCTCTGCTACGATTCTGCTGTAATTGACAGATAAAATGTTGAAATCCTGGGCATATACATTAGCTACACCCAGGAGCTCATCCCTGCTATGATTCTGCTCTAATTGACAGTTAAAATGTTGAAGTCCTGGGCATATACATTAGCTAGACCCAGGAGCTCATCCCTGCTATGATTCTGCTGTAGTTGACAGTTAAAATGTTGACGTCCTGGTCATGCTCACTACCTAGAGCCAGGAGCTCATCCCTGCTACGATTCTGCTGTAATTGACAGTTAAAATGTTGAAGTGCTGGGCATATACACATTAGCTAGACCCAGGAGCTCATCTCTGCCACGATTCTGCTGTAATTGACATTTAAAATGTTGAAGTGCTGGGCATGAGCATTAGCCAGACCCAGGAGCTCATCCCTGCTACGATTCTGCTGTAATTGACAGTTAAAATGTTGAAGTCCTGGTCATGCGCACTAGCTAGACCCAGCTCATCCCTCCTACGATTCTGCTGTAATTGCCAGTTAAAATGTTGAAGTCCTGGTCATGCGCACTAGCTAGACCCAGGAGCTCATCTCTGCTACGATTCTGCTCTAATTGACAATTAAATTGTTGAAGTTCTGGCATGCGGATTAGCTAGATCCAGGAGCTCATCCCTGCTACGATTCTGCTGTAATTGACAATTAAAATGTTGAAGTGCTGGTCCTACACATTAGCTAGATCCACGAGCTCATCCCTGCTACGATTCTGCTCTAATTGACAATTAAAATGTTGAAGTGGTGGTCATACACATTAGCTAGATCCACGAGCTCATCCCTGCTACGATTCTGCTCTAATTGACAGTTAAAATGTTAAAGTGCTGGTCATACACATTAGCTAGATCCAGGAGCTCATCCCTGCTACGATTCTGCTCTAATTGACAATTAAAATGTTGAAGTGCTGGTCATACACATTATCTAGATCCAGGAGCTCATCCCTGCTACGATTCAGCTCTAATTGACAATTAAAATGTTGAAGTGCTGCTCATACACATTAGCTAGATCCAGGAGCTCATCCCTGCTACGATTCTGCTCTAATTGACAATTAAAATGTATAAGTGTTGGTCATACACATTATCTAGATCCAGGAGCTCATCCCTGCTACGATTCTGCTCTAATTGACAGTTAAAAAATTACCAGGCTATGCGCAATAGCTAGATCCAGGAGCTCACCCCTGCTACGATTCTGCTCTAATTGACAATTAAAATGTTGAAGTGCTGGGCATGCGCATTAGCTAGACCCAGGAGCTCATCTCTGCTACGATTCTGCTCTAATTGACAATTAAAATGTTGAAGTGCTGGTCATACACATTATCTAGATCCAGGAGCTCATCCCTGCTACGATTCTGCTCTAATTGACAATTAAAATGTTGAAATGCTGGTCATACACATTAGGTAGATCCAGGAGCTCATCCCTGCTACGATTCTGCTCTAATTGACAATTAAAATGTATAAGTGTTGGTCATACACAATATCTAGATCCAGGAGCTCATCCCTGCTACGATTCTGCTGTAATTGACAATTAAAATGTTGAAGTGCTGGGCATGCGCATTAGCTAGATCCTGGAGCTCATCTGTGCTACAATTCTGCTCTAATTGACAGTTAAAATGTTGAAGTGCTGGTCATACACATTATCTAGATCCAGGAGCTCATCCCTGCTACGATTCTGCTCTAATTGACAGTTAAAAAATTACCAGGCTATGCGCATTAGCTAGATCCAGGAGCTCACCCCTGCTACGATTCTGCTCTAATTGACAATTAAAATGTTGAAGTGCTGGGCATGCGCATTAGCTAGACCCAGGAGCTCATCTCTGCTACGATTCTGCTCTAATTGAAAATTAAAATGTTGAAGTGCTGGGCATGCGCATTAGCTAGATCCAGGAGCTCATCCCTGCTACGATTCTGCTTTAATTGACAGTTAAAAAAGTACTTGGCTATGCGCATTAGCTAGATCCAGGAGCTCATCCCTGCTACGATTCCGCTCTGATTGACAGTTAAAATGTTGAAGTCCTGGGCATGCGCATTAGCTAGATCCAGGAGCTCATCTCTGCTACGATTCTGCTCTAATTGACAATTAAAATGTTGAAGTGCTGAGCATGCGCATTAGCTAGATCCAGGAGCTCATCCCTGCTACGATTCTGCTGTAATTGACAGTTAAAAAAGTACTAGGCTATGCGCATTAGCTAGATCCAGGAGCTCATCCCTGCTACGATTCTGCTCTGATTGACAGTTAAAATGTTGAAGTTCTGGGCATGCGCATTAGCTAGACCCAGGAGCTCATCCCTGCTATGATTCTGCTCTGATTGACAATTAAAATGTTGAAGTGCTGGGCATGCGCATTAGCTAGACCCAGGAGCTCATCCCTGCTACGATTCTGCTCTGATTGACAATTAAAATGTTGAAGTCCTGGGCATATACATTAGCTAGAACCAGGAGCTCATCTCTGCTACGATTCTGCTGTAATTGACAGTTAAGATGTTGAAGTGCTGGGCATATACATTAGCTAGACCCAGGAGCTCATCTCTGCTACGATTCTGCTGTAATTGACAGTTAAAATGTTGAAGTGCTGGGCATATACATTAGCTAGATCCAGGAGCTCATCTCTGCTACGATACTGCTGTAATTGACAGTTAAAACGTTGAATTCCTGGTCATGCGCACTAGCTAGACCCAGGAGCTCATCTCTGCTACGATTCTGCTGTAATTGACAGTTAAAATGTTGAAGTGCTGGGCATATACATTAGCTAGACCCAGGAGCTCATCTCTGCTACGATTCTGCTGTAATTGACAGTTAAAATGTTGAAGTGCGGGGCATACACACATTAGCTAGATCCAGGAGCTCATCCCTGCTACGATTCTGCTCTAATTGATAAGTAAAATTTTGAAGTGCTGGTCCTACACATTATCTAGATCCAGGAGCTCATCCCTGCTACGATTCTGCTCTAATTGACAGCTAAAATGCTGAAGTGCTGGGCATGTGCATTAGCTAGATCCAGGAGCTCATCCCTGCTACGATTCTGCTCTAATTGACAATTAAAATGTAAG
The DNA here is from genome assembly GCA_030765065.1 of Deroplatys truncata. Taxonomy (NCBI): domain Eukaryota; kingdom Metazoa; phylum Arthropoda; class Insecta; order Mantodea; family Mantidae; genus Deroplatys; species Deroplatys truncata. Next base: position 172,831,974 of record CM060985.1, read on the forward strand.
TGCTGGGCATACACACATTAGCTAGACCCAGGAGCTCATCCCTGCTACGATTCTGGTCTAATTGATTGTTAAAATGTTGAAGTGCTGGGCATACACACATTAGCTAGACCCAGGAGCTCATCCCTGCTACGATTCTGCTGTAATTGACAGTTAAAACAGTACTAGGCTATGCGCATTAGCTAGATCCAGGAGCTAATCCCTGCTACGATTCTGCTGTAATTGCCAGTTAAAATGTTGAAGTCCTGGGCATATACACATTAGCTGGATCCAGGAACTCATCCCTGCTACGATTCTGCTCTAATTGACAATTAAAATGTTGAAGTGCTGGTCATACACATTACGTAGATCCAGGAGCTCATCCCTGCTACAATTCTGCTCTAATTGACAATTAAAATGTTGAAGTGCTGGTCATACACATTAGCTAGATCCAGGAGCTCATCCCTGCTACGATTCTGCTGTAATTGACAGTTAAAACAGTACTAGGCTATGCGCATTAGCTAGATCCAGGAGCTAATCCCTGCTACGATTCTGCTCTAATTGACAATTAAAATGTTGAAGTGCTGGGCATGCGCATTAGCTAGATCCAGGAGCTCATCTCTGCTACGATTCTGCTGTAATTGACAATTAAAATGTTGAAGTGCTGAGCATGCGCATTAGCTAGATCCAGGAGCTCATCCCTGCTACGGTTCTGCTCTAATTGACAATTAAAATGTTGAAGTGCTGAGCATGCGCATTAGCTAGATCCAGGAGCTCATCCCTGCTACGATTCTGCTCTAATTGACAATTAAAATGTTGAGGTGCTGAGCATGCGCATTAGCTAGATCCAGGAGCTCATCCCTGCTACGATTCTGCTGTAATTGACAGTTAAAAAAGTACTAGGCTATGCGCATTAGCTATATCCAGGAGCTCATCCCTGCTACGATTCTGCTCTGATTGACAGTTAAAAAGTTGAAGTTCTGGGCATGCGCATTAGCTAGACCCAGGAGCTCATCCCTGCTATGATTCTGCTCTGATTGACAATTAAAATGTTGAAGTGCTGGGCATGCGCATTAGCTAGACCCAGGAGCTCATCCCTGCTACGATTCTGCTCTGATTGACATTTAAAATGTTGAAGTCCTGGGCATATACATTAGCTAGCACCAGGAGCTCATCCCTGCTACGATTCTGCTGTAATTGACAGTTAAAATGTTGAAGTCCTGGGCATATACATTAGCTAGACCCAGGAGCTCATCCCTGCTATGATTCTGCTCTAATTGACAGTTAAAATGTTGAAATCCTGGGCATATACATTAGCTAGACCCAGGAGCTCATCTCTGCTACGATTCTGCTGTAATTGACAGATAAAATGTTGAAGTCCTGGGCATATACATTAGCTAGACCCAGGAGCTCATCCCTGCTATGATTCTGCTCTAATTGACAGTTAAAATGTTGAAGTCCTGGGCATATACATTAGCTAGACCAAGGAGCTCATCCCTGCTATGATTCTGCTGTAGTTGACAGTTAAAATGTTGACGTCCTGGTCATGCTCACTACCTAGAGCCAGGAGCTCATCCCTGCTACGATTCTGCTGTAATTGACAGTTAAAATGTTGAAGTCCTGGTCATGCGCACTAGCTAGACCCAGCTCATCCCTCCTACGATTCTGCTGTAATTGCCAGTTAAAATGTTGAAGTCCTGGTCATGCGCACTAGCTAGACCCAGGAGCTCATCTCTGCTACGATTCTGCTCTAATTGACAATTAAATTGTAGAAGTTCTGGCATGCGGATTAGCTAGATCCAGCAGCTCATCCCTGCTACGATTCTGCTCTAATTGACAATTAAAATGTTGAAGTGCTGGTCCTACACATTAGCTAGATCCACGAGCTCATCCCTGCTACGATTCTGCTCTAATTGACAATTAAAATGTTGAAGTGGTGGTCATACACATTAGCTAGATCCACGAGCCCATCCCTGCTACGATTCTGCTCTAATTGACAGTTAAAATGTTAAAGTGCTGGTCATACACATTAGCTAGATCCAGGAGCTCATCCCTGCTACGATTCTGCTCTAATTGACAATTAAAATGTTGAAGTGCTGGTCATATACATTATCTAGATCCAGGAGCTCATCCCTGCTACGATTCTGCTCTAATTGACAATTAAAATGTTGAAGTGCTGCTCATACACATTAGCTAGATCCAGGAGCTCATCCCTGCTACGATTCTGCTCTAATTGACAATTAAAATGTATAAGTGTTGGTCATACACATTATCTAGATCCAGGAGCTCATCCCTGCTACGATTCTGCTCTAATTTACAGTTAAAAAATTACCAGGCTATGCGCATTAGCTAGATCCAGGAGCTCACCCCTGCTACGATTCTGCTCTAATTGACAATTAAAATGTTGAAGTGCTGGGCATGCGCATTAGCTAGACCCAGGAGCTCATCTCTGCTACGATTCTGCTCTAATTGACAATTAAAATGTTGAAGTGCTGGTCATACACATTATCTAGATCCAGGAGCTCATCCCTGCTACGATTCTGCTGTAATTGACAATTAAAATGTTGAAGTGCTGGGCATGCGCATTAGCTAGATCCTGGAGCTCATCTGTGCTACAATTCTGCTCTAATTGACAGTTAAAATGTTGAAGTGCTGGTCATACACATTATCTAGATCCAGGAGCTCATCCCTGCTACGATTCTGCTCTAATTGACAGTTAAAAAATTACCAGGCTATGCGCATTAGCTAGATCCAGGAGCTCACCCCTGCTACGATTCTGCTCTAATTGACAATTAAAATGTTGAAGTGCTGGGCATGAGCATTAGCTAGACCCAGGAGCTCATCTCTGCTACGATTCTGCTCTAATTGACAATTAAAATGTTGAAGTGCTGGGCATGCGCATTAGCTAGATCCAGGAGCTCATCCCTGCTACGATTCTGCTTTAATTGACAGTTAAAAAAGTACTTGGCTATGCGCATTAGCTAGATCCAGGAGCTCATCCCTGCTACGATTCCGCTCTGATTGACAGTTAAAATGTTGAAGTCCTGGGCATGCACCTTAGCTAGATCCAGGAGTTCATCCCTGCTATGATTCTGCTCTGATTGACAGTTAAAATGTTGAAGTCATGAGCATGCGCATTAGCTAGACCCAGGAGCTCATCCCTGCTATGATTCTGCTCTGATTGACAATTAAAATGTTGAAGTGCTGGGCATACACATTAGCTAGATCTAGGAGCTCATCCCTGCTATGATTCTGCTGTAATTGCCAGTTAAAATGTTGAAGTCCTGGGCATACACATTAGCTAGATCCAGGAGCTCATCCCTGCTATGATTCTGCTGTAATTGCCAGTTAAAATGTTGAAGTCCTGGGCAAGCGCATTAGCTAGATCCAGGAGCTCATCCCTGCTATGATTCTGCTCTGATTGACAATTAAAATGTTGAAGTGCTGGGCATGCGCATTAGCTAGACCCAGGAGCTCATCCCTGCTATGATTCTGCTCTGATTGACAATTAAAATGTTGAAGTGCTGGTCATGCGCATTAGCTAGATCTAGGAGCTCATCTCTGCTACGATTCTGCTCTAATTGACAGTTAAAATCTTGAAGTGCTATGCATGCGCATTAGCTAGATCCAGGAGCTCATCTCTGCTCTGATTCTGCTCTGATTGACAATTAAAATGTTGAAGTGCTCGGATGCGCATTAGCTAGACCCAGGAGCTCATCCCTGCTATGATTCTGCTCTGATTGACAATTAAAATGTTGCAGTGCTGGTCATGCGCATTAGCTAGACCCGGGAGCTCATCCCGGTTATGATTCTGCTCTAATTGACAATTAAAATGTTGAAGTCCTGGGCATGCGCTTTAGCTAGATCCAGGAGTTCATCCCTGCTACGATTCTGCTCTGATTGACAGTTAAAATGTTGAAGTCATGAGCATGCGCATTAGCTAGACCCAGGAGCTCATCCCTGCTATGATTCTGCTCTGATTGACAATTAAAATGTTGCAGTGCTGGGCATGCGCATTAGCTAGATCCAGGAGCTCATCCCTGCTACGATTCCGCTCTGATTGACAGTTAAAATGTTGAAGTCCTGGGCATGCGCTTTAGCTAGATCCAGGAGTTCATCCCTGCTAGGATTCTGCTCTGATTGACAGTTAAAATGTTGAAGTCATGAGCATGCGCATTAGCTAGACCCAGGAGCTCATCCCTGCTATGATTCTGCTCTGATTGACAATTAAAATGTTGAAGTGCTGGGCATACACATTAGCTAGATCCAGGAGCTCATCCCTGCTACGATTCTGCTCTAATTGACAGTTAAAATGTTGAAGTCCTGGTCATGCGCACTAGCTAGACCCAAGAGCTCATCTCTGCTATGATTCTGCTGTAATTGACAGTTAAAATGTTGAAGTCCTGGTCATGCGCACTAGCTAGACCCAGGAGCTCATCTCTGCTATGATTCTGCTGTAATTGACAGTTAAAATGTTGAAGTGCTGGGCATACACATTAGCTAGACCCAGGAGCTCATCCTTGCTATGATTCTGCTCTGATTGACAGTTAAAATGTTGAAGTCCTCGTCATGCGCACTAGCTAGACCCAGCAGCTCATCTCTGCTATGATTCTGCTGTAATTGACAGTTAAAATGTTGAAGTCCTGGTCATGCGCACTAGCTAGATCCAGGAGCTCATCCCTGCTATGATTCTGCTGTAATTGACAGTTAAAATGTTGAAGTCCTGGTCATGCGCACTAGCTAGACCCAGGAGCTCATCTCTGCTACGATTCTGCTGTAATTGACAGTTAAAATGTTGAAGTGCTGGTCATACACATTATCTAGATCCAGGAGCTCATCCCTGCTACGATTCTGCTCTAATTGACAATTAAAATGTTGAAATGCTGGTCATACACATTAGGTAGATCCAGGAGCTCATCCCTGCTACGATTCTGCTCTAATTGACAATTAAAATGTATAAGTGTTGGTCATACACATTATCTAGATCCAGGAGCTCATCCCTGCTACGATTCTGCTGTAATTGACAATTAAAATGTTGAAGTGCTGGGCATGCGCATTAGCTAGATCCTGGAGCTCATCTGTGCTACAATTCTGCTCCTAATTGACAGTTAAAATGTTGAAGTGCTGGTCATACACATTATCTAGATCCAGGAGCTCATCCCTGCTACGATTCTGCTCTAATTGACAGTTAAAAAATTACCAGGCTATGCGCATTAGCTAGATCCAGGAGCTCAACCCTGCTACGATTCTGCTCTAATTGACAATTAAAATGTTGAAGTGCTGGGCATGCGCATTAGCTAGACCCAGGAGCTCATCTCTGCTACGATTCTGCTCTAACTGACAATTAAAATGTTGAAGTGCTGGGCATGCGCATTAGCTAGATCCAGGAGCTCATCCCTGCTACGATTCTGCTTTAATTGACAGTTAAAAAAGTACTTGGCTATGCGCATTAGCTAGATCCAGGAGCTCATCCCTGCTACGATTCCGCTCTGATTGACAGTTAAAATGTTGAAGTCCTGGGCATGCGCCTTAGCTAGATCCAGGAGTTCATCCCTGCTACGATTCTGCTCTGATTGACAGTTAAAATGTTGAAGTCATGAGCATGCGCATTAGCTAGACCCAGGAGCTCATCCCTGCATTGATTCTGCTCTGATTGACAATTAAAATGTTGAAGTGCTGGGCATACACATTAGCTAGATCCAGGAGCTCATCCCTGCTACGATTCTGCTCTAATTGACAATTAAAATGTTGAAGTCCTGGGCATGCGCATTAGCTAGATCTAGGAGCTCATCCCTGCTATGATTCTGCTGTAATTGCCAGTTAAAATGTTGAAGTCCTGGGCATACACATTAGCTAGATCCAGGAGCTCATCCCTGCTATGATTCTGCTGTAATTGCCAGTTAAAATGTTGAAGTCCTGGGCAAGCGCATTAGCTAGATCCAGGAGCTCATCCCTGCTATGATTCTGCTCTGATTGACAATTAAAATGTTGAAGTGCTGGGCATGCGCATTAGCTAGACCCAGGAGCTCATCCCTGCTATGATTCTGCTCTGATTGACAATTAAAATGTTGAAGTGCTGGTCATGCGCATTAGCTAGATCTAGGTGCTCATCTCTGCTACGATTCTGCTCTAATTGACAGTTAAAATCTTGAAGTGCTATGCATGCGCATTAGCTAGATCCAGGAGCTCATCTCTGCTATGATTCTGCTCTGATTGACAATTAAAATGTTGAAGTGCTGGGCATGCGCATTAGCTAGACCCAGGAGCTCATCCCTGCTATGATTCTGCTCTGATTGACAATTAAAATGTTGAAGTGCTGGTCATGCGCATTAGCTAGACCCGGGAGCTCATCCCGGTTATGATTCTGCTCTAATTGACAATTAAAATGTTGAAGTGCTGGGCATGCGCATTAGCTAGACCCAGGAGCTGATCCCTGCTATGATTCTGCTCTAATTGACAATTAAAATGTTGAAGTGCTGGTCATACACATTATCTAGATCCAGGAGCTCATCCCTGCTACGATTCTGCTCTAATTGACAGTTAAAATGTTGAAGTGCTGGTCATACACATTAGCTAGATCCAGGAGCTCATCCCTGCTACGATTCTGCTCTAATTGACAATTAAAATGTTGAAGTGCTGGTCATACACATTATCTAGATCCAGGAGCTCATCCCTGCTACTATTCTGCTCTAATTGACAATTAAAATGTTGAAGTGCTGGTCATACACATTAGCTAGATCCAGGAGCTCATCCCTGCTACGATTCTGCTCTAATTGACAGTTAAAAAATTACCAGGCTATGCGCATTAGCTAGATCCAGGAGCTCACCCCTGCTACGATTCTGCTCTAATTGACAATTAAAATGTTGAAGTGCTGGGCATGCGCATTAGCTAGACCCTGGAGCTCATCTCTGCTACGATTCTGCTCTAATTGACAATTAAAATGTTGAAGTGCTGGTCATACACATTATCTAGATCCAGGAGCTCATCCCTGCTACGATTCTGCTCTAATTGACAATTAAAATGTTGAAGTGCTGGTCATACACATTAGGTAGATCCAGGAGCTCATCCCTGCTACGATTCTGCTCTAATTGACAATTAAAATGTTGAAGTGCTGGTCATACACATTATCTAGATCCAGGAGCTCATCCCTCCTACGATTCTGCTCTAATTGACAATTAAAATGTTGAAGTGCTGGTCATACACATTAGGTAGATCCAGGAGCTCATCTCTGCTAGGATTCTGCTCTGATTGACAATTAAAATGTTGAAGTGCTGGGCATGCGCATTAGCTAGACCCAGGAGCTCATCCCTGTTATGATTCTGCTCTAATTGACAATTAAAATGTTGAAGTGCTGGGCATGCGCATTAGCTAGACCCAGGAGCTCATCCCTGCTATGATTCTGCTCTGATTGACAATTAAAATGTTGAAGTGCTGGGCATACACATAAGCTAGATCCAGGAGCTCATCCCTGCTACGATTCTGCAGTAATTGCCACTTAAAATGTTGATGTCCTGGGCATGCGCATTAGCTAGACCCAGGAGCTCATCCCTGCTATGATTCTGCTCTAATTGACAATTAAAATGTATAAGTGTTGGTCATACACATTATCTAGATCCAGGAGCTCATCCCTGCTACGATTCTGCTGTAATTGACAATTAAAATGTTGAAGTGCTGGGCATGCGCATTAGCTAGATCCTGGAGCTCATCTGTGCTACAATTCTGCTCTAATTGACAGTTAAAATGTTGAAGTGCTGGTCATACACATTATCTAGATCCAGGAGCTCATCCCTGCTAGGATTCTGCTCTAATTGACAGTTCAAAAATTACCAGGCTATGCGCATTAGCTAGATCCAGGAGCTCACCCCTGCTACGATTCTGCTCTAATTGACAATTAAAATGTTGAAGTGCTGGGCATGCGCATTAGCTAGACCCAGGAGCTCATCTCTGCTACGATTCTGCTCTAATTGACAATTAAAATGTTGAAGTGCTGGGCATGCGCCTTAGCTAGATCCAGGAGTTCATCCCTGCTACGATTCTGCTCTGATTGACAGTTAAAATGTTGAGGTCATGAGCATGCGCATTAGCTAGACCCAGGAGCTCATCCCTGCTATGATTCTGCTCTGATTGACAATTAAAATGTTGAAGTGCTGGGCATACACATTAGCTAGATCCAGGAGCTCATCCCTGCTACGATTCTGCTCTAATTGACAATTAAAATGTTGAAGTCCTGGGCATGCGCATTAGCTAGATCTAGGAGCTCATCCCTGCTATGATTCTGCTGTAATTGCCAGTTAAAATGTTGAAGTCCTGGGCATGCGCATTAGCTAGATCTAGGAGCTCATCCCTGCTATGATTCTGCTATAATTGCCAGTTAAAATGTTGAAGTGCTGGTCATACACATTATCTAGATCCAGGAGCTCATCCCTGCTACGATTCTGCTCTAATTGACAATTAAAATGTTGAAATGCTGGTCATACACATTAGGTAGATCCAGGAGCTCATCCCTGCTACGATTCTGCTCTAATTGACAATTAAAATGTATAAGTGTTGGTCATACACATTATCTAGATCCAGGAGCTCATCCCTGCTACGATTCTGCTCTAATTGACAATTAAAATGTTGAAGTCCTGGGCATGCGCATTAGCTAGATCTAGGAGCTCATCCCTGCTATGATTCTGCTGTAATTGCCAGTTAAAATGTTGAAGTCCTGGGCATACACATTAGCTAGATCCAGGAGCTCATCCCTGCTATGATTCTGCTGTAATTGCCAGTTAAAATGTTGAAGTCCTGGGCAAGCGCATTAGCTAGATCCAGGAGCTCATCCCTGCTATGATTCTGCTCTGATTGACAATTAAAATGTTGAAGTGCTGGGCATGCGCATTAGCTAGACCCAGGAGCTCATCCCTGCTATGATTCTGCTCTGATTGACAATTAAAATGTTGAAGTGCTGGTCATGCGCATTAGCTAGATCTAGGTGCTCATCTCTGCTACGATTCTGCTCTAATTGACAGTTAAAATCTTGAAGTGCTATGCATGCGCATTAGCTAGATCCAGGAGCTCATCTCTGCTATGATTCTGCTCTGATTGACAATTAAAATGTTGAAGTGCTGGGCATGCGCATTAGCTAGACCCAGGAGCTCATCCCTGCTATGATTCTGCTCTGATTGACAATTAAAATGTTGAAGTGCTGGTCATGCGCATTAGCTAGACCCGGGAGCTCATCCCGGTTATGATTCTGCTCTAATTGACAATTAAAATGTTGAAGTGCTGGGCATGCGCATTAGCTAGACCCAGGAGCTCATCCCTGCTATGATTCTGCTCTAATTGACAATTAAAATGTTGAAGTGCTGGTCATACACATTATCTAGATCCAGGAGCTCATCCCTGCTACGATTCTGCTCTAATTGACAGTTAAAATGTTGAAGTGCTGGTCAAACACATTAGCTAGATCCAGGAGCTCATCCCTGCTACGATTCTGCTCTAATTGACAATTAAAATGTTGAAGTGCTGGTCATACACATTATCTAGATCCAGGAGCTCATCCCTGCTACGATTCTGCTCTAATTGACAATTAAAATGTTGAAGTGCTGGTCATACACATTAGCTAGATCCAGGAGCTCATCCCTGCTACGATTCTGCTCTAATTGACAGTTAAAAAATTACCAGGCTATGCGCATTAGCTAGATCCAGGAGCTCACCCCTGCTACGATTCTGCTCTAATTGACAATTAAAATGTTGAAGTGCTGGGCATGCGCATTAGCTAGACCCAGGAGCTCATCTCTGCTACGATTCTGCTCTAATTGACAATTAAAATGTTGAAGTGCTGGTCATACACATTATCTAGATCCAGGAGCTCATCCCTGCTACGATTCTGCTCTAATTGACAATTAAAATGTTTAAGTGCTGGTCATACACATTAGGTAGATCCAGGAGCTCATCCCTGCTACGATTCTGCTCTAATTGACAATTAAAATGTTGAAGTGCTGGTCATACTCATTATCTAGATCCAGGAGCTCATCCCAGCTACGATTCTGCTCTAATTGACAATTAAAATGTTGAAGTGCTGGTCATACACATTAGGTAGATCCAGGAGCTCATCTCTGCTATGATTCTGCTCTGATTGACAATTAAAATGTTGAAGTGCTGGGCATGCGCATTAGCTAGACCCAGGAGCTCATCCCTGCTATGATTCTGCTCTGATTGACAATTAAAATGTTGAAGTGCTGGGCATACACATAAGCTAGATCCAGGAGCTCATCCCTGCTACGATTCTGCAGTAATTGCCACTTAAAATGTTGATGTCCTGGGCATGCGCATTAGCTAGACCCAGGAGCTCATCCCTGCTATGATTCTGCTCTAATTGACAATTAAAATGTATAAGTGTTGGTCATACACATTATCTAGATCCAGGAGCTCATCCCTGCTACGATTCTGCTGTAATTGACAATTAAAATGTTGAAGTGCTGGGCATGCGCATTAGCTAGATCCTGGAGCTCATCTGTGCTACAATTCTGCTCTAATTGACAGTTAAAATGTTGAAGTGCTGGTCATACACATTACCTAGATCCAGGAGCTCATCCCTGCTAGGATTCTGCTCTAATTGACAGTTCAAAAATTACCAGGCTATGCGCATTAGCTAGATCCAGGAGCTCATCTCTGCTACGATTCTGCTTTAATTGACAATTAAAATGTTGAAGTGCTGGGCATGCGCCTTAGCTAGATCCAGGAGTTCATCCCTGCTACGATTCTGCTCTGATTGACAGTTAAAATGTTGAAGTCATGAGCATGCGCATTAGCTAGACCCAGGAGCTCATCCCTGCTATGATTCTGCTCTGATTGACAATTAAAATGTTGAAGTGCTGGGCATACACATTAGCTAGATCCAGGAGCTCATCCCTGCTACGATTCTGCTCTAATTGACAATTAAAATGTTGAAGTCCTGGGCATGCGCATTAGCTAGATCTAGGAGCTCATCCCTGCTATGATTCTGCTGTAATTGCCAGTTAAAATGTTGAAGTCCTGGGCATACACATTAGCTAGATCCAGGAGCTCATCCCTGCTATGATTCTGCTGTAATTGCCAGTTAAAATGTTGAAGTCCTGTCAAGCGCATTAGCTAGATCCAGGAGCTCATCCCTGCTATGATTCTGCTCTGATTGACAATTAAAATGTTGAAGTGCTGGGCATGCGCATTAGCTAGACCCAGGAGCTCATTCCTGTTATGATTCTGCTCTAATTGACAATTAAAATGTTGAAGTGCTGGGCATGCGCATTAGCTAGACCCAGGAGCTCATCCCTGCTATGATTCTGCTCTAATTGACAGTTAAAATGTTGAAGTGCTGGGCATGCGCATTAGCTAGACCCAGGAGCTCATCCCTGTTATGATTCTGCTCTAATTGACAGTTAAAATGTTGAAGTGCTGGGCATGCGCATTAGCTAGACCCAGGAGCTCATCCCTGCTATGATTCTGCTCTAATTGACAGTTAAAATGTTGAAGTGCTGGGCATGCGCATTAGCTAGACCCAGGAGCTCATCCCTGTTATGATTCTGCTCTAATTGACAGTTAAAATGTTGAAGTGCTGGGCATGCGCATTAGCTAGACCCAGGAGCTCATCCCTACTATGATTCTGCTCTAATTGACAGTTAAAATGTTGAAGTGCTGGGCATGCGCATTAGCTAGACCCAGGAGCTCATCCCTGCTATGATTCTGCTCTAATTGACAGTTAAAATGTTGAAGTGCTGGGCATGCGCATTAGCTAGACCCAGGAGCTCATCCCTGCTATGATTCTGCTCTGATTGACAATTAAAATGTTGAAGTGCTGGGCATACACATAAGCTAGATCCAGGAGCTCATCCCTGCTACGATTCTGCAGTAATTGCCACTTAAAATGTTGAAGTCCTGGGCATGCGCATTAGCTAGACCCAGGAGCTCATCCCTGCTATGATTCTGCTCTAAGTGACAGTTAAAATGTTGAAGTGCTGGTCATACACATTAGCCAGACCCAGGAGCTCATCCCTGCTATGATTCTGCTCTAAATGACAATTAAAATGTTGAAGTGCTAGTCATACACATTAGCTAGATCCAGGAGCTCATCCCTGCTATGATTCTGCTGTAATTGACAGTTAAAATGTTGAAGTCCTGGTCATGCGCACTAGCTAGACCCAGGAGCTCATCTCTGCTACGATTCTGCTCTAATTGACAGTTAAAATGTTGAAGTGCTGGGCATACACATTAGCTAGACCCAGGAGCTCATCCCTGCTACGATTCTGCTCTGATTGACAGTTAAAATGTTGAAGTCCTGGTCATGCGCACTAGCTAGATCCAGGAGCTCATCCCTGCTATGATTCTGCTCTAATTGACAGTTAAAATGTTGAAGTCCTGGTCATGCGCACTAGCTAGACCCAGGAGCTCATCCCTGCTATGATTCTACTCTAATTGACAGTTAAAATGTTGAAGTCCTGGTCATGCGCACTAGCTAGACCCAGGAGCTCATCTCTGCTATGATTCTGCTCTAATTGACAGTTAAAATGTTGAAGTTCTGGCATGCGGATTAGCTAGATCCAGGAGCTCATCCCTACTACGATTCTGCTCTAATTGACAATTAAAATGTTGAAGTCATGAGCATGCGCATTAGCTAGACCCAGGAGCTCATCCCTGCTATGATTCTGCTCTGATTGACAATTAAAATGTTGAAGTGCTGGGCATACACATTAGCTAGATCCAGGAGCTCATCCCTGCTACGATTCTGCTCTAATTGACAATTAAAATGTTGAAGTCCTGGGCATGCGCATTAGCTAGATCTAGGAGCTCATCCCTGCTATGATTCTGCTGTAATTGCCAGTTAAAATGTTGAAGTCCTGGGCATACACATTAGCTAGATCCAGGAGCTCATCCCTGCTATGATTCTGCTGTAATTGCCAGTTAAAATGTTGAAGTCCTGTCAAGCACATTAGCTAGATCCAGGAGCTCATCCCTGCTATGATTCTGCTCTGATTGACAATTAAAATGTTGAAGTGCTGGGCATGCGCATTAGCTAGACCCAGGAGCTCATCCCTGTTATGATTCTGCTCTAATTGACAATTAAAATGTTGAAGTGCTGGGCATGCGCATTAGCTAGACCCAGGAGCTCATCCCTGCTATGATTCTGCTCTGATTGACAATTAAAATGTTGAAGTGCTGGGCATACACATAAGCTAGATCCAGGAGCTCATCCCTGCTACGATTCTGCAGTAATTGCCACTTAAAATGTTGAAGTCCTGGGCATGCGCATTAGCTAGACCCAGGAGCTCATCCCTGCTATGATTCTGCTCTAAGTGACAGTTAAAATGTTGAAGTGCTGGTCATACACATTAGCCAGACCCAGGAGCTTATCCCTGCTATGATTCTGCTCTAAATGACAATTAAAATGTTGAAGTGCTAGTCATACACATTAGCTAGATCCAGGAGCTCATCTCTGCTACGATTCTGCTCTAATTGACAGTTAAAATGTTGAAGTGCTGGGCATACACATTAGCTAGACCCAGGAGCTCATCCCTGCTACGATTCTGCTCTGATTGACAGTTAAAATGTTGAAGTCCTGGTCATGCGCACTAGCTAGATCCAGGAGCTCATCCCTGCTATGATTCTGCTCTAATTGACAGTTAAAATGTTGAAGTGCTGGTCATGCGCACTAGCTAGACCCAGGAGCTCATCTCTGCTATGACTCTGCTGTAATTGACAGTTAAAATGTTGAAGTCCTGGTCATGCGCACTAGCTAGATCCAGGAGCTCATTCCTGCTATGATTCTGCTCTAATTGACAGTTAAAATGTTGAAGTGCTGGTCATGCGCACTAGCTAGACCCAGGAGCTCATCCCTGCTATGATTCTACTCTAATTGAAAGTTAAAATGTTGAAGTCCTGGTCATGCGCACTAGCTAGACCCAGGAGCTCATCCCAGCTACGATTCTGCTGTAATTGACAGTTAAAATGTTGAAGTGCTGGGCATGCGCATTAGCTAGACCCAGGAGCTCATCCCTGCTACGATTCTGCTCTAATTGACAGTTAAAATGTTGAAGTGCTGGTCATACACATTAGCTAGATCCAGGAGCTCATCCCTGCTACGATTCTGCTGTAATTGACAGTTAAAATGTTGAAGTGCTGGTCATACACATTAGCAAGATCCAGGAGCTCATCCCTGCTAATATTCTGCTCTAATTGACAGTTAAAATGTTGAAGTGCTGGTCATACACATTAGCTAGATCCAGGAGCTCATCCCTGCTACGATTCTGCTGTAATTGACAGTTAAAATGTTGAAGTGCTGGGCATGCGCATTAGCTAGACCCAGGAGTTCATCCCTGCTACGATTCTGCTGTAATTGACAGTTAAAATGTTGAAGTGCTGGTCATACACATTAGCTAGATCCAGGAGCTCATCCCTGCTAATATTCTGCTCTAATTGACAGTTAAAATGTTGAAGTGCTGGTCATACACATTAGCTAGACCCAGGAGCTCATCCCTGCTACGATTCTGCTGTAATTGACAGTTAAAATGTTGAAGTGCTGGGCATGCGCATTAGCTAGACCCAGGAGCTCATCCCTGCTACGATTCTGCTCTAATTGACAGTTAAAATGTTGAAGTGCTGGTCATACACATTAGCTAGACCCAGGAGCTCATCCCTGCTACGATTCTGCTGTAATTGACAGTTAAAATGTTGAAGTGCTGGTCATACACATTAGCAAGATCCAGGAGCTCATCCCTGCTAATATTCTGCTCTAATTGACAGCTAAAATGTTGAAGTGCTGGTCATACACATTAGCTAGATCCAGGAGCTCATCCCTGCTACGATTCTGCTCTAATTGACAATTAAAATGTTGAAGTCCTGGTCATGCGCACTAGCTAGACCCAGGAGCTCATCTCTGCTATGATTCTGCTCTAATTGACAGTTAAAATGTTGAAGTTCTGGCATGCGGATTAGCTAGATCCAGGAGCTCATCCCTACTACGATTCTGCTCTAATTGACAATTAAAATGTTGAAGTCATGAGCATGCGCATTAGCTAGACCCAGGAGCTCATCCCTGCTATGATTCTGCTCTGATTGACAATTAAAATGTTGAAGTGCTGGGCATACACATTAGCTAGATCCAGGAGCTCATCCCTGCTACGATTCTGCTCTAATTGACAATTAAAATGTTGAAGTCCTGGGCATGCGCATTAGCTAGATCTAGGAGCTCATCCCTGCTATGATTCTGCTGTAATTGCCAGTTAAAATGTTGAAGTCCTGGGCATACACATTAGCTAGATCCAGGAGCTCATCCCTGCTATGATTCTGCTGTAATTGCCAGTTAAAATGTTGAAGTCCTGTCAAGCACATTAGCTAGATCCAGGAGCTCATCCCTGCTATGATTCTGCTCTGATTGACAATTAAAATGTTGAAGTGCTGGGCATGCGCATTAGCTAGACCCAGGAGCTCATCCCTGTTATGATTCTGCTCTAATTGACAATTAAAATGTTGAAGTGCTGGGCATGCGCATTAGCTAGACCCAGGAGCTCATCCCTGCTATGATTCTGCTCTGATTGACAATTAAAATGTTGAAGTGCTGGGCATACACATAAGCTAGATCCAGGAGCTCATCCCTGCTACGATTCTGCAGTAATTGCCACTTAAAATGTTGAAGTCCTGGGCATGCGCATTAGCTAGACCCAGGAGCTCATCCCTGCTATGATTCTGCTCTAAGTGACAGTTAAAATGTTGAAGTGCTGGTCATACACATTAGCCAGACCCAGGAGCTCATCCCTGCTATGATTCTGCTCTAAATGACAATTAAAATGTTGAAGTGCTAGTCATACACATTAGCTAGATCCAGGAGCTCATCTCTGCTACGATTCTGCTCTAATTGACAGTTAAAATGTTGAAGTGCTGGGCATACACATTAGCTAGACCCAGGAGCTCATCCCTGCTACGATTCTGCTCTGATTGACAGTTAAAATGTTGAAGTCCTGGTCATGCGCACTAGCTAGATCCAGGAGCTCATCCCTGCTATGATTCTGCTCTAATTGACAGTTAAAATGTTGAAGTGCTGGTCATGCGCACTAGCTAGACCCAGGAGCTCATCTCTGCTATGATTCTGCTGTAATTGACAGTTAAAATGTTGAAGTCCTGGTCATGCGCACTAGCTAGATCCAGGAGCTCATTCCTGCTATGATTCTGCTCTAATTGACAGATAAAATGTTGAAGTGCTGGTCATGCGCACTAGCTAGACCCAGGAGCTCATCCCTGCTATGATTCTACTCTAATTGACAGTTAAAATGTTGACGTTCTGGGCATGCGCATTAGCTAGACCCAGGAGCTCATCCCTGCTATGATTCTGCTCTGATTGACAACTAAAATGTTGAAGTGCTGGGCATGCGCATTAGCTAGATCCAGGAGCTCATCTCTGCTACGATTCTGCTCTGATTGACAATTAAAATGTTGAAGTGCTGGTCATACACATTAGCTAGATCCAGGAGCTCATCCCTGCTACGATTCTGCTGTAATTGACAGTTAAAATGTTGAAGTGCTGGTCATACACATTAGCAAGATCCAGGAGCTCATCCCTGCTAATATTCTGCTCTAATTGACAGTTAAAATGTTGAAGTGCTGGTCATACACATTAGCTAGATCCAGGAGCTCATCCCTGCTACGATTCTGCTGTAATTGACAGTTAAAAAAGTACTAGGCTATGCGCATTAGCTAGATCCAGGAGCTCATCCTTGCTACGATTCTGCTCTGATTGACAGTTAAAATGTTGACGTTCTGGGCATGCGCATTAGCTAGACCCAGGAGCTCATCCCTGCTATGATTCTGCTCTGATTGACAACTAAAATGTTGAAGTGCTGGGCATGCGCATTAGCTAGACCCAGGAGCTCATCCCTGCTGCGATTCTGCTCTAATTGACAGTTAAAATGTTGAAGTGCTGGTCATACACATTAGCTAGATCCAGGAGCTCATCCCTGCTACGATTCTGCTGTAATTGACAGTTAAAATGTTGAAGTGCTGGTCATACACATTAGCAAGATCCAGGAGCTCATCCCTGCTAATATTCTGCTCTAATTGACAGCTAAAATGTTGAAGTGCTGGTCATACACATTAGCTAGATCCAGGAGCTCATCCCTGCTACGATTCTGCTGTAATTGACAGTTAAAATGTTGAAGTGCTGGGCATGCGCATTAGCTAGACCCAGGAGTTCATCCCTGCTACGATTCTGCTGTAATTGACAGTTAAAATGTTGAAGTGCTGGTCATACACATTAGCTAGATCCAGGAGCTCATCCCTGCTAATATTCTGCTCTAATTGACAGTTAAAATGTTGAAGTGCTGGTCATACACATTAGCTAGACCCAGGAGCTCATCCCTGCTACGATTCTGCTGTAATTGACAGTTAAAATGTTGAAGTGCTGGGCATGCGCATTAGCTAGACCCAGGAGCTCATCCCTGCTACGATTCTGCTCTAATTGACAGTTAAAATGTTGAAGTGCTGGTCATACACATTAGCTAGACCCAGGAGCTCATCCCTGCTACGATTCTGCTGTAATTGACAGTTAAAATGTTGAAGTGCTGGTCATACACATTAGCAAGATCCAGGAGCTCATCCCTGCTAATATTCTGCTCTAATTGACAGTTAAAATGTTGAAGTGCTGGTCATACACATTAGCTAGATCCAGGAGCTCATCCCTGCTACGATTCTGCTCTAATTGACAATTAAAATGTTGAAGTGCTGGGCATGCGCATTAGCTAGATCCAGGAGCTCATCTCTGCTTCGATTCTGCTCTAATTGACAGTTAAAATGTTGAAGTCCTGGGCATACACATAAGCTAGACC
The DNA here is from genome assembly GCA_030765065.1 of Deroplatys truncata. Lineage (NCBI taxonomy): Eukaryota > Metazoa > Arthropoda > Insecta > Mantodea > Mantidae > Deroplatys > Deroplatys truncata. Next base: position 172,849,785 of record CM060985.1, read on the forward strand.
CAGGACCTCATCCCTGCTACGATTCTGCTGTAATTGACAGTTAAAAAAGTAATAGGCTATGCGCATTAGCTAGATCCAGGAGCTCATCCTTGCTACAATTCTGCTCTGATTGACAGTTAAAATGTTGAAGTCCTGGGCATACACATTAGCTAGACCCAGGAGCTCATCCCTGCTACGATTCTGCTGTAATTGACAGTTAAAAAAGTAATAGGCTATGCGCATTAGCTAGACCCAGGAGCTCATCCCTGCTACGATTCTGCTGTAATTGACAGTTAAAAAAGTACTAGGCTATGCGCATTAGCTAGATCCAGGAGCTCATCCTTGCTACGATTCTGCTCTGATTGACAGTTAAAATGTTGAAGTGCTGGGCATGCGCATTAGCTAGACCCAGGAGCTCATCCCTGCTACGATTCTACTCTGATTGACAATTAAAATCTTGAAGTCCTGGGCATATACATTAGCTAGATCCAGGAGCTCATCCCTGCTACGATTCTGCTGTAATTGACAGTTAAAATGTTGAAGTCCTGGGCATATACATTAGCTAGACCCAGGAGCTCATCTCTGCTACGATTCTGCTGTAATTGACAGTTAAAATGTTGAAGTGCTGGTCATACACATTAGCTAGACCCAGGAGCACATCCCTGCTATGATTCTACTCTGATTGACAATTAAAATGTAGAAGTCCTGGGCATATACATTAGCTAGACCCAGGAGCTCATCCCTGCTACGATTCTACTCTGATTGACAATTAAAATGTTGAAGTGCTGGTCATATACATTAGCTAGAACCAGGAGCTCAACCCTGCTACGATTCTGCTGTAATTGACAGTTAAAATGTTGAAGTGCTGGGCATACACACATTAGCTAGACCCAGGAGCTCATCCCTGCTACGATTCTGCTCTAATTGCCAGTTAAAAAAATTGAAGTCCTGGGCATATACATTAGCTAGATCCAGGAGCTCATCCCTGCTACGATTCTGCTCTAATTGCCAGTTAAAATATTGAAGTCCTGGGCATATACATTAGCTAGACCCAGGAGCTCATCCCAGCTACGATTCTGCTGTAATTGACAGTTAAAATGTTGAAGTCCTAGGCATATACATTAGCTAGACCCAGGAGCTCATCCCTGCTATGATTCTGCTCTAATTGGCAGTTAAAATGTTGAAGTCCTGGGCATATACATTAGCTAGACCCAGGAGCTCATCCCTGCTACGATTCTTCTGTAATTGACAGTTAAAATGTTGAAGTCCTAGGCATATACATTAGCTAGACCCAGGAGCTCATCCCTGCTATGATTCTGCTCTAATTGGCAGTTAAAATGTTGAAGTCCTGGGCATATACATTAGCTAGACCCAGGAGCTCATCCCTGCTATGATTCTGCTCTAATTGGCAGTTAAAATGTTGAAGTCCTGGGCATATACATTAGCTAGACCCAGGAGCTCATTCCTGCTACGATTCTGCTGTAATTGACAGTTAAAATGTTGAAGTGCTGGGCATATACATTAGCTAGACCCAGGAGCTCATCTCTGCTACGATTCTGCTGTAATTGACAGTTAAAATGTTGAAGTGCTGAACATATACATTAGCTAGACCCAGGAGCTCATCTCTGCTACGATTCTGCTGTAATTGACAGTTAAAATGTTGAAGTGCTGGGCATACACACATTAGCTAGACCCAGGAGCTCATCCCTGCTACGACTCTGCTGTAATTGACAGTTAAAACGTTGAAGTCCTGGTCATGCGCACTAGCTAGACCCAGGAGCTCATCCCTACTACGATTCTGCTGTAATTGCCAGTTAAAATGTTGAAGTCCTGGTCATGCGCACTAGCTAGACCGAGCAGCTCATCTCTGCTACGATTGTACTCTAATTGACAGTTAAAATGTTGAAGTTCTGGCATGCGGATTAGCTAGATCCAGGAGCTCATCCCTGCTACGATTCTGCTCTAATTGACAATTAAAATGTTGAAGTGCTGGTCATACACATTAGCTAGACCCAGGAGCTCATCCCTGCTACGATACTGCTCTAATTGACAATTAAAATGTTGAAGTGCTGGGCATGCGCATTAGCTAGATCCAGGAGCTCATCTCTGCTACGATTCTGCTCTAATTGACAGTTAAAATGTTGAAGTGCTGGTCATACACATTATCTAGATCCAGGAGCTCATTCCTACTACGATTCTGCTCTAATTGACAGTTAAAATGTTGAAGTCCTGGGCATGTGCATTAGCTAGATCCATGAGCTCATCCCTGCTACGATTCTGCTCTAATTGACAATTAAAATGTTGAAGTGCTGGGCATGTGCATTAACTAGATCCAGGAGCTCATCCCTGCTACGATTCTGCTCTAATTGACAATTAAAATGTAAGTGCTGGGCATACACACATTAGCTAGATCCAGGAGCTCATCTCTGCCACGATTCTGCTGTAATTGACAGTTAAAATGTTGAAGTGCTGGGCATGAGCATTAGCTAGACCCAGCTCATCCCTCCTACGATTCTGCTGTAATTGCCAGTTAAAATGTTGAAGTCCTGGTCATGCGCACTAGCTAGACCCAGGAGCTCATCTCTGCTACGATTCTGCTCTAATTGACAATTAAAATGTTGAAGTTCTGGCATGCGGATTAGCTAGATCCAGGAGCTCATCCCTGCTACGATTCTGCTCTAATTGACAATTAAAATGTTGAAGTGCTGGTCATACACATTAGCTAGACCCAGGAGCTCATCCCTGCTACGATTCTGCTCTAATTGACAATTAAAATGTTGAAGTGGTGGTCATACACATTAGCTAGATCCACGAGCTCATCCCTGCTACGATTCTGCTCTAATTGACAGTTAAAATGTTGAAGTGCTGGTCATACACATTAGCTAGATCCAGGAGCTCATCCCTGGTACGATTCTGCTCTAATTGGCAGTTAAAATGTTGAAGTGCTGGTCATAAACATTAGCTAGACCCAGGAGCTCATCCCTGGTACGATTCTGCTCTAATTGACAGTTAAAATGTTGAAGTGCTGGTCATACACATTAGCTAGACCCAGGAGCTCAACCCTGCTACGATTCTGTTCTAATTGACAATTAAAATGTTTAAGTGCTGGTCATACACATTATCTAGATCCAGGAGCTCATCCCTGCTACGATTCTGCTCTAATTGACAATTAAAATGTATAAGTGTTGGTCATACACATTATCTAGATCCAGGAGCTCATCCCTGCTACGATTCTGCTCTAATTGGCAATTAAAATGTTGAAGTGCTGGGCATGCGCATTAGCTAGATCCTCGAGCTCATCTCTGCTACAATTCTGCTCTAATTGACAGATAATATGTTGAAGTGCTGGTCATACACATTATCTAGATCCAGGAGCTCATCCCTGCTACGATTCTGCTCTAATTGACAGTTAAAAAATTACCAGGCTATGATCATTAGCTAGATCCAGGAGCTCACCCCTGCTACGATTCTGCTGTAATTGACAATTAAAATGTTGAAGTGTTGATCATACACATTAGCTAGATCCAGGAGCTCATCCCTGCTATGATTCTGCTCTGATTGACAATTAAAATGTTGAAGTGCTGGGCCTGCGCATTAGCTAGACCCAGGAGCTCATCCCTGCTACGATTCTAATCTAATTGACAGTTAAAATGTTGAAGTGCTGGTCATACACATTAGGTAGATCCAGGAGCTCATCCCTGCTACAATTCTGCTGTAATTGACAGTTAAAATGTTGAAGTCCTGGGCATATACATTAGCTAGAACCAGGAGCTCATCCCTGCTACATTCTGCTGTAATTGCCAGTTAAAATGTTGAAGTGCAGGGCATGCGCATTAGCTAGATCTAAGAGCTCATCTCTGCTACGATTCTGCTTCTAATTGACAGTTAAAATCTTGAAGTGCTATGCATGCGCATTAGCTAGATCCAGGAGCTCATCTCTGCTATGATTCTCCTCTGATTGACAATTAAAATGTTGAAGTGCTTGGCATGCGTATTAGCTAGACCCAGGAGCTCATCCCTTCTATGATTCTGCTGTAATTGCCAGTTAAAATGTTGAAGTCCTGGGCTATACATATTAGCTAGATCCAGGAGCTCATCCCTGCTACGATTCTGCTGTAATTCACAATTAAAATGTTGAAGTGCTGGTCATACACATTAGCTAGATCCAGGAGCTCATCCCTGCTACGATTCTGCTCTAATTGACAGTTAAAATGTTGAAGTGCTGGTCATACACATTAGCTAGACCCAGGAGCTCATCCCTGCTACGATTCTGCTGTAATTGACAGTTAAAATGTTGAAGTCCTGGGCATATACATTAGCTAGAACCAGGAGCTCATCCCTGCTACATTCTGCTGTAATTGACAGTTAAAATGTTGAAGTGCTGGTCATACACATTAGCTAGACCCAGGAGCTCATCCCTGCTACGATTCTGCTGTAATTGACAGTTAAAATGTTGAAGTCCTGGGCATATACATTAGCTAGATCCAAGAGCTCATCCCTGCTACTACTCTACTGTAATTGACAGTCAAAAACGTACTAGGCTATGCAAATTAGCTATATCCAGGAGCTCATCCCTGCTATGATTCTGCTCTAATTGACAATTAAAATGTTGAAGTGCTGGGCATGCGCATTAGCTGGATCCAGGAGCTCATCTCTGCTACGATTCTGCTGTAATTGACAATTAAAATGTTGAAGTGCTGGGCATGCGCATTAGCTAGATCCAGGAGCTCATCTCTGCTACGATTCTGCTGTAATTGACAATTAAAATGTTGAAGTGCTGGGCATGCGCATTACCTAGATCCAGGAGCTCATCCCTGCTACGATTCTGCTCTAATTGACAGTTAAAATGTTTAAGTCCTGGGCATACACATTAGCTAGACCCAGGAGCTCATCCCTGCTACGATTCTGCTGTAATTGACAGTTAAAAAAGTACTAGGCTATGCGCATTAGCTAGATCCAGGAGCTCATCCTTGCTACGATTCTGCTCTGATTGACAGTTAAAATGTTGACGTTCTGGGCATGCGCATTAGCTAGACCCAGGAGCTCATCCCTGCTATGATTCTGCTCTGATTGACAACTAAAATGTTGAAGTGCTGGGCATGCGCATTAGCTAGATCCAGGAGCTCATCTCTGCTACGATTCTGCTCTGATTGACAATTAAAATGTTGAAGTGCTGGTCATATATATTAGCTAGACCCAGGAGCTCATCCCTGCTATGATTCTGCTCTGATTGACAATTAAAATGTTGAAGTGCTGGTCATATACATTAGCTAGATCCAGGAGCTCATCTCTGCTATGATTCTGCTCTGATTGACAATTAAAATGTTGAAGTGCTGGTCATATACATTAGCTAGACCCAGGAGCTCATCCCTGCTACGATTCTGCTCTGATTGACAATTAAAATGTTGAAGTGCTGGGCATATACATTAGCTAGACCCAGGAGTTCATCTCTGCTACGATTCTGCTCTGATTGACAGTTAAAATGTTGAAGTGCTGGGCATATACATTAGCTAGACCCAGGAGCTCATCCCTTCTATGATTCTGCTCTGATTGACAATTAAAATGTAGAAGTCCTGGGCATATACATTAGCTAGACCCAGGAGCTCATCCCTTCTATGATTCTGCTCTAATTGACAATTAAAATGTAGACGTCCTGGGCATATACATTAGCTAGACCCAGGAGTTCATCTCTGCTATGATTCTGCTCTAATTGGCAGTTAAAATGTTGAAGTCCTGGGCATATACATTAGCTAGACCCAGGAGCTCATCTCTGCTACGATTGTGCTGTAATTGACAATTAAAATGTTGAAGTGCTGGGCATATACATTAGCTAGACCCAGGAGCTCATCCCTGCTACGATTCTGCTGTAATTGACAATTAAAATGTTGAAGTGCTGGGCATATACATTAGCTAGACCCAGGAGCTCATCTCTGCTACGATTCTGCTGTAATTGACAATTAAAATGTTGAAGTGCTGGGCATATACATTAGCTAGACCCAGGAGCTCATCTCTGCTACGATTCTGCTCTAATTGGCAGTTAAAATGTTGAAGTCCTGGGCATATACATTAGCTAGACCCAGGAGCTCATCTCTGCTACGATTGTGCTGTAATTGACAATTAAAATGTTGAAGTGCTGGGCATATACATTAGCTAGACCCAGGAGCTCATCTCTGCTACGATTGTGCTGTAATTGACAATTAAAATGTTGAAGTGCTGGGCATATACATTAGCTAGATCCAGGAGCTCATCCCTGCTACGATTCTGCTCTAATTGCCAGTTAAAATATTGAAGTCCTGGTCATATACATTAGCTAGATCCAGGAGCTCATCCCTGCTACGATTCTGCTCTAATTGACAATTAAAATGTAAGTGCTGGGCATACACACATTAGCTAGACCCAGGAGCTCATCCCTGCTACGATTCTGCTCTAATTGACAGTTAAAATGTTGAAGTGCTGGGCATACACACATTAGCTAGATCCAGGAACTCATCCCTGCTACGATTCTGCTCTAATTGCCAGTTAAAATATTGAAGTCCTGGTCATATACATTAGCTAGACCCAGGAGCTTATCCCTGCTACGATTCTGCTGTAATTGCCAGTTAAAATATTGAAGTCCTGGGCATATACACATTATCTAGATCCAGGAACTCATCCCTGCTACGATTCTACTCTAATTGTCAATTAAAATGTTGAAGTGCTGGTCATACACATTAGCTAGACCCAGGAGCTCATCCCTGCTACGATTCTAATCTAATTGACAGTTAAAATGTTGAAGTGCTGGTCATACACATTAGGTAGATCCAGGAGCTCATCCCTGCTACAATTCTGCTGTAATTGACAATTAAAATGTTGAAGCGCTGGTCTTACACATTAGCTAGATCCAGGAGCTCATCCCTGCTTCGATTCTGCTGTAATTGACAGTTAAAATGTTGAAGTGCTGGTCATACACATTAGGTAGACCCAGGAGCTCATCCCTGCTACGATTCTGCTCTAATTAACAGTTAAAATGTTGAAGTCCTGGGCATACACATTAGCTAGATCCAGGAGCTCATCCCTGCTACGATTCTGCTGTAATTGACAGTTAAAAAAGTACTAGGCTATGCGCATTAGCTAGATCCAGGAGCTCATCCCTGCTACGATTCTGCTCTAATTGACAATTAAAATGTTGAAGTGCTGGGCATGCGCATTAGCTAGATCCAGGAGCTCATCTCTGTTACGATTCTGCTCTAATTGACAATTAAAATGTTGAAGTGCTTAGCATGCGCATTAGCTAGATCCAGGAGCTCATCCCTGCTACGATTCTGCTGTAATTGACAGTTAAAAAAGTACTAGGCTATGCGCATTAGCTAGATCCAGGAGCTCATCCCTGCTACGATTTTGCTCTAATTGACAGTTAAAATGTTGAAGTTCTGGGCATGCGCATTAGCTAGACTCAGGAGCTCATCCCTGCTATTATTCTGCTCTGATTGACAATTAAAATGTTGAAGTGCTGGGCATGCGCATTAGCTAGACCCAGGAGCTCATCCCTGCTACAATTCTGCTCTGATTGACAATTAAAATGTTGAAGTCCTGCGCATATACATTAGCTAGAACCAGGAGCTCATCCCTGCTATGATTCTGCTGTAATTGACAGTTAAAATGTTGAAGTCCTGCGCATATACATTAGCTAGAACCAGGAGCTCATCCCTGCTATGATTCTGCTGTAATTGACAGTTAAAATATTGAAGTCCTGGGCATATACATTAGCTAGAACCAGGAGCTCATCCCTGCTATGATTCTGCTGTAATTGACAGTTAAGATGTTGAAGTGCTGGGCATATACATTAGCTAGACCCAGGAGCTCATCCCTGCTACGATTCTGCTGTAATTGACAGTTAAAATGTTGAAGTCTTGCGCATATACATTAGCTAGACCCAGGAGCTCATCCCTGCTATGATTCTGCTCTAATTGACAGTTAAAATGTTGAAGTCCTGGGCATATACATTAGCTTTACCCAGGAGCTCATCCCTGCTACGATTCTGCTGTAATTGACAGTTAAAATGTTGAAGTCCTGCGCATATACATTAGCTAGAACCAGGAGCTCATCCCTGCTACGATTCTGCTGTAATTGACAGTTAAAATGTTGAAGTCCTGGGCATATACATTAGCTAGACTCAGGAGCTCATCCCTGCTATGATTCTGCTCTAATTGACAATTAAAATGTTGGAAGTCCTGGGCATATACATTAGCTAGACCCAGGAGCTCATCCCTGCTACGATTCTGCTGTAATTGACAGTTAAAATGTTGAAGTCCTGGGCATATACATTAGCTAGACTCAGGAGCTCATCCCTGCTATGATTCTGCTCTAATTGACAGTTAAAATGTTGAAGTCCTGGGCATATACATTAGCTAGACCCAGGAGCTCATCTCTGCTACGATTCTGCTGTAATTGAAAGTTAAAATGTTGAAGTCCTGGTCATGCGCACTACCTAGACCCAGGAGATCATCCCTACTACGATTCTGCTGTAATTGACAGTTAAAATGTTGAAGTGCTGGGCATGCGCATTAGCTAGACCCAGGAGCTCATCTCTTCCACGATTCTGCTATAATTGACAGTTAAAATGTTGAAGTGCTGGGCATACACACATTAGCTAGACCCAGGAGCTCATCCCTGCTACGATTCTGCTCTAATTGACAGTTAAAATGTTGAAGTGCTGGGCATGCGCACTAGCTAGACCCAGGAGCTCATCTCCGCTATGATTCTGCTGTAATTGACAGTTAAAATGTTGAAGTCCTGGTCATGCGCACTAGCTAGACCCAGGAGCTCATCCCTCCTACGATTCTGCTGTAATTGCCAGTTAAAATGTTGAAGTCCTGGTCATGCGCACTAGCTAGACCCAGGAGCTCATCTCTGCTACGATTCTGCTCTAATTGACAATTAAAATGTTGAAGTTCTGTAATGCGGATTAGCTAGATCCAGGAGCTCATCCCTGCTACGATTCTGCTCTAATTGACAATTAAAATGTTGAAGTGTTGGTCATACACATTAGCTAGATCCACGAGCTCATCCCTGCTATGATTCTGCTCTAATTAACAGTTAAAATGTTGAAGTGCTGGTCATACACATTAGCTAGATCCAGGAGCTCATCCCTGGTACGATTCTGCTCTAATTGGCAGTTAAAATGTTGAAGTGCTGGTCATACACATTAGCTAGACCCAGGAGCTCATCCCTGGTAGGATTCTGCTCTAATTGACAGATAAAATGTTGAAGTGCTGGTCATACACATTAGCTAGACCCAGGAGCTCATCCCTGCTACGATTCTGCTCTAATTGACAATTAAAATGTTGAAGTGCTGGTCATACACATTATCTAGATCCAGGAGCTCATCCCTGCTACGATTCTGCTCTAATTGACAATTAAAATGTATAAGTGTTGGTCATACACATTATCTAGATCCAGGAGCTCATCCCTGCTACGATTCTGCTCTAATTGACAATTAAAATGTTGAAGTGCTGGGCATGCGCATTAGCTAGATCCTGGAGCTCATCTCTGCTACAATTCTGCTCTAATTGACAGTTAATATGTTGAAGTGCTGGTCATACACATTATCTAGATCCAGGAGCTCATTCCTGCTACGATTCTGCTCTAATTGACAATTAAAATGTTGAAGTGCTGGTCATACACATTAGCTAGATCCAGGAGCTCATCCCTGCTATGATTCTGCTCTGATGGACAATTAAAATGTTGAAGTGCTCGGCATGCGTATTAGCTAGACCCAGGAGCTCATCCCTGCTACGATTCTGCTGTAATTGCCAGTTAAAATGTTGAAGTGCTGGGCATGCGCATTAACTAGATCTAGGAGCTCATCTCTGCTACGATTCTGCTCTAATTGACAGTTAAAATGTTGAAGTGCTGGGCATGCGCATTAACTAGATCTAGGAGCTCATCTCTGCTACGATTCTGCTGAAATTGCCAGTTAAAATGTTGAAGTGCTGGGCATGCGCATTAACTAGATCTAGGAGCTCATCTCTGCTACGATTCTGCTCTAATTGACAGTTAAAATGTTGAAGTGCTGGGCATGCGCATTAACTAGATCTAGGAGCTCATCCCTTCTATGATTCTGCTCTAATTGACAATTAAAATGTTGAAGTGCTGGTCATGCGCATTAGCTAGACCCAGGAGCTCATCCCTGCTATGATTCTGCTCTAATTGACAATTAAAATGTTGAAGTGCTGGTCATGCGCATTAGCTAGACCCGGGAGCTCATCCCTTCTATGATTCTGCTCTAATTGACAATTAAAATGTTGAAGTGCTGGTCATGCGCATTAGCTAGACCCAGGAGCTCATCCCTGCTATGATTCTGCTCTGATTGACAATTAAAATGTTGAAGTGCTGGGCATACACATTAGCTAGATCCAGGAGCTCATCCCTGCTACGATTCTGCTCTAATTGACAATTAAAATGTTGAAGTCCTGGGCATGCGCATTAGCTAGATCTAGGAGCTCATCCCTGCTATGATTCTGCTGTAATTGCCAGTTAAAATGTTGAAGTCCTGGGCATACACATTAGCTAGATCCAGGAGCTCATCCCTGCTATGATTCTGCTGTAATTGCCAGTTAAAATGTTGAAGTCCTGTCAAGCACATTAGCTAGATCCAGGAGCTCATCCCTGCTATGATTCTGCTCTGATTGACAATTAAAATGTTGAAGTGCTGGGCATGCGCATTAGCTAGACCCAGGAGCTCATCCCTGTTATGATTCTGCTCTAATTGACAATTAAAATGTTGAAGTGCTGGGCATGCGCATTAGCTAGACCCAGGAGCTCATCCCTGCTATGATTCTGCTCTGATTGACAATTAAAATGTTGAAGTGCTGGGCATACACATAAGCTAGATCCAGGAGCTCATCCCCGCTACGATTCTGCAGTAATTGCCACTTAAAATGTTGAAGTCCTGGGCATGCGCATTAGCTAGACCCAGGAGCTCATCCCTGCTATGATTCTGCTCTAAGTGACAGTTAAAATGTTGAAGTGCTGGTCATACACATTAGCCAGACCCAGGAGCTCATCCCTGCTATGATTCTGCTCTAAATGACAATTAAAATGTTGAAGTGCTAGTCATACACATTAGCTAGATCCAGGAGCTCATCCCTGCTATGATTCTGCTGTAATTGACAGTTTAAATGTTGAAGTCCTGGTCATGCGCACTAGCTAGACCCAGGAGCTCATCCCTGCTACGATTCTGCTCTGATTGACAGTTAAAATGTTGAAGTCCTGGTCATGCGCACTAGCTAGATCCAGGAGCTCATCCCTGCTATGATTCTGCTCTAATTGACAGTTAAAATGTTGAAGTGCTGGTCATGCGCACTAGCTAGACCCAGGAGCTCATCTCTGCTACGATTCTGCTCTAATTGACAGTTAAAATGTTGAAGTGCTGGGCATACACATTAGCTAGACCCAGGAGCTCATCCCTGCTACGATTCTGCTCTGATTGACAGTTAAAATGTTGAAGTCCTGGTCATGCGCACTAGCTAGATCCAGGAGCTCATCCCTGCTACGACTCTGCTCTGATTGACAGTTAAAATGTTGAAGTCCTGGTCATGCGCACTAGCTAGATCCAGGAGCTCATCCCTGCTACGATTCTGCTCTGATTGACAGTTAAAATGTTAAAGTCCTGGTCATGCGCACTAGCTAGATCCAGGAGCTCATCCCTGCTATGATTCTGCTCTAATTCACAGTTAAAATGTTGAAGTGCTGGTCATGCGCACTAGCTAGACCCAGGAGCTCATCTCTGCTATGATTCTGCTGTAATTGACAGTTAAAATGTTGAAGTCCTGGTCATGCGCACTAGCTAGATCCAGGAGCTCATTCCTGCTATGATTCTGCTCTAATTGACAGTTAAAATGTTGAAGTGCTGGTCATACACATTAGCTAGACCCAGGAGCTCATCTCTGCTATGATTCTGCTGTAATTGACAGTTAAAATGTTGAAGTCCTGGTCATGCGCACTAGCTAGATCCAGGAGCTCATTCCTGCTATGATTCTGCTCTAATTGACAGTTAAAATGTTGAAGTGCTGGTCATACACATTAGCTAGACCCAGGAGCTCATCTCTGCTATGATTCTGCTGTAATTGACAGTTAAAATGTTGAAGTCCTGGTCATGCGCACTAGCTAGATCCAGGAGCTCATTCCTGCTATGATTCTGCTCTAATTGACAGTTAAAATGTTGAAGTGCTGGTCATACACATTAGCTAGACCCAGGAGCTCATCTCTGCTATGATTCTGCTGTAATTGACAGTTAAAATGTTGAAGTCCTGGTCATGCGCACTAGCTAGATCCAGGAGCTCATTCCTGCTATGATTCTGCTCTAATTGACAGTTAAAATGTTGAAGTGCTGGTCATACACATTAGCTAGACCCAGGAGCTCATCTCTGCTATGATTCTGCTGTAATTGACAGTTAAAATGTTGAAGTCCTGGTCATGCGCACTAGCTAGATCCAGGAGCTCATTCCCGCTATGATTCTGCTCTAATTGACAGTTAGAATGTTGAAGTGCTGGTCATACACATTAGCTAGACCCAGGAGCTCATCTCTGCTATGATTCTGCTCTAATTGACAGTTAAAATGTTGAAGTCCTGGTCATGCGCACTAGCTAGACCCAGGAGCTCATCTCTGCTATGATTCTGCTCTAATTGACAGTTAAAATGTTGAAGTTCTGGCATGCGGATTAGCTAGATCCAGGAGCTCATCCCTACTACGATTCTGCTCTAATTGACAATTAAAATGTTGAAGCGCTGGTCATACACATTAGCTAGACCCAGGAGCTCATCCCTTCTATGATTCTGCTGTAATTGCCAGTTAAAATGTTGAAGTCCTGGGACTATACATATTAGCTAGATCCAGGAGCTCATCCCTGCTACGATTCTGCTGTAATTCACAATTAAAATGTTGAAGTGCTGGTCATACACATTAGCTAGATCCAGGAGCTCATCCCAGCTACGATTCTGCTCTAATTCACAATTAAAATGTTGAAGTGCTGGTCATACACATTAGCTAGATCCAGGAGCTCATCCCTGCTACGATTCTGCTCTAATTCACAATTAAAATGTTGAAGTGCTGGTCATACACATTAGCTAGACCCAGGAGCTCATCCCAGCTACGATTCTGCTCTAATTCACAATTAAAATGTTGAAGTGCTGGTCATACACATTAGCTAGATCCAGGAGCTCATCCCTTCTATGATTCTGCTGTAATTGCCAGTTAAAATGTTGAAGTCCTGGTCATACACATTAGCTAGATCCAGGAGCTCATCCCAGCTACGATTCTGCTGTAATTGACAGTTAAAATGTTGAAGTCCTAGGCATATACATTAGCTAGACCCAGGAGCTCATCCCTGCTATGATTCTGCTCTAATTGGCAGTTAAAATTTTGAGGTCCTGGGCATATACATTAGCTAGACCCAGGAGCTCATCCCTGCTACGATTCTTCTGTAATTGACAGTTAAAATGTTGAAGTCCTAGGCATATACATTAGCTAGACCCAGGAGCTCATCCCTGCTATGATTCTGCTCTAATTGGCAGTTAAAATGTTGAAGTCCTGGGCATATACATTAGCTAGACCCAGGAGCTCATCCCTGCTATGATTCTGCTCTAATTGGCAGTTAAAATGTTGAAGTCCTGGGCATATACATTAGCTAGACCCAGGAGCTCATTCCTGCTACGATTCTGCTGTAATTGACAGTTAAAATGTTGAAGTGCTGGGCATATACATTAGCTAGACCCAGGAGCTCATCTCTGCTACGATTCTGCTGTAATTGACAGTTAAAATGTTGAAGTGCTGAACATATACATTAGCTAGACCCAGGAGCTCATCTCTGCTACGATTCTGCTGTAATTGACAGTTAAAATGTTGAAGTGCTGGGCATACACACATTAGCTAGACCCAGGAGCTCATCCCTGCTACGACTCTGCTGTAATTGACAGTTAAAATGTAGAAGTCCTGGTCATGCGCACTAGCTAGACCGAGCAGCTCATCTCTGCTACGATTGTGCTCTAATTGACAGTTAAAATGTTGAAGTTCTGGCATGCGGATTAGCTAGATCCAGGAGCTCATCCCTGCTACGATTCTGCTCTAATTGACAATTAAAATGTTGAAGTGCTGGTCATACACATTAGCTAGACCCAGGAGCTCATCCCTGCTACGATACTGCTCTAATTGACAATTAAAATGTTGAAGTGCTGGGCATGCGCATTAGCTAGATCCAGGAGCTCATCTCTGCTACGATTCTGCTCTAATTGACAGTTAAAATGTTGAAGTGCTGGTCATACACATTATCTAGATCCAGGAGCTCATTCCTAATACGATTCTGCTCTAATTGACAGTTAAAATGTTGAAGTGCTGGGCATGTGCATTAGCTAGATCCATGAGCTCATCCCTGCTACGATTCTTCTCTAATTGACAATTAAAATGTTGAAGTGCTGGGCATGTGCATTAACTAGATCCAGGAGCTCATCCCTGCTACGATTCTGCTCTAATTAACAATTAAAATGTAAGTGCTGGGCATACACACATTAGCTAGATCCAGGAGCTCATCTCTGCCACGATTCGGCTGTAATTGTCAGTTAAAATGTTGAAGTGCTGGGCATGAGCATTAGCTAGACCCAGCTCATCCCTCCTACGATTCTGCTGTAATTGCCAGTTAAAATGTTGAAGTCCTGGTCATGCGCACTAGCTAGACCCAGGAGCTCATCTCTGCTACGATTCTGCTCTAATTGACAATTAAAATGTTGAAGTTCTGGCATGCGGATTAGCTAGATCCAGGAGCTCATCCCTGCTACGATTCTGCTCTAATTGACAATTAAAATGTTGAAGTGCTGGTCATACACATTAGCTAGACCCAGGAGCTCATCCCTGCTACGATTCTGCTCTAATTGACAATTAAAATGTTGAAGTGGTGGTCATACACATTAGCTAGATCCACGAGCTCATCCCTGCTACGATTCTGCTCTAATTGACAGTTAAAATGTTGAAGTGCTGGTCATACACATTAGCTAGATCCAGGAGCTCATCCCTGGTACGATTCTGCTCTAATTGGCAGTTAAAATGTTGAAGTGCTGGTCATACACATTAGCTAGACCCAGGAGCTCATCCCTGGTACGATTCTGCTCTAATTGACAGTTAAAATGTTGAAGTGCTGGTCATACACATTAGCTAGACCCAGGAGCTCAACCCTGCTACGATTCTGTTCTAATTGACAATTAAAATGTTTAAGTGCTGGTCATACACATTATCTAGATCCAGGAGCTCATCCCTGCTACGATTCTGCTCTAATTGACAATTAAAATGTATAAGTGTTGGTCATACACATTATCTAGATCCAGGAGCTCATCCCTGCTACGATTCTGCTATAATTGGCAATTAAAATGTTGAAGTGCTGGGCATGCGCATTAGCTAGATCCTCGAGCTCATCTCTGCTACAATTCTGCTCTAATTGACAGATAATATGTTGAAGTGCTGGTCATACACATTATCTAGATCCAGGAGCTCATCCCTGCTACGATTCTGCTCTAATTGACAGTTAAAAAATTACCAGGCTATGATCATTAGCTAGATCCAGGAGCTCACCCCTGTTACGATTCTGCTCTAATTGACAATTAAAATGTTGAAGTGTTGGTCATACACATTAGCTAGATCCAGGAGCTCATCCCTGCTATGATTCTGCTCTGATTGACAATTAAAATGTTGAAGTGCTGGGCCTGCGCATTAGCTAGACCCAGGAGCTCATCCCTGCTACGATTCTGCTGTAATTGCCAGTTAAAATGTTGAAGTGCTGGGCATGCGCATTAGCTAGATCTAGGAGCTCATCTCTGCTACGATTCTGCTCTAATTGACAGTTAAAATCTTGAAGTGCTATGCATGCGCATTAGCTAGATCCAGGACCTCATCTCTGCCATGATTCTGCTCTGATTGACAATTAAAATGTTGAAGTGCTTGGCATGCGTATTAGCTAGACCCAGGAGCTCATCCCTGGTATGATTCTGCTCTAATTGGCAGTTAAAATGTTGAAGTGCTGGGCATACACACATTAGCTAGACCCTGGAGCTCATCCCTTCTATGATTCTGCTGTAATTGCCAGTTAAAATGTTGAAGTCCTGGGCTATACATATTAGCTAGATCCAGGAGCTCATCCCTGCTACGATTCTGCTGTAATTCACAATTAAAATGTTGAAGTGCTGGTCATACACATTAGCTAGATCCAGGAGCTCATCCCTGCTACGATTCTGCTCTAATTGACAGTTAAAATGTTGAAGTGCTGGTCATACACATTAGCTAGACCCAGGAGCTCATCCCTGCTACGATTCTGCTGTAATTGACAGTTAAAATGTTGAAGTCCTGGGCATATACATTAGCTAGCACCAGGAGCTCATCCCTGCTACGATTCTGCTGTAATTGACAGTTAAAATGTTGAAGTGCTGGTCATACACATTAGCTAGATCCAAGAGCTCATCCCTGCTACTACTCTACTGTAATTGACAGTCAAAAACGTACTAGGCTATGCACATTAGCTATATCCAGGAGCTCATCCCTGCTATGATTCTGCTCTAATTGACAATTAAAATGTTGAAGTGCTGGGCATGCGCATTAGCAGGATCCAGGAGCTCATCTCTGCTACGATTCTGCTGTAATTGACAATTAAAATGTTGAAGTGCTGGGCATGCGCATTAGCTAGATCCAGGAGCTCATCTCTGCTACGATTCTGCTGTAATTGACAATTAAAATGTTGAAGTGCTGGGCATGCGCATTAGCTAGATCCAGGAGCTCATCCCTGCTACGATTCTGCTCTAATTGACAGTTAAAATGTTGAAGTCCTGGGCATACACATTAGCTAGACCCAGGAGCTCATCCCTGCTACGATTCTGCTGTAATTGAGAGTTAAAAAAGTACTAGGCTATGCGTATTAGCTAGATCCAGGAGCTCATCCTTGCTACGATTCTGCTCTGATTGACAGTTAAAATGTTGACGTTCTGGGCATGCGCATTAGCTAGACCCAGGAGCTCATCCCTGCTATGATTCTGCTCTGATTGACAACTAAAATGTTGAAGTGCTGGGCATGCGCATTAGCTAGATCCAGGAGCTCATCTCTGCTACGATTCTGCTCTGATTGACAATTAAAATGTTGAAGTGCTGGTCATATACATTAGCTAGACCCAGGAGCTCATCCCTGCTATGATTCTGCTCTGATTGACAATTAAAATATTGAAGTGCTGGTCATATACATTAGCTAGATCCAGGAGCTCATCTCTGCTATGATTCTGCTCTGATTGACAATTAAAATGTTGAAGTGCTGGTCATATACATTAGCTAGACCCAGGAGCTCATCCCTGCTACGATTCTGCTCTGATTGACAATTAAAATGTTGAAGTGCTGGGCATATACATTAGCTAGACCCAGGAGTTCATCTCTGCTACGATTCTGCTCTGATTGACAGTTAAAATGTTGAAGTGCTGGGCATATACATTAGCTAGACCCAGGAGTTCATCTCTGCTACGATTCTGCTCTAATTGGCAGTTAAAATGTTGAAGTGCTGGGCATATACATTAGCTAGACCCAGGAGTTCATCTCTGCTACGATTCTGCTGTAATTGGCAGTTAAAATGTTGAAGTCCTGGGCATATACATTAGCCAGACCCAGGAGTTCATCCCTTCTATGATTCTGCTCTAATTGGCAGTTAAAATGTTGAAGTCCTGGGCATATACATTAGCTAGACCCAGGAGTTCATCTCTGCTACGATTCTGCTCTAATTGGCAGTTAAAATGTTGAAGTGCTGGGCATATACATTAGCTAGACCCAGGAGTTCATCTCTGCTAAGATTCTGCTCTAATTGGCAGTTAAAATGTTGAAGTCCTGGGCATATACATTAGCTAGACCCAGGAGCTCATCTCTGCTACGATTGTGGTGTAATTGACAATTAAAATGTTGAAGTGCTGGGCATATACATTAGCTAGACCCAGGAGCTCATCTCTGCTACGATTATGCTGTAATTGACAATTAAAATGTTGAAGTGCTGGGCATATACATTAGCTAGACCCAGGAGTTCATCTCTGCTACGATTGTGCTGTAATTGACAATTAAAATGTTGAAGTGCTGGGCATATACATTAGCTAGACCCAGGAGCTCCTCTCTGCTACGATTCTTCTGTAATTGACAGTTAAAAGTGTTGAAGTCCTAGGCATATACATTAGCTAGACCCAGGAGCTCATCTCTGCTACGATTCTGCTGTAATTGACAGTTAAAAGTGTTGAAGTCCTAGGCATATACATTAGCTAGATCCAGGAGCTCATCCCTGCTACGATTCTGCTCTAATTGACAATTAAAATGTTGAAGTCCTGGGCATATACATTAGCTAGACCCAGGAGCTCATCCCTGCTACGATTCTGCTGTAATTGACAGTTAAAAGTGTTGAAGTCCTAGGCATATACATTAGCTAGACCCAGGAGCTCATCCCTGCTACGATTCTGCTGTAATTGACAGTTGAAATGTTGAAGTTCTGGCATGCGGATTAGCTAGATCCAGGAGCTCATCCCTGCTACGATTCTGCTGTAATTGAAAGTTAAAAAAGTACTAGGCTATGCGCATTAGCTAGATCCAGGAGCTCATCCTTGCTACCATTCTGCTCTAATTGACAATTAAAATGTTGAAGTGCTGGGCATGTGCATTAGCTAGATCCAGGAGCTCATCCCTGCTACGATTCTGCTCTAATTGACAATTAAAATGTAAGTGCTGGGCATACACACATTAGCTAGACCCAGGAGCTCATCCCTGCTACGATTCTGCTCTAATTGACAGTTAAAATGTTGAAGTGCTCGGCATACACACATTAGCTTGATCCAGGAACTCATCCCTGCTACGATTCTGCTCTAATTGCCAGTTAAAATATTGAAGTCCTGGTCATATACATTAGCTAGATCCAGGAGCTCATCCCTGCTACGATTCTGCTCTAATTGACAATTAAAATGTAAGTGCTGGGCATACACACATTAGCTAGACCCAGGAGCTCATCCCTGCTACGATTCTGCTCTAATTGACAGTTAAAATGTTGAAGTGCTGGGCATACACACATTAGCTAGATCCAGGAACTCATCCCTGCTACGATTCTGCTCTAATTGCCAGTTAAAATATTGAAGTCCTGGTCATATACATTAGCTAGACCCAGGAGCTTATCCCTGCTACGATTCTGCTGTAATTGCCAGTTAAAATATTGAAGTCCTGGGCATATACACATTATCTAGATCCAGGAACTCATCCCTGCTACGATTCTGCTCTAATTGTCAATTAAAATGTTGAAGTGCTGGTCATACACATTAGCTAGACCCAGGAGCTCATCCCTGCTACGATTCTGCTCTAATTGACAATTAAAATGTTGAAGTGGTGGTCATACACATTAGCTAGATCCACGAGCTCATCCCTGCTACGATTCTGCTCTAATTGACAGTTAAAATGTTGAAGTGCTGGTCATACACATTAGCTAGATCCAGGAGCTCATCCCTGGTACGATGCTGCTCTAATTGGCAGTTAAAATGTTGAAGTGCTGGTCATACACATTAGCTAGACCCAGGAGCTCATCCCTGGTACGATTCTGCTCTAATTGATAGTTAAAATGTTGAAGTGCTGGTCATACACATTAGCTAGACCCAGGAGCTCAACCCTGCTACGATTCTGTTCTAATTGACAATTAAAATGTTTAAGTGCTGGTCATACACATTATCTAGATCCAGGAGCTCATCCCTGCTACGATTCTGCTCTAATTGACAATTAAAATGTATAAGTGTTGGTCATACACATTATCTAGATCCAGGAGCTCATCCCTGCTACGATTCTGCTCTAATTGGCAATTAAAATGTTGAAGTGCTGGGCATGCGCATTAGCTAGATCCTCGAGCTCATCTCTGCTACAATTCTGCTCTAATTGACAGATAATATGTTGAAGTGCTGGTCATACACATTATCTAGATCCAGGAGCTCATCCCTGCTACGATTCTGCTCTAATTGACAGTTAAAAAATTACCAGGCTATGATCATTAGCTAGATCCAGGAGCTCACCCCTGCTACGATTCTGCTCTAATTGACAATTAAAATGTTGAAGTGTTGGTCATACACATTAGCTAGATCCAGGAGCTCATCCCTGCTATGATTCTGCTCTGATTGACAATTAAAATGTTGAAGTGCTGGGCCTGCGCATTAGCTAGACCCAGGAGCTCATCCCTGCTACGATTCTGCTGTAATTGCCAGTTAAAATGTTGAAGTGCTGGGCATGCGCATTAGCTAGATCTAGGAGCTCATCTCTGCTACGATTCTCCTCTAATTGACAGTTAAAATCTTGAAGTGCTATGCATGCGCATTAGCTAGATCCAGGAGCTCATCTCTGCTATGATTCTGCTCTGATTGACAATTAAAATGTTGAAGTGCTTGGCATGCGTATTAGCTAGACCCAGGAGCTCATCCCTGGTATGATTCTGCTCTAATTGGCAGTTAAAATGTTGAAGTGCTGGGCATACACACATTAGCTAGACCCTGGAGCTCATCCCTTCTATGATTCTGCTGTAATTGCCAGTTAAAATGTTGAAGTCCTGGGCTATACATATTAGCTAGATCCAGGAGCTCATCCCTGCTACGATTCTGCTGTAATTCACAATTAAAATGTTGAAGTGCTGGTCATACACATTAGCTAGATCCAGGAGCTCATCCCTGCTACGATTCTGCTCTAATTGACAGTTAAAATGTTGAAGTGCTGGTCATACACATTAGCGAGACCCAGGAGCTCATCCCTGCTACGATTCTGCTGTAATTGACAGTTAAAATGTTGAAGTCCTGGGCATATACATTAGCTAGAACCAGGAGCTCATCCCTGCTACATTCTGCTGTAATTGACAGTTAAAATGTTGAAGTGCTGGTCATACACATTAGCTAGATCCAAGAGCTCATCCCTGCTACTACTCTACTGTAATTGACAGTCAAAAACGTACTAGGCTATGCAAATTAGCTATATCCAGGAGCTCATCCCTGCTATGATTCTGCTCTAATTGACAATTAAAATGTTGAAGTGCTGGGCATGCGCATTAGCTGGATCCAGGAGCTCATCTCTGCTACGATTCTGCTGTAATTGACAATTAAAATGTTGAAGTGCTGGGCATGCGCATTAGCTAGATCCAGGAGCTCATCTCTGCTACGATTCTGCTGTAATTGACAATTAAAATGTTGAAGTGCTGGGCATGCGCATTACCTAGATCCAGGAGCTCATCCCTGCTACGATTCTGCTCTAATTGACAGTTAAAATGTTTAAGTCCTGGGCATACACATTAGCTAGACCCAGGAGCTCATCCCTGCTACGATTCTGCTGTAATTGACAGTTAAAAAAGTACTAGGCTATGCGCATTAGCTAGATCCAGGAGCTCATCCTTGCTACGATTCTGCTCTGATTGACAGTTAAAATGTTGACGTTCTGGGCATGCGCATTAGCTAGACCCAGGAGCTCATCCCTGCTATGATTCTGCTCTGATTGACAACTAAAATGTTGAAGTGCTGGGCATGCGCATTAGCTAGATCCAGGAGCTCATCTCTGCTACGATTCTGCTCTGATTGACAATTAAAATGTTGAAGTGCTGGTCATATACATTAGCTAGACCCAGGAGCTCATCCCTGCTATGATTCTGCTCTGATTGACAATTAAAATGTTGAAGTGCTGGTCATATACATTAGCTAGATCCAGGAGCTCATCTCTGCTATGATTCTGCTCTGATTGACAATTAAAATGTTGAAGTGCTGGTCATATACATTAGCTAGACCCAGGAGCTCATCCCTGCTACGATTCTGCTCTGATTGACAATTAAAATGTTGAAGTGCTGGGCATATACATTAGCTAGACCCAGGAGTTCATCTCTGCTACGATTCTGCTCTGATTGACAGTTAAAATGTTGAAGTGCTGGGCATATACATTAGCTAGACCCAGGAGCTCATCCCTTCTATGATTCTGCTCTGATTGACAATTAAAATGTAGAAGTCCTGGGCATATACATTAGCTAGACCCAGGAGCTCATCCCTTCTATGATTCTGCTCTAATTGACAATTAAAATGTAGAAGTCCTGGGCATATACATTAGCTAGACCCAGGAGTTCATCTCTGCTATGATTCTGCTCTAATTGGCAGTTAAAATGTTGAAGTCCTGGGCATATACATTAGCTAGACCCAGGAGCTCATCTCTGCTACGATTGTGCTGTAATTGACAATTAAAATGTTGAAGTGCTGGGCATATACATTAGCTAGACCCAGGAGCTCATCCCTGCTACGATTCTGCAGTAATTGACAATTAAAATGTTGAAGTGCTGGGCATATACATTAGCTAGACCCAGGAGCTCATCTCTGCTACGATTCTGCTGTAATTGACAATTAAAATGTTGAAGTGCTGGGCATATACATTAGCTAGACCCAGGAGCTCATCTCTGCTACGATTCTGCTCTAATTGGCAGTTAAAATGTTGAAGTCCTGGGCATATACATTAGCTAGACCCAGGAGCTCATCTCTGCTACGATTGTGCTGTAATTGACAATTAAAATGTTGAAGTGCTGGGCATATACATTAGCTAGACCCAGGAGCTCATCTCTGCTACGATTGTGCTGTAATTGACAATTAAAATGTTGAAGTGCTGGGCATATACATTAGCTAGATCCAGGAGCTCATCCCTGCTACGATTCTGCTCTAATTGCCAGTTAAAATATTGAAGTCCTGGTCATATACATTACCTAGATCCAGGAGCTCATCCCTGCTACGATTCTGCTATAATTGACAATTAAAATGTAAGTGCTGGGCATACACACATTAGCTAGACCCAGGAGCTCATCCCTGCTACGATTCTGCTCTAATTGACAGTTAAAATGTTGAAGTGCTGGGCATACACACATTAGCTAGAGCCAGGAACGCATCCCTGCTACGATTCTGCTCTAATTGCCAGTTAAAATATTGAAGTCCTGGTCATATACATTAGCTAGACCCAGGAGCTTATCCCTGCTACGATTCTGCTGTAATTGCCAGTTAAAATATTGAAGTCCTGGGCATATACACATTATCTAGATCCAGGAACTCATCCCTGCTACGATTCTGCTCTAATTGTCAATTAAAATGTTGAAGTGCTGGTCATACACATTAGCTAGACCCAGGAGCTCATCCCTGCTACGATTCTAATCTAATTGACAGTTAAAATGTTGAAGTGCTGGTCATACACATTAGGTAGATCCAGGAGCTCATCCCTGCTACAATTCTGCTGTAATTGACAATTAAAATGTTGAAGTGCTGGTCTTACACATTAGCTAGATCCAGGAGCTCATCCCTGCTACGATTCTGCTCTAATTGACAGTTAAAAAATTACCAGGCTATGATCATTAGCTAGATCCAGGAGCTCACCCCTGCTACGATTCTGCTCTAATTGACAATTAAAATGTTGAAGTGTTGGTCATACACATTAGCTAGATCCAGGAGCTCATCCCTGCTATGATTCTGCTCTGATTGACAATTAAAATGTTGAAGTGCTGGGCCTGCGCATTAGCTAGACCCAGGAGCTCATCCCTGCTACGATTCTGCTGTAATTGCCAGTTAAAATGTTGAAGTGCTGGGCATGCGCATTAGCTAGATCTAGGAGCTCATCTCTGCTACGATTCTCCTCTAATTGACAGTTAAAATCTTGAAGTGCTATGCATGCGCATTAGCTAGATCCAGGAGCTCATCTCTGCTATGATTCTGCTCTGATTGACAATTAAAATGTTGAAGTGCTTGGCATGCGTATTAGCTAGACCCAGGAGCTCATCCCTGGTATGATTCTGCTCTAATTGGCAGTTAAAATGTTGAAGTGCTGGGCATACACACATTAGCTAGACCCTGGAGCTCATCCCTTCTATGATTCTGCTGTAATTGCCAGTTAAAATGTTGAAGTCCTGGGCTATACATATTAGCTAGATCCAGGAGCTCATCCCTGCTACGATTCTGCTGTAATTCACAATTAAAATGTTGAAGTGCTGGTCATACACATTAGCTAGATCCAGGAGCTCATCCCTGCTACGATTCTGCTCTAATTGACAGTTAAAATGTTGAAGTGCTGGTCATACACATTAGCTAGACCCAGGAGCTCATCCCTGCTACGATTCTGCTGTAATTGACAGTTAAAATGTTGAAGTCCTGGGCATATACATTAGCTAGAACCAGGAACTCATCCCTGCTACATTCTGCTGTAATTGACAGTTAAAATGTTGAAGTGCTGGTCATACACATTAGCTAGATCCAAGAGCTCATCCCTGCTACTACTCTACTGTAATTGACAGTCAAAAACGTACTAGGCTATGCAAATTAGCTATATCCAGGAGCTCATCCCTGCTATGATTCTGCTCTAATTGACAATTAAAATGTTGAAGTGCTGGGCATGCGCATTAGCTGGATCCAGGAGCTCATCTCTGCTACGATTCTGCTGTAATTGACAATTAAAATGTTGAAGTGCTGGGCATGCGCATTAGCTAGATCCAGGAGCTCATCTCTGCTACGATTCTGCTGTAATTGACAATTAAAATGTTGAAGTGCTGGGAATGCGCATTACCTAGATCCAGGAGCTCATCCCTGCTACGATTCTGCTCTAATTGACAGTTAAAATGTTTAAGTCCTGGGCATACACATTAGCTAGACCCAGGAGCTCATCCCTGCTACGATTCTGCTGTAATTGACAGTTAAAAAAGTACTAGGCTATGCGCATTAGCTAGATCCAGGAGCTCATCCTTGCTACGATTCTGCTCTGATTGACAGTTAAAATGTTGACGTTCTGGGCATGCGCATTAGCTAGACCCAGGAGCTCATCCCTGCTATGATTCTGCTCTGATTGACAACTAAAATGTTGAAGTGCTGGGCATGCGCATTAGCTAGATCCAGGAGCTCATCTCTGCTACGATTCTGCTCTGATTGACAATTAAAATGTTGAAGTGCTGGTCATATACATTAGCTAGACCCAGGAGCTCATCCCTGCTATGATTCTGCTCTGATTGACAATTAAAATGTTGAAGTGCTGGTCATATACATTAGCTAGATCCAGGAGCTCATCTCTGCTATGATTCTGCTCTGATTGACAATTAAAATGTTGAAGTGCTGGTCATATACATTAGCTAGACCCAGGAGCTCATCCCTGCTACGATTCTGCTCTGATTGACAATTAAAATGCTGAAGTGCTGGGCATATACATTAGCTAGACCCAGGAGTTCATCTCTGCTACGATTCTGCTCTGATTGACAGTTAAAATGTTGAAGTGCTGGGCATATACATTAGCTAGACCCAGGAGCTCATCCCTTCTATGATTCTGCTCTGATTGACAATTAAAATGTAGAAGTCCTGGGCATATACATTAGCTAGACCCAGGAGCTCATCCCTTCTATGATTCTGCTCTAATTGACAATTAAAATGTAGAAGTCCTGGGCATATACATTAGCTAGACCCAGGAGTTCATCTCTGCTATGATTCTGCTCTAATTGGCAGTTAAAATGTTGAAGTCCTGGGCATATACATTAGCTAGACCCAGGAGCTCATCTCTGCTACGATTGTGCTGTAATTGACAATTAAAATGTTGAAGTGCTGGGCATATACATTAGCTAGACCCAGGAGCTCATCCCTGCTACGATTCTGCAGTAATGGACAATTAAAATGTTGAAGTGCTGGGCATATACATTAGCTAGACCCAGGAGCTCATCTCTGCTACGATTCTGCTGTAATTGACAATTAAAATGTTGAAGTGCTGGGCATATACATTAGCTAGACCCAGGAGCTCATCTCTGCTACGATTCTGCTCTAATTGGCAGTTAAAATGTTGAAGTCCTGGGCATATACATTAGCTAGACCCAGGAGCTCATCTCTGCTACGATTGTGCTGTAATTGACATTTAAAATGTTGAAGTGCTGGGCATATACATTAGCTAGACCCAGGAGCTCATCTCTGCTACGATTGTGCTGTAATTGACAATTAAAATGTTGAAGTGCTGGGCATATACATTAGCTAGATCCAGGAGCTCATCCCTGCTACGATTCTGCTCTAATTGCCAGTTAAAATATTGAAGTCCTGGTCATATACATTACCTAGATCCAGGAGCTCATCCCTGCTACGATTCTGCTCTAATTGACAATTAAAATGTAAGTGCTGGGCATACACACATTAGCTAGAGCCAGGAACGCATCCCTGCTACGATTCTGCTCTAATTGCCAGTTAAAATATTGAAGTCCTGGTCATATACATTAGCTAGACCCAGGAGCTTATCCCTGCTACGATTCTGCTGTAATTGCCAGTTAAAATATTGAAGTCCTGGGCATATACACATTATCTAGATCCAGGAACTCATCCCTGCTACGATTCTGCTCTAATTGTCAATTAAAATGTTGAAGTGCTGGTCATACACATTAGCTAGACCCAGGAGCTCATCCCTGCTACGATTCTAATCTAATTGACAGTTAAAATGTTGAAGTGCTGGTCATACACATTAGGTAGATCCAGGAGCTCATCCCTGCTACAATTCTGCTGTAATTGACAATTAAAATGTTGAAGTGCTGGTCTTACACATTAGCTAGATCCAGGAGCTCATCCCTGCTACGATTCTGCTCTAATTGACAGTTAAAAAATTACCAGGCTATGATCATTAGCTAGATCCAGGAGCTCACCCCTGCTACGATTCTGCTCTAATTGACAATTAAAATGTTGAAGTGTTGGTCATACACATTAGCTAGATCCAGGAGCTCATCCCTGCTATGATTCTGCTCTGATTGACAATTAAAATGTTGAAGTGCTGGGCCTGCGCATTAGCTAGACCCAGGAGCTCATCCCTGCTACGATTCTGCTGTAATTGCCAGTTAAAATGTTGAAGTGCTGGGCATGCGCATTAGCTAGATCTAGGAGCTCATCTCTGCTACGATTCTCCTCTAATTGACAGTTAAAATCTTGAAGTGCTATGCATGCGCATTAGCTAGATCCAGGAGCTCATCTCTGCTATGATTCTGCTCTGATTGACAATTAAAATGTTGAAGTGCTTGGCATGCGTATTAGCTAGACCCAGGAGCTCATCCCTGGTATGATTCTGCTCTAATTGGCAGTTAAAATGTTGAAGTGCTGGGCATACACACATTAGCTAGACCCTGGAGCTCATCCCTTCTATGATTCTGCTGTAATTGCCAGTTAAAATGTTGAAGTCCTGGGCTATACATATTAGCTAGATCCAGGAGCTCATCCCTGCTACGATTCTGCTGTAATTCACAATTAAAATGTTGAAGTGCTGGTCATACACATTAGCTAGATCCAGGAGCTCATCCCTGCTACGATTCTGCTCTAATTGACAGTTAAAATGTTGAAGTGCTGGTCATACACATTAGCTAGACCCAGGAGCTCATCCCTGCTACGATTCTGCTGTAATTGACAGTTAAAATGTTGAAGTCCTGGGCATATACATTAGCTAGAACCAGGAGCTCATCCCTGCTACATTCTGCTGTAATTGACAGTTAAAATGTTGAAGTGCTGGTCATACACATTAGCTAGATCCAAGAGCTCATCCCTGCTACTACTCTACTGTAATTGACAGTCAAAAACGTACTAGGCTATGCAAATTAGCTATATCCAGGAGCTCATCCCTGCTATGATTCTGCTCTAATTGACAATTAAAATGTTGAAGTGCTGGGCATGCGCATTAGCTGGATCCAGGAGCTCATCTCTGCTACGATTCTGCTGTAATTGACAATTAAAATGTTGAAGTGCTGGGCATGCGCATTAGCTAGATCCAGGAGCTCATCTCTGCTACGATTCTGCTGTAATTGACAATTAAAATGTTGAAGTGCTGGGAATGCGCATTACCTAGATCCAGGAGCTCATCCCTGCTACGATTCTGCTCTAATTGACAGTTAAAATGTTTAAGTCCTGGGCATACACATTAGCTAGACCCAGGAGCTCATCCCTGCTACGATTCTGCTGTAATTGACAGTTAAAAAAGTACTAGGCTATGCGCATTAGCTAGATCCAGGAGCTCATCCTTGCTACGATTCTGCTCTGATTGACAGTTAAAATGTTGACGTTCTGGGCATGCGCATTAGCTAGACCCAGGAGCTCATCCCTGCTATGATTCTGCTCTGATTGACAACTAAAATGTTGAAGTGCTGGGCATGCGCATTAGCTAGATCCAGGAGCTCATCTCTGCTACGATTCTGCTCTGATTGACAATTAAAATGTTGAAGTGCTGGTCATATACATTAGCTAGACCCAGGAGCTCATCCCTGCTATGATTCTGCTCTGATTGACAATTAAAATGTTGAAGTGCTGGTCATATACATTAGCTAGATCCAGGAGCTCATCTCTGCTATGATTCTGCTCTGATTGACAATTAAAATGTTGAAGTGCTGGTCATATACATTAGCTAGACCCAGGAGCTCATCCCTGCTACGATTCTGCTCTGATTGACAATTAAAATGCTGAAGTGCTGGGCATATACATTAGCTAGACCCAGGAGTTCATCTCTGCTACGATTCTGCTCTGATTGACAGTTAAAATGTTGAAGTGCTGGGCATATACATTAGCTAGACCCAGGAGCTCATCCCTTCTATGATTCTGCTCTGATTGACAATTAAAATGTAGAAGTCCTGGGCATATACATTAGCTAGACCCAGGAGCTCATCCCTTCTATGATTCTGCTCTAATTGACAATTAAAATGTAGAAGTCCTGGGCATATACATTAGCTAGACCCAGGAGTTCATCTCTGCTATGATTCTGCTCTAATTGGCAGTTAAAATGTTGAAGTCCTGGGCATATACATTAGCTAGACCCAGGAGCTCATCTCTGCTACGATTGTGCTGTAATTGACAATTAAAATGTTGAAGTGCTGGGCATATACATTAGCTAGACCCAGGAGCTCATCCCTGCTACGATTCTGCAGTAATTGACAATTAAAATGTTGAAGTGCTGGGCATATACATTAGCTAGACCCAGGAGCTCATCTCTGCTACGATTCTGCTGTAATTGACAATTAAAATGTTGAAGTGCTGGGCATATACATTAGCTAGACCCAGGAGCTCATCTCTGCTACGATTCTGCTCTAATTGTCAGTTAAAATGTTGAAGTCCTGGGCATATACATTAGCTAGACCCAGGAGCTCATCTCTGCTACGATTGTGCTGTAATTGACAATTAAAATGTTGAAGTGCTGGGCATATACATTAGCTAGACCCAGGAGCTCATCTCTGCTACGATTGTGCTGTAATTGACAATTAAAATGTTGAAGTGCTGGGCATATACATTAGCTAGATCCAGGAGCTCATCCCTGCTACGATTCTGCTCTAATTGCCAGTTAAAATATTGAAGTCCTGGTCATATACATTACCTAGATCCAGGAGCTCATCCCTGCTACGATTCTGCTCTAATTGACAATTAAAATGTAAGTGCTGGGCATACACACATTAGCTAGACCCAGGAGCTCATCCCTGCTACGATTCTGCTCTAATTGACAGTTAAAATGTTGAAGTGCTGGGCATACACACATTAGCTAGAGCCAGGAACTCATCCCTGCTACGATTCTGCTCTAATTGCCAGTTAAAATATTGAAGTCCTGGTCATATACATTAGCTAGACCCAGGAGCTTATCCCTGCTACGATTCTGCTGTAATTGCCAGTTAAAATATTGAAGTCCTGGGCATATACACATTATCTAGATCCAGGAACTCATCCCTGCTACGATTCTGCTCTAATTGTCAATTAAAATGTTGAAGTGCTGGTCATACACATTAGCTAGACCCAGGAGCTCATCCCTGCTACGATTCTAATCTAATTGACAGTTAAAATGTTGAAGTGCTGGTCATACACATTAGGTAGATCCAGGAGCTCATCCCTGCTACAATTCTGCTGTAATTGACAATTAAAATGTTGAAGTGCTGGTCTTACACATTAGCTAGATCCAGGAGCTCATCCCTGCTGCGATTCTGCTGTAATTGACAGTTAAAATGTTGAAGTGCTGGTCATACACATTAGGTAGACCCAGGAGCTCATCCCTGCTACGATTCTGCTCTAATTAACAGTTAAAATGTTGAAGTCCTGGGCATACACATTAGCTAGATCCAGGAGCTCATCCCTGCTACGATTCTGCTGTAATTGACAGTTAAAAAAGTACTAGGCTATGCGCATTAGCTAGATCCAGGAGCTCATCCCTGCTACGATTCTGCTCTAATTGACAATTAAAATGTTGAAGTGCTGGGCATGCGCATTAGCTAGATCCAGGAGCTCATCTCTGTTACGAATCTGCTCTAATTGACAATTAAAATGTTGAAGTGCTTAGCATGCGCATTAGCTAGATCCAGGAGCTCATCCCTGCTACGATTCTGCTGTAATTGACAGTTAAAAAAGTACTAGGCTATGCGCATTAGCTAGATCCAGGAGCTCATCCCTGCTACGATTTTGCTCTAATTGACAGTTAAAATGTTGAAGTTCTGGGCATGCGCATTAGCTAGACTCAGGAGCTCATCCCTGCTATTATTCTGCTCTGATTGACAATTAAAATGTTGAAGTGCTGGGCATGCGCATTAGCTAGACCCAGGAGCTCATCCCTGCTACAATTCTGCTCTGATTGACAATTAAAATGTTGAAGTCCTGCGCATATACATTAGCTAGAACCAGGAGCTCATCCCTGCTATGATTCTGCTGTAATTGACAGTTAAAATGTTGAAGTCCTGCGCATATACATTAGCTAGAACCAGGAGCTCATCCCTGCTATTATTCTGCTGTAATTGACAGTTAAAATATTGAAGTCCTGGGCATATACATTAGCTAGAACCAGGAGCTCATCCCTGCTATGATTCTGCTGTAATTGACAGTTAAGATGTTGAAGTGCTGGGCATATACATTAGCTAGACCCAGGAGCTCATCCCTGCTACGATTCTGCTGTAATTGACAGTTAAAATGTTGAAGTCCTGCGCATATACATTAGCTAGACCCAGGAGCTCATCCCTGCTATGATTCTGCTCTAATTGACAGTTAAAATGTTGAAGTCCTGGGCATATACATTAGCTTGACCCAGGAGCTCATCCCTGCTACGATTCTGCTGTAATTGACAGTTAAAATGTTGAAGTCCTGCGCATATACATTAGCTAGAACCAGGAGCTCATCCCTGCTACGATTCTGCTGTAATTGACAGTTAAAATGTTGAAGTCCTGGGCATATACATTAGCTAGACTCAGGAGCTCATCCCTGCTATGATTCTGCTCTAATTGACAATTAAAATGTTGGAAGTCCTGGGCATATACATTAGCTAGACCCAGGAGCTCATCCCTGCTACGATTCTGCTGTAATTGACAGTTAAAATGTTGAAGTCCTGGGCATATACATTAGCTAGACTCAGGAGCTCATCCCTGCTATGATTCTGCTCTAATTGACAGTTAAAATGTTGAAGTCCTGGGCATATACATTAGCTAGACCCAGGAGCTCATCTCTGCTACGATTCTGCTGTAATTGAAAGTTAAAATGTTGAAGTCCTGGTCATGCGCACTACCTAGACCCAGGAGATCATCCCTACTACGATTCTGCTGTAATTGACAGTTAAAATGTTGAAGTTTTGGGCATGCGCATTAGCTAGACCCAGGAGCTCATCTCTTCCACGATTCTGCTATAATTGACAGTTAAAATGTTGAAGTGCTGGGCATACACACATTAGCTAGACCCAGGAGCTCATCCCTGCTACGATTCTGCTGTAATTGACAGTTAAAATGTTGAAGTCCTGGTCATGCGCACTAGCTAGACCCAGGAGCTCATCTCCGCTATGATTCTGCTGTAATTGACAGTTAAAATGTTGAAGTCCTGGTCATGCGCACTAGCTAGACCCAGGAGCTCATCCCTCCTACGATTCTGCTGTAATTGCCAGTTAAAATGTTGAAGTCCTGGTCATGCGCACTAGCTAGACCCAGGAGCTCATCTCTGCTACGATTCTGCTCTAATTGACAATTAAAATGTTGAAGTTCTGTAATGCGGATTAGCTAGATCCAGGAGCTCATCCCTGCTACGATTCTGCTCTAATTGACAATTAAAATGTTGAAGTGTTGGTCATACACATTAGCTAGACCCAGGAGCTCATCCCTGCTACGATTCTGCTCTAATTGACAATTAAAATGTTGAAGTGGTGGTCATACACATTAGCTAGATCCACGAGCTCATCCCTGCTATGATTCTGCTCTAATTAACAGTTAAAATGTTGAAGTGCTGGTCATACACATTAGCTAGATCCAGGAGCTCATCCCTGGTACGATTCTGCTCTAATTGGCAGTTAAAATGTTGAAGTGCTGGTCATACACATTAGCTAGACCCAGGAGCTCATCCCTGGTAGGATTCTGCTCTAATTGACAGATAAAATGTTGAAGTGCTGGTCATACACATTAGCTAGACCCAGGAGCTCATCCCTGCTACGATTCTGCTCTAATTGACAATTAAAATGTTGAAGTGCTGGTCATACACATTATCTAGATCCAGGAGCTCATCCCTGCTACGATTCTGCTCTAATTGACAATTAAAATGTATAAGTGTTGGTCATACACATTATCTAGATCCAGGAGCTCATCCCTGCTACGATTCTGCTCTAATTGACAATTAAAATGTTGAAGTGCTGGGCATGCGCATTAGCTAGATCCTGGAGCTCATCTCTGCTACAATTCTGCTCTAATTGACAGTTAATATGTTGAAGTGCTGGTCATACACATTATCTAGATCCAGGAGCTCATTCCTGCTACGATTCTGCTCTAATTGACAATTAAAATGTTGAAGTGCTGGTCATACACATTAGCTAGATCCAGGAGCTCATCCCTGCTATGATTCTGCTCTGATTGACAATTAAAATGTTGAAGTGCTCGGCATGCGCATTAGCTAGACCCAGGAGCTCATCCCTGCTACGATTCTGCTGTAATTGCCAGTTAAAATGTTGAAGTGCTGGGCATGCGCATTAACTAGATCTAGGAGCTCATCTCTGCTACGATTCTGCTCTAATTGACAGTTAAAATGTTGAAGTGCTGGGCATGCGCATTAACTAGATCTAGGAGCTCATCTCTGCTACGATTCTGCTGTAATTGTCAGTTAAAATGTTGAAGTGCTGGGCATGCGCATTAACTAGATCTAGGAGCTCATCTCTGCTACGATTCTGCTCTAATTGACAGTTAAAATGTTGAAGTGCTGGGCATGCGCATTAACTAGATCTAGGAGCTCATCCCTTCTATGATTCTGCTCTGATTGACAATTAAAATGTTGAAGTGCTGGTCATGCGCATTAGCTAGACCCGGGAGCTCATCCCTGTTATGATTCTGCTCTAATTGACAATTAAAATGTTGAAGTGCTGGGCATGCGCATTAGCTAGACCCAGGAGCTCATCCCTGCTATGATTCTGCTCTGATTGACAATTAAAATGTTGAAGTGCTGGGCATACACATAAGCTAGATCAAGGAGCTCATCCCTGCTACGATTCTGCTGTAATTGCCAGTTAAAACGTTGAAGTCCTGGGCATGTGCATTAGCTAGACCCAGGAGCTCATCCCTGCTATGATTCTGCTTTAAGTGACAGTTAAAATGTTGAAGTTCTGGTCATACACATTAGCCAGACCCAGGAGCTCATCCCTGCTATGATTCTGCTCTGATTGACAGTTAAAATGTTGAAGTCCTGGTCATGCGCACTAGCTAGACCCAGGAGCTCATCTCTGCTATGATTCTGCTGTAATTGACAGTTAAAATGTTGAAGTGCTGGTCATGCGCACTAGCTAGACCCAGGAGCTCATCCCTGCTATGATTCTGCTGTAATTGACAGTTAAAATGTTGAAGTGCTGGTCATACACATTAGCTAGACCCAGGAGCTCATCCCTGCTATGATTCTGCTCTAATTGACAGTTAAAATGTTGAAGTGCTGGTCATACACATTAGCTAGACCCAGGAGCTCATCCCTGGTACGATTCTGCTCTAATTGGCAGTTAAAATGTTGAAGTGCTGGGCATACACACATTAGCTAGACCCAGGAGCTCATCCCTTCTATGATTCTGCTGTAATTGCCAGTTAAAATGTTGAAGTCCTGGGACTATACATATTAGCTAGATCCAGGAGCTCATCCCTGCTACGATTCTGCTCTAATTCACAATTAAAATGTTGAAGTGCTGGTCATACACATTAGCTAGACCCAGGAGCTAATCCCTGCTACGATTCTGCTCTAATTGACGGTTAAAATGTTGAAGTGCTGGTCATACACATTAGCTAGATCCAGGAGCTCATCCCTGCTAATATTCTGCTCTAATTGACAGTTAAAATGTTGAAGTGCTGATAATACACATTAGCTAGATCCAGGAGCTCATCCCTGCTACTACTCTGCTGTAATTGACAGTCAAAAAAGTACTAGGCTATGCACATTAGCTAGATCCAGGAGCTCATCCCTGCTACGATTCTGCTCTAATTGACAATTAAAATGTTGAAGTGCTGGGCATGCGATTTAGCTAGATCCAGGAGCTCATCTCTGCTACGATTCTGCTGTAATTGACAATTAAAATGTTGAAGTGCTGAGCATGCGCATTAGCTAGATCCAGGAGCTCATCCCTGCTACGATTCTGCTCTAATTGACAGTTACAATGTTGAAGTCCTGGGCATACACATTAGCTAGACCCAGGAGCTCATCCCTACTACGATTCTGCTGTAATTGACAGTTAAAAAAGTACTAGGCTATGCGCATTAGCTAGATCCAGGAGCTCATCCCTGCTACGATTCTGCTCTGATTGACAGTTAAAATGTTGAAGTTCTGGGCATGCGCATTAGCTAGACCCAGGAGCTCATCCCTGCTATGATTCTGCTCTGATTGACAATTAAAATGTTGAAGTGCTGGGCATGCGCATTAGCTAGACCCAGGAGCTCATCCCTGCTACGATTCTGCTCTGATTGACAATTAAAATGTAGAAGTCCTGGGCATATACATTAGCTAGACCCAGGAGCTCATCTCTGCTACGATTCTGCATTAATTGACAGTTAAAATGTTGAAGTGCTGGTCATACACCGTAGCTAGACCCAGGAGTTCATCTCTGCTACGATTCTGCTTTAATTGACAATTAAAATGTTTAAGTGCTGGTCATACACATTAGCTATATCCAGGAGCTCATCCCTGCTACGATTCTGCTTTAATTGACAGTTAAAAAAGTACTTGGCTATGCGCATTAGCTAGATCCAGGAGCTCATCCCTGCTACGATTCTGCTCTGATTGACAGTTAAAATGTTGAAGTCCTGGGCATGCACCTTAGCTAGATCCAGGAGTTGATCCCTGCTACGATTCTGCTCTGATTGACAGTTAAAATGTTGAAGTCATGAGCATGCGCATTAGCTAGACCCAGGAGCTCATCCCTGCTATGATTCTGCTCTGATTGACAATTAAAATGTGGAAGTGCTGGGCATACACATTAGCTAGATCCAGGAGCTCATCCCTGCTACGATTCTGCTGTAATTGACAGTTAAAAAAGTACTAGGCTATGCGCATTAGCTAGATCCAGGAGCTCATCCTTGCTACGATTCTGCTCTGATTGACAGTTAAAATGTTGACGTTCTGGGCATGCGCATTAGCTAGACCCAGGAGCTCATCCCTGCTACGATTCTGCTCTAATTGACAGTTACAATGTTGAAGTCCTGGGCATACACATTAGCTAGACCCAGGAGCTCATCCCTACTACGATTCTGCTGTAATTGACAGTCAAAAACGTACTAGGCTATGCAAATTAGCTATATCCAGGAGCTCATCCCTGCTATGATTCTGCTCTAATTGACAATTAAAATGTTGAAGTGCTGGGCATGCGCATTAGCTGGATCCAGGAGCTCATCTCTGCTACGATTCTGCTGTAATTGACAATTAAAATGTTGAAGTGCTGGGCATGCGCATTAGCTAGATCCAGGAGCTCATCTCTGCTACGATTCTGCTGTAATTGACAATTAAAATGTTGAAGTGCTGGGAATGCGCATTACCTAGATCCAGGAGCTCATCCCTGCTACGATTCTGCTCTAATTGACAGTTAAAATGTTTAAGTCCTGGGCATACACATTAGCTAGACCCAGGAGCTCATCCCTGCTACGATTCTGCTGTAATTGACAGTTAAAAAAGTACTAGGCTATGCGCATTAGCTAGATCCAGGAGCTCATCCTTGCTACGATTCTGCTCTGATTGACAGTTAAAATGTTGACGTTCTGGGCATGCGCATTAGCTAGACCCAGGAGCTCATCCCTGCTATGATTCTGCTCTGATTGACAACTAAAATGTTGAAGTGCTGGGCATGCGCATTAGCTAGATCCAGGAGCTCATCTCTGCTACGATTCTGCTCTGATTGACAATTAAAATGTTGAAGTGCTGGTCATATACATTAGCTAGACCCAGGAGCTCATCCCTGCTATGATTCTGCTCTGATTGACAATTAAAATGTTGAAGTGCTGGTCATATACATTAGCTAGATCCAGGAGCTCATCTCTGCTATGATTCTGCTCTGATTGACAATTAAAATGTTGAAGTGCTGGTCATATACATTAGCTAGACCCAGGAGCTCATCCCTGCTACGATTCTGCTCTGATTGACAATTAAAATGCTGAAGTGCTGGGCATATACATTAGCTAGACCCAGGAGTTCATCTCTGCTACGATTCTGCTCTGATTGACAGTTAAAATGTTGAAGTGCTGGGCATATACATTAGCTAGACCCAGGAGCTCATCCCTTCTATGATTCTGCTCTGATTGACAATTAAAATGTAGAAGTCCTGGGCATATACATTAGCTAGACCCAGGAGCTCATCCCTTCTATGATTCTGCTCTAATTGACAATTAAAATGTAGAAGTCCTGGGCATATACATTAGCTAGACCCAGGAGTTCATCTCTGCTATGATTCTGCTCTAATTGGCAGTTAAAATGTTGAAGTCCTGGGCATATACATTAGCTAGACCCAGGAGCTCATCTCTGCTACGATTGTGCTGTAATTGACAATTAAAATGTTGAAGTGCTGGGCATATACATTAGCTAGACCCAGGAGCTCATCCCTGCTACGATTCTGCAGTAATTGACAATTAAAATGTTGAAGTGCTGGGCATATACATTAGCTAGACCCAGGAGCTCATCTCTGCTACGATTCTGCTGTAATTGACAATTAAAATGTTGAAGTGCTGGGCATATACATTAGCTAGACCCAGGAGCTCATCTCTGCTACGATTCTGCTCTAATTGGCAGTTAAAATGTTGAAGTCCTGGGCATATACATTAGCTAGACCCAGGAGCTCATCTCTGCTACGATTGTGCTGTAATTGACAATTAAAATGTTGAAGTGCTGGGCATATACATTAGCTAGACCCAGGAGCTCATCTCTGCTACGATTGTGCTGTAATTGACAATTAAAATGTTGAAGTGCTGGGCATATACATTAGCTAGATCCAGGAGCTCATCCCTGCTACGATTCTGCTCTAATTGCCAGTTAAAATATTGAAGTCCTGGTCATATACATTACCTAGATCCAGGAGCTCATCCCTGCTACGATTCTGCTCTAATTGACAATTAAAATGTAAGTGCTGGGCATACACACATTAGCTAGACCCAGGAGCTCATCCCTGCTACGATTCTGCTCTAATTGACAGTTAAAATGTTGAAGTGCTGGGCATACACACATTAGCTAGAGCCAGGAACTCATCCCTGCTACGATTCTGCTCTAATTGCCAGTTAAAATATTGAAGTCCTGGTCATATACATTAGCTAGACCCAGGAGCTTATCCCTGCTACGATTCTGCTGTAATTGCCAGTTAAAATATTGAAGTCCTGGGCATATACACATTATCTAGATCCAGGAACTCATCCCTGCTACGATTCTGCTCTAATTGTCAATTAAAATGTTGAAGTGCTGGTCATACACATTAGCTAGACCCAGGAGCTCATCCCTGCTACGATTCTAATCTAATTGACAGTTAAAATGTTGAAGTGCTGGTCATACACATTAGGTAGATCCAGGAGCTCATCCCTGCTACAATTCTGCTGTAATTGACAATTAAAATGTTGAAGTGCTGGTCTTACACATTAGCTAGATCCAGGAGCTCATCCCTGCTGCGATTCTGCTGTAATTGACAGTTAAAATGTTGAAGTGCTGGTCATACACATTAGGTAGACCCAGGAGCTCATCCCTGCTACGATTCTGCTCTAATTAACAGTTAAAATGTTGAAGTCCTGGGCATACACATTAGCTAGATCCAGGAGCTCATCCCTGCTACGATTCTGCTGTAATTGACAGTTAAAAAAGTACTAGGCTATGCGCATTAGCTAGATGCAGGAGCTCATCCCTGCTACGATTCTGCTCTAATTGACAATTAAAATGTTGAAGTGCTGGGCATGCGCATTAGCTAGATCCAGGAGCTCATCTCTGTTACGATTCTGCTCTAATTGACAATTAAAATGTTGAAGTGCTTAGCATGCGCATTAGCTAGATCCAGGAGCTCATCCCTGCTACGATTCTGCTGTAATTGACAGTTAAAAAAGTACTAGGCTATGCGCATTAGCTAGATCCAGGAGCTCATCCCTGCTACGATTTTGCTCTAATTGACAGTTAAAATGTTGAAGTTCTGGGCATGCGCATTAGCTAGACTCAGGAGCTCATCCCTGCTATTATTCTGCTCTGATTGACAATTAAAATGTTGAAGTGCTGGGCATGCGCATTAGCTAGACCCAGGAGCTCATCCCTGCTACAATTCTGCTCTGATTGACAATTAAAATGTTGAAGTCCTGCGCATATACATTAGCTAGAACCAGGAGCTCATCCCTGCTATGATTCTGCTGTAATTGACAGTTAAAATGTTGAAGTCCTGCGCATATACATTAGCTAGAACCAGGAGCTCATCCCTGCTATTATTCTGCTGTAATTGACAGTTAAAATATTGAAGTCCTGGGCATATACATTAGCTAGAACCAGGAGCTCATCCCTGCTATGATTCTGCTGTAATTGACAGTTAAGATGTTGAAGTGCTGGGCATATACATTAGCTAGACCCAGGAGCTCATCCCTGCTACGATTCTGCTGTAATTGACAGTTAAAATGTTGAAGTCCTGCGCATATACATTAGCTAGACCCAGGAGCTCATCCCTGCTATGATTCTGCTCTAATTGACAGTTAAAATGTTGAAGTCCTGGGCATATACATTAGCTTGACCCAGGAGCTCATCCCTGCTACGATTCTGCTGTAATTGACAGTTAAAATGTTGAAGTCCTGCGCATATACATTAGCTAGAACCAGGAGCTCATCCCTGCTACGATTCTGCTGTAATTGACAGTTAAAATGTTGAAGTCCTGGGCATATACATTAGCTAGACTCAGGAGCTCATCCCTGCTATGATTCTGCTCTAATTGACAATTAAAATGTTGGAAGTCCTGGGCATATACATTAGCTAGACCCAGGAGCTCATCCCTGCTACGATTCTGCTGTAATTGACAGTTAAAATGTTGAAGTCCTGGGCATATACATTAGCTAGACTCAGGAGCTCATCCCTGCTATGATTCTGCTCTAATTGACAGTTAAAATGTTGAAGTCCTGGGCATATACATTAGCTAGACCCAGGAGCTCATCTCTGCTACGATTCTGCTGTAATTGAAAGTTAAAATGTTGAAGTCCTGGTCATGCGCACTACCTAGACCCAGGAGATCATCCCTACTACGATTCTGCTGTAATTGACAGTTAAAATGTTGAAGTTTTGGGCATGCGCATTAGCTAGACCCAGGAGCTCATCTCTTCCACGATTCTGCTATAATTGACAGTTAAAATGTTGAAGTGCTGGGCATACACACATTAGCTAGACCCAGGAGCTCATCCCTGCTACGATTCTGCTGTAATTGACAGTTAAAATGTTGAAGTCCTGGTCATGCGCACTAGCTAGACCCAGGAGCTCATCTCCGCTATGATTCTGCTGTAATTGACAGTTAAAATGTTGAAGTCCTGGTCATGCGCACTAGCTAGACCCAGGAGCTCATCCCTCCTACGATTCTGCTGTAATTGCCAGTTAAAATGTTGAAGTCCTGGTCATGCGCACTAGCTAGACCCAGGAGCTCATCTCTGCTACGATTCTGCTCTAATTGACAATTAAAATGTTGAAGTTCTGTAATGCGGATTA
This sequence comes from Deroplatys truncata, assembly GCA_030765065.1. Classification (NCBI taxonomy): domain Eukaryota; kingdom Metazoa; phylum Arthropoda; class Insecta; order Mantodea; family Mantidae; genus Deroplatys; species Deroplatys truncata. The sequence goes on from CM060985.1 coordinate 172,889,935, forward strand.
GCTAGATCCAGGAGCTCATCCCTGCTACGATTCTGCTCTAATTGACAATTAAAATGTTGAAGTGTTGGTCATACACATTAGCTAGACCCAGGAGCTCATCCCTGCTACGATTCTGCTCTAATTGACAATTAAAATGTTGAAGTGGTGGTCATACACATTAGCTAGATCCACGAGCTCATCCCTGCTATGATTCTGCTCTAATTAACAGTTAAAATGTTGAAGTGCTGGTCATACACATTAGCTAGATCCAGGAGCTCATCCCTGGTACGATTCTGCTCTAATTGGCAGTTAAAATGTTGAAGTGCTGGTCATACACATTAGCTAGACCCAGGAGCTCATCCCTGGTAGGATTCTGCTCTAATTGACAGATAAAATGTTGAAGTGCTGGTCATACACATTAGCTAGACCCAGGAGCTCATCCCTGCTACGATTCTGCTCTAATTGACAATTAAAATGTTGAAGTGCTGGTCATACACATTATCTAGATCCAGGAGCTCATCCCTGCTACGATTCTGCTCTAATTGACAATTAAAATGTATAAGTGTTGGTCATACACATTATCTAGATCCAGGAGCTCATCCCTGCTACGATTCTGCTCTAATTGACAATTAAAATGTTGAAGTGCTGGGCATGCGCATTAGCTAGATCCTGGAGCTCATCTCTGCTACAATTCTGCTCTAATTGACAGTTAATATGTTGAAGTGCTGGTCATACACATTATCTAGATCCAGGAGCTCATTCCTGCTACGATTCTGCTCTAATTGACAATTAAAATGTTGAAGTGCTGGTCATACACATTAGCTAGATCCAGGAGCTCATCCCTGCTATGATTCTGCTCTGATTGACAATTAAAATGTTGAAGTGCTCGGCATGCGCATTAGCTAGACCCAGGAGCTCATCCCTGCTACGATTCTGCTGTAATTGCCAGTTAAAATGTTGAAGTGCTGGGCATGCGCATTAACTAGATCTAGGAGCTCATCTCTGCTACGATTCTGCTCTAATTGACAGTTAAAATGTTGAAGTGCTGGGCATGCGCATTAACTAGATCTAGGAGCTCATCTCTGCTACGATTCTGCTGTAATTGCCAGTTAAAATGTTGAAGTGCTGGGCATGCGCATTAACTAGATCTAGGAGCTCATCTCTGCTACGATTCTGCTCTAATTGACAGTTAAAATGTTGAAGTGCTGGGCATGCGCATTAACTAGATCTAGGAGCTCATCCCTTCTATGATTCTGCTCTGATTGACAATTAAAATGTTGAAGTGCTGGTCATGCGCATTAGCTAGACCCGGGAGCTCATCCCTGTTATGATTCTGCTCTAATTGACAATTAAAATGTTGAAGTGCTGGGCATGCGCATTAGCTAGACCCAGGAGCTCATCCCTGCTATGATTCTGCTCTGATTGACAATTAAAATGTTGAAGTGCTGGGCATACACATAAGCTAGATCAAGGAGCTCATCCCTGCTACGATTCTGCTGTAATTGCCAGTTAAAACGTTGAAGTCCTGGGCATGTGCATTAGCTAGACCCAGGAGCTCATCCCTGCTATGATTCTGCTTTAAGTGACAGTTAAAATGTTGAAGTTCTGGTCATACACATTAGCCAGACCCAGGAGCTCATCCCTGCTATGATTCTGCTCTGATTGACAGTTAAAATGTTGAAGTCCTGGTCATGCGCACTAGCTAGACCCAGGAGCTCATCTCTGCTATGATTCTGCTGTAATTGACAGTTAAAATGTTGAAGTGCTGGTCATGCGCACTAGCTAGACCCAGGAGCTCATCCCTGCTATGATTCTGCTGTAATTGACAGTTAAAATGTTGAAGTGCTGGTCATACACATTAGCTAGACCCAGGAGCTCATCCCTGCTATGATTCTGCTCTAATTGACAGTTAAAATGTTGAAGTGCTGGTCATACACATTAGCTAGACCCAGGAGCTCATCCCTGGTACGATTCTGCTCTAATTGGCAGTTAAAATGTTGAAGTGCTGGGCATACACACATTAGCTAGACCCAGGAGCTCATCCCTTCTATGATTCTGCTGTAATTGCCAGTTAAAATGTTGAAGTCCTGGGACTATACATATTAGCTAGATCCAGGAGCTCATCCCTGCTACGATTCTGCTCTAATTCACAATTAAAATGTTGAAGTGCTGGTCATACACATTAGCTAGACCCAGGAGCTCATCCCTGCTACGATTCTGCTCTAATTGACGGTTAAAATGTTGAAGTGCTGGTCATACACATTAGCTAGATCCAGGAGCTCATCCCTGCTAATATTCTGCTCTAATTGACAGTTAAAATGTTGAAGTGCTGATAATACACATTAGCTAGATCCAGGAGCTCATCCCTGCTACTACTCTGCTGTAATTGACAGTCAAAAAAGTACTAGGCTATGCACATTAGCTAGATCCAGGAGCTCATCCCTGCTACGATTCTGCTCTAATTGACAATTAAAATGTTGAAGTGCTGGGCATGCGATTTAGCTAGATCCAGGAGCTCATCTCTGCTACGATTCTGCTGTAATTGACAATTAAAATGTTGAAGTGCTGAGCATGCGCATTAGCTAGATCCAGGAGCTCATCCCTGCTACGATTCTGCTCTAATTGACAGTTACAATGTTGAAGTCCTGGGCATACACATTAGCTAGACCCAGGAGCTCATCCCTACTACGATTCTGCTGTAATTGACAGTTAAAAAAGTACTAGGCTATGCGCATTAGCTAGATCCAGGAGCTCATCCCTGCTACGATTCTGCTCTGATTGACAGTTAAAATGTTGAAGTTCTGGGCATGCGCATTAGCTAGACCCAGGAGCTCATCCCTGCTATGATTCTGCTCTGATTGACAATTAAAATGTTGAAGTGCTGGGCATGCGCATTAGCTAGACCCAGGAGCTCATCCCTGCTACGATTCTGCTCTGATTGACAATTAAAATGTAGAAGTCCTGGGCATATACATTAGCTAGACCCAGGAGCTCATCTCTGCTACGATTCTGCATTAATTGACAGTTAAAATGTTGAAGTGCTGGTCATACACCGTAGCTAGACCCAGGAGTTCATCTCTGCTACGATTCTGCTTTAATTGACAATTAAAATGTTTAAGTGCTGGTCATACACATTAGCTATATCCAGGAGCTCATCCCTGCTACGATTCTGCTTTAATTGACAGTTAAAAAAGTACTTGGCTATGCGCATTAGCTAGATCCAGGAGCTCATCCCTGCTACGATTCTGCTCTGATTGACAGTTAAAATGTTGAAGTCCTGGGCATGCACCTTAGCTAGATCCAGGAGTTGATCCCTGCTACGATTCTGCTCTGATTGACAGTTAAAATGTTGAAGTCATGAGCATGCGCATTAGCTAGACCCAGGAGCTCATCCCTGCTATGATTCTGCTCTGATTGACAATTAAAATGTGGAAGTGCTGGGCATACACATTAGCTAGATCCAGGAGCTCATCCCTGCTACGATTCTGCTGTAATTGCCAGTTAAAATGTTGAATTCCTGGGCATGCGCATTAGCTAGATCTAGGAGCTCATCCCTGCTATGATTCTGCTGTAATTGCCAGTTAAAATGTTGAAGTCCTGGTCATGCGCACTAGCTAGACCTAGGAGCTCATCTCTGCTACGATTCTGCTGTAATTGACAGTTAAAATCTTGAAGTGCTAAGCATGCGCATTAGCTAGATCTAGGAGCTCATCTCTGCTACGATTCTGCTGTAATTGACAGTTAAAATCTTGAAGTGCTAAGCATGCGCATTAGCTAGATCCAGGAGCTCATCTCTGCTATGATTCTGCTCTGATTGACAATTAAAATGTTGAAGTGCTGGGCATGCGCATTAGCTAGACCCAGGAGCTCATCCCTCCTATGATTCTGCTCTGATTGACAGTTAAAATGTTGAAGTGCTGGTCATACACATTAGCCAGACCCAGGAGCTCATCTCTGCTATGATTCTGCTGTAATTGACAGTTAAAATGTTGAAGTCCTGGTCATGCGCACTAGCTAAATCCAGGAGCTCATCCCTGCTATGATTCTACTCTAATTGACAGTTAAAATGTTGAAGTCCTGGTCATGCGCACTAGCTAGACCTAGGAGCTCATCTCTGCTATGATTCTGCTGTAATTGACAGTTAAAATGTTGAAGTCCTGGTCATGCGCACTAGCTAAATCCAGGAGCTCATCCCTGCTATGATTCTGCTCTAATTGACAGTTAAAATGTTGAAGTCCTGGTCATGCGCACTAGCTAAATCCAGGAGCTCATCCCTGCTATGATTCTGCTCTAATTGACAGTTAAAATGTTGAAGTCCTGGTCATGCGCACTAGCTAAATCCAGGAGCTCATCCCTGCTATGATTCTGCTCTAATTGACAGTTAAAATGTTGAAGTCCTGGTCATGCGCACTAGCTAGACCTAGGAGCTCATCCCTGCTATGATTCTGCTCTAATTGACAGTTAAAATGTTGAAGTGCTGGTCATGCGCATTAGCTAGACCCAGGAGCTCATCCCTCCTATGATTCTGCTCTGATTGACAGTTAAAATGTTGAAGTGCTGGTCATACACATTAGCCAGACCCAGGAGCTCATCTCTGCTATGATTCTGCTGTAATTGACAGTTAAAATGTTGAAGTCCTGGTCATGCGCACTAGCTAGACCCAGGAGCTCATCCCTACTACGATTCTGCTCTAATTGACAGTTAAAATGTTGAAGTCCTGGTCATGCGCACTAGCTAGACCTAGGAGCTCATCCCTGCTATGATTCTGCTCTAATTGACAGTTAAAATGTTGAAGTCCTGGTCATGCGCACTAGCTAAATCCAGGAGCTCATCCCTGCTATGATTCTGCTCTAATTGACAGTTAAAATGTTGAAGTCCTGGTCATGCGCACTAGCTAGACCTAGGAGCTCATCTCTGCTATGATTCTGCTCTAATTGACAGTTAAAATGTTGAAGTCCTGGTCATGCGCACTAGCTAAATCCAGGAGCTCATCCCTGCTATGATTCTGCTCTAATTGACAGTTAAAATGTTGAAGTCCTGGTCATGCGCACTAGCTAGACCTAGGAGCTCATCCCTGCTATGATTCTGCTCTAATTGACAGTTAAAATGTTGAAGTCCTGGTCATGCGCACTAGCTAGACCCAGGAGCTCATCCCTGCTATGATTCTGCTCTAATTGACAGTTAAAATGTTGAAGTCCTGGTCATGCGCACTAGCTAGACCTAGGAGCTCATCCCTGCTATGATTCTGCTCTAATTGACAGTTAAAATGTTGAAGTGCTGGTCATACACATTAGCTAGATCCAGGAGCTGATCCCTGCTACGATTCTGCTGTAATTGCCAGTTAAAATGTTGAAGTCCTGGTCATGCGCACTAGCTAGACCCAGGAGCTCATCTCTGCTACGATTCTGCTCTAATTGACAGTTAAAATGTTGAAGTTCTGGGCATACACATTAGCTAGACCCAGGAGCTCATCGCTGCTATGATTCTGCTCTAAGTGACAGTTAAAATGTTGAAGTCCTGGGCATACACATTAGCTAGACCCAGGAGCTCATCCCTGCTACGATTCTGCTCTAATTGACAGTTAAAATGTTGAAGTTCTAGGCATACACATTAGCTAAACCCAGGAGCTCATCCCTGCTACGATTCTGCTGTAATTGCCAGTTAAAATGTTGAAGTCCTGGTCATGCGCACTAGCTAGACCCAGGAGCCCATTCCTGCTACGATTCTGCTCTGCTTGCCAGTTAAAATGTTAAAGTCCCGGGCATGCGCACTTGCTAATAGAACCCTGTGCCTACTTTCTGTCATTTTGCTCTATTTGTTTAAGTGCAGTATCTTAAAAAAATGTAAGGCAACTTTTACATTAATTGCAGCTCAATGAAACTGCATTTTACATATACATAATATTCTGAGCTTCTTTTTTTTTAAGAAATGTGAAAAACTAAATATATTTATTTTGACCATAATCCTATAATCATTATATTTAAGAAATGGATCACAAATAATATGTGCAGGTATTTTTCTAACATTCTTTTAACTTTGCATACAATGCTGTTATGTGTACGTACACCCATGGAGAAACAAAATGAGTCGTATCTTGAATACCAATTTTTTGTAAGTGCTACACAACACAGTGCCTTGTTTACACAATATGCGATACAAATGTGTAATCGCTGCAAGCAAGTTTTTGTATAGCATTATTAAACATGCTACCTTCCATGTCTCTTCTCTATAGTTCTGTCATGCTGAGGCAAAGTATAGGGTAAGGGTACTTGAGACCGCAATTTTGCTTCTTGCATGTAGCAAACACATTTTTACTTTCTCTACTATGTATAGTAAGTAGGGAAATTATTGCATTCCACTCAAAAATTTGATATTGAGATTTCACCGGAAATTCATGTTTTGAGGCGTCCTGAATCAAAAAAAAATTTTTTTTAGAAAAAGTTTGTGTGTGTGCGTGCATGCATGTGCGTGTGTGTGTGTGTGTGTGTGTGCGCGCGCACACAAACAGAATAACTTTAAAACAAAAAGTCGGATAAATACAAAGTTGGTATTTAGGTTCAGTGTCTTTCATAGATGCGACCAAAGATTTTCAAGAAAATCCCCCCAGACTATCCTTTACATGAAACATTTTTCAAAATTTTTTATTTCCTCAAAAAGCCCAAACAATTTTGATTAAAACATAATATGTTTCAGATATTTTTATGGCAAATGAAATGTTTATCTTGAATTTTCTGGGAATGTCCCCAAAAGTCCTCTTCATTCTGAATGACTTTTGCAATACTGGTAGACCGTAAGAGAGAGAAAATTTTATAACACAAAAAATGTAGATCTTGTTAAAACACACAATTTATGTCACATACATTTTTTTTTGTCAAGTGAAGCATTTCCAAAATATTCCTTGTTATTTGTTTTTTATGTCCTGGACATGCAAAGAGAATGGAATGCTCCACATAGCAACCAGCTCTTAAAACATTTGACTATCACTTAAAGCCTACCAATTCCCCTTGCACCTATAAGAAAATTAGCAATAAGATTAACATCTCGATTAACATGAAGTAGATGGAGAATAAGCGTTTGTAAAAATAGTTTGTACAAGAGTAGAGAAAGTCATGCGAGTGCAACATGTCAGATTTATTTTCTTCTGTTAATGTATAATCAACACATAGTGACTATTTATTTTCAATATACTGCACTTTATACACAGCACAGTTCATAATAGAATATTCGTGGCTTCACATTTTCATCATGGTCGCAGGTCTGTATCTTGTTGGATATCAAGGGACGGTCTAGATGTGTTGTGGCAGCTTGACAATACACTGAACAGTGCGCAATACACGGTAATACTTGAGAATATTTTTATTCTTTTGTGAGGATGAGATAGCCTGATACAATTGTTGAATTGGTACAGGATAATTATCTTGTGCTCATATATCAAAAGGTTTCAAATTGGTTCCCAGAGAGGCAGGATATCCTTACACTGTGACTCACTGGCCTCCCTGTTCATCAGATTTGAAACCTATTGAGAATGTGTGGGCTGAGATTAAACGGGAGTTGCACTCGAATTTCCCAGCAGATGCGTGAAGGGCAAAAGATGGCTTCTGGGAACAAATTCAAGAAGCCTGGGATGTTGTAGCTTCTCGTCCATGTTATTACAGGGATTTCATTTTCTCTATAACCTGAAAATTGAGGGCAATTATATGCATTCAGGGTTTATACACCCAATATTAATTTTGTTTATGTGTTTTAGTTCTAGAAGATAACACTCTATTTGTATTTATTTCTTTAGTTATTTAAAAGGAATACTAAAAGGAGTGCTTTAGTAGAATTATGCATTTACATATGCATAAAACTTAAAATGCCAAAGTTATATTAATGTAATGTTATGTACTGCACATCCAGTCATAAAATTAACAACATAAAAATAACTGCAACTACTGTGAGATTTGAACCGAGGAGCTTATGAGCGCAAGCAATGCCTTCTTAACTTCTCGGCCACCAAAATGTTGTTCTGCCCTCGTGTTTTCAGTAGCTTATAATCGTCACCACCGAGAAACATTATAAGTTGACCACTGCACTCACAGGCACAGACCATTCTACAGTTCCTGCATGTGCATTGTGAACACAGCTCTTACGAAGGTACACGCAGCCCTCCAATTGCCACATGGAATCTGGGGATGGTTCTTCTTTTTTGTCATGGATGTACAAAAGTGACTAAAAATGTTCTGCTAATTTTCAATTTTATTTTATTAATTGGTCTTAACATGCATAATGGAGTACTCTGAAACCAAAAATAGCACTTTTGTTTCTCTCTCTGTGCGTGCGTGCATGTATGTGTGTGTGTGTGCGCGCGCGCGTCTGTGTGTGAATTTAGTGAATAGTGATTAGTTTTATTTTATGCTTAATATGAATTATATATGGGGACGGAGAGGAACTGTGTATGTTGAATATGGATTTTATATAGGGACGGAGAGGAACTGTGTATGTTGAATATGGATTTTATATAAGGACGGAGAGGAACTGTGTATGTTTAATATGGATTTTATATAGGGACGGAGAGGAACTGTGTATGTTTAATATGGATTTTATATAGGGACGGAGAGGAACTGTATATGTTTAATATGGATTTTATATAGGGACGGAGAGGAACTGTGTGTTTAATATGGATTTTATATAGGGACGGAGAGGAACTGTGTGTGTTGAATATGGATTTTATATAGGGACGGAGAGGAACTGTGTGTGTTTAATATGGATTTTATACAGGGATGGAGAGGAACTGTGTGTTTAATATGGATTTTATATAGGGACGGAGAGGAACTGTGTGTGTTTAATATGGATTTTATATAGGGACGGAGAGGAACTGTGTATGTTGAATATGGACTTTATATAGGGACGGAGAGGAACTGTGTATATTAAATATGGATTTTATATAGGGACAGACAGGAACTGTGTGTGTTTAATATGGATTTTATATAGGGACGGAGAGGAACTGTGTATGTTGAATATGGATTTTATATAGGGACGGAGAGGAACTGTGTGTGTTGAATATGGATTTTATATAGGGACGGAGAGGAACTGTGTATGTTGAATATGGATTTTATATAGGGACGGAGAGGAACTGTGTATGTTTAATATGGATTTTATATAGGGACCGAGAGGAACTGTGTATGTTTAATATGGATTTTATATAGGGACGGAGAGGAACTGTGTATGTTGAATATGGATTTTATATAGGGACGGAGAGGAACTGTGTATGTTTAATATGGATTTTATATAGGGACGGAGAGGAACTGTGTGTTTAATATGGATTTTATATAGGGACGGAGAGGAACTGTGTGTTTAATATGGATTTTATATAGGGACAGAGAGGAACTGTGTATGTTTAATATGGATTTTATATAGGGACGGAGAGGAACTGTGTATGTTTAATATGGATTTTATATAGGGACGGAGAGGAACTGTGCATGTTGAATATGGATTTTATATAGGGACGGAGAGGAACTGTGTGTTTAATATGGATTTTATATAGGGACGGAGAGGAACTGTGTGTTTAATATGGATTTTATATAGGGACCGAGAGGAACTGTGTATGTTTAATATGGATTTTATATGGGGACGGAGAGGAACTGTGTGTTTAATATAGATTTTATATAGGGACGGAGAGGAACTGTGTGTTTAATATGGATTTTATATAGGGACGGAGAGGAACTGTGTGTTTAATATGGATTTTATATAGGGACGGAGAGGAACTGTATGTTTAATATGGATTTTATATAGGGACGGAGAGGAACTGTGTATGTTTAATATGGATTTTATATAGGCACGGAGAGGAACTGTGTATGTTGAATATGGATTTTATATAGGGACGGAGAGGAACTGTGTGTTTAATATGGATTTTATATAGGGACGAAGAGGAACTGTGTGTGTTGAATATGGATTTTATATAGGGACGGAGAGGAACTGTGTGTTTATATGGATTTTATATAGGGACGGAGAGGAACTGTGTGTTTAATATGGATTTTATATAGGGACGGAGAGGAACTGTGTGTGTTTAATATGGATTTTATATAGGGACGGAGAGGAACTGTGTGTTTAATATGGATTTTATATAGGGACGGAGAGGAACTGTGTGTGTTTAATATGGATTTTATATAGGGACGGAGAGGAACTGTGTGTTTAATATGGATTTTATATAGGGACGGAGAGGAACTGTGTGTTTAATATGGATTTTATATAGGAACGGAGAGGAACTGTGTGTGTTTAATATGGATTTTATATAGGGACGGAGAGGAACTGTGTGTTTAATATGGATTTTATATAGGGACGGAGAGGAACTGTGTGTGTTTAATATGGATTTTATATAGGGACGGAGAGGAACTGTGTGTTTAATATGGATTTTATATAGGGACGGAGAGGAACTGTGTATGTTGAATATGGATTTTATATAGGGACGGAGAGGAACTGTGTATGTTTAATATGCATTTTATATAGGGACGGAGAGGAACTGTGTATGTTGAATATGGATTTTATATAGGGACGGAGAGGAACTGTGTGTGTTTAATATGGATTTTATATAGGGACGGAGAGGAACTGTGTATGTTGAATATGGATTTTATATAGGGACGGAGAGGAACTGTGTATGTTTAATATGGATTTTATATAGGGACGGAGAGGAACTGTGTATGTTGAATATGGATTTTATATAGGGACGGAGAGGAACTGTGTATGTTTAATATGCATTTTATATAGGGACGGAGAGGAACTGTGTATGTTGAATATGGATTTTATATAGGGACGGAGAGGAACTGTGTGTGTTTAATATGGATTTTATATAGGGACGGAGAGGAACTGTGTATGTTGAATATGGATTTTATATAGGGACGGAGAGGAACTGTGTATGTTTAATATGGATTTTATATAGGGACGGAGAGGAACTGTGTATGTTTAATATGGATTTTATATAGGGACGGAGAGGAACTGTGTATATTGAATATGGATTTTATATAGGGACGGAGAGGAACTGTGTATGTTTAATATGGATTTTATATAGGGACGGAGAGGAACTGTGTATGTTTAATATGGATTTTATATAGGGACGGAGAGGAACTGTGTGTTTAATATGGATTTTATATAGGGACGGAGAGGAACTGTGTATGTTGAATATGGATTTTATATAGGGACGGAGAGGAACTGTGTGTTTAATATGGATTTTATATAGGGACGGAGAGGAACTGTGTATGTTTAATATGGATTTTATATAGGGACGGAGAGGAACTGTGTGTTTAATATGGGGATGGTAGCAGTTACATCCACTCTCCAATATAACCTGAAGCACGCTCAATGCTGGTACATGAAGTACCTTATTTTTCTTTAAGGTTCTATACAACCGTCCCTTGTGTTGCGTATGAAATCGCAGGATCTCAGGTTAGGAGCTGTTGCAGGTTCTAGCCATTGTTGATTCAAACGTTCAGAAATAAACTCCTCTTCTGGCACCTGGTAAAGATCCGTATTTCTCGGAGGGTTATTAAGTTCCTGTTGTGATTTACAGCCCCATGGTCTCTGAGGATAGCATTACATAACCTGTATGCCCTATATTCATCAGTAATGAATCTTTCTGGATTAATCTATTCCTTATGCTGGTAGGAGGTATGAACTTTTAAAAAACTTACGGAATCAGGGTTTTCAATAAGTAGAGTTGATTGTGTAGTATGCTGACTTCTTAAATTATGAGGAAATTGTTTCTTTATCGAAAACATTGGGACCTTCTTAGCGATCTTCAGCGATAGCGGACAGTTGGTCGGGAAATATTGCAACATGATGAGAAAAAAAATGTGACTAACGGAATGTTGCGAAGCAATGAAAATGTAGCTACAGTGGATCTAGTAGTTCAGACGCGCAGATCCTATGGCTATGCCCTGTCATTGCTCCTCTTCTCTCCTAGAAAACATCCTTCAGCTATTGCGCTTTGCAGCTTAGGACCTCTATGTTGCAAGCAGAATGCCAACGACAGCAACGCTCCCATGATGCGACTGCATGTGTTACATTTCATAGCGAAAGTGCTCCCTACCCGCATACGGAATAATGCCGTTACCGTGCAAAATGGGCAGCAGAGATGCTCTTGAACGGTTCGCCAACAGCAGTCCGAAGCGCAGCTTCGTCCTCCAACCAACCAGTGATGCCGCCACATAACTTGCGTACGACACTATATTGTTCTTAAAGAGGTGGGTCTCGTGTACTCCGACATCTCGGGACCACCAAAAATCGTGCCGCCAGGCGATCTTGACCCAATAAGCCTACCCTTACCCATACAATTAGAATTTTATATTCACACAACGAAAGTTAAAAAAATGTAAACATATATTGCATAAAGTCCATTCTATGAATATAGGTTAAGTGGGATTTAAAGGTTAAGGAGATAGCTGAAAATACATGAAATAGTTAGATACCTACATTTTTAACTCCCGTGAGACATAAAGAATTCATCGTAGTTCTTCCTATGCCAGCTAAAACGTTCTTTAATTATTGCTTTAATTTAAAATTAGAACACATGTACTGCTTATTCCACTGCCTTCTATATAGTAATAAGCGAAATATTACTGCCTGAATAGTTGTCACTACGATCGAAAATCACGATCACTCCTGTGAACAAACTGCTCGCGAGGAAGTTATATACATATCTTTCCATAAGTTGGTGTCTAACGGGTACTTCAACCATATATAATAGGTCAAGTGTAAGGCCGCGTAGTGCGATATGATCTAGGACGTTAAAGTTACTTTAAAAAACCGTGTAACTGACTTTTGCACCATTTTTTGTTGTGTTGGCTTCCGTGGCACTGGGGCACCAACTAGCGCTTGCAGATAGCTCCCCGACGTTGCCCGACTAAGTTCGAGCGAATGCCGAAAATCCCGAAAATGAACTAAAGGGAACGATCTTCCAGTTCAAGGGGGAAGGTAGTCCATTCCGGCACATTTTGCTCCCATTGGCTGTGGTCAAATACGTAACGTGGAACGTTGGCGCGCGCATTTCGATTGGCAATTGAAGTGAATACATAAAGCCATGCGTTTCAAAGCATGAATTTGTACATACATAGTACAAATCGGTTTAAGTTCAGTACCTTCCAAAGATGTAACACAAAGATTTTCAACAAAATTCCCCACCCAAAATAACCATTATACTCCTCCCCATTCCTGGCATGTCTTTTGTGATATTGTCATCTTGCTACAGTGCCAGTCTTTACAGACATAGCAGGTTTGATATTGGACTTTAAATACTTAAGCTACCATGTAATACTATTGCTGGATAGAAAGTAGTAGGAATACCGGTAGCACACAGTGATTGTATAATTGTTAGTCAGTGGGATAGATGGATCTGTTACATCCCAGTTTTATGTTATAATGTGTTATGTATATGCAAACTCCACCATCTTCTAAATGTTTTCTTATACAGGGTGAAAGGTATTGCTTGAACTGTAATAAAATGGCTAATAGACACAGGCACAAGGAACATCACTATGTTTCATTTTTGTAGGTTTAATGACAAAAATTGTATTGGACATATTTGCACTACTCATTATATAGAATCCATGATTAACGTACAGTTCAAGCAGTACCTTCCACCCTGTATACTGTCTTCCCAAATAATACCCATGCAGTAATAATGAGAATTTCTCGTTTCAAGTGATGTCTTTCTCAAACATATCTTCAAGGTAATAGAAATTACATGGGAAATTAAAATTTAAGCATAACATAAATATTAAGTTATAATTTCGAGCTTATTTAAAGTGAATTAATCATCATAATAGTATCAACCTCATGTAAGCAATTTATTGTAGGGCAGATTGCATGTGATGGTGATTAACACTTATTTGCTATTGTTGTTCTACTGTAATGCGTGTCGAGAAGTTTACTGTTGAAATGGTGATGGTTTACCAATTTTTCTCTCTTAGATAATGCATGATGGGGAGGGGAGCATCCCCCCCAAAGGCTGTTCTTGGCTTTGGGTATATTCCTACTTACTCTGTATACTTCATAATTGAATGTGTTCAATTTCCCTGAGCATTGCTCACAGTGGAGCCAAATGAACAAACACAAACAAACATCACTGTATGGGCTCAATTTGTTTTTTTCCCATATGACCTGTCAATAAATTTAAGGTTCCCATGTGCTGTAGGACCTCCACTGTGTTATACCAAATGTTATATATAGAACCTTTCCCAGGAAATGGAATCAAAGTGTATCTTCTATTCAATAACTGTAAGTTTTATTAACTAGAACTGGCTTTGTGTATGCATAAGTGACTAAGTGCAATTACCTATAAGATCATTCCAATAGATTGTAATAACAGACATTCAAGTGGTTAGAATTTAATGGACATTTTAATTGGGTAGGCCATTCAAATGTATATTAATGTAGGCACAGGGCGTCGGCACTGGCGATCACGTGATTACCTTTTCCCCTATTTTAGTTCTCCGCCTCTGCGTTTGAAAACTTTAGCGCGAATGCCTCATTCTGCTAGCACATTTAGTCTGGTTTGTTCGACATGAATCTTTTCGAAGTAACAAGTCAATTTGCTACCACCGAAGGAGCAGTGGCATTTCTTCGGGCTAATAGAATATTGGCCCGAGATCCGCCGCGATGCGCTGTAGTTGGCTGCGGTTGAGAAAGTATCCAACAACACAGCGATTCAATATTATCACTATTTCCGGGATATTTGCTCTAGGTGGCTGCTCGCAAATCCCATTATGCTTGGCGGACCTGGCACTGTCGTTCAGGTGGACGAAAGCGTAATGGCCAAACAAAAGGATGGACGAGGGCGAGTTGTCCGCAAGCGATGGGTTTTGGGGATGTATGACTGTCACAGAAGTGTGGGATTTCTGCAGTTTGTGAATTTTCGCAATAGGCACAACATTCTGCCTATAATACTCAGGCATGTTCTTCCGGGTACAGAAATACACACCGATTTTTGGTCACCCTACCTTGCACTGCCAGCTGTATCGATAATGCCACCATACACACATTTGCGAGTAAACCACAGCAGGAATTTTGTTGATCCGTGACAGGAGCACACACCAACAATGTAGAGTGCTTCTGGAAGAATGCCAAAAAGAAGTTCAAAGAGATGTCCGGCACCTGTGAAGGACATGTGCCGTCCTACCTGGACGAATTTATGTGGAGGCAGCTCCATGGGAAGAAGACCATGGTAGCTTTTCAAAGCATGCTGCAACAAATATCTACATTCTATCCAGTGCAAGCCTTCCCTTATCCTTAACTATCCTTTCTTCCTCCCTTCCCTTACAGTGCAATAAACTGTATTCCTTTCTTACTCCCTTCCTTTAAAATCAATTAAACTGTATTCCTTTCTTACTCCCTTCCTTTAAAATCAATTAAACTGTATTCCTTTCTTACTCCCTTCCTTTAAAATCAATTAAACTGTATTCCTTTCTTACTCCCTTCCTTTAAAATCAATTAAACTGTATTCCTTTCATTATGTAAACTATCCTTACTTCCTCCCTTCCCTTACAGTGTAATAAATTATATTTCTTTTGCGTGCAAACTATTCCTTCTTTGCCCCAATTCTTTGAAATAAAATAAATTGCATGTCATTCAAGTGGATATGGCAGACAAGCACAGGGTCCCGACAATTTCACCACACACTGATACGTGAAATTGTCGGGACCCTGTGCTTGCCTGCCATATCCACGTGAATGACATGCAATTTATTTTATTTTAAAGAATTAGGCTAATGGCTGTAAGCCCACGGCGGCGGCAATTTCAATACACACACTGATACGTGAAATTGTCGGGACCCTGTGTTTGCCTGCCATATCCACGTGAATGACATGCAATTTATTTTATTTTAAAGAATTAGGCTAATGGCTGTAAGCCCACGGTGGCGGGCGGCAATTTCACCACACACTGATACGTGAAATTGTCGGGACCCTGTGCTTGCCTGCCATATCCACGTGAATGACATGCAATTTATTTTATTTTAAAGAATTAGGCTAATGGCTGTAAGCCCACGGTGGCAATTTCACCACACACTGATACGTGAAATTGTCAGGACCCTGTGCTTGCCTGCCATATCCACGTGAATGACATGCAATTTATTTTATTTCAAAGAATTGGTGCAAAGAAGGAATAGTTTGCACGCAAAAGAAATTTAATTTATTTTATTTCAAAGAATTGGGCCAAAGAAGGGATAGTTTGCACATGAAGGGAATATAATTTACTGTATAAGTTACTGCTTTAAAATAGTCAAAATGTTATTACATTGCCATTGTTATAACTGAATGTTACATAAATAAATTGACCACGTGGACAACCCCTCCCACTTTCATCTCAGCCATAATGTCTTAACATGGACTACCCTACCCTGGCCACTGAATTCAGTGGTTGGGGAACCATGTTGCGCGGAGGGGAAGGTGGAAGTTGGTGGATTAGGAAGGTAAGCGCAGGGTCCCGATTTGCGTTATTTTTATATTTCCGGCATTGCTATTTTATCAGCTGACTTCCATCTTAGTTTAGTTTCAAGCCTCAGCAATCAGCATGGCAGAGGTCGCGACATTCGCTTTGGAAGCGTGGTGTTCGTACACCTTCGGGAGAGCTTTCTGCAAGCGCTTGTGGGACACCATTTGATAGCGCGGGAACACATTTTCACAGGGAAAAGCGCAATAAAAAGGAGTTAGATCTTAGAAGAACGCCGCTTATCTGAATCACATGTTACTGTAATTCCGCGTAACTGCATTACATGCAATACCGCCAATCTAGATCCAGGGTCAATATTTTGGAAATAGCGCCTAACTGAATGTTAACGCGAAGAGCAAAGGCACCTATTGGCAATATGCGAATCACGTGAACCTAGCAAATATATTTAGAAACCACACACAGAACAACAAATGAAATGAGATTGGCGGCAATAAAGGTAAAACAAAAGAACGATGAAAAACGAACAAATCCATTAGAACAGGTTCTATAAATAGTTCAACAGCAATTTCTGATCAGGACTCTGCTCGCGCAACACCTATGCGAATAGGCCCAACCTCTGAGTCCGACGTGTCGGACTGCCCCTGTAACGAGAGTGACGTCACTAACATCTCGTTTCGTACCGGCGGGGCTCCGCCCCCGTCCGACATCTCCGATATGGAGGCCGATGCGATCAGCTCCTCCCACATCTCCACAGATGCCGATGAAGCTGACTTTCGTGTCGTAGAGCAACGCCGAAGGAGGCGGAGTACTTCCCACCTGCAGGCGGAGGGTGCGCCCTCCCTCAGCAGGGGTCTGTCAGGTTGCACATTCCGCCTATCATAGTGATGACTTCCGGGGTTCGGCAGGCTTCCTCAAGGTGGTCATACCAACTCTGTCTGAATCTTGCACCGTGACTAAGCGGAAGAGCCGCTTCGTCTTCCAGGCGAGGCATATAGAGAACTATCAGCTACTTATCTCCTCCTTGGATGGAAAAAGAATTCCCTACTTCACCTTCGGTCTTGATAAGACGAAGGACGTTCGACGTGTCATCCGGGGGCTTCCGGTGGATACACCCGTGGGCGACATCGAGGCAGACCTCTGCCGCCAGGGCATCAAACCCCGTGTGGTGAAGCAGCTCACCATGCCCGCTCCTGATGGCCATGCAGACAAGGTCCCCATCCCCCTCTTCCTAGTTGTTATGGAGCGGGCGAACGATCCGGAGGTCAAGATAGATGGCGTCACAACCATGTTACCTCCGGGTAAAGACAGAGGCATCCCGCAGCTCTGGCGGTCCTCCCCAATGCCACCGATGTCTGGGGTTTAACCACTCCAGGATCTATTGTCACCGCAACCTACGCTGCCTTCGGTGCGGTGAAGCCCATGATAAAGAGGTGTGCCCACGTGCGCCAACTGCAAGGGGGAGCATGTGGCCTGTTACAGAGGATGTCCAGCCTGGAAGGCCCTCATTGCCTCCAGACGTCCACAGCCATCTCCACTGAGGCAACAGGAAGTCCAGCCTGGGAGGGCGCAACACCAGGACATGGCCAGCCCTTCCTGAGAGGCAACAGAACCCAACTCCGGAACATCAGGAGACGTCTTCCAGGCCGAGGTTGTGCGTCAGCCCCTCGTGGCACGCGGACGTCCGGAGCCCAGAAAACATCCACAACTCCAAAACCAACGCCAATCCCGGCTCCGCGGAGCCCAAAACCTACCTCTTCACGCCCGAGGAGTAGGAATGTCCGGGAGCCTGATTTGGAGCCCGCGACAAAGAGGAGCGCTGATCCCGCTCCTCAGCGTCAGCAAGGTGTCAATAGGGCCGATGAGACACCTGCTCCCTCAAGGGCATCTCCTCCCCAACCACAAACCATCTCCAACCTTACCCCTGGCTTGGACCCTTGGTGGGTGGCTTCGACAGCTGCTGCTGAACCACGGCCGCCAGATCTGCGAGATACTGGTCAAGTTCTTCACCGCCAACGACCCGGCCGGCAAAATGTTAGCAGCTATGGAAGGGCTCGCCCTCCCGAACTCCGTTATTCCGCTCGCGTAGAATGGCGCACAGAAATAAGTCTCGTACCTCATTTCGGTTCGCGTTCTGGAACGCTTGCGGTCTGACCGGTCGGGGGGGGGGGTGAATTGCTACATTTTGCCCGCTCCCAGGCACTGGAAGTCATCTTAGTCGGCGAAACATTTCTCCGTCCTGAAAACCGCTTCCGTCTTCCGGTCTACGTCTGCCACAGAACGGATCGTCCGGGAGGCGGCAGAACGTGGTCCATCGCGCAATCCAGCTCCCACCTCTTCAAAACCTAGAGGCCACAGCAGTATGTATGGATCTCGACGGAACGGAGGTTTTGGTGTACCATCCTCCAGGTAGGCAGTTTGCATCTAATGACTATCTTACACTCCTAGCCCTACATCCCAGTGCAATTCTAGCTGGCGACTTCAATGCCAAACATCCGCGTTGGCATTGCGGCCGCAGGGCGGATGCCAGAGGCAGTACAATAATTCGCCTGATCGACGCGGACCCACTGCTTCAAGTGCAGAGTCCCTGGCAACCCACACACCATCTGTGAGGGAGGACTGTCTTCAGTCATCGACTTCGCGATCACCAAGAAATTCCCACATCATCTCACCCTCACGTCAATCAACACACTACAATCCGACCATAATCCCGTTTTGGCAAAAATCAACACTTGGGTTGCCAGCCACGACTCCTCGTTTCGCACCCGAGAAGTCAACTGGGTAGGCGTTAGGAATTGTCTTTGCACTTCCATACCACCGACGTCCTTCCAGTGGACCTTATTCTCATTCGCCGTTGCACGGGTTGCACGGAGATTGTACCAGCGTCACCGCATCGGGCGCTCTTGCGGCGTCTACGCCAACAGGTCCGACTCCGCTTGTGCGAGCAGCATGTGCAAGCGTGGGAGGACACGATGGCCAGACTGCGCATATGGTGGCAACGTTTGGAGGATAGCAAAAAGCCTCCGAAACCGTCGAGGCCAGTCTCCTCTCCAAGGCCTCACCTATGAACCCCAGGCCAAAGCAAATGTGTTCGCCGATTATCTTGAACGTACCTTACGCCCGAGAGAGGACCCCCAGGACATCTTTTCCGAACACGTTCGTCGGGAGGTACGCCGATACGTTTGCCGACTTTCGGACGACGCGGATCGGTTATCCATCATTCGACCGAGTGAGCTCCATGGCGCACTCCTGCGTCTCAACCCCAAAAAGGCGGCCGGACCTGACGGGCTAACCCCCTTGCTCCGGCACCTTCCCTTCAACGCCGTGTTCTTTCTTACCCGAGTATTCAACATGTGTCTCACTCTGGGTCACTTTCCACGAGAGTAGCGAGAGGCCCGGGTGATATGCATCTCGAAACCGGGGAAGGATCCGGTACATCCTACCAACTACCGATCCATCAGTCTCCTTCCGACCCTCTCGAAAGTTCTCGAGAGGGTGATCCTCAACCGCTTGTCCCCATTTTTGGGAGACATTCAAGCCATCCCGGACCACCAGTTTGGATTTCGTCCTGGGCATTCGACATCTCAGCAACTGCTGCGAGTGGTGTAGACGGCCGCCCTGGGTTTCCAGGAAGGTTGCTTCACCGCCGCGGTATCGTTGGATGTCGAAAAGGCCTTCTCAACGACGTGGCATGCGGGTCTCCTGTATAAACTCATCCACCTGAGATTACCTACATAGTTCAACAACATAATACACAGCTTTCTACGTCACCGCACATTTAAAGTTTCAGTCGCGGGGAAAACATCTACACTTGGGCCAGTCAGAGGCGGAGTCCCCGAAGGCTCTGTACTATCCCCAACGCTTTTTAGCGTCTTCATGGCAGATTTTCCAACACAGCAGCAAGTCGAAATGGCCCAGTATGCTGACGATGTGCTGCTGTACTGCTCAAACAAAAACCTACTCAGAGCCTTCAACCCAATTCAAAGACACCTCCGCCTCATCCAGCAGTGTGCCGACGTTGGCGCATGTCCGTTAACGCGGACAAGAGCGACGCCTTGCTGCTAAGAAAGCGCTACATCGCCGCAGACTGCCCCACATTTCAATTTCGAGGCCGAAGGATTGAGTGGAGGAATTCCGTAACCTACCTGGGGTGAAGTTGGATAAGGGTCTAACTTTTCGCGAGCACATCCGTGACGTCTCGGCCCGGGCGCAGGGGGCAATTGCCTCCTTGTACCCGATGCTGAGATCCGGGATGCCTGTTCGCTTACAGCTACACCTTTTCCGAGCTCTGATAGTCCCCCCTTATGCTATATGCCTGTGAGGTCTGCGGCATGGCTGCAGACAAATGGCTACTATAACTACAACGGGCGCAGAATACGGGACTCCTATCCATCTATTCTGTCGGCCGCGCATTCCCCGTGAGAGTATACATGAAGCCTCATATCTTCCATATGTGGGAGATGAAATTAGGTGCCTGGCTACTAAATTGTACGCTAGTTTACCAAACCATCAGAGCATCCTGATCAGATCTCTTGGGGATTACAACCCTAAAACTCGCCGTCATGCATGCGAGCACACCAAATAACCAAGGAGTAACACCTAACAGCAGCTAAAGCTGAGCTCCACAGTAATCCAATCCAAGAGATGATTGGTCTCAAAATTCAATCCCAGCCAAAGAAAATTGATAACTATGCATACACCAGGGTGCAGAAGGGCCGCTGCATCCTAACAGGCAGCTGTCAAGGAGCTACATGCTACCTCCCTTCTTTCTATGCTATCTAAAACAAAAAAACTGTCATCCTTAAACATCATTTCCTTTACAATAGTCATCCTGTGGTTAAACCCTATTGAGGGTGGGTATGCAGCAAATTCAGTCGGGCAAACTTTGCCTGCCAGCAGCCAGTCGGAGTTGAACCTTATGTGAAACAATGTCTTTAAGTTAGGAATTAGTATATAACACCCACACACATCATTAAAGAATATAGATTTTCAAAACAAACTCTTGCAGATTGAACAACTTTTTACGCAGATTAATACAGCACATAGAAGAACAGGACAACCAACTGAAGGACCAGGAAGAATTGTAGAAATAGATGGAAGCAAATTCTGAAAAATAAAATATTACCGGGGACATTTTGTGGAGGGACAGTAGATATTTGGTACAGTGGATTTTGTGACAATAGAAGATCGCTCAGAAAAAACGCTCACAAAAATAATAGAACAGTGGATATTAAAGGGAACCAAATAATAACAAGACTACTGGAGATGATACAAAAACTTAGTGAAGAAACAATACAAACATTTAACAGTAAATCTTCAATTAATTTCGTAGATGAGGCCACAGGAACTATCACAAACAACATGGAAAGTAGGTACAGAGACAAATCAAAAATAAATATCCTTATTACAACACAAGAAAACACTGGTAATCTTGCTGCCTATATGTGCAACAAATACTGGATAAAAATGAGACAGACCGCTTTTCCACTTTTTAAGACACAGTATGACATTACAAATGGTAACCATATACAATCAAAAGACAAGAAGGTCAACATCTACAACGAAGGTAAGCAAACCAAAATAATGTTATCGACACCTAACCTAAACTGAGCTGAAATAATTATAACTTTATTAAGAAATCCGCAAGTGAGATGATCATACTTTGATAAAAGCAGCTGTTCTCTAATAAGCCATCTGGAGAAGATTCAATACTTGCGTCTGTTGTCGGACAATGCAAGGTGTAGTCCAGCCGCAGAGCATAGCCGAGGGATTTTTTTTTTGGCAGTAGAGAGGTGGAGCAGCAACTTCTAAGCAATGACAGGGCATAGTCATAGGATCTACACATCTAAAACTCGAAAGATTTGCTTTTCAATAGGGATACAAGTAATGGACTTTTATCAAACTTTTTATTAAATATGTCCAACTCCTCATGGAACTCATTAATGTAAAGCCATGGCTAAACTACTGTATCTGTTGACCAACAAAGTATTTAAAAAAAATTGAGACAAAGCAATGAAAATACCTAAATTAGAGGTTTAAGAGATGTGTGCACTTGAAAAGCCTGTAACGCACTGCCACCCTTTATAAGACAACTTTTCTGTCATAGAAAACTCATCGCATCACGGTTCTGTATATATATATTCCAATTGAAACACGGAAGAAACATATTATGGATAAGTTTATTCCTAAAGTAATAGTTGTTTCAATCAATCTAGAAACCATGTGGGATAGATTAGATATCATCTAAGTGTATAATATGTGAATTGGGAATCAGTAGGTAATCAATAGATTATTGCAGTGTAACTTAACTGTTCTGCATAAAGCATGAGTAAGATTTACATAGACTCACATAGGTCTTTCGTCCACTACTCACTACTATGCAGGCAAGCAAATAAGATTTAAAATGCTTACTGACATAAATATCTCAAGTAATTTGACCTTGAAAGCAAACCTAAGCTAGGAAAGACATGCTAATCTCAACATAGGTAAGTAATTATGCTGTGAAAAGTGGGAATTAAAATTTAACCTATACATTAGTTTATACATTGTCACAGATCTCGTAATTGCACAAGGTTCTCCTGTCTTGTGTTCAACACAGATTTGTCATTACTCCGGATGCACTTAAGCCTTGGGCTTATTGTGCTACCTGTATCGTTTTAAAGCCAATTCATTATGCCTGCACCCATTACTAAGTAAAACAGTCTCATAACAAATATGGTTTCAAATTCTTCTGGTTCTAAAAACATTTTCCCAAAAGCAATATATATATCCTGTATGCCAAGGCCTCACACGAGCATATATTCACAAGATTAAAACAGCAGCATAGCTAAAAAAATATTAAGGGGGTTATGTATAGGGATCCAGTTTTTGAAGAATTTTTATCAAGACATGCAGCATAAATATAGCACTGCTAGTGATATGATTAGGAAGTATCTCGTTCCAAACAACCCATTATTTTAATCAAATTACTTTTGCTATTAATTTTTACATTGCTTTTAGCAATGGGGGCGGGGTTCCAACCTCCCCCCCCCTAGCTACACCTCTGGATTCAAAGTAGATTAGTTCCAGTATGGTCCAGTTCTGGAAATTTTTACTTGAGCACCTTGGCAAATTTATTTCAAACTGAACTTAATGTATACTAATACGCTAATAAATGTTTTCATTGTCTTTTTTGGGGGCCAAACCTTAGTATGACTGAATTAAATGATTAAAACAGTCATATTACAACTGGTATTGGTAATTTTGTTCTTGAGATCTCAAGAATGAAAACACATCAAAATTTGTTTTGACTGAAAACCTGCAATGAAATCAACAAAAATATTAGGAATATTTTAATCATCGATTTGTTTCAAATTTTTAAAAAATGATTACTTGCTCACTCAACCAACAATGAAGGTGTTGATTTACTTACTCATAAATACATTATGGAAAGGAATGCTCATAGGAATACAGAAATGCTTGGTGTATGTATGAAGAAATAGTTCATACTTTAAAATAGTTGACATATTAGGAAAACACAGCTCAAAAGGGAGATTATCTGCTTTTACTATGCAAGAGAGAGACAGAGCTATAAGCAGGATCACCGAGAGTGGGGGCACCATGAGCAATAAGGGCCTGTCAATTAAAATTAAATGATTCATCACTTTTCCTTGCAAATATATTTTTCTCGCAAAAAACAGACACTCTAAAATTGCATAAGGACAATCATTTATTATATTAATATTCCCACTTGGCAACTAATGAGAACACATTATTTGATATAAAATGTAGCAGAGAGCTGAATATCATTTACCCTACATTAGCTGGACTTGCTATGTTAACCACCCTGCACCCCCGCCATAGTAGCAATACTTACTCTCTCCCAAGCAGCCAAACCAAATCAGCACCATCAGTTTTATAATGTACCATCCATTGTTGTTCCACTACCACTGTGATGGTAACAGTTTTTTAAATATTTTGTCCACACATTTGTTTCATTGTCACCCTCTGTGCTGGTAATTGGTGTTACTGTTCAAATGAATAATGAACAATGAGCAGCTATAAGCATAAGTCAAGAGCCAAGAAGCATAAGGAAAAGTAAAGATTGGAAAGTATTCAGAAAGGAAGCAGAATATTGTTTGAAATCTGTGAAAAGGTTAGTGTTGATAGTGAAGGTACAAAAAATAGACTTTGTTTCCCATCCAGTCAGCAAAACTTGCTTCATGCTTTGGCCAGTAGAAGCCATTTTGTGTTGTTTATATGGGTGAGCCGCCAACATGTGTATGAAAAACACAGCGGTGGTTACGCTAAAGCACACAAGCCAAGTGAGTGCGTTTCCTAACAATGTTGATCTGGATGGCTCAGTTCGTTAGGTGCTGGCCTTCTGATCCCAATGTTGCAGGTTCAAATTCGGCCCAGACTGATGGTGTGCTTAAAATCGACAGCTCCATGTCAGTGGATTTACTAGCATGTAAAAGAACTCCAGCAAGATGAAATTCTGGCACACCATCGTCGCTGATATGATCCTGGTAATTGACATCATCATTAACAATAAATATTTTGTTCTTTATGAAGTTTCTGATTCACAGGAGGTTAGGTTTGGTTTATTTTTTTAATATAAACTTAGGTTAATTAGCATCCGCAAATTTCCCTTTGTGTTTTGGAAGACAATTGCTATGTTCACAGATTTTGCTAATACTAATGCGTTGGCACTGTCTTTTGTGCATGCACACTAGTAAGAAAATGGAGCACTTTGTTGACAATTTAGCAACTTATTTTGTATATAAGAAAGTGTCATAAAAAGGAATGGTGGCTGGGTCAGAGACTTCCAACTGTAAAATGTTGTTCACCAATGGCACTGGGGATTAACTGATCTGCATCATTTTCCCTCTGGCTTCCCAATATAAAGTCTGTAAGTTATCACTTTTAAGGCCTTTGCATTTGGCGAGATGTTGTTTGTTCAGGATGACATCTTCTTCACAGAGAGTGCACTTGGGTGTAGGTAGGCATTGTATCTTGTGGAGGTGTCTGCAAGGCAGGGGAACAACGCAGTCCGCCTCCATGTGGTGTTCCTTGGGTAATGCTAAATGGACAACACAGGCATGCTTTCCAAGGCAAAAAATATAAAAGAAGAGCATTTCTTATTGCTATTTTGGAATGCTGGTGGAATGAATCATTTTAAAATGTGTAATATGTGCATTTTTACTTTCTCTACTACGTATAGTAAGTAGGGGAAGTATTGCATTCCACCCAAAAATTCGATACTGAGATTTCACAGGAAATACATGTTTTGAGGTGCACTGAATGCATATAAAGCATTTTTGGAAAATGCCCGTGTGTGTGTCTGTCTGTGAACAGTATAACTCAGAAACGAACAGTCGGATAAACACCAAACTTGGTATTTAGGTTCAGTATCTTCCAGAAATGCAACACAAAGGTTTTCAAGAAAATCCCCCCACCCCAGATTACCCTTTAAATGGAACAATTTTTGAAAATTTTAATTTTCTCAAAAATGGCTCTAACAATTTTGATTGAAATATCATATATTTAAGATACTTTAATGACAAATGAAATGTATATCTCAAATTTTCTGGGAATGTCTCCAAAAGTATTCTTTATTCTGAACGACTTTTGCATAACTGGTAAACCATAAGAGATAGACAAAATTTTAACACAAAAAATAGGTAGATCGTGTTAAAATACACAATTTATATCATATACTTTTTTTTTGTTGAGTGAACCATTTTTGAGATATTGCTTGTTATTCCCTTAAATTTTCCAATACTTATACTTTTCTCAAATGGGAATTCGTTCTTCTTTTTTTTGTCCTGGTAATGCAAAGAGAATGGAATACTCTACATAGCAACCAGCTCTTAAAATATTTGACTATCGCTTAAAGCCTACCAATTCCCTTGCATCTCAAGAAAATTAGCAATAATATTAACATCTCGATTAACATGAAGCATATGGAGAATAGGCGTTTGTAAAAATACTTTGTAGAGAAAGTCATGTGAGTGTAACACATCAGATTTTTATTCTCTAAATCATCATTTTATGGCATTTCTGTTGTTAATTATTTATGGTACTGTTACCCAAAATATGAACTAAACTCAAGCTCATCTGTTCTAGCTAAAAAAGATGAATTTCATGTTCAGAGGGGAATGGTGATTGTGGTTACGTAAACATTTCTGAAGACAGCAATAT
Source organism: Deroplatys truncata (assembly GCA_030765065.1). Classification (NCBI taxonomy): domain Eukaryota; kingdom Metazoa; phylum Arthropoda; class Insecta; order Mantodea; family Mantidae; genus Deroplatys; species Deroplatys truncata. The sequence continues at coordinate 172,916,515 of CM060985.1, forward strand.
TACATTGGAGCAAGCAAGCAATAGCAAAAATGAGGTACATTCTAAAAACTATGATTCTAAAAGTGAAGTTCCAAACTCTTAAATTATAGCAAGTGACCTTGGAAAATTAAAAAGTGGTAGCCCAAGTGTAACTGTTATTGAAGAGGTCCCCCTGTTATGCCTAACGACGTTCAAAGTGATGGAACTAGAGCCTTTCTGAAAAAACTATTAGTTTCAAAACTAAAGAATAGAGAATGTGCTCTGAGACTGGTTAGTGTGGAGAGAAACAAATCAATCACTGTAATGTTTTCCTTGCTGATTATGTTGTCACAACTCTGAATCCCATGTCTCTTTTAGTTAGTGACAAAAGCTGAAAAAATATTATTCTTGGCGTAAATTGTATAATAAACTGCCAGTTCGTGAAATGAGTGCTAATCATAAAAAGTGCTATATTGAATGGAGAGGATTAGAAAAAAAGACTTCACCCTGGAACTCGTATTCAGTCTCAATTGAATTCTGACATTGTCTCTAAAGTGAAATATGGAGAGATATACACTACGTGATCAAAAGTATCCGGACACATGGCTAAAAATGACGTACAAGTTTGTGGCGCCCTCCATCAGTAATGCTGGAAGTCAATATAGTGTTGGCCCACCCTTAGCCTTTATGACAGCGTTCACTCTCGCAGGCATACTTTCAATCAGGTGCTGGAAGGTTTCTTGGGGAATGGCAGCCCATTCTTCACGGAGTGTGGAACTGAGGAGAGGTATCGATGTAGGTCGGTGAGGCCTGGCACGAAGTCGGCGTTCCAAAACATCCCAAAGGTGTTCTATAGGATTCAAGTCAGGACTCTGTGCAGGCCAGTCCATTACTGGGATGTTATTGTCGTGTAACCACTCCGCAACAGCCCGTGCAGTATGAACAGGTGCTCGATCATGTTGAAAGATGCAATCGCCATCCCCGAATTGCTTTTCAACAGTGGGAAGCAAGAAGGTCCTTAAAATATCAATATAGGTCTGCGCTGTGATTCTGCCACGCAAAAGAACAAGAGGTGCAAGTGCCCTCCAGGAAAAACACGACCACAGCATAACACCACCTCCTCCGAATTTCAATGTTGGCATTACACACGCTGGCAGATGACGTTCACCGCGCATTCGCCATATCCACACCCTGCCATCGGGTCGCCACATTGTTTACCGTGATTCGTCACTCCACACAACGTTTTGCCACTGTTCAATCGTGTAATGTTGACGCTCCTTACACCAAGCGAGGCATCGTTTGGCATTTTCCTGCGTGATGTGTGGCTTATGAGCAGCCGCTCGACCATGGAATCCAAGGTTTCTCACTCCACGCCTAACTGTCATAGTACTTGGAGTGGATCCTGATGCAGTTTGGAATTCCTGTGTGATTGTCTGGATAGATGTCTGCCTATTACTCTTTACGACCCTCTTCAAATGTCGCCGGTCTCTGTCAGCCAACAGACGAGGTCGGCCTGTACGCTTTTGTGCTGTACATGTCCCTTCACATTTCCGCTTCACTATCACACCAGAAACAGTGGACCTAGAGATGTTTAGGAGTGTGGAAATCTCGCGTACAGACTTCTGAAACAAGTGATCACCTGACCACGTTCAAAGTCCGTGAGTTCCAAGGAGCGTCCCATTCTGCTGTTTCACGATATCTAATGACTACTGAGGTCAGGAAAAATGAGTACCAGGCAGTAAGTGGCAGCACAATGCACCTAAGATGCAAAAACATATGTTTGTGGGGATGTCCGGATACTTTTGATCACATAGTGTATATCAAAGGATTCTGTCTGTTATCTTATTTCTCAGTGAGAGGGGTCTGGCACTTCGGGGTTCTTCCAAGAAAATAGGATCATCAGACAATGTAAACTTCCTTGGAATTATTGAGTTGCTCACTCGATATGATTCCACTGCAAAGAGAACATGGAGCGAAAGCTCAAGAATCTCAACAAGAAGGGAAGATGAAGAAGTTAATGGTTACGTAATAAATTACGCAATCTTGAAGATGTGTTGTTACGTAATATTTATTTAATATTTATTTAGTTGCATTTAAGGAGTTCCTAGAACATGCTTTGGGCATCGGTTTGAATTTGTTGATTACGTAATAGTTAGTTATTACGCAATATGCTGCTACGTATGAGAAACTGATTTTAAGATGTGTTTTTGTTATTACACTCCAAGTTTTACACTATAATATTTAACTTTATTATTAATACTGCTTCTATATATTATTTATATTTTAATTTGCCTCGGCTGTGTCAGTAATGTTTGTAGAGTCATGTGTCTTAGGCAGGGCGCGGTATGACAATGATTGTAGACATTACAGAATTTAAGTTTTTAAATTCACTTCTTTTATTAGTTCTTGCACATTTTTATAAAGCACTACACTTTTTAAGAACTGTGAGAATCTTCAATACTTTCACTTAGCGCGTATACATATTTTACGATTCACACGTAGAGAACACATCTTCCATCTGTTCACTACCAAGGCTTGCCAGCAACTTTTAACAGTTTAAACTCATAAGCTTCAGTATTTCAAGTCTCTGATTGGCTAATTCTAGTCCAATAGAATATCTGCATTTTACTTAAACTTTTTCCTTGCTATAGATTGGCTAATTTTAAACTGTTACTGAATTTACCTTATCTTTGTTATAATCATGACTGGTAACTTTTCAAACTCTTAAACTCATTATTGCTACAAGGTTACCTCATTGTTAGTAACTTAAAAACTTATTATTCTCACAGCTCTTGCATTATTAAAGTATATAATGTATTCACATAACATTATAAAACATGTTTACAATAAAAATAAACATATGCAATGACTGTTACATACATTTTAAATAATTATTACATACATATTGTTTCAAGGCAGGCTGTTATTGAATTTACTTTTATATAAAATACAATTGAAATTATTTAGGTATTAAAATACTGCCTCAAAGAGACTTCAAGCACACTACCTTTCAGCGGATTTGCAAATTGAGTTCATCAAGGTTCTTCAGACTGTACTCTCAGAAAGGGAAAAATCAAAGTATTTTGCAATACTAGCTGATGCTACCCTAGATGTATTGCATATAGAGCAAATGACATTAATTTTAAGATATGTTCTAAACTGTGATTCCTCATATAAAGTGGAGAATTTTATAAGTTTGTAATAAGAAAACTGGAAGAGAGATTGCTAATGTAATAACTGAAAAACTAGATTCCTTTAAAAGACTGCAGGGATATGACTAGAGTGCATATGGTAAGCAGGCCATTATAAGTAATTCCAACCCATTTGCCGTACTTTCTAACTATGGTTCACCCAGTCTAAATTGTGACAGCCCGATGTCAGTAAATTTACTATCATGTAAAAGAACTCCTTTGACAAAAGAAATGATGTTCTAGAATTTCATGGAAACCAAGGGGAAAATAATGAAGAGGGGAGTTTGGAATAAATGTGTTTTATAGAATGCTTGACTTGTTTGTAGACTTGCTAATCGTGGCAGACAAGTTAAATGACACATTTTAAGTGTTTATGGCAGTATCCAGACAATGAAGAACATGGCATTGAAAATATTATGAAGATATTAATAGGCAGATCAATATCTGAAATATCTAAAATCAGTTCAGTTATCTAATTTAGGACCGACACATTGAACCTTCTGAAACTTTTGAACCGTCTTAGAGAATTAAAATTTTACAGTTTATTTGCAAATATTTATATAGACATTAGAATATTCTGTACAATTCCTGTGACAGTTGCTGATGCTGAAAGATCCTTCAGCAAAATGAAGGAAATAAAACATGTATTCAGATCAACAATGGGTCAGGAAAGTTTTTATTTATTTATGGACGCTCTATAGCTGCTGTGGTCCTTAGCATCCCATTCTATATTGGGCGTGAAAGACCGGTAATTTTGCTCAGAGGCTGCTTTATCAGGCTTGAGGTTTTTTTATGTGCTGTAAATCTACAACATGGGACCACCGGCTTTACTTCCCTTCCGAAGGAAGCCATGCTAAGGATTTTTACGCCCGAAAAAATCCATTGCCCTCTGCTGGGTTTGAACCCATGACCTCAGGAACTAAAGGCTAGCATGGTAACCACTACACCATGGAGGACAACAGGATCAGGAAGACTGAGAAACCTTAGTCTACTTACAATGGAAAGCAATTTTGCTAGGTTCTTAAATTATGATGATATAGATTGATGATTTTGCATCAGTGAAGGCAAGGAGAGTTTGTTGAAATTTATCTGTAGGTTACAGATTACTGTTTATGAGTAGTGTGTCATATATTTAGTGTTAAATCTATTATTAGGGCAATACTGAAAAATTGTAGAATGCCATGTTTCTAAAACCAAATGAAATTTGTTTATATTTGATAGCTACTTTGTAATGTTTTGCGAGTTGATTGCTGTGTAGTTTGATTTGCTCTAATACCTTATTAATTATCATTTAAAGATTTTATGTTGACCCAAAAATGAATTTGACTAGAAAATATTTCCAGGCTATAATTTTTTATGATTTTAAATCTTCATTAAAGCCTAATCAATGTCAAGATCAGCTTAGAAATGCATTTCGTGAAGAAACCCCATCTAAGGCAACAATTAATTATTGGTACAGCATATTCAAAAGAGATTAGGTTTTTCTTAGTGATGAATTTCATAAAGGACACCCAAGAACTGCTGTTACTGGAGAAAATATTGCCACTGTTCGAGCAATGCTTGGAGATCAACGGACATCTTATTCAGGTGACATTGGTATGAGTCAAATCAAAAACATTTTACATCAGCAGTTAGAAGTGAGAAAACTCTGTTGTCGATGGGTTCCACATAAACTGACTCCTGATCAAAAACAACAATGCACTGATTGGTGCAGAAAAACTCTGGAAACATTCCAAGACAGCACTTCAAATTTGGTTTGGAATTTTGGATTTATTGTTATAATCCTGAAAAGAAAAGTCAATCGACTCAATGGGTCTTTCAAACAGAACCTAAGCTTACAAAAGTTCAACAAATTCACAGGCTGATGAAAAGATGGTTGCTAGTTTTTTTTTCTACAATAGACCATATTTCTACTATGGCATTATAAGATAGACATACCATTACTGCCGATTAGTACACAAATGTCTGTTTACTACAAATTTTTGAAAAAGTTTGTGAAAAACACCCAAAAGAAAAAATGTTATATCAGGATGATAATGCATCATCGCATACGCTTAACAACTGGGTATGTACAGGTCCTAAACGTCAGCATCATGGACCATCCACCACACAGCCCTGACCCAGCATGTTGTGATTTCTTTTTGTTTCCAAAAATTAAAGATAAAATGCATGGAATCACTTTTTCGTCATCAATGAAGCAGCGGAATATTATAAAACCTGTTTCTGAAGTGCCTCAGAAAGAGTGGCATCATTACTTTAAGGACTGCTTTCATCGAATGCAAAAACGTATTGATGTTAAAGGGGAACATTCTGAAAAACAATAAAGTCATTTAAAACTAATCCTTGCCTCATATGTTTATATGAAGTTTAATAATGCAGCATAATTTTGGTATGTATTGACAATTAAAATTAACACTTACATACTTGCATAGCTTTTCCATTACCCTATTTGTATGTACTTTGCAAAATTTGTTTTATAAAATGAATATCAGAAACTTTTCTGCAAAATAAAATATGTATGTTTTTAATGAGTGACTGCACTAGATGTTTTGTCAGGATGTCATTATTGTGTTCAGAATAGCTGACAATGGCTTGTAATGATGTTTGTATGGGGGGGGGGCAGCAAGCTTGTTAATGCTGTGGGATGAACATAACTGGAACTTACCTCACATGCATGCCAACTTTCTTTACCTTCTTTGCATCTCCCAAGTGTTTTGAATGAACAAAACAAAAACAAATGTAGTAAGAGCAGACTTTCTACTGTGCTCCCCACTATGCAAGCTGTAACTTACCTCAATATAGGCATGATGTTGTAGTTAGAATGTAATTATTTATTATTTCTTTACACGGGTCAAGAAATGCAAAAGAAACCCTGTACCTATTGCTTATCTAGGTGATGTTAAAGACGACGTGCCTTCAACACTAAAAAAGGCAAACAAATACATAGGTATTGCAAAGCAAAAGACAAAGCTTAGAAAGAAGCTAAAGCTTACCAGACAACAATGTCGGCAATCAATGCTGAAAAACAAAAGCTTCAGTAGTGTCTTAAAGCATTTTTAAAATTTACACAACCAATGAAGTTACTTCTAATGCATTAGAGGTAAGATTTATTTGGTACCACTTCAATATTGGATTATGGGCAAAATTGAGATGTTTTACTTATGAAATCAGGTTTTTTTGTTATACAGAGTTATTCTTGTGTTATGAGAAACCTTTTGATGTGTTAAATGTTGCTGTAGCGAAGTTATTGGGCTCACCTACTCCCCTTTAATAAAACCATTCATTTAAAGGTTTTTGGCAATTTTTGGCGACATTTTGAAGGAAGTGCTGCCAGCATAACTGGGGAAAATGATGCAAAACAACAGTAATCATAAGCATTGTTAAGGAATGCATGCTTGCATCACTCGTGTGCTTTGGTGCAACCACTGGTTGCTAAGTAACCTAAGTTTTATATATATATATATATATATATATATATATATATATATATATATATATATATATAAAAAAAAAGAAACCTAACCTAATCTCCCGTGAATCAGTAACCGAAGCTTATATAAATAGTGAATCATAAACATTGTTAAGGAATGGTGTTGGCTCCACCGCATACCCTCAGCTATGTTTAGATTTCAAATGTTGGCAGCAGAAAGATAACATAAGCAGCACTCCCATGATGACTCGGTTGAGATGCATGCAAAGTGGCCTGTGTTAGTGGTTAATATGAAACAAAAGTATTAATGTATTCTACAAATTCATTAAAATATGTGAAGCACCACGTGTATTGTTGTTTATGATGCTATTAAATAAAATAAAATTAATCCTGTGTATGCATGTGTTGAATGTGTATAGTGATTGTGCCCTGGACTCCATACTGAAGTAATATTCATTTATTCTTAAAAATAAGACTAGTTTGTATCATATTTAGATATACTTCTCATGTGTTTTATATTTCAGTGCTCTATTTTAATGTTTTGCATTTTTGTTATTCAACTGAGCTCTTTAAGAGTCTCAAAATGTTATTTTATGTCGTAGTTTGAGATATTATGAATATGTTAAGCAGATATTGAAGGTTTCCTTTTAGCTCTTTGGCACTATTGGTCTTACATTGGAAAAATGAGTGATGGTGTGTTTATTCACAACTTTGTCTACTTTTGTTTCTGAATGCAACATGCTAATTGCTATAAATTACAATATTAATTTTAAAATATTAAATATTATTCACCTAGTGATGTAAAATTTCCGGACCAGTTACCACTATAAATACACATGATCCTTTGGCATGAAGTTTGTGGCACAAATACATAATTGTTTTTGTTTCAGTTAAATAAGTATTCTTTAATTCAGTTATGTGGGTTATAGTAATCTTAAGAGAATATAAAAACAGAAAACTTCAAGAAAAAATTGAATTGTGCTGAAGTCACGTTTAAAAACAATTAAATATCTATCGTATATGATGGAAAGTGTTTACAGAATAGATATGATTTCTGTGATACGTATAAGAGCAAGAATTGCAAACTTTTTGTTTTTCATTTTCTGTTACTTCTTGGAAACTGTGGAAGGAATTTTATTTTGCTTGTAATAATTACGGAGATTGTATGTTCAATATATTTTGTTCCAAAAAACACTTCCTCCATTTCTTGAAGAAATTATTCAGAGAGCTAAAACCATTTTTCACCAGAACTGAGACTTTTGCCACAACATTGAATTTCTACTAGGTTAAGGCTTAGGATAATGTTCTAAAAACATCCCAGCACAATTAACAAATGGTACTCTTCTGTAGATGGTAAACCTGGTTTTAGTAAAGAAGCATATGCTGCACTGAAGGTAAAATGTGAAGAAAATCATGCCTGTTTGTGCGCTCATGTTAGATAAGAGTACATATTCATCTATGAGATGCTTAATGTTTGAAGGTTATATAATAAAAATATGTGTTTCTCTATTAAAAGTCCAATAAAAATGTGTTTTATTGCATTAACCTAACACCCCTCTTTTTTTCTCTCTTAAAAATTATGTTATGAAACCATAAACAGTCATAAATTCCATGTATATACGAGGGCGGATTTATAAGTCAGTAACTTTTTAAAGAAAATAACAATTTTATTTCTCAACATAATCTCCTTTCAATTCAATACACATTCGTTTCTCCAATTTTTTTTAACCCTTCCAAAAAATATTATTTTTTGAAGTCTGCAAAATATGAGGTTGTTTCTGCCATGATGTGTTCACTGCACATGAATTCCTTGCCAGCGAGCCAATTTTCCAGGTTTGCAAAGAGGAAGAAGTCGCTTGGAGCCAAATCTGCAGAATATGGTGGTGGGTGAGGTAGCAGTTCGTAGTCCAATTTCACAAATTTTGCGATTGCAGTGGCTGACTTGTGTGCAGGTGCATTATCCTGGTGAAGAGAACCAACATTTCTCATACCCAAAAACTTGTACAGAATGTTATACACTCAAGATGTTTACAGTCTTGGCTATCTCACGGATTTTCACTCGGTGGTCTTCCAACACAATATTGTTTCTTCTGTTGTGATCTCAACCGGCTGTCCTGTGCGCACAGCATCTCTTGTGCTCGAACGCCCACATCGAAATTCTGTGAACCATGCCATGTGATGGAGCAGAGTCCCCATAATACTTGTTCAGCTTTTCTGCCGTTTCCTTCACTGTCTTACCATGCAAAAAGTAGTGCTTTATCAGAACACGAAATTCACTTTTCTCCATTTTCTACAAAGCAACACACATCTGCTTAATTTAGAAGCTCTCAACAATGTTCTAAGAAACAAATGATGAATTTCTGTGATTATACCCATAATAGATGTAAGACTTGGGTGCAAACAAAGAAACCTGTGATTAGAATGGCATCTCTCGTCAAAGTCATGGACTTATCAATCTGCTCTCGTATAGTCCTTGTAACATGTTAGCATATTTACACCCTGTAATTTTCATTGTTAACAAATAATTTGATATCATAATGCTAAGGATGATCACTACTTCACTTTTGCAGAACATGAAGTGAATAGGTGTTATGGTGTAGCTATTGTATGAACTTTTGTATGATCTTGGTAAAAAAAAGGATTGAACAAGTGCACATAAGTATTTGCCAACCTGACTTTGAAGCATAGTTGATAGCTTTGTTAAAATGATTGCCGAGTTCTTTCAAAAATACCTGGCATATCATGAATAACATCAAATGCTACAAACATCCTGGTCATTAGCTCCTCTTCACTATTAACTGGCGTCTCACACACAAGAGTCTGAACAAGTCCCCAAAAGAAAAAATCCAAAGACATTAGATCTGGGGAATGTGCTGGCCATTAATTTCGGTGCTTCTCTACCGAACCAATGATCAGGATATGTTACACTTAGGAAATCCCTTGTCACCAGAATAATGCGCAGGTGCCCCATTGCCTTGTAATCACATTAACTGGCATATTTACAAAGGAACTTCTTCCAGAAGTTCTGGCAAAGTATGTTGTAAAAACTGTAAGTAGTAAATACGACCCTTTGTTATTCACAATGCTAGCTCAAATGTTCGCTACAAACCAGTGTTGGTAATGTAACTAATAGCTTTAAGGGTTTTTGGTGCCCAAATGTGACTGTTATGTGTTAAACATGCCCTCTCATATAAAAACCTTCTTGTCCGTCTACAATATGATGGTAGGAAATCTTGGTTGATCAATGTATTTATGAAGAAACCACTGGACAAACTGTAGTTGCGGTGGAAAGTTATCTAGTCCCAGTGCTTGAACTCAGGTGAGATGATATGAATATAATTGCTGTTCACGCAGAATTCTAGTAACAGAAGACTGGCTGGTATGCATGGCATGCACTATTGCTCTTGTGCTTGTGGATGGAGAATTGAGAATCCAGTCAAGAATCTCCTCTTCTAGAGCCACTTGTTAATTGCTTTGAACTCCTGAACAATGCATTTGTTTCTGGAAAGTTCCTGTTTCTCGCAGTCGATGGACAGCAGTAAAGGTTCATTCTGTGCCTTAAACTATTGCACGAATGAATGAATGATTTATTGTCTGCTTTGAACTTTACATACAATTTCTACAATGTTTACACTACAATGGAGTTGCTTATTATTTCTCTTCCCCTTATATTTAACATTCTGTTGTCTATATAACGGGGAAGTATAATGTATCCACTATTTACTTTTTTGCCTTGTTACTCTTCTCCAATTTGCTTCACATTTCCTTTAACCTTATTTTTCCCAAATATTTTCCTGCTTTCTTCATATATTCATTTGATCTTCTTATAAAACCTTCCTAACTTTTAGCTCTATCAGTAAATTTTTCCATTTCTATAGTATTAAATTCTCTCTTCCTTTATCTGTGTCCTCGTATTCCAGAATATAATGGCAGTTGTCATGTAATCCATTACATTTAGTACCTCTCTCAACCACTTAAATTCATTGCACCTGTTCTCGCCCATGCATACCGCATTCTGGCCTCTTTGTTGCATACTTCGATGTATCTTTATTTTCTCCATTCCATTTTAAAGTATTTATAATCTATTAATGATCTTTTTTCCTTGAAATTACTTGTAATTTCTTGCTTTTCAGTATCATCTACTCTTGTTTCTAATTTCTTTCCAGAAACCCCTGCTTTTGTTTCTTCCTGCCCATGTTCCTATTTCTTCCAATGTTGTATTTTGTGCATCCAGTTTCTTTTTTCCCCATTTTCTCCTGTACAACCAAGCATTGTTTTAGTATATAATTTTCCTCTGGTAGCTTTATTCTGAACCAGTATTTCATTGCCCTTTCTACCATTTTGCCTTTTGCTTCCACCCTCCCTAGTTCTGCTTGTGCTACTCCATTCGGTGAGCTGCTTGGTGATCCCAGGCTTATTTTGCAAAAATTCCTATGTATAGCATCTACATTTTCCCATCCTTTTTCCAGCCCCCATATCTCTGCTGTGTATAACACCCTTGCTTCCACCACTGTGCTATATATCCTTTCTAGCCACACAATTTACATTTCTGGTATTTTGTTCACACATGCTCAGATTATCTGTATTGCTTGTTTCCCCTTTGCTAGTACTTTTTTCTTCTGTTCTCCACAATCCCCTGCAATATTGAGCCTTACTCCTAGATAGTCAATTGTTCTCACTACTTACAGCTCCATTTCTTCCCAATACCACTTTTCAGTCTTTCTTAGTTTATATCCTTTCTTAAAGATCAGATTTTCGATTTCTTTTTGTTCATTCTCAGCCCCCAATCTTTACAGTATTTGCCAATTGCTTCAATAGCTTTACTTATCCCCACAACTGAAAGGAACCTGCCACTAGATCATCTGGGAACAGTAATCCTGGTATTTCCTTATTAATAATAACTGGTGAATGCTTATTCAATTCTTTTATCTCTTCTATAATATCATCAATAAATAGCTTAAATCGCACTGGACTAAGTTTGCACACTTGTCTAGCCCTGAATTATTCACATTCTCTTCAGTAATTCTTCCCTTGGCTATTTTCACACACCACTCATTATTTGCATATAAATGCTTTATATTCTTTATAAATGATTTGCTCGCTCCTTTCTTAATTAGTTTTAACCATAGTGCATCCCAGTTGATAGTGTCAAATGCTTTTTCTAAATCAGTAAGTCATGTGCTGTTTTTTATGCATAAGTATTTATCCATAATTGTCTTTATAATTAATATGTTATCTGTTGTTCTCCTTCCTTTCTAAATCCTGCTAGGAATTCTGATAGCTTCCCCTCTTTCTCCACCCATCTCTGCATTCTGTCAGCTAATATCCCTGTGTATACTTTACTTATCACTGCTAGGAGGGTAATACCTCTGTAATTTGTAGGATCCACTATATCTGCTTTGCTTGTACTACAATTCCCTTTTTCCAGTTCTCAGGACTCTACCCCTTTCACGTACTGAGTTAAACAATTTCACTAGTAACCTCAGTCTATCATATTTTCGCATCATGCTTTCCAGAATTCGCCTGGTAATCCATCGATTCCACAGGCCTTGTTAGTTTTTAACTTTAATATTTGTGTTGTTACTTCATCTTTATCTAAATCCTCAATATACTGTATTCGTTCTTTTAAACTTTCTTGAGCTTTGACTAATGTTTGCACCCCACATAAACCTTTACAGTAATTGCACCATGTTTCCGCCAGTATGTTGCTCCACCCACTTTTGATTTTATATGTCTATTTCCCCATTTTCATATTGCCTTCGTATCCTGATTTCTTGCTGCTTCATTCATTTTAGAACTTAATTCTTTCCCCCATCTTTGTATTAAAAGCTTTTATCTTTTTGTTTTCTCCTGTCTGCCCCCATTTCTTTAGTTCTCTTTCCACTTTTTTCTTGTCTCGTAACATTCATGGTCATAGCATCCTTCTCCATTTTGTGAATAAATATTATTCTCCTTCATTTTCCACTTTGCTGTTTTATTACCTGCTCCATTCTCAACATAGTTCCCTCCATCTCACCCTTTTGTAACCACCTTTCCAGATATGTAAACCCTATTATTTCCACCCCCTTCTCTAGCTCTTTGCAAAATATTTCCCTATTGTTATCCCTCCATCTATATGCTCTGAATTCCTTACTGCTTTTATCTGATTCTATTATTTTAATCTTGCTTTTAATGTTAAAACTTACTTTTATTGGAAAGTGACAACTAGTAAAAACATTGTTCACAACTTCAAAGTATGCATCTAACTCTGTTGAGTATAAACTATTGTATGTGAACATACGGTAGTACTTGCAGAGTTTCCTGGCAGGTGCCAATTCTTCCATGTTGTCTTCACAACTGTGGAACTGTCAACATATGACTAACAAACACTGCCAAGACTAGCAAAGTGTCGTCCTTTTGTGAATAATGAATATTCCTTGCACCTCTTTATTCACAGTAGCGGCCTTGATATTAACACTCCTTACACCTCTTAGAGGGCCATAACCTCCCGTAGCATTCCCCTGCATTACCATGGATAATCAAGAGTCTACTCTGATCTAACCTCTCTCGTATTTCCTCTACAATCCAGCTGATGACTGCTTTGGACAGTCTCTATTGTTGTAATGCCTCCATTTGCAGTTTTTTCTTGCGTTAGGAATGACATTAAAAAGCTCCAAATTCCAACATTTGTTCAACGCTTTAACACAAGGGTACAGCAATGCTTACTTAAGGGACCACTTGGGTACCAAATGGATTTTCTTTCCTAATAAGTCAATTTTAATGCAATTTTTAGATTAAACTTTAGATGAATATTTCTGTATTTAAAACAAAATAAAAAATATTTCTAATGATTACAAAGGAAATAAAAGCATATACTTGTATGTTGAGAACAATCAACAAAGCAATGCACAGTTGTTTTCCATGGATGGGTACCATGCTAGCCTCTAGTTCCTGAGGCCAGGGGTTCAAACCCAGTGGAGGGCAATGGATTTTTTTGGGTGTAAAAATCCTTAGTATGGCTTCCTTCGGAAGGGAAGTAAAGCCGGTGGTCCCGTGTCGTACATTTACGGCACGTAAGAGAACTTCAAGCCTGATAAAGAGGCCTCTGAGCAAAATTACCGGTCTTTCACACCCAATATAGAATGGGACACAATGGCCCATAGTAGTTAAAGAGCGTCCATAAATAAAATCCAATTCAATTTTTTTAAAGCAATGCACAGTTTTCTTTAACAAGTTTAAAGGCTGGTTCACAGTAACCAGAACAAGAACGACAAAGCTGAAACACATGTATGTTAATGGGAGTATTCACAATTGACGGGAAGGTTTCCTGGGCACAGCATATTAGATCTATATTGTGTATATTAGACTCTACACTATAGAGATTATTCTAGGGGGCCATGAGATGAAATACCGATAGTGCTCTCTATAGTCATAAGTTGGAAACATGAAACTGGTAGAAATTCTAGCATATGTGCATCCTAATCACAGATTCATTGAGTGTTGGTTCTTCCAGTGAAGGGTCATTTGTAGTTTGTTTATATGCAACTCAAAACTAGCTATTGCCTCAAAAACAATAGCAAAAACTTCAAAGAACTTTAATGTATGACACCATTAAATAAAGGAATGAAAGTTTGGTACAACTAGAGGAAACGAAAATGTAATAGATCTGCAAAAAATAGAAATGTTTACTCTATCAAATTTTGATGTTGGCTGGATTGGAAACAGGTGAAAATATGTCATTAGTCAGTTAAAAACAAATAAAATCCCAATGTGCAAAATTGACTTTCCACTTTGTGATCGATATGATCATCAATATGTATTCCTGTTCTTGTTGCTGGGCTGTTGTGAACCAAAATCTTTGCTACATTGCTTCCTGTTCTTATCTATTGTGGAAAATTTCAGCATGATTTTAAACATAATATTTATTGGGTGTATTCTAGACATGTTGAAGATACTGTTTCAACACTCTTTCTGGAAAAATAACATTGTTTTGCTATTTTGATACTAGAACACTAAGTTTAACGCAATGTTAACAGCTAACATTATTCAGTGAAACAGTATTTGTATTAACTTCAAGGCGCGTATGCGGAGCTCTGTGAGGAGAAGATTGCCTGGAAAAATGGGTGTAGATTTGGGAGTATATCGGGCCAGAATTGCGTGCTATACAAATGGGGACGTGAAAAAGAGAAAGGAAAACAAGTGACAAAGGTGGACTTGTGGTTGCTGGCGATACTGACTGTACTACTGATCATTGGAGTAGAATTAAATCCGGAACCTGAAGATATGACATAGGAAATAGCAATGTAAAAAAAATCTGATGTGTTACACTCACATGATGTTCTCTACTCTTGTACAAACAATTTTTACAAACGCTTATTCCCCATATGCTTCATGTTAATCGAGATGCTAATCTTATTGCTAATTTTCTTGTAGATGCAAGGGGAATTGGTAGGCTTTAAGCGATAGTCAAATGTTTTAAGAGCTGGTTGCTATGTGGAGTATTCCATTCTCTTTGCATTACCAGGACAAAAAAAAATTAATAGCGAATTTGAGAAAAAGTATTTAAGTATTGGAAAATTTAAGGGAATAACAAGCAATATCTCGAAAACGGTTCACTCAACAAAAAAAATGTATATGACATAAATTGTGTATTTTAATGCGATCTACATTTTTTGTGTACTAAAATTTTGTCTATCTCTTATGGTTTACCAGTTATGCAAAAGTCGTTCACGTTGAAGAACACTTTTGGAGACATTCCCAGAAAATTTGAGATATACATTTCATTTGTCATGAAAATATCTTAAACATATGATACTTTAATCAAAATCGTTAACAGCCATTTTTGAGAAAATTAAAATTTTCGAAAAATGTTCCATGTAAAGCGTAGTCTGGGGTGGGGTATTTTCTTGAAACCTTCGTGTCGCATCTCTGGAAGATACTGAACCTAAATACCAAGTTTGGTGTTTATCCGATGTTCGTTTCTGAGTTATGTTGTTCACACACACACACACACACACACACACAGACGGACATGTTTCCAAAAATGCTTTTTTGGATTCAGGGGGTCTCAAAACATGTATTTCCGGTGAAATCTCGGTATTGAATTTTTGGGTGGAATGCAATACTTCCCCTACTTACTATACGTAGTAGAGAAAGTAATAATTTCAGAGGACGTAGTGGATCTGAAGAAAATAGAAAGGAGAATAATTAAAAATTGATAGAAAGAAGAAATGAAAAGAATGCTATAAGCTAGGGGACACAATAGCAGTGGTGCAAACACAGTTGAACAAAAGTGAGAAGATAGATGTAATAGGATATGGTTATAGGTGCTCATGGTAAAAAGAAAAGCAAAAAAAAGGAGGATCTCAGTGGTAATGAAGTGTTAATTAACGAGCAGTGGAATAAAAGTGTGTGTGAAGTGTTAAATATAGATGAAGGCCGAGTAATGTGGCTATAGATAAATAGGGTAAAAGGGGTGAACATTTGCAAAGGGTTAGGTATAGTTTATAACACATCAGAGTTTTGTAATGACAATTTATACACAAAATTGAATGATAGTATGGAAGAACTAAGAAGGGAAAATCCTAATATAGAGTTTATTGTAGTAGGTGATATCAATGCCAGAGTGGAGGAATATAATAAATATAGAAAACGGATGTACTTGGGAAAAAAATTATAAAAAGGAAAGGAAAAGTAAAGATAAACTAATAAATACAGAGGTAGAAAATTGATTGTATTTTGCGACCAGAATAATTTAATAATGTGTAATGGGACCAAGGGAGAAGATCATTTGGGAGAGTTCACATTTGTAAATGTAGCCATCCAGAGTATAATTGACTATGCTATGCAGCACAGGGGTCAATGAGATGATGCAAGATTTTAAAATCATGTACATAACAACAAAAATTGGTCATTTTCCACTAAAAATGAAAATAAGACTAGAGCTAAGTTACAAGGAAGATGAAATATTGCATTAAAACAAATCAGAAGTTATAAATGGAAAGAGGAGTATGAATAATTTACGAGTAATTGGATCTCAAAATGTGGGGAAATAAGAAAATTTAATATTGCAGCAGCATTACATTCAGGAAGAAAAGGTTAGAATCAATGGTTATGTGGGCAGGAAGTAGAATGGAAGTGAATCATGAAGAACAATGCAGTTGGTATGATGAAAAGTATATAAAGGATAACAAAGAAGTATTCAGATAGCTGTCTAGATGGAGGTCAGAAGAGGAGGATGACAGGCAAATTTTCTTATTAATTAAAAGGTGCTATAAATGCTTACTAGATGAGAAAAAGAAGGAATGGGAACAGAGAATGGAAGGAAGGATTAAGGAAGGCCAGAGGTAAAGATAATAAATATATATGGTCAGTTGTAAACAATATTTCTAGAAAGAAGCAGATAGATAATAAGATAGCACCAAGGGAATGGAAACTCTATTATAAAGCTGTATTGGGAAGAGGAAGAATTCAAGGAAGTGAAGCATATTTAGGAAATTATTATGTGAATAGAGTGGATTACTTAGACAAAGAGATTACAGTTAGAGAAGTAGAGTATGAGTTAAAAAAATCTGATGTGTTACACTCACATGACTTTCTCTACTCTTGTACAAACTGTTTTTACAAACGCTTATTCTCCATATGCTTCATGTTAATCGAGATGTTAATCTTATTGCTAATTTTATTGTAGGTGCAAGGGGAATATGGTAGGATTTAAGTGATAGTCAAATATTTTAAGAGCTGGTTGCTATGTGGTGCATTTCATTCTCTTTGTATGTCCAGGACATAAAAAAATCTGTGTTACACTCACATGACTTTCTCTACTATTGTACAAACTATTTTTGCAAACACTTATTCTCCATATGCTTCATGTTAATCGAAATATCGAGATGTCAATCTTATTGGTAATTTTCTTGTAGATGCAAGGGGAATATGGTAGGTTTTAAGTGATAGTCAAATATTTTAACGCTGGTTGCTATGTGGCGCATTCCATTCTCTTTGCATGTCCAGGACATAAAAAAAAATGAATAACGAATTTGAGAAAAAGTATAAGTATTGGAAAATTTAAGGGAATAACAAGCAATATCTCGAAAACGGTTCACTCAACAAAAAAAATGTATATGACATAAATTGCGTATTTTAACGCGATCTACATTTTTTGTGTAGTAAAATTTTGTCTATCTCTTATCGTTTAGCAGTTATGCAAAAGTCGTTCCAATGAAGAATACTTTTGGAGACATTCCCAGAAAATTCGAGATATACATTTCATTTCTCATGTCAATATCTTAAACATATGATATTTTAATCAAAATCGTTAAGAGCCATTTTTGAGAAAATTAAAATTTTCGATAAATGTTCCATGTAAAGGGTAGTCTGGGGTGGGGGGATTTTCTTGAAAACCTTTGTGTCGCATCTCTGGAAGATACTGAACCTAAACACCAAGTTTGGTGTTTATCCGACTGTTCGTTTCTGCGTTATGCTGTTCACAGACACACACACGGACATGTTTGCAAAAATGCTTTTTTTTGGATTCAGGGAGTCTCAAAACGTGTATTTCCGGTGAAATCTCGGTATCGAATTTTTGGGTGGAGAGAAAGTAGTAGAGAAAGTAAAAAAACTGAAACAGAATAAGGCTACAGGGGTTGATAGAATTCTGGGGGAATTGTGGAAAAAGTTTTGGGGAAATAGGAGGCATAAAGCTGCTGACAGAACTATTTAATGGATTTAAAGAGAACAAACTGATACCTGAGAGTTGGAAAATAATTGTTATGGTACCATCATATAAAGGGAAAGGAGATACAAATAATCCAAGAAACTACAGAGGAATTAATTTATTGTCCATATTAGGAATATACACTGGTGTATTAGCTAGAAGATTGTACGAGTGGACAGAGGGAAGGTAAGCTATCGAATACCAAGCAGGTTTTGGGAGAGGAAGAGCAATAGGTAACATAATAATTCACACTATAGTGAACAAGAACCTAAGAAATAAAAGGGGTAGGGTATATATATATATATATTTTTTACATATTTTGAGAAAGCTTTCAACACTATAAACAGGGACACTTTGGCATACAAATTGAGGAATAAAGGAGTAAGTACTTCATTTATTGAGGGGATACAAAAATTGTATGAAATAAATAAATCTTGTGGTAGATGCAAAAGAAGTAAAACTACTGATTATATGCAGCAAAACTTAGGTCTGAGGCAAGGTTCTAAACTCAGTTCAATATTATTTAATTTATTTATAGATGATACGAGGGCGGATCAAAAAGTAATGCACAATAATTTTTTTCTGCCTTGGTATTGCAGCTGGATTGTTGCAATTTCACACAGATATAGTTTGAAGTTTTCACTACAGAGGGTATTTTTTGTTTTATGTACAGCTCTATTGGGAGAAGCGTGAACTATGCAAAAAAGATGGCGCACATGTTACTGTTGTCCAAGTGTGAAGAGCAGAGAGGTGTGGTTCGATATTTGTGGGCCAAAGGGCATAAACCGGGTGATATTCACAGGGACATGCATGGCGTGTATGGACCATAGCAATGTTTCCAGGTGGTGTGCATTCTTCCTAGAGGACTGTGTGAAC
Source organism: Deroplatys truncata (assembly GCA_030765065.1). Lineage (NCBI taxonomy): Eukaryota > Metazoa > Arthropoda > Insecta > Mantodea > Mantidae > Deroplatys > Deroplatys truncata. The sequence continues at coordinate 172,935,662 of CM060985.1, forward strand.
CTTAGTGATTCGCCACGCTCCGGGAGGCCAGTAACAGCTGCAACTCTGCAGAATGTCAGAGGCATTGAGGCGGCAATTTTGAACAACTTGCATGTGCAACTGCAAACCTTATCGCAAGAATTCAACATTTCCTATGGTGCAGTGTACGATATTGTTTATGACACGTTGAAATTTCATAAAGTTAGTGCTCGCTGGGTGCCTAAGAACCTGGCAGACAACCACAAGGGCCAGAGAATGATGACGAGCTTGGATCACCTAACACGATACACCGCAGAAGGGCATGACTTTCTGAAAGGAATCGTCACTGGTGATGAGTCGTAGGCATAACACTACACGTCCGAAACCAAGCAGGCAAGTATGGAGTGGAAACATGCTGGTTCCCCAGTGTGACTCAATCTGCTAGGAAAGTGCTTGTGACGGTGTTCTGGGATATGCATGGTGTTGTATTGATGGACTTTGCTGAACACGGGACCACTGTGAATGCTGCAGCCTACATGAAAACTTTGGTGAAGTTGCGTCGTGCCCTTCGCGATATATGTCACAACATGAATGCGGACGATGTCAAAATTCTTCATGACAATTCTCGCTCCCATGTTGCTGCTGCTGTTCGTCAGAAAATCATTGGGAGGTGCTCCAGCATCCACCATACAGTCTAGACCTTGCACCATCGCGACTTTCATCTGTTTGGCCCCATGAAGAAATTCCTGGCTGGCCAACACTTTGCGACAGATGCGGAAGTGAAATCAGCTGTCCGCAGAAATGGACTTCTATGAACAGGGCACACTGAAACTGGTATCACGATGGGAGAAACTTGGCAACTATGTCGAAAAGTAGGTAAAAGGTGTAAGTTCATTTGTGATTTTTTGTTGTTGTTTTAACTATTAAACTTTTTTGTAAAAACATTATTGTGCGTTACTTTTTGATCTACCCTCATATTTTAGTTAGAATAATGAAAAACAGTGGATTTTGGAAAGAAGTGAGAATGAGGGTAGAAGACACTGAGAAACAGATATGGGCTAGTTCTGAGGATAAAACTTCATTGGCTTTGTATAAATCAGTTAAAAGAAATTGAGGGACGGAGAAGTATGTAGATATATGCAATCAATTTGAAGGAATAGGTCTTATTTGGATGCACACAGGAGTAATATTTCTAAAGGATAGGAAATAATTGCTCAGGGAGATGTATTATTGGGTAGTATTTTCGATTGGCTGCTAGAGTGTGAAAAGGTTAAAACATGGAGAGATGATATTTGGAATAAAAATGGGATAAGTTGAACAAAGAAATAATAGCAATCAAAATGTTGGCAAGCTCAAAAGCAGAAACGATTATAACAGTGGAGACATTTTTAGGAAATGTGCGAGGTAAGTGGACAAGGAGCCTAAGAAAGGAACAACAGAATGGTTTCTGCCTGGAAAGCAAAGAGTATACATACGACCTAGGGGTTGTAGTGGGAGAACTAGTTTATAGACACACTAGATTTTTAAAAGCTTTTCGCTATAAGTTTCATTTGTGATGAAAGTCAGAAATAAATATTCATTAACTTCAATGTTAAACCACTATAACCTGGAAAACAAATAATTTCCTTATCTCTGGAAGAAGAATGCTTTGATCTGGAATACTCTGAACAAAGAACACAAATTTGTAAAACTACATACAAAAGTATATTTATTTAGGCACATCTCATTATATACAATTATCAAAAACACAACATGCATGCAAAATAAACATTTTAATTTCACTCTATAAGATAATCTTTTATCGGATCCATGAGATTCTTCCAGAAGAAGCCGTTAGAGCCATCAGAAAGATGTACAGTCTGCTCCTCTGCAAGGCAGGAAAACAATTTTTGGAATGTACTGTATTTGCTGAGCGCCATGTGATCTCCAACAAGCAGCAACTTTTGTTTTGCTCGTGTAATAGCTACAGTCAACCTCTGGTGGTCGCTTAGGATTTCTGTTTCTTTATCCTGAAACATATTTAATATCCAAAAATGAGAACAATAATAATATGCTGTTCTGAAAGAGTGAATAGTGAGTGCTACAGTGCCATTTAAACAACCTGAGACATTTCACTCTAAGCGAAGAAGTGGAAAAGCAGCATTGTCACATTGCTTTGGAGCATGTGCCAGCTGTTTAGCAGTACACCGAATAGCAAATAGCTCACTGGTATGTAATGCTAGTCAGCAGTAGTAAATATACCAACATGGCAACATGTTACCCCTCAAAGCTCAGCTTCTAGGTGGATGGCAGTGGTAGATTACTGGCTAGAGCAAAGCAGAGGGAACGTTGCCATGGAAACATACCCCTCCAAGAAGTGTCAGAAGTCTCCTGTTATTTAAATTCTACTGTATGATAAATTTACATTATATTATAAAGAGAGAAAATTCATATGCATTTATGTATGTAGACTAATCTCAAGAACCACTCAATTCATTTCAATAATTCTTTCACACTGAAAAGTCCTATTCTTTCTGGCAGATATGCGCTATAAAACACCTAATTTCAAATGATACCTTACTAAAAGACCAAAAAGGATTTACAAAGCCTATGTACTATCAGATGAGCAATTGTTGGTCGAATGGGTTTCCTGTCATGCAGCTGGCGAAGCTGGTTACTGTGTGCGTGGTGCAGGTGAGAAGAAGTCCACAGTAAATATAGTATGGTTTGTCACGTAAGTTATTTCTAACACACATAACATAAAGACTTGCCCAAAACACTCTGCAGTTCCCTCTGAGAAATAACAGCAATTTCTGGATGAATGTTATTTTTAAGTTCATCTGAAGTGTATGGATTTGTTTTGTTAACTTTTTCTTTTAATGCCCCCCCCCAGAGATAAAAATTGCAAGGTGTTAAAAGAGAAAGGTTACAAAACAAGAGCATCCATAAATAAAAAAAAAAAAAAATGAATGCCCATACCCACTTCTGGCGTGATTTCTTCAACAGCGCACCAGCATGACCTTCGTTTTCTACAATTTCTCAGCTGCCCTTAAATTGTCTGGCTCAAATAAACACTCAGTTCTGGGACAGAATAGTGTCCCCAAACTTTGCCTTCAAACAAGTTAAAATCTCTGAAGGTTTAAACCTTTCATTGATTAAAAACTTTATAATAATATACTGCACAACAGACCAAGGAACTCTTGTTCACTCATGGCTGTACTGAGGCCAGAATAGAGCGAAGCAGCTAACCAAGCTGGTTCCCTCTCCCTAAAACACCACTGACCTTCAAGTCCCCACTCCACCATCCTGGCTCAATTACTCTTTATATTTGAATCACCCTTGTATATAAGAAAAATGGCAATAAAAGTGATTGTTGTTTGCGAGGCAGGACTGCATGGTAAGAAGTAACAGACCTTACAAGTGTGCATGCTTGTCCACTCGCATCCACTTTTCGTCATTGTTATAGGCACATTGCTAGGCCACAATAATAATAATTGTGATCACTACTATTCTCTGATCATCTGATCAATTTGTGATTTGAAAATAAAACTTGAGCAATACACAGCTGAAGACATCAGCGAACCTCTTTACTAGAATATAGGATCATTAAAAAAGCATGCCAGTTTTGATATATTAAATTATGAACTTTATTTTTTCAAAACACATTAACAAAATACATAAATATGTACATCACATGTTCCCATTTCAGGTATGGAAAATGATGTGAAGCACATGACCTCCTCTACTGCACTGGCATGCAAGAATCCTGTCTGTGAAATATGTTATGATTGCCTGACATGTTTCCACTTGGAGTTTGCCGACAACTCGTTGAATTTCCTCCTTTAAGTCACCGATGCTTCGAGGATTTATTGACATACGAGGGTGGTCTGAAAAGTTTCCGACCTAATAAAGATACAAGGCATTTTTTCAGAATTTTTTTTTTTTTTTTTATTTTTCAACATAGTCTCCTTGTAACTCTACACACTTCTCCCAGCGATGCTTCCATCTCTGTAACCTGTCCAAATAGTACTCACCGTTTTTCTCTGCAAAATAATTGTTCACGAAGGTGACTGCCTCTTCATTTGACGAAAATCTCTGTCCTCCGTGCGCAATTTTCAGATGAGGGAATAAAAATAACTCGCTTGGGGCTAGATCTGGTGAGTAAGGTGGATGGTCAAGCAGTTCAAACCGTAATTCGTGGATTTTCGCCATTGCAACCGCTGAGGTGTGAGACGGTGCATTGTCTTGGTGAAACAGGATTTTCTTTTTCTTCAAATGTGGCCATTTTTCTGCAAGTTCTGCCTTCAGCTTGTCAAGTAACGATGCGTAGTATGCTCCTATAATGGATTTTCCTTTTTGAAGATAATCAATTAAAATAACTCCATGACTATCCCAAAAAAACAATTGCCATCACTTTCCCAGCCAAAAAAACGGTTTTTGCTTTTTTTGGAGCCAGTTCCCCCTTTGCAGTCCACTTTTTGGACTGTATTTTTGTTTCGGACATATAATGATATATCCAAGTTTCATTTACAGTAATTAATCGACACCAAAACTCAGATTTATTGCGCCTAAACTGCGCAAACAGAGCGTTGGAAATGTTCATTCGAACACATTTTTGGTCAAACGTGAGCAAACGTGGCACCAAACACGCGGACAGCTTTCGGATGTCTAAATGTTGATTTAATATGTGACAAACACGTTCTTTTGACATCTTCATAGCCTCTGCTATCTCTTTCACTTTAATTCGGCGGTCGTCTAGCACCATTTGGTGAACTTTGGCGATGTTTTCGTCGGTAGTTGCAATTTTTGGACGTCCCGAACGTTCATCATTTCCCAAGCTCTTACGGCCACGTTTAAATTCAGCTGCCCAAAATTTCACTGTGGTAAATGATGGTGCAGAGTCACCATACACAGAATCCAACTCATCTTTGATTTGTGTAGGTGTATTACCTTTCAAAAACAGTTATTTAATGACAGCTCGATACTCGATTTTGTCCATTTTCATAAAAACACTCACATCACTTCACCCAAACGACTGTTACATAACAACTTAGCATCCAAAATGGCTGAAACTTTGGTGAGTAACTGTCAACAGATGAACAACAAAATTCATTAGCTTTTATTTACGAGTGCTGCCATCTTCATGTTGAGGTCGGAAACTTTTCAGACCACCCTCGTATGCTAGTGATTTAAGAGTGCTGCAAAGAAAAAGCCACATGACCTTGGTGGCCATTGATGGTCAGCATTACGCGAAATGAGGCGATCCGGAAACCGCTCATGGAGCAACTGAATTGTTTCACAGGAAGCACAGCAGGTGGCACACCTGAAACGACAACTCTTGAATGTCCATTCCATTGAAATGAGGCCACAAAAACTCTCATCATCACACAGTATTAGTTTCCATTAATTGTCATAGCTTGTCCTGCATCTTGAATAAAAATAGAGCTGATGATGCTGGAGGTTCATCAGCCCAGCACCAGAGAACACCACAAACCATACACATCCCCCAGACGATGACCGGCAAAAATCAGTTGAGAGAAAATGCTGACGATGGGAACAAGCCGTCTCCCGAAACGCGTTCAAGTAAGAATATCATAGTGATGTAGTGTAACAACCCTCAACTCTCTATTTTAAATTATGACACATCACTGTTACTAACTTCTAAATCTTCAAAATTAGTCAAAGATTTCACCTCTTCTCGTGATCAACCACTTTCAGCTGCTGTGTTAACTGAATTTTGTAAGGGGGTAATGGAGATCATACCAGAGAATTCTCTGTATTGAAGAACATCCTTACCCAATTCTTGGGAATGGTAAAGAATCGATTTCATTGGATCAATAGCTACATTATCACGAACCACCACAATGTTTTACTCAGTTCACTGTTGAACCCGTTTCATTGATATTTTTCATAAGTCTGCGAACTACTGATTCATTCAGTGCTTTACTATGCCCTAGAATTGTGCAAAGTCGCCTGACAGTTGCTGCATAACTTTCTCTGTTCTGATAAAATGCTTTCACACATTGTGCAACAATAAACTGCTCCATGGCTAGACACGGAATGAAGAAATGCGAGAAATTCCACCTCAGGCAATCGGAATGTTTATGGATATAGCAGCAATACAAAGCAATGTTGACAACCGACAAACAAAAATTTACCAAGGACCATAGGAGTTCTTCTTGCATAATGTTCATAATTTCTGTATTTATATTGTCCTTCTGTCTATGGTGTGGGGATTGTTCCTATAAACTTTCATTTTTTAGGCTTCCCCTTAAACAGATGCACCAATTTGGTCAATTTTTTTCCTCTGATACAATATCTTATTTTCGCTTCTTAGGTTTAGCATTTAGTGATCCCGTTGTCCCACACTTATTAACCGATGTCCAAGAGTTTGTCTACCTGGAACTGGAATACCAGGAAATTGTCTACACGATTCGGTGTTTATATACGTATCATACATAAAAATCTGTTGTTAGGTGTGAATTTGTCGGCAGGCAAGTGGACTAATAAAGACATTAACACTCTTGAGCAAATCACACACACAAACATGTCTTGAATCTTTTTGTTGATTTTATTCGTTACATTGTTTACAAGTTCTTTCATTCATAGTTTTTTATCTAATTCTATCCCTAGATACGTTGTAGTTACTTCTTGTAGTTTTCTGTTGTTGATTTGCAGACATATATTTTCGGTTTTATGCTGCATTGTGAATAGTTGATACTGTTCTAGGGTTGTGATTGTATTCTCCATTGTTGTCTGTAGTTTTTTGTAATGTTTCCCAGTTCTTATGTTCTTTTCTGAAGTTCATATTACCACATTGTCAGCAAACATTCCTACTTGTATGTAAAAACAACACCAATTACAGCACTACAAAGCTTCACAAAAAACATGACTATAGAATTGGAACATGAGTTGAAAGCAATCACACTAGCAGAAAAACTGCAAGTCAATACAAACAGATACAGATGGTACCACAAAGCAGATACTATAAGTAATTTAAAAACTCAAATAACCTTTAGAACATATATTAATAACTTAAAATACAAGAATATAATTACAACAAATATAATTATAACAGAGGTAACGAGTCCAATAGAATATATTGATATACAATATCAGAATGACCCGATACATACAATACACAAACAAAACAATATACCAGATGAAATGAGAGCCATAGCAATAGCTACAGAAAATGAAAGACACCCAGAAAAAGAATGGCTCTGAATATATACAGATGGATCCCTCATCAATAAAAAAATGCCGATTCAGGAGTATACTGTAAACATTTTGCACAGTATCTAACATTAGATGAAACGTCAAGCCACTATGATGGTCAATTAACAGCTATAAAAGCAACATTACAGAATATTTTATATAGACCATACATAAAACAAAAAATAGTCATCTTATCAGACTCAAAATCAGCCAGATGGAATAGTAAATTACAATAATAAAACAACAAGAAATATTAAAGAAATAAGAAGCCTAATTAAAACAGCTGAACCTAGAAATCATGTCACTCTACAATGGATCCCAGCTCATGTTGGACTTTTGGGCAATGAACATGCGGATCAATTAGCAAAGAAAGGTGTAATACAACAAATAAAACCTATAGGACAAATAGAAATAAATAAACAATTAAATAACATTAAACAACATGAGACTTGATGAAGAAGATAAATTAAAAGATAGAGTTGATATACAAAAAATGCCAAGGAAGACTGCAGTGGCCTTATTTAGTGATGGCAACTGGCCACGATTGCCTGACAGAACACCTGTACAAGATAAGATGCCTACCTATACCCAAGTGCACTCTCTGTGAAGAAGATGTCATCCTGAACAAACAACATCTCGGCAAATGCAAAGATAACTTACAGACTTTATATTGGGAAGCCAGAGCGAAAATGATGCAGATTAATTAATCCCCAGTGCCATTGGCGTACAAAAACAACAGATGTCTTGAATCAACTTTCTTTATACCACAAACACAACAGCAACTAAAACACAGCTGATAAAGATAGCCTTAAGTTCATCATGCACACCGTTGCACATCGGAAAAGCACAGAGGTCACTGTAGTACAGTGTGCTGTGCATATAGTCAGTCTGTGGCCTCACCTTAAAATGCCCACACTGTACATATAATGCTGTTTTTCTGCATTATACAATGAATTATTAAGTAAATTTTAAAATTTGCATTCTATTTCTGTGTTAAACACGTCCCATTATATACAAAAAAAATCTGATGTGTTACACTCACATGACTTTCTCTACTCTTGTACAAACTATTTTTACAAACGCTTATTCTCCATCTACTTCATATTAATCGTGATAAACATTTGCAGACTCTATCTTATTGCTAATTTTCTTGTAGATGTAAGGGGAATATATATTTACAAGGGCAATATAGAAATACAGTAGCCTTTAAGCACATGCATATCTCTTAATAGCTGGTTGCTAGGTGCAGCACCGTTCCCTTTGTCACAGATTAATACTCTTTGCATATCAAAGACAAAAAAATGAATAACGAATTCCCATTTAAGAAAATAAGTATTGAAAAATTTAAGAGAATAACAAGCAATATCTCAAAAATGGTTCACTCAACAAAAAAAATGTATATGACATGAATTGTGTATTTTAACGCGATGTACATTTTTTGTGTAGTAAAATTTTCTCTATCTCTTATGGTTTACCACTTATGCAAAAGTCATTCACAATGAGGAACACTTTTGGAGACATTCCCAGAAAATTCAACATATATGTTTTATTTGTCATGAAAATATCTTAAACATATGATATTTTGATCAAAATCGTTAGAGCCGTTTTTGAGAAAATCAAAATTTTCGAAAAATCTTCCATGTAAAGGGTATCCTGGGGTGGGGGGGGATTTTCTTGAAAACCTTCGTGTCGCATCTCTGGAAGATGCTGAACCTAAATACCAAGTTTGGTGTTTATCCGACTGTTTGTTTCTGAGTTATGCTGTTCACAGACAGACAAACAGACACACACATGGACATGTTTCCAAAAATGCTTTTTTTGGATTCAGGGGGTATCAAAACATGTATTTCCGGTGAAATCTCGGTATCAAATTTTTGGGTGGAATACAATACTTCCCCTACTTACTATACGTAGTAGAGAAAGTAAAAATTGGCATATAAAAATGTACTGCATGCATCAGGACTGAAATATTTGTACGCTTTGGACAGATTTCCAAATTATACACATTCCGCTTTGATCAAGTTTTACTGTGCTGTACAATTAATAATACACAAACATTATGTGGATGTAACAATCAAAGCTAATGTTAAGTGTACTAAGCTCTTTAGAGACTTTATATGGCCTGGAGCTGACCCAATTCTATTCCAAGCAATACAAGATAATAAATAACACTAATTTCTACAACTCTGTTCATAGTTCATACATTGTATTGCCAAACTATGATTATACTTTATAATCAACAAACTACTTTGTGCTACGTACTTCGGTTTACTTTACTGACCAGATCCATTTCTTAACTATAAATAACAACTCTCCTAAATTAATAATCTGAGATTGTTTACAAACATTTCTTTTAATTACTACTATTTTACAATCTTTAACGATTTATTTTGGATAAATGTTTTCTTCCAGACATTCCAGACCTTTGCATTCTAATAAAACGTGGATTGCATCTTCATTATGACTGCATTTGGGACAAATTCCTTCTTCTGTGCCTCCCCTGTCAACTTTTAACCTCGAAACTTCCAGTTTAAACCACACACTGCCTTCTCTTTGATCCCTATTATAGCTCTCGATATCTTTTTCCGGTCATTACTTCCAAAATCCTTATAACATTTTAGAGCGTTTTTTTTTTTCTCCACCATTGCCCATAAATTCAATCTGTCCATGTCTTCTAACTGATTCCCAACATGTTCTCTCTTTTTTAACCATGTATCACCCACACCAATTGTAAGCTAGTGGCTGATTTCTTTCACTGAATACGCTTTTCTTGTACATTTAAGCAATCTTTCAAAATGTACCTCCATGGTAAGTGATAAATTCTAAATCAATATTTCAGCACAAATTAAGAGTTTTATTATTCTAGCTTCATTTTTTCCCCAGAATTTATTGGACCATTGTTTCTATCATCAGACTGGATTCACTGCCATGCTTCCTCTTCTGACTAGTAGATGGCATTATCTGGTTGGACGTACTGTGTAATGAGATCCTTTTCATATGAGACATCAAAGTTTTATATGGGGAGGTCTGAGGCAACTCTACAAACGCAGTAGCAATATAAAGACAGCAGCATTAAACTACAGAATGCATAAAAAAATTTATATGAGACATTTTAAGCCGCTTGATGACTCAAATCTGCAGAAAATTATTTATTATGGGGTTGTATTTCCATATCTGTCATAGTATACAATTATGGGGAAGCTGTCCAAGGGTACATCTGGACAGAGTATTCATCCTACAGAGAAAGTGCATTAGGTTAATTTTTAATTTAAGACTATCTGATTCCTGTGTAAATATGTTTAAACAAAATAAAATGTTGACACTCTATTCACTATATGTATTTAAGGCAATAATCGTTGCTGTAAATAAGTTAAATAAAAAGAATAATGATGTACATACTATACTACACACAACAATGACTACTTTCGGAAACGGACCAACAAAACATCATCTGACGACGCTTTTGTAATGGGACAAATTCTGTATAACAAGCTATCAACAGAAATTAAGGCAATAAACGGCACAAAACAGTTTCGAAGTAAACTAAAATCATTCCTAATAGAAAAACGTCTGTACAAAGCAAAACATTTCTAAATATTGTATGTATTTCTATTTTGCTTCTGTATTCTTATTGTAACATCTATGTTCTATATTGACATTTGTAAATAGTTATTTTCTTATTATTGACAAAGCCAGAAACTTGTATAAGTACATAGGCTGGAAATAAATGATTTGATTTGAATAATATATTGTGCTTCTTCTTATGAATGAATAACTTTTCCCAAATAGAGAGTTCTGCTGCTTTTCTGAGGGCCTTTAAAAGTTTTGGTTTTTATTCTAGGTGATGATTTGTGGACCAAAAATGCTCTGCAACTGCTGATTTTATCACTTTTTCATATTTCTCATGTGAAAATCAGCAGATCTCTTCCATTTGGGAAAAGTTATTCACTCATAAGAAGCACAATATATTAAACTTTGACTAATTTTGAAGATTTAGAAGCTAGTAACAGTGAATGTGTCATAATTTAAAATAAAGAGAGCTGAAGGTTCTTACACTACATCACTAAATTTTCTTACTTTGAACGTGTTTCGGGAGACGGTTTGCTCCCATCGTCAGCATGTCCTCAACTGATTTTGCCGGTCATTGTCTGGGGGATGTGTGTGGCTAGTGGTGTTCTCTGGTGCTGGGCTGATGAACCTCCAAAGGCTGCTGGGTGGCGGCAGTTCGAAATTCATTAGGTGATTCCTGTGTTTGACAATATGTATTTTTTCCCAGATGTCCAATTCATTGCTGCTGTTGATCGGTTTTAAGAGTTTTATGTTTGGAGTGATATCATGGTTTGAAGACCAGAAATGATGTGCTACTGCTGATTTATCTGGCTGCTTTTGGTAAATGCATCTCATATGCTCTCTAAGTCTTATTTCAAGATTTCTTTTGGTTCTTCCTATGTATACCAGGTTACATTCATTACAATCCATTTTATATATATCAGCTGATTTATCGTTGGGGATAGGATCTTTTGTTTTGTTGCATAGTAGTTTCTGTATATTGTGGTTATTCTGTGGAGACAGGGTGATGTATTTCTTGAAAATCTTTTGAAATTTATGATATGTCCAAGAGTGATAAGTGAACTTCCTATATGCTTGTGTTTTTGTTGTCTGAGTAACGTAGTCATTTGTTGGATGTATTTCTGTCTTTCAAACTTTTTTATCTTCACTCTCACTCAATGTACTCACGTTAAAGTAATAATATGATTTATTGGGTCAATGCATCCCCGTGCATTATTTAAATACCCCCATCCTGGAACGCCACCCTGGCCTACCTACCACCCCAGTACCAACGCATCCCCCCTACGTCTGAGCTATCACCCCCCTAGTGTAATCACCTACTGCGGGGTAACCACCCCTGTAGGGGTGTTACAATATTTTGGTATATTATTTCTGCATTCGATTTAATTAAACATTAATTTGCACTTCCAAACACATTAGGTTTGTTCCCACACGATTCAGAATCGATTCCGAATTATCTGAGTGTGCGCAGTAGCTAAGTGGCGTTCCAACACGACAGAGAATCAGTTCAGAACCAATTCTGAATTTCCAGTTTGCTGTTCCAACGTATTTGGGAACTAGTTCGGAACGAGTGAAATCGGTTCGTGATTAAGAATAGGAACTGAAAATTCCAGACTTGCGCAGGTTGTATGGTCTACAGCGCATACTCAGTTAATTCAGAATCGATTCTAATCGCTTGGAACAAACCTGACAGAGAGTATTGAAAAAGCGACATACTCTCTGTATTCAGTAGAAAATAAATTTGAATATGTAATTTATTCCTCCATTCGTGTTTATTTCTCAATACGGAATAGCAATAGGTTTGGTAAGCAGTTGCTCGCTGTTGAGTAGTATAGCGACATACTTGAGGAAAAGAACAAACGTCTAACAAAGCCAGGGAGCAAAACAGCGTTCAAAGATAACAAGAATGAGTGATTTAGAAGGTGACAGTGATCTTTTTAATGTTGCAACGACTTCCGAAGAAGAGGATTATTTCCATTTAAACATTCCGTTATTTTGGGACCTTTACCCCTTTTTGGCACCTTTATACCATTTCCCCCCAACCATGCCCATAATCCCCTTTTTTCTTTTAAGTTTCATTCCAATTTATTCTTTAACTTTCAATTAACGTCTCCTCAGCTTGCTGCGTACGTGCGAATAGTAAGTCTACCTCTTTCAGTAAACGCCGCGCGGGAATTGAAAGCACACCCGCAACAATGGAAAATAATTGTGTGTTCGACGATAACCTCTTTCTCTCACTTTATTGCTATAAAGTAGCCCGCAATAATGCAATTGACAATGAGTGATTCTATCCCACCAGAATCAGTAGCCTGCTGTTCGTGAATGTGAGTTTGTTGCTGTGAGAGACGTCATCTGTTTACGTGGAGACGAAGCCTGGGCAGGCAGAGACGACAATAACCTCAACCGCGCAGTTCCGAGAATTATTACGACTGGGCTATAATTCACAAAACAATTATACATAAAGAAATAAAAATTTCAGCCCAATTGAATGGATAGTTTAGAAAATAGCAATTTCAGTTGTGCATCCCCTTAAATAAACCAGCACCTTATTGTGCCTTTTTCACCTTATTTGAGCATCTTTTCCCTTCCTTTTTCCATCTGAAATTTGCAACTAAAAATCCTAACCCTGATCATAAGCATACATTGGTACCATGTAGTTTTGTATTATTTGCATTACGTTCGGAATAGAATTTATGTGGGGTGTCATTGTCTCAGAGTATTGGAGTTTTAAATTAAACATTGTGTTTAGTAGCTTCTGTAGCAGGAAACATAATGTTAAATTGGAATTGTGTTAAATTACTTTTTCCAGGTTCTGGTTTAAATATATCTATATATTACAATTGTTATTCGCAATAACTCAGTAATCAATGGCTTTAAGCCGATAAACGAACGCGATTTATTTTTGCTCGAATATTAGGACTGGAATCAGTATGAAAGAAACGCTTACGATGTACGTAAGCTGTACATCGGCGGAGTTTGATTTCATTCATCAACGCTGTAAACGTAGATATTTGATCGTCTTCTGATTGACCGTGCAATGAAGAAGGCCGTGACAGAACGCGAACGGTTCAAGTAGTGTTCCAACCACACAAAATTCCGAATTAGTTCTGTGAGCGTACCAGACTGGCGCATGTGCATTAGCATATGTTGGAATTAGTTCGGAACCCGTTCAGAACTGTATGTTGGAACAAACCTATAAGCATTAACTTGCAGCAAGATGGTAACACTGTATTAACAGAAGGTAGAGCGTGTATTCCACCACTCTCATTAGGTTCTGTACTTTACTGCACTCTAGCGGGTGGAACGTAAGCTCTGAGTCAAAGCAACCTTGGCTCCACCTCTCCCATAAGAACCATATAGAAATGTACACCTTAGCCTTATACACTGTGCTTATTAATGTAGATTGTGCCAATCTGGAATTGGCTCCAAGCTTTAAAAAAACTACTGGCAGAGCCTGCACTGCTTAACGCACCTGTTCAAATGAGAGAATACATACTTGAGAACAATGCCTTATGTGCAATTCCTATACACTTCTCTTTCTTTCCTTTTGGCACAAGCAGTACCACAACACAGCGGCACTACTCCAAAAGCCGACCCTGATAGAGATATTCTATCATCATTTGGGTTGCCTGTATGTACAAAGTGGACGGTGTACACCAGCAGACTCACCTTGTTTGAGCTCCCTTGTCCGGACCTGGTGCAGGAGAAGATGATGATACTCTTGTCTCGTCCCTGATACTGATCTACTGTGTTAACTTCCACATTCAGCATCTTTGCAAGCAGAGCTACCTGTGCTCGATACGGAGCTATCACTCCTATGTCCTTTTCTGAGACTCCTCCCTGTTGAAAATAATGTACCACTTTAGTTGATGAATATGCTGCAACACATTTGCTTGCTCTAATATTCTGAAAAACAAATACGAGTCAGTTTTTCAGTATACTAAAAAAACTCTGTGTTGCATTTACATGACTTTCTCTACCCACCATCATTTGTTTTTTATGTAGCTTCTACAAAATATTTTTAGCTTATTTTTTTTCTATTTACTTCATGTTAATCGAGATATACCTTTGCAGAAATAGTTTCATTATACATTTATTGCAGCTACAAAGGGGACTGAGGAAACTGAATCAATAGTAAGATGTTCAAAAGTGGGTGGCTATGTGCCTGGCTCTGAAATTCCATACTTTTTCCATGACTTCGCGAGAAACTACTGAATAGTAACAGTACTTTCTATCTACTACCTTTTAATTCAAATAAACATTTGCAGAAACAGCTACGTACACATTTCGTTATAGATACAAAGAGAACAGCGATAGTCAAATGTTTGCTATATGCTGGCCTTAAAATTCCATACTGTTTCCATGACATAGTGACAAACAACTGAATATTGACAGGACTTCAACAGAATGACCAGAAATAAACAATTTGAACCATTGATAACGGATATCTCAGAAATGGCTTATACCACGCAAAAAAGCTTATTGAAAATAAACTCTGTTTTAAAGAGATCTAAATTTCATGTGTAGCGCATTTTTGTCTATCGCTTAATGTTTATCAGTTATGCAAGATTATACAAAATTGCTTTTGAATGAAGAGGACTCCACAGGCTGTTCCCAGAAACTTCAAGACATACATTTTATTTGTCATATAAGTATCTTTCATACACAGTATTTTAGCCAAAATCATTAGAGCCCATCAGAAAAAGAGGAACATTGGAACCAGGCTAAAGGAACACTATTGCAACATCAGATATAAACAGAAAGGTCTGCTGTAGCGAACCATTTTTGGAAAGAGAACCACACAGTAGAAAAGGAAGCAAAATTACTAAAGTACGTCAAGAAACCGCTAGAATTAAGCTTGTGGGAGAAAATATACATCAAAAAGTTCCAAGAGCAACTGATGAACTTTGAAATACCAGCGGGAAGAGATCTCATCACTAAGTTCATCAATCGGTCAACAGATGGCACCAGAGAACAGGAATCCTACTCCGAAGTCAGTCGCATGGCAGCAGAAGATGTGGGGAATGCCTCACGAAACATGTCCTGCATGTAATATGTAGTAAGTGGAGCAAAGAGTATCTTAAGTCGACTCACTCTTTCTTCAATATATTTGAATACTTCACTGTGTAAATTCCAATTTTCAAGAAACTCTAAAACTTAATGTATTTACTCGAGTCAGAATTAGTTACACTAACATCACAAACAAATGGGCAAATCTGCAGTCTCACACCATTTCTGGATGACCAACCACAACATCAAACCAAACATTACACTAATCAAACTGACCAAATATATAACAGAATTAGACACATGGGAGAAGATCTTCATTTTAAAACACAACCCACAGCTAATGAATTTTGATTTGCTGCCACCAAGCCCCTCTGGAAGTACACCACAATGGAAACACCAACACAGGCCAGTTGGAGAACTTCTGAGTATGGGAATAATTTCTCGAAACATGTTAAGTGAGCAAAGTTAAAAGTGATATTAATGTAACTAATTCCAACTCACCTTAAGTAAATTCAAAAACACATCACTGTTTCTAACTCCTTTTTCATATATTAAAGCAAAACTTAATGTATCACTCCAACGAGCACATGGCAGCACCACCTGGAAGTATGTCAGGAACTAAGTGCCCACCAGAAAAAATTGCTCCAGTCAGCATGTTAATACAGAACATTGCACAGCTTGGGATCATTAGCTTTAAATTATTTTGTATGCCTTATTCCTATATTTTGACTTACATCCTAAATTTCTAGCACATAATACTAACAGTAGACAAATAAAAGTGGTATGTGCATAGTTCGGCAGCTCTACCTATCTACTATTTCCCCTGTGTTTAAAGGTACTGGATAAACTGTTCTTAATTTCAGGTTTTAGAAATCATCTATTTAACAACTAATATCAGTATACCACTTTTGTTTTAACCTTTTACGAGTGTTCGAGTTAAGAAAACAAAGAGCCGTATAAGTTGGAAAATACAACAGGAAACAAACAATCCAAGCAACAATTCTGCATCACTAACAACAAAGTTCAATCATTGCTAAATAATAGGCAACCATATTCATTGTTGATTAAAGGTGGTACTTTTGAAGGAGTTTGTTAAAACACTTAACACAATTGTCCTCTCTCCACTTTCTGCCATAGCAGCAGAAGATTGTTCGTCATGACACACCCAGAAGTAATATTTTCTCAAATACAGACCACATGGCAAAGAGTACATGCACAGCTTATTCGGAAACGAACTATAGCACCTGTACATGGCACACTCTGCTATAACAGTTCACTTAGTTGCAGGTAGGGATGGGACCTCGGTATCAATGTCTAATACTTTGAGATAAACCTTCAACACTTTTAATTGTTTAAAGTTTTGCAATATTGGAAGTTGTTGCATTTAACTTTATACTATATAAAGAATGAAAGGAGTCAAGACTTCATGTTATTGCCTCGCACATATCCCCAAAGAGTTGATGGTCTATAGTTCTTAATAGATATTAGGTTTGTTCCAACACGATTCAGAATCGATTCCGAATTATCTGAGTGTGCGCAGTAGCTAAGTGGCGTTCCAACACGACAGAGAATCAGTTCAGAACCAATTCTGAATTTCCAGTTTGCTGTTCCAACGTATTTGGGAACTAGTTCGGAACGAGTGAAATCGGTTCAGGATTAAGAGTAGGAACTGAAAATTCCAGACATGCGCAAATTGTATGGTCTACAGCGCATACTCAGTCAATTCAGAATCGATTCTAATCGCTTGGAACAAACCTGACAGAGAGTATTGAAAAAGCGACATACTCTCTGTATTCAGTAGAAAATAAATTTGAATATGTAATTCATTCCTCCATTCGTGTTTATTTCTCAATACGGAATAGCAATAGGTTTGGTAAGCAGTTGCTCGCTGTTGAGTAGTATGGCGACATACTTGAGGAAAAGAACAAACGTCTAACAAAGCCAGGGAGCAAAACAGCATTCAAAGATAACAAGAATGAGTGATTTAGAAGGTGACAGTGATCTTTTTAGTGATGCATCGACTTCCGAAGAAGAGGATTATTTCCATTTAAACATTATTTCGTTAATTTGGGACCTTTACCCCTTTTTGGCACCTTTATACCATTTCCCCCCAACCATGCCCATAATCCCCTTTTTTCTTTTAAGTTTCATTTCAATTTATTCTTTAACTTTCAATTAACGTCTCCTCAGCTTGCTGTGTACGTGCGAATAGTAAGTCTACCTCTTTCAGTAAACGCCATGCGGGAATTGAAAGCACACCCGCAACAATGGAAAATAATTGTGTGTTGGACGATAACCTCTTTCTCTCACTTTACTGCTATAAAGTAGACCGCAATAATGCAATTGACAATGCGTGATTCTATCCCACCAGAATCAGTAGCCTGCTGTTCGTGAATGTGAGTTTGTTGCTGTGAGAGACGTCATCTGTTTACGTGGATACGAAGCCTGGGCAGGCAGAGACGACAATAACCTCAACCGCGCAGTTCCGAGAATTATTACGACTGGGCTATAATTCACAAAACAATTATATATAAAGAAATAAAAATTTCAGCCCAATTGAATGGATAGTTTAGAAAATAGCAATTTCAGTTGTGCATCCCCTTAAATAAACCAGCACCTTATTGTGCCTTTTTCACCTTATTTGAGCACCTTTTCCCTTCCTTTTTTCATCTGAAATTGCAACTAAAAATCCTAACCCTGATCATAAGCATACATTGGTACCATGTAGTTTTGTATTATTTGCATTACGTTCGGAATAGAATTTATGTGGGGTGTCATTGTCTCAGAGTATTGGAGTTTTAAATTAAACATTGTGTTTAGAAGTTTCTGTACCAGGAAACCTTATGTTAAATTGGAATTGTGTTAAATTACTTTTTCCGGGTTCTGGTTTAAATATAATATCTATATATTACAATTGTTATTCGCAATAACTCAGTATCAATGGCTTTAAGCCGATAAACGAATGCGATTTATTTTTGCTCGAATATTAGGACTGGAATCCGTATGAAAGAAACGTTTACGATGTACATCGGCGGAGTTTGATTTCATTCATCAACGCTGTAAACGTAGATATTTGATCGTCTTCTGATTGACCGTGCAACGAAGAAGGCCGTGACAGAACGCGAACGGTTCAAGTAGTGTTCCAACCACACAAAATTCCAAATTATTTCTGTGAGCGTACCGGACTGGCGCATGTGCATTAGCATGTGTTTGGATTAGTTCCGAACCCGTTCAGAACCGTGTGTTGGAACAAACCTATTGACTGTGTTTCCTGTGGGTGAATGAATGTAACATTCTATGGACTCTTGTGTCTAAATGAAAACCTGTAAAACATTGGGGAAGAAGTGGAGGTACCCATGTAAGATGCAGCGTTAACTCAGTTGTGAATGAAGCTGATTTAGCTGGCGCACTAAATCACATTTCTGAATAGCCAGACTTGGTGATTCACTCTCAGCTATATCATTTATCTACTCTGGTGACCAAAATCCGTGAATCCAGCAAAAACATATCAGAACTTAAAGATGTGAGATAATGCAGTGCATGATAATATTTTAACATAAAAAGTAATGGGAAACACAGTGAAGTTTGGTGTCATTTCTTTGTTCCCTAGCATACCAAGAGAAAAACTCCTTACATACACCAGGCAGTGGTTAAAGTCAATACACATAGATAATGTAAAAATCTGATGTGTTACACTCACATGACTTTCTCTACTCTTGAACAAACTATTTTTACAAACTCTTATTCTCCATCTATTTCATATTAATCGAGATAAACCTTTGCAGAAACGATCTTTTGACATGCAAAAAGAATTACATTTTACACATAGTGACCAGTTCTAAAAATATTTGACTCGCTTAAGGCGTACTATGTTCCCCTTGTTTTGTATTTGCAAGGGCAATATAGAAATACCGTAGCCTTTAAGCATAGACATATTTCCTAATAGCTGGTTGCTAGGTGCAGCACCATTCTCTTTGCCACAGATTAATACTCTTTGCATATCCAAGACAAAAAAATGATTAACGAATTCCCATTTGAGAAAATAAGTATTGAAAAATTTAAGGGAATAACAAGCAATATCTCGAAAATGGTTCACTCAACAACAAAAATGTATATGACATAAATTGTGTATTTCAATGCGATTTACATTTTGTGTGTAGTAAAATTTTGTCTATCTCTTATGGTTAACCAGTTATGCAAAAGTCGTTCACAATGAAGTATACTTTTGGAGACATTCGCAGAAAATTCAAGATATACGTTTTATTTGTCATGCAAATATCTTAAACATATGATATTTTAATCAAAATCGTTAGAGCCATTTTTGAGAAAATTAAAATTTTCGAAAAATGTTCCATGTAAAGGGTAATCTGGGCTGGGGGATTTTCTTGAAAACCTTCGTGTCGCATCTCTGGAAGATACTGAACCTAAATACCAAGTTTGGTGTTTATCCGGCTGTTCGTTTCTGAGTTATGACACACACACACACACACACACACACACCCCACCCCCACACACCCACACACACACATGGACATGTTTCCAAAAATGCTTTTTTTGGATTCAGGGGGTCTCAAAACATATTTCCGGTGAAATCTCGGTATCAAATTTTTGCGTGAAATACAATACTTCCCCTACTTACTATACATAGTAGAGAAAGTAAAAATAGAGGAATATCTTGCTTTGATAAAGTTATTTATCAATGAGAACTATTTTACATTTAGAGATGAATACTACTGTCAAATAAATGGACTAGTAATGGGAAATCCATTATCCCCATTTCTAGCCAATTTGTTCATGAGCTTTTTGGAGACCCACACAACAAATGCATTCCCACTTTTATTTAAACCATGGTTTAGATATGCTGACGATATCTTTGCAGTGGTTAACAAGAAACTTACCGAAGATACCTTGAAGTTACTTAATTTGATAGACAGCTCGGTAAAGTTCACAATGGAAATAGAATCAGACAATAAACTTCCTTTCTTGGATATAATAGTCATCCGAACTAACAATAAATTAGAATTCGGAATTTTTAAAAAACCTACACACATGGATAATTACATAAAGAACAAAGGATATAACCCAAGACCACATAAACACGCAATTTTCAAGAGTTTGGTCTTCGGATTCATAAACATACCCTTGAAAGATGAGGAATACAAGAAAGAGCTCAAACATCATAGATGTAGCCTACAAAAACGGCTTTGCAAAAGAATTAGTATACAAGAAAATCCAAAAATTTAAAACAGATAAAGAAAGAAAGGAAATTACTACACTACAAAAAATAACAGAAGACAATAGTTTTAAAAAGTTCACATTTCATCCTTGGGCACATATAAAATTCCAAAAGATATTCAAACAGTGGAATATCAAACTAGCACCTATCAATAAACATACTTTAAATAACATATTAATAACAAACAGAAAAGATAAAATTCCTAGAACTAAAATGCAGATAAATTGTAGTGATTGCGAACTTAAATATATAGGCAAAACAAAAAGGAACATAGGGGTGAGACTGAAAGAACATTTTAAAATATAAGAAACAAAGAAACTGAAAAATCTGCCATCGTATATCATTTTTGGAATTCAAACCACAACATCCATAATAAAATAAATCTAATCAAGTCGATCCAAAATCCAATAGAATTGACGATATGGGAAAAACTCCTCATACAAAAAAACAAAAGCCATCTAATGAATTTCAATTTCCCTCCGTAAAAGGATCTCATTTTTAAATACATCAAGCCAGAAATGACGTTAACGTCAGGAAGTTCAACGGCGACCTCTACATCGGAACCGACAGGCTCGTTAGTGGCTCTTAGCTGATGACGAAGACAAGGTGTCTTCGAAACGCGTTCAAGGTAATTATCTTGTAAGATTGAAGCTAGAGTGTGTTGCCACATGCATTTGATTAATATAATATTTGATCATTCCTTCTAACGAAGTTTGTCCTTACACAAGTCAAACTTGGGTCACGAGCGTAGTTTACAGGTATACCGTACGACTAATTTTGAAGTGGTATACTTTGTAATGTTATATTTATTTATTTTGTTGAGCCCCACGTTTGGGAGCCAATTTGCAACGGTATTACTTATAATGTTTGTGTATTTGTGTTTACTCCACGTGGTGAAGCCATTTTGTGACGTGATTCTTTGTTAGGTTTGTTAGCTCTATCTGTTGTTAGCAATTTGCGGCAGTATTAATGTTTGTTTGAAAGAATGCTACTGTTATTTCATTTAATTTTGGTTCTCTGTCCTCCGGTTAGCTATGATCTTTTTGGTCGAGCACTTCTCTTTATACAGGTTGTGTAAACGAAAAGGAGTCTTTTATCCAAAGATAACACTGATAAAAGAATTTG
Source organism: Deroplatys truncata (assembly GCA_030765065.1). NCBI lineage: Eukaryota > Metazoa > Arthropoda > Insecta > Mantodea > Mantidae > Deroplatys > Deroplatys truncata. Next base: position 172,957,758 of record CM060985.1, read on the forward strand.
TTTTACACTTTTATTGTCGAACACTTTCACTATTACATTTACACTTTGATCTTGACACTCACCAAACTGAAACTGTTATAATAACTTCATTACTGATCATTCCTAATTCGCGTACTTCAACTTTTTGTATAATTAACTTTACAACACTTTAGATTTTTCATAACTCTGCTACGCGTAACTTGTGAATCGATAGCCGACGTGTACTGTACAAATATTTCTGCTGGACTGAAAACGACGTGTAACGTACAAATGTTTTCGACGAACTGACGGACTGAAGGCGACGTGTAGCATACAAATATTTTCGGTGAACTGACGGACTGAAGGACTTTACCTCTAACCTAGCCCTTTTTATACTCCTACACCCCGATATGCCTAAAGTTTATAACTGAGTTGCTATTGGCTAATAAAACGCGCCAACATTAGCGTCTATTTTTATATCCAATGAAAATTATGAATACATATGCTCTAGGGAGAATGTTCCAGAAAATTCTAAAAAAAAAAATGCGCCAACATTACGTAACTTCCTCGTCTCTAATAATGATAAACAGCTCACCCCCTCGCTACATTATTGCACGCTATTATTGTCAGTTTCAGTAAGGCAGTATAAACTTACTTCTCGACAATAATTACAATCAACAAACATCTCAAATCAATGTCACATAAAAATGCATATTCATACTATAATCATTCCTTACATTTAAATAATTTGTGATACAAATTACTGCATCAATTTCCATAAAAGATAGACTATCCATCATTGTTATTAATATTAGCCTTGACCAACAATAGGGGATATATAACCTGTGGCATTATCAAATAAAAAAAAATTGCTGCCAAGTGGAGAATCTTAATCAGCAACAATTTTAGAATTAGCATACAATACAAAATTGGTTACATGTATTTATACACAAACTACTAATAAGAACATAATTCAATGAAAAAGCCTTTATAGTTTTTTATAAGTATGAGTATCAAGAAATAGTGGTATCGTCCCATCATAGTTATAGGTGAATGTTGTTGTTCACCAATAGCACTGGGGATTAATTGTTCTGCATCATTTTCCCTTTGGCTTCCCAATATGAAATCTGTAAGTTATCACTTTTAAGGGCTTTGCATTTGGCGAGATGTTGTTTGTTCAGGATGACATCTTCTTCACAGAGAGTGCACTTGGGTGTAGGTAGGCATCGTATCTTGTAGAGATGTTCTGCGAGGCAATCGTGGCCAGTTGCCATCCTAAATAAGGCCACTGCAGTCTTCTTTGGCATTTTTTGTATATCAACTCTGTTTAATATTCTTATAATGTTTATCCTTTAATTTACCTTCTTCATCAAGTCTCTGCTGTCTTTTGAAATGTTGTTTAATTGTTTATTTATATTTGTCCTACAGGTTTTATTTGTTGTAATGCACCCGTCTTTGCTAATTGATCCGCATGTTCATTGCCCAAAAGTTCAACATGAGCTGGGATCCATTGTAGAGTGACATGATGTCTAGTTTCAACTGCTTTAATTAGCCTTCTTATTTCATTAATATTTCTTGTTGTTTTATTATTGTAATTTACTATTCCATCTATGGCTGATTTTGAGTCTGATAAGATGACTATTTTTTGTTTTATGTATGGTCTATATAAAATGTTCTGTAATGCTGCTTTTACAGCTGTTAATTCCCCATCATAGTGGTTTGACGTTTCATCTAATGTTAGATATGTGCAAAATGTTTACTGTATAATCCTGCACCAGCATTTTTTTTATTGATGAGGGATCCATCTGTATATATTTGGAGCCATTCTTTTTCTGGGTATCTTTCGTTTTCTGTAGCTATTGCTATGGCTCTCATTTCATCTGGCATATTGTTTTGTTTGTGTATTGTATATACAGTAAAATCTCGTTAGTACGTTTTTGCGGGGACCCAAGGATTTGGACGTCATAGACGGGAAAACGTGTTAACGAAAATACATAATCTGCAACTTAAGAACATATTTATGTAATAAAATCTAATAATACATCTTACCTCAAAAACGGATGTGAAATATAGACACTATTTACATTGGTTTGAAATACATATCGATAGTTGATTGCTTTGTTGGTTTTAATCCAAAATTTTACTGTCCATCTTGTTTAGTAAAGTCATTACATCATCATCAACTTCGAAACTGCACACATATCGCTTCACTATGTCCATTGCCTGTATCGCTTCTGACACTGTAGGTACTGGCTGAGGATCTGGTTCATCGTCACTTTCGTCTCCCACTGACGCTTCATCTTTCACTTGTTCAAGTATTTCATCTATTGTCGCTGCTTCACACACTGGAATTTCATTGTCAATGTTTACATAGGTTTCGAAAGACATGCCGGCATCGTCTGCTATTTGGCGCCATTCTTCACTCTCGGAAAACTCGTCTTCCTGCAGAATTGCATCACCAAGAACTCGGCAAAAACCAGCTTTATTAAAGCAGTTCCTAATGGTATCTTGCGTTACACAATCCCAAGCAGTTCTAATAAAATGCATGGCATCTAAGACGGTGATTTTTCTTGTCGTCGATTTCAGTGCAGCCAACCTTCTCTGTACCAGCCTCTTACGATACGCATGTTTCATGCACCGAATTATGCCTTGATCTAAAGGTTGTAGCTTACTCGTGCAGTTTGCTGGGAAGAAAATGATCTTTATGTTTCTTAAATTTGAAACAGTTGGTGGATGAGCAGCACACTGATCAATAAACAGTGCAATTTTCGTGCTTCTTATGCCCAGTCTTGCGTCCCATGCTCGTAAGAAATTTTCAAAGATGGCAGAAGTTATCCAGGCTTTTGTGTTGGAAGTGTACTTACATGGAAAAGATCGCACATTCTTAAAACATTGCGGATTGCGTGCTTTTCCAATAACCAGTGGTACCAATTTCTCCGTTCCGCTTTCGTTACAGCACAACAAAACTGTAATCCTCTCCTTGTTAAGTTTCCCACCGTGGCACTTAGTGCCCTTAAAATCCAGGGTTTTGTCTGGCAAAAGATGGAAAAATAGTCCTGTTTCATCTGCATTATACACATCGTTGGGGCTATAGTCTTTCAAAATTGACGGGAGCGTTGTATTTTTCCACATTTCTATGTTTTCACACAGTGTAGCGTCATTATCTACGGCAGCAGCCTCACCTCGCAAACATCTGTAGACTAAGCCATGTTGATTCTTGAACCTTTCAATCCAGCCATTGGACGCTTTGAAATCATCCAGTCCCATCTTCTGTGCTAAATGTGTTGCCTGAGCTCGAACCACAGTACCGTCTATTGGCACATTTGAAGCTCTAGCTTGTGTAAACCACTTTAGTAGAACATCTTCTAATTCTGGAAACTGGCCAGGGCGATTACGTTTTCTTTTAACATTTTTTCCTTCTTCAAAAGCAGTTTCAATTAGTTTACGTTTGCTAACAATTGTGTTTAAGGTTGACGGAGGAATGTTTAAATTCCGCGCTATATCCACACGTTTCATATTTGGATTGCGATCAACTTCCTCAAGGATTTTCAGTTTCTCACTGTTGGTTATTTGCCGCACTTTCTTTTTTCCATTGCAAACAAAAAGTTAAAATACTATTACGTTTCGTCAACACTCAACAGCATAAACTAACCACACCAAGCCACTGTTAAACTAAAGCGTCACTAAAGCATCCCCCCCCCACACACACAAAACGCGTCCCACAAATATGTACATGCATGGTATTGGCTGCCGGTTCCACCCCGCCTGTTTTGACCAAAGTAGCGAATGAGAACGTCTAACTTTGAATGTAGTAAATCTACTCCCACTGGACCATTACTTGTATGTTCTCAAAAATTACTAATACCGACCAAGCATTGGCCAAAATAGCGAATGAGGGCGTCAAACTTCGAACGTAGTAAGCGGGAGCGAGAAAACGTACTAAACGAACGTTATTAATGCATTTGATGCATTTTGTGCCGGGACTTTTATAATTCAACGCAATACACGGGAAAACGTGTTAATGAGGAACGTGCTAACGAGATTCCACTGTATCAGGTCATTCTGGTATTGTATATCAATATATTCTATTGGACTTGTTACCTCTGTTGTAATTATAATTGTTGTAATTATATTCTTGTATTTTAAGTTATTAATACATGTTCTGAAGCTTATTTGAGTTTTTAAATTACTTATAGTGTCTGCTGTGTGGTACCACTTGTATCTGTTTCTATTGACTTGCAGTTTTTGTGTTAGAGTAATTGTTTTCAACTCATGTTCCAATTCTATAGCCATGTTTTTTGTGAAGCTTTGTAGTACTGTAATTGGTGGTGTTTTTATTATTATTAGTGAATCATTTTGTGAAATTTCTAGTTTACTATTAAGTCTCTTGTTTACTGTTGCTAGAAGTTCTCCTCCATACAATAGGTTAGGTTTTATGTATGTTTTATAAGTATTATTAAGGAGGTCCATGTTTCCAACCCATTTTATTCCTGCTAACACGTTTTAAAATGTTCTTTTTTATTTTATTTGTTACATTGTTTACATGTTCTTTCATTGATAGTTTTTGATCTAATTCTATCCCTAGATATGTTTTGTTTCATAAATTGAACTGTTACAATAATTTTAAATTTCTCTGCACAAGAATAACCGCAAAATGTTACATTCCGAACTGAACTGTTTTATGTAGAGGAACAATGACTGCCAAGCGGGTAAAGTTGTAACTCGCCCAACAGCCAATGATGCATTCCCTTAAGTTTTAGACATCATATTGATTACATTTGCAAGAAGATAAGCACGAATCTCTACCTACTGAGAAATCTAGCAAAATATTTAACTGCTGAACACCTAAAATGAACCTATTATAGAATAATACATCCACATCTACAATATGCAATTGAGGTATGTGGTAGTATTTGTCTAACATAATAGATTACTGGTTTTGCGGAAGAAATGTATATATAAGGTAAACAGAAGGGAATCATGTAAAAAGTTCTTTACAGAAAACAAAATAATTAACTGTAATATCTTTATGTATCTATAAAGTAATTATGTTTGTAACCAGTGAGAAGGACCTGATAAATTCAATAAAAACTATCACAAGTACGAAACAAGGACACAAAATAATTACCACAGAATAAACGTAAATAAAAAGATAACAGATAAAGATCCCTTAATAATGAGTAAAATATTGTTTAATAAACTACCAAATACTGTAAAGGCAAACCATTTAAAAGTGAATTAAAGAATTTTGTAATACAAAAGTGTATGTATAGGATGGATGAACTATGATTATAAATAATTGTATATACTTGTAATAATGTTTTGACATATTCTGACAACATGTACATGTTAATATGGATGAAAATGAATTGAACGCATGGTTCTGTTTACAACTCCTTTGAGCTTAAAAGTGAAACCACTTTAGCTTTGGAAAGGTAGAATCAGGCGATTGAAAAATTCAATGCCATAGCCAAGATCTGTGGTTCAAATTCCCGGCTATGGCATTGAATTTTTCAGTTGTCTTATTCTACCTTTCCAGTCTGTCCTACACAAGGCTTGTGTGGAAGAACAATCAATTACCATCACTTTAGCTTTGTTTATTATTTACTAAGGATAGAAAAGATAGGTTATGTTTCTTTTCTCTTCAATAATAAGCAATGCCATGTTTCATTACTAAATGTCTTTTCTTCAAACGCTTTAGGAAATAGAGCAAAAGACTTAAAGTATTTCACTCAATATTAACATTGATTTCCCTTCCATAGTGAACGTGCTAAAACATTACCTTGAGAAATGTTTGTATCATATGAAAGATGAGAGCAGCCTCGTGCACATTTGTGAGGTTATTAACAGCGTCAGTTTGGCAGCCTGTGTCCAGGAAAAGTGCTGAATACTTCAGGTCACTTGATACTATGTTCTGTAGCCATTGTTGCTCGCACAAATCCTTTTCTAAATGCTGAAAAATAACATTTTTATGTATCAGATACACAAAGAAACACGTGGCTACCTTGCATTTACTTTTTACTTGCCTTTCCAAACATGCAGTTGTGGTATTTTGTTTCTGAGTAATATAATACATAACTCAAGTGATATACCCAGTCCTGCCTTTAGTTTATCAAGGGTCTGTTTTACCAACTGATGCTGAATTTTTAATACAATGTTAAACGGATTTAACACTAAAGTTGCTACAAATTGTGTAACGTTGTGTTAAAGTTGATGTTCAGTTCTTTTTTTGAGACGGGTTGTTCCATTTATATGGTACTTTTAACATTTAAGGTGATATTGGAGGCTTTGCTTTGGAACCATTGCTCATTGGCAATGATGTTCCCTTGTTTTACTATGGTGCTAATCTTTGGGTTTGTTTACTCTGGGTTTTCTATTTAAACATTAATTTTACTGACACATTTACTCTCTCACTTATACTTCCAGACTCTAGAGAGGACGAGGAATAAGCAAAATTCCCATCCTCCAGCCAGGAATTGAAAACGGGGCCTCTGAATTTGGAAGGTAGCAAGCTAACCACCAGACCGCAGAGGCAGTCGATGATGCTAAGTTAACATCGCCGAGTTAAGGCATTTAACAAAAGTTGTCATCATTTCTCACTCCCCATACAGCCTATGACCTTTGGGGGTTACCTTATTTTATTAAGTGACGACTGTATCTATTTCAGGTGGAGGCACCCAGCGGGTGAATCTACTGCATCTGATGATAGGGTTAAGATGAGGATGACTATGGAATGAGAGGACCTACAGCTTTTACCGTGGACTCTGAATATGTTGGGTTTTGAGCACACATGAGCAAGTCAGTGCAAAAGCATGGTTAGGGCTGCCTTAAACTCGCCACCCCAGAGCCGGGAATTAAACCCTGGACCCTCAGTATGAGAGCAGAAACAAAACCACTGTGCTAGCCTGGAACCCCATTTAGTTAAATGTTAGAAGTTGGAAAATGGCTGCTGTAAACCAAGCTGTTCATATGGAGTTGCTGTACTTGGAGTTTTTTAATGCTGTTCCAAGAGCCATGCATAATACATTTTAAAACTTGCAAAAGTAAGAATTTTTAAAGCAATAGAGACTGTTGTGAACAGGGTTGTAGAGGAAATACAAGAGAGGTTAGAAAGTTACTAACAGGAAAATGCTTCTTTCTCCTATGCTGCAAGTATTGATTACTCTGAGATTTTGTTATGACACTTTTCATTTAATGGTAAGTGATAGTGTTGACATTTCCAAAGCTAACGTTTGTGGAGTTACCCAGAAGATTTCCAAAGCAGTTGCTTCATAAAGCAAATAGTATTTTTGTTCAGATCTGCTTGATTCTTAATCACTGATAACCCACTTTCTTGCATTTGTTTCAATGTAGTGTCCACCACCAGCTCTAAATTGTTCTAAATGCTTTTCCTGCATTTTATGTTAGCATAAAATTGCTGCATTCCTTACTGGACCTGGGAGAAACGTGTGCATTACAATCACATTACTTGCAGATTTTCTTCCAGGCTGCATGCTTCTTTAAGTCTGTAAGCTTGTTTACACTTGAAAATTCCTCTATTTTCGGTAACCAGTTCTGTAATTAACGCCTTTATGAACTATCAAACATTAATTCGTCTGCACCTAAATTTTTCAGTTGACATTGCGATTCTAACCTCAACAGGGAAATTACATGGCAATAGTCTATGAATGTAACTAGTTTTCTGCTACTAAAACAGCAGTGCTGCAATGCATAAACAAAACTGCATCAGAGAACATTCAGAAGCCCTGTAGCTTGGTCACTGCCTTTTTGAAGGCTGTTTTTTTGCAGTTGTCTTTGACATTAACAATATGTTAGCTAACAATTCCCTGTAAAAACTTGATGAAACGTATGGATTTTAAGATAATGTTAACAAACAACATTTTAGAGTAATTTTAACATCAGTTGGTGAAACAGGCCCTAAGTTTAACTTGTTAAAATCTCCATTAAGCATGTTGTAATGCTAAGTTTATCACAAAATATAGACCTTGAGCTCTACAATTGAAGTGAGTGTATACTCAAAAGGACTTCTCCTTGTCATGCCTGCAATAATCCTTCAAAGCTTGTATTCATAATTTATTAACACCCTGTATTAGCTTGAATTATTGTATTTGCCAGCATATAAGTTGCACCCCATTTTTTAATATTTTTACGGAAAAGGATTTCTCACTTAATGCATCTACTGCAATTTAGTTTAGTCCACAAAGCCGGAAGCTCTTCAAAAATCTTTGTTGATCCAGCAAAGTTGGTGATCCCTTTCTTGGTGGATATTGCTTTCGGTTCATGAATTATCATTTTCATAGAAACTGAAATTCCTGCTTCTCTGTTGTTAAAATTCAAGTATTCAGTTCTGCTTCAAGTTGTGGCCATTTAGCAATACCACTTCTTAGATTCTGTTTACTTCGCGCTGTTTTCTTTAAAACATTTCCTGAATTCTGCAAGTTCTTAATTTCTGTGTTGGAGGTGGTCCAAAATGCCTTTCTACAGCCCTGTTTCAGTGCTCTTTAGCTTACCAATCACTTGTAGCTTAACCCCTTCAAGGATACCCAATGAGAATAAGAATAAAAACACAAACGAAAAAATATTTTTGTTACTTTGGGGCGCGAACCTCTGACTATGCAACGCAACCATATCATGCCACAAGCCTTAAACCGCTTGACCATCTGAACACATGATAGCTGCAGCATTGTCTGATCTCATTAATTAACAATGAGAGATAAAATTAAAAAAAAAAAATTACTTTGGGGCGCAAACCTCCAACTATGCAACGTAACCATATCATGCCACAATGCCTTAAACCGCTCAGCCATCTGAACACATGATAGTTGCAGCATTGTTTGGTCTCATAAACCGCCGCCCAATATAGGGAGTGAATTTTTTTTTAAGAAAAAGGGGTAAAATACATGTTCTGCACTCAATTGAAACCTGTCAGCATCCAACCGTGCCGTCACACCGCTTGCTTTAGTTGGGCCCTCCCCATCCTTTTCCACAGTTTCAATTGAGTGCAGAACATGCATTTTACCGAGATTCGATCCTACGAATCCTTGGTCTTGATAGGTTAGCCACTCATATCATGCCTTAGACCACATGGCCATAAATCTCGATGTTGAAATCAAGTTGCAGATGGAAGCACATTGCTTCCTGTACCCATCCCCTCAGACTTGTAGGAAAACACTTTCCTAAAAGGATGCCACCCACCGCAAGAAAGCGGCGTCCATTTCGAAAGTGTCTGGTGTTCGCAAGGAAACTAATATGATTTGTCATAAATGTGATGTGCCATTGTGTTTATCTATGTTTTGAGGTATACCATTCAAGAAGGAAATTTTAAATGTAGAATTTATTCAAATTTATTATAAAAGAGAAAAGTTATAATAATTAAGGTTAAATAAGCATTAAATCCATGTAAATCCATATGCTTTCTCCTGCATTTTAACATGAACGTCATATGACGTCCATATCCCTGAAAGGATTAATGCAGTTGTATAGCAATGTTGTTTTCCAGCCATAGTTTCCAAATTACTTTAATTAAAGATACAAGCAGATCTTCACACCAATCATAAGAATTGAAGTTTTAATGAACAATATGAAAATTGTTAACGACAGCACATGCACTGAACTGTATACAACTAAAATTCTCAAACATGTGCAAGGAAGATAACAATGAATTGCTAGGGCTGGTCGCATAGCCCAGTCAGTACAACACCTGCCTGTTGTGTAAGGGAACCCAGGTTCGATTCCCAGCTGGGAGTGGGAAGTTTTCCTTAGCCAAGATTATTCCCTATCCTCCCCAGGGTCTGGAAGTGCGAATGTGTGTGATCTAATGATTAAAACCCAAAAAGTGCAAGAAACCCAACAACAAGAGAATACGAGTCAACACCATTGTCAATAGACAAGTTCCAAAGGAAAGGCCGCCGATAAGACCATGTGGTTAAGTCGGTATATAAGACGCATCCTGCTTTTTGGACCTATTTTCAGAAGAAAAAAGTACATCTTATACACCAGTAAAATGGTACTTACCTCTAGAAGAGGAAGACTAAGTAGAGAATTTGCTACTTCACTATTGCCACATTTCAATTGTCCTTCATACGTGAACTTATTAGCCAAATCTGTTATAGTTTGGTTCATTCGGTACTGAAGATCAAGACAAATTGTTGCTGCTCCATCCAGTCTTGCAAACAAACTCTCAGACATACCAAGTTCCCTGAAATATATACATAAAAAAATGAGTAACGACTTACCACTTAAAAAAGTATATGTATTTCAAAATTCAAACCAATAACAAAGAACATTTTGAAAATCGTTAACTACAAACATTCTTATTTGCTATAAATTCTGTGCTTTACAAGATCTAAATTTTGTATGTAGTAAGATTCTGTCTATCTCTTACAATTTACCAATTATACAAAAATCACTCCAAATGAAGAGGACTTCACAAGCTATTCCCTCAAAATTCAAGATATACATTTTATTTCTCATGTAAATATCTTAAGCATATGTATGTTAATCAAAATAGAGGCATTTTTGCGAAAATAAAATAATAGCTAGGGATGGGACCTTGATACCGTCGATACCTGGATACTCTGCATCGAAGTATGTCCAATACTTTGAGATAAACCTTCCATACTTTTATGTTTTTCAGTTTTGCATCATTGAAAGCTGTTGCATTTAACTTTATGCTAGATAAAGAATGAGAGACATCACATTATTGCTTGCACATGTCTCCAAAGAGTTGGTGGACTGCAGTTCTTGAGAGACCTTGAATGCATTTCCTCTGAGTGAATGCAACATTCCATACACTGTTGTGTCTAAAGGAAAACATGCAAAAAATGAAGGTAGGAGAAGGAGTACTCATGTAAAGTGCAGCGTTAAATGAGTTATGAAGCTGATTTAATTGATGCACTAAATCATGTTTCTGCAATAGCCTGGCTTGGTAAATCACTCTGAGCTGTTACATTCACCTACTCCAGTGACCAAAATCTATGAATCCTGCAGAAACAAATCAGAACTTAAGACGTGAGATAATACAGCGCATGCAAATACTTGTTCTTTCCTTCAATCTGTTAGTTCGTGTTTATGCAAGCCAAACTCGGGTCATGAGTGTAGCCTACAGGCATACCGTATGACTAATTTCCATAATATGGATAGAATATCCTTTAAAAGAAAGTTTTCAGTACAGAATATAGTTACATAAAAAAGCAAAGTAAATGATTGTTGTTATCATCATCATTATTATATTATTGCCTAACAATAGAGGATATATTGTAGCGTATGTGTGTGCATTGTCGCATCGGACACATTATTGCTGTGTATAATGATATTGTTGAACTAATTATTTTGTTTGTAACTTTGAATTCTTTTCCGATGCAGCATACTTCCCTCCAATTCCTAGTCAAGTTGTGGGAAGAGTCTGTTTGATAGCGTGGGTCTGTGATTAGTGTCAGTCAAGTGTATATCTTTGGAGTGTGTGGTTTGTATGTAGGAGTGCGTGTTGCTGTGTGTGCGTGGGGCATCTCCCCCAGTGTTTGTCTGTAACCTTTTGGGAACCATGTAGCTGCACCAAGGTAACTTTATAATAAACCAGAGTTAAATGTGAATTCTAATGTATTATTTATAAACATCCCACGCCCGCTTTAGTGTTGTGCAGCAACTTCTGGTATCTCTTGGTTGCCACCGAGTCTACGTCCCCCAATGTTTATACCAGGGTAACTAAATTTAATATTTTAACTGTAAAACCTTTTGGCCTCACCCCAGTGTATAACAATATAACCCGTGGCATTATCAAGATAAAAAATCTTATGTGTTACACTCACATGACTTTCTCTACTCTTGTACAAACTATTTATACAAACGCTTTTTCTCCATCTACTTCATGTTAATCGAGATAAACATTTCCAGAGTCTATCTTATTGCTAATTTTCTTGTAGATGTAAGGGGAATATATATTCACAAGGGCAATATAGAAATACAGTAGCCTTTAAGCACATACATATCTCTTAACAGCTGGTTGCTAGGTGCAGCACCATTCCCTTTCCCACAGATTAATACTCTTTGCATAACCAAGACAAAAAAAATGAATAACGAATTCCCATTTGAGAAAATAAGTATTGAAAAATTTAAGGGAATAACAAGCAATATCTCGAAAATGGTTCACTCAACAAAAAAATGTATATGACATAAATCGTGTATTTTAACGCGATCTACATTTTTTGTGTAGTAAAATTTTGTCTATCTCTTATGGTTTACCAGTTATGCAAAAGTCGTTCACAATGAAGAATACCTTTGGAGACATTCCCAGGAAATTCAAGATATACATTTTATTTGTCATAAAAATATCTTAAACATATAATATTTTAATCAAAATCGTTAGAGCCATTTTTGAGAAAATTAAAATTTTCGAAAAATCTTCCATGTAAAGGGTAATCTGGGGTGGGGGGATTTTCTTGAAAACCTTCGTGTCGCATCCTTGGAAGATACTGAACCTAAATACCAATTTGGTGTTTATCCGACTGTTCGTTTCTGAGTTATGCTGTTCACAGACACACACACAGACAGACACACACACGGACATGTTTCCAAAAATGCTTTTTTTGGATTCAGGGGGTCTCAAAACATGTATTTCCGGTGAAATCTTGGTATCAAATTTTTGGATGGAATACAATACTTCCCCTACTTACTATACGTAGTAGAGAAAGTAATAACTTTAAAAAAAACACACACAGAATTTTTGTAAAAGAATTTTTTTTCTGTATTCAGGGAGTCTCAAAACAGTATTTTCAGTGAAATCTTGGGTGGAGTCAATGGTCAATTGGAAACACTATGGAAGGAAAAACACTTGTGATGTAGGGGAATGGATGGATCACTTTTCATGCACGTAAGTGTATATATGGTACCTTTTCTGCCCCTTGATTTCACAAGGTATAGAAATGTTGTGCTTACCTGGCAGTCTTATTTCGCACAACGGGTGGCAGCTGATTAGGGTCACCAATGAGTACAAATCTACTGGCACTGAATAACGATCTTAGGACGGACACCTGTAGAACCTGAGTGCTCTCATCAACAAGGCACATATCAAAAGTACGCTTGGTCAGAAGAGCATGGCCTGCTCCTAGACATGTTGTCGCTACCACTGCCTGCAATCACAACATTTGGTCATCGTTACCTGTGTAAAGAATGGTCACAAATCATGAACATAATTGCTCATTCTACCATTACATTGCATTGTCGAGATGCATTTGTCATAGTTGATATACGAGGGTCATTCGAATATAAACCGTGACTTGTGTAGTAGTGATGTGAGAAGGGTAATCAGTGGCTGGAGAATGGAGAGTGAATAGCCATGCCCACAGCCTTCACACCCATGTTCGCCATTTCAGTATCACTGTGGGTGAACAGGAAGTGCCAGGTAACGTTTTATTTCATCCTTTTAAATACATTTAAAGGACATGTGCAATTACAAATATAAAATAATTTAACAAGTACAGCTTATAATTTTGCATTACTTCTTTTACATTGCATTTACGTTAAGTTTACCTTAAATATCATTTTCACTTTACGTTGCTTTACCATGTCTAAATTCATCTATACTATAAAATTCATTTTCTATTAAGTATTTCTTTATTGTTTTCATCATTACATTTGGCTGGTTTATGTTCTTTATTTCTCTAGGTAATTTATTGAATAATTCTCTTCCTCTAACTTCTATGGCACGATTATTTAGAGTTCCACTTAATGTTATTCTATAATAATCGTCATTGTTTCTTAAATTATGGTTATGTACACTGGAATTTTTTTGCATATTTATATTTATCACAGTTTTTATGCATTCATATATATACAGTAGAATCTCGTTAGTACATTTTTGCAGGGACCTAAGGATTTGGACGTCATAGGCGGGAAAACGTGTTAACGAAAATGCAAAATCTGCAATTTAAGAACATAGGTAATAAAAATCTAATAATTACTACGTCTCCATGGGCAATTTAAATCAATTTTGAGTACAATTTCATACTGAATACGATCCCGTTTCCATGTTAAATTCAATATGTTTAAATGGATTTGGATACACAAAGCCTGAGAATAAATAATTCAAGCTTTTATTTTGGTCAACTTGGATTTTTTAGGTTATGAATGTTTTTGAGAAAATAAATTGCGAATTGTGGAAGCGGCAATAGTGGTTTTGCTGTGTGTTTTATTACACACGCGATAACAATTTCTGCTAAAAAAGAAAAAATTATGAGCGTGCATCGTGTTACGAGTACAATAGACGATATTATCTTTGATGTATACAAGACTATTTGAATACGGAGGTGTTTCCATGCAACAAATTTCGTTCCGGTCCTCTTCTGATCCTATTTTCCAAGAGAAAAGTTTTGTTTTAGTATTTTTCCCTTCTTTAAAAGCAGTTTCAATCAATTTAGGTTTGCTAACAATCGTGTTTAAGGTTGACGGAGGAATGTTTTAACTTCTGCACTATATCAACATGTTTTATATTTGGATTGTGATTACATCAAGGATTTTCAGTTTTTCACTGTTGGTTATTTACCTACTACACTTTCTTTTTTTCATTATAAATGAAAAGTTAAAATACAATCTACGGTTGTTTGGTCATCACTCAGCATTAGAAACTATCGTTAGCGTTTACCACGCCAAGGTAAAGCATTCTCTATCCCGCCCACAGAAATCGTGTCACACAAATATTTAAATGCATGTATGTGATTGGCTGCCGATTTCCACTCCGTGACCAAGGATTGACCAAAGTAGCAAATGAGGACGTCAAACTATGAACGTGTTAAATGCCTACTCCCACTGTACCGATCAAGGATTGGCCAAAACAGCGAATGAGGACGTCAAACTTCAAACGTAGTAAGCGGGACCGGGAAAACGCACTAAGCAAACATTATTTATTATATTTGGTGATTTGGTACCGGGACTTTTATAATTCAACGTAATACATGGGAAAACATGTTAATGAGGAACGTGCTAACGAGATTCCACAGTATATATATATATGGCACTGTTAACAAGTTTTGATTCTTAAACACCCCCCTGCAAGTTTGTTTGTTTTCCATTTTGCTTATTATTCTAATGGCTTTTTTTTTTGCAATTTAAAGACTTTATCCATTTCTCTCGCTGTAATATTTTCCCATAACATAATTCCGTATCTTACATGCAAATATATAAAAGCACAATAGACCTATTTCATTGTCGATTATTTTAGTTAATTGTCTCATTACATAAATGCCCTTATTTATCTTTTTTCTAATTGATGCTACTTGAGATTGCCAATTTAAATGTTTATCAATTATTACTCCAAGAAAATTAGTGCAATTTATTTCTGATATGTTTTCACCATCTACCAGCATCTGCTGTGCAATGCATTATTCATTTTCTTGTCATTGAAGGTGTGAAATTGAGTGAAACTTTTAAGACACTCCAAGCACAGTTCAGTGATACTACTCTCAGTAAAACCCATGTGCTCACTTCGACCCAGAAGTTTCAAAATAGGCATGATAACATGGAAAATCAAAGCCATAAACACTGTCTGGTGAACAGCATTGAAGAAGACAATATTCAGGCTGTCCATGAGCTTGTGAAAGGTGATCACCACATTACTGTTACTGAGATTGCATCGGTGGTGGGTATAAGTGTTGGTAGTGTCCATACCATTGCATCGGACGCACTTGGATACAGAAAAATATTGGCAAACTGGGTTACACGATTTCTCACAGGCACAGAAGAATGTACAGAAAGACATCAGTAACTTCAAAATTGCTTTGAAGAAGGGAAGCTGTTTTTGGACCGTATCATAACCTGTGGTGAAACATGGGTCATCATTACACTCCAGAGAACAAGAGGACGAGCATGGAGAGGAGGAAAGTTTTGGCACTCAAAAGAGTGTAGTGCACATTGACCACCTATATTATTGAAGGTCGGTGAATGCAGCTACTACTGCCAGCAGCTGGTTAAAGCCAAGCCTACTTATCTCAACAAATGACACCAGCAATCAATTTCCATCTGCACAGCCATATACAGCAACCTAACTACTGATAAACTTACTAAATTACATTGACCACTCTTGAACACCCACCTTACAGTCCAGACTTGTCCTCTTGACTTTGGTACACTGAAGGAGGCATTACGAGTGGAAAGATTTGAAGACAACACTGCAGTCAAACACTACATGCGCAATTGGCTACTGGGGCAACCCTCTTCTTTTTTCCATGAAGGGATCAGAAAGCTTCCTTTCAATGGGGAAAATGTATTTCTGTTGAAGGTAACTATGTAGAAAAATACGGCACTCCATTTGTATAAAGCTGTGTTAAACATTTCTGGTTTATATGTGAATGAACCTCGTACATAAATATTTCTCCTTTCTTCTCTGTCACTTACTTATATATAAGAACCTTCGCTTATCTGGAGTAGGTGGAACCAGAGGTAATCCAGAAAGAAACTATTAAATGAACATATGCTACTAATCTATACAAACATTTATTTATTAGTGCTTCAAATTTTCTGTCCATCAAAACAATTGCTTTCTTTCACTTTGATGCCATTTCGACCATGCACACTCAAAACATGAGATCAAAAGAACAATTTGTACTTCTTCTTAACCCTGCAGGACATATTCACACCAATACTAAAATATGTGAAATATGTAAAGCTTGGTGCAATAGCCACTAAAATAAAAAACGTTAAAATAGGTATGCAAATGGGCACTATCAGTAATGATAAGCATTGAAGCAGGCATGGCTATTTGTTCATTTACCGCTTAAACACACATTTTGACATGACAGAACAGTATAGAAACATCAAATACCATATATTAAATTTACTAAATTCCACAATTCTCTTAATGAAGTGTACTGTAAACATTTCTTTAAATTTGCACTCTTCAATTGCTATGTACACTGCCATTTGTGAAAATTGCAACACCAAGAAAGAATTTCCCGAATAACTCCAAACTTGTGGAAGTGTAGAAGAGTGTGCAAGCAATAAGTGATTAGGTTTGCAGAGAGATGGGGTACACGTAGGCCGAGCAGAGCCCTCTCGTGTCAGTCAGACAAGGTCAGTGTTGCGCCCAGTGTAGTCAGTACAGAGCTGTCAAACAAGGTGGAAATAATAAAGTGAGTGCCAGTATGCCTTGTCGACGTCAAAGGGAGCCATATTGGCATGTGAGTGAGTTCTGAACGGGGCAGAATGATCTGTCTCTGTCATATCATGGCATTTCGGCTTGTACATGGCAAGCTGCTACGACAGTGATGCGTGTGTGGAAGCAGTAGATAGATGAATGTCGTACACAGCGGGTAGTGGACCACGGAACATGACCACAGCGCAGGATTACCGTCATCCTGTCCGCATGGCCATAACGGACTGTACAGCTTCATCCACAGTGTTGGCTCAACGCTGGAGCACTGCAACTGGTGTGAACTTGTCTGCATCAACGGTTCGTCCCCGTCTGCTGCAGGTTGGACTGGTTACATGCATGCCATTATATCGGCTTCCATTGTCCAGAAACCACAAGCTCCTCCAACTGCAATGGGCATGTGAACACTGTCACTGGGGTGCTGAGTAGCAAAATGTAGTCTTTTCGGACAAGTCCTGCTTCAATGTGCCCTACAGCGATGGCCGCATACGTGTCCGGCGGTACTGTGGTGAGTGCAGCTTGGAGGGCTGCATTGTTGAGCAGCATAGTGGACAAACACCAGGTGTGATGGCTTGGGGTGCCATTGGTTACAACAACCAATCTCGCCTCCTACAAATTGAGGGCACTTTGAACAGCAACTGGTACCTAACGGTGGTTGTAGAGCCTGAGGTACTCCCCCTGCTTCAGGCATCTCCATAGGCCACATTTCAACAGGACAATGCCTGGCCACATTTTGCGAGGAATGTACAAACCTTCTTCGAAGAGCGACGGGTACTATTGCTTCCCCGGCCTGCACGTTCGCCTCACATGTTGCTCATTGAACATTTCTGGGAAAATCCATCCCAAAAGGGTCTCCCGGTTGGAGAACCTTGAGGGACTCCCAGCTGGAGGACCTTTCAGGGGCTCTGGTCCACCCAATCCAAGGTGGGAATGCATCGTGCCGAGGGATGAATGGCACTGGGGTGGTAAAAAATGCAGTGTCGTGAACGATCTCTTCAGGGCACCAGGCGACACCCTGAAGTAATTAGCCTTCCCAATATATACAGGGCTCTGTATTGGGTGACTTTTATTTCCCTGGTACTCGTGGGACCAATATGGACCAAAATAAAATAAATAATACCAAGGCGGGTGAGAGAGACTCTCCAGTTGAGAGAAATCTGTCACCTGACAAAGAAAAGTCAAGTGACAGAGACTCTCTAGCAGAGAGAAATCTGTCACTAGATAAACAAATGGGTGCAACAGCATCTGGAATTAATAGAATGCACCTGGACACTAAGAAGTTGTCAGGGGCAGCTAGAAGAAGAATAAAAAAAGCTAAGAAAATGAGTGAGGGCACAGGCAATGTAAACCCACAGAGTAAAGGGGTGGAGGTCCGTACTGATCCAGGGACTTCTAAAAGAACCAGGACAAGTGTGGATACTCCTCCTTCGGATAAAGCCAAACCTGTTAAGAGGCCTAGGGGCACTGAACCTGGTGTCACTTACAGGGAAGCTTTGGCCGCTTTCAAGATGGCAATTGTGGAAGAGTCCTATCCTGAGAGAAAGCTGATTGGGGAGGACATTCGACCCATTCAGGCTGAGATTCTGAGGAAGATAGATGAGGCGCCAACCAGTGAATCTCTACCTAAACTCAGGTCCTTTTCTCTACAGGATGGGGCTCTGATATACTATTGTGATGATGAGCAGTCATGTCATTGGCTCCAAAATCATATTCAGGGAGCTAAAATCAAGCAGAGATTAGTTCTCAAAGTAGTAGATCCAAAAGATCTACCTAAGCCAGTCAAGGTGGCCCTTAAGACTCGGGACATTACAACTGATGATCCTAAGGTGCTGCTAAGACGCATTCAAAGATTAAACCAGGAGCTGAATATAGAGCACTGGAAAATCATTGATAAGCAGGCAGACTCCTCTGGTCAACGCCTAATCCTAATGGTGGACCAAAGTCTGCTACGAAGATAAAAGAGCTTGGCATGTCGGCCTATACCGGGGTGGACAGGGCTCTTTTTAAGATCCTGTCTGACCCGGAGGGGAAGGCAGTAGCAGACAAAGCAAAGAAGGCAGGCAGCGATGGCGGAGACAGTCCGGAGACGAAGATAGGGGACTCTGGAGGATCCGCATCGGGTACTGCTTAAGGTAAGTGTTGTGGGTTAATGCAATTATGAAAATAGTTCAAATTAACTTGCAGCACTGTAAGGCAGCTTCAGCCATTCTCAGTAAGAGACTTGTTGAAGACAATGTTGATATTGCTCTCATACAGGAACCTTGGCTCTTCAGAGGTTCAATTAGAGGGATCAGTTGTACTAAGGGCACTATATATAGACCTAGTAATAATAATCCAAGATCTTGTATTTATGCTAAGAATTGGATAAACGCATTGCTTCTTACTGAGCACTGTTCTAGGGATGTAACTACAATCCAAACAATAGTGGAGGAGGCAGGAGAGAGAAGAGTTTTAATACTCTCTTCCGTCTACCTCCCTTACGAAGACTCTGATCCACCATCGATAGCAGTGAGGGACC
This sequence comes from Deroplatys truncata, assembly GCA_030765065.1. Lineage (NCBI taxonomy): Eukaryota > Metazoa > Arthropoda > Insecta > Mantodea > Mantidae > Deroplatys > Deroplatys truncata. The sequence continues at coordinate 172,977,374 of CM060985.1, forward strand.
TTGTGACCCACTGCGGAGAGAATGGAAAGGAGTTAATCCTGGGGGTTGATGCCAATGCACACCACACACTGTGGGGGAGCACTGATATCAATCACAGAGGAGAAAAGTTAATGGAGTACTTGGTGAGTACAAACCTTAATATTCTAAATCGAGGTAATGAACCAACCTTTGTAACTTTGCGAAGGGAGGAAGTCATTGACATAACGTTAGGGACTAATATTATTGAGAACCTAATTTCAAGTTGGCGTGTATCATCGGAGATCACTCTCTCTGATCATAGATGCATATGCTTCAATATTAAAGCACAAGTCACTCTACCAGTGATTTACAGAAATCCGAGGAAAACTGACTGGGACGGTTATAGACGAGATCTATCAGCATTGACATCGGGTTTCTCAAGGAACATTCGTTCGATATTGGATGTGGAGTTTGCCGTTGATGAAATACAACGGTCAATTCTCCTATCCTATTATCAAAATTGTCAGCCTAAGGTAGCTTACTCGCCAAGGCTGGTGCCTTGGTGGACTAAAGAGTTAAGCAGACTTAGGAAGAAAGCAAGGAAGTTATTTAGACTTGCAAAAAGAACTGGTGATTGGGATTCATATAGACAAGCCCTCACCAATTATAACAAAGAAATACGTAAAGCCAAAAGGAATTCGTGGAGGGAGTACTGCCAGGGGATGGAGAACGTTCCCAGCAGTGCAAGATTCATGAAACATATGGCAAAGGGTGTTAAAAAAATTGTGAGCACTATTAAACTGCCTGATGGCACGTACACACAGTCTGGTTCTGAGACGCTCCTGCAACTTGCGAGGGCTCACTTTCCAGACTTTAAGGTAGACAATGACAGCAATTCTGTGAAGGGGCAACCAAATCTGGACCATCTTTCTTTGGACAGAGAGGATTGGAACCTAATCAGGAGCGTAGTCAATGTCACTAAAATACGATGGGCTGTCAAGTCGTTCGGACCATACAAATCGGCAGGCCCAGATTTAATCATCCCTGCATTTCTACAATATGGTATTGACTCACTTCAATCCCTACTTTGTGGCATATTTAGAGTTTGTCTAGCTTATGGATATATACCCATGGCTTGGAGACAAACAAAGGTGGTGTTTATACCTAAACCAGGGCGTCCAAGTTACGCCCAGGCTAAGGCTTATCGCCCTATTAATCTCTCCTCTTTTATGCTTAAAACTTTGGAGAGGTTAGTGGATAGGCACATTAGGGATTACGTTTTAATGGAACATCCATTAAACAAGTACCAATTTGCCTATCAAACAGGGAAATCAACGGAAGCAGCACTTCATCAAGTGGTCTCTCGACTATTGAGAAGGCGCTTAATACCAGAGAAATAGCCATTGGTGCCTTTCTTGATATTGAAGGTGCGTTTGACACGACATCTTGTGACGTCGTGACGAACGCCCTCTATGGACACGATGTACCTTCACTTCTTTGTGAGTGGATACGTTTTGTCCTACAACATAGGAAGATAACCATGAATCTATGTGGGGAGACGCTGGATGTGTCCGCGGAGAGGGGCTGCCCGCAGGGGGGTGTTTTATCACCCCTGCTATGGAACCTTGTAGTGGACACACTTCTTTGCGCACTCAATAGTGATGGTTACTTCACAGTAGGTTTTGCAGATGACATTGCAATAATCATAAGAGGTAAATTTCCTCACACAGTTTCTCAAGTGCTACAAATGGCGCTTGAGAAAGTGGAAGCTTGGTGCAAGATGAATAATCTAACTGTTAATCCAAGCAAAACAGTAGTGGTACCCTTCACCAGGAGAAGGGGGCCTGATTTAACCAGACTCTCTCTCTTTGGTGAGGTAGTGCCCTATTCAACACAAGTTAAATATCTTGGGCTTGTTTTAGACAAGAAATTAACTTGGAAACATCATATGGAATTATGTATTACCAAAGCCTACAGAGTCTTTTGGACATGTAGAGGTATGCTTGGTAAGACATGGGGTCTGAAACCTAGCATAGTGTATTGGATATACACTGCTATGGTGAGACCTATATTCTCTTATGCCGCACTGATGTGGTGGCCTAGAGTTAATTTAAAGGTGTGCAGAAAGGAACTCTGTAAATTACAGAGGACCTTCTGCATTTCAATTATGGGAGCTTTTAAAACTACTCCAACTGCGGCTATGGAGATGCTGATTGGGCTCACACCTCTCCACCTATGGATGAAGGCAGAAGCCATGATCGCGTATCACCGTATTTGTCGCCAAACCAAAGTGTCTAATACTGGACATATTAATCATCTCAAGCTTCCTTGGGATAAGAATGTACAACAGATACTCAACATGGGGACTGACATTCTTGAAACAAGATTTAAGTTTGATTTGAAATTTACGGTAACCTATCCACAGCGGAGTGAATGGGAAAGACTGGTAAAACCTCATAAAAACAAAGGCCCAATCTGGTATACTGATGGTTCTAGAACCAAATCGGGAACGGGGGCTGGGCTTTACGGTAACAATACCAAGATTTCTTATAGTCTTGGTACCTTAGCTACAGTTTTCCAGGCTGAGGTTTATGCAATCCTAGCCAGTGTCATGGAAAGCATTAAAAGGAGATATAAGAATAGAAGTGTTCTTATTCTCTCAGACAGTCAAGCTGCTCTTAAAGCACTTGAATCACCATCAACAAAATCAAAGCTTGTCTCAGAATGCCGGGAATCCTTAATGGCACTGGCTGAACACAATAAGGTTCAACTTATGTGGGTGCCAGGACATATAGGTATACCAGGCAATGAGAAAGCAGATGAAGCAGCCAAGATTGGCAGTGAAATCCCATTTTTTGGTCCGGAGCCTGTACTGGGAGTGTCCTACAGACCAGTGAAACAGGCTATTAAGTGCTGGGCTCAAGCAGAACACAAGAACTACTGGAACTCCATTGAGGGTTGCAGACATTCCAAGTTGTTCATTACAGACCTGGATAACAGCCGGGCAAAATACTTGCGCGGTCTTAGCAGAAGAAGACTTGCATGGGCAACAGGATTCATTACAGGACACTGTGCCCTAAAGTTTAATCTATACAGAATGGGATTGGTTAACAACCCTATCTGTAATAGATGTCTAGAAGGAGATGAGACTGTTACTCATCTACTATGTGATTGCCCTGCTCTTGCGAGTCAAAGAGCAAGTATTTTTGGCAGTCACTTTCCAAAGATAGATGAACTATCGAAAGCCTCAGTTAGCAGTCTGGTTAAGTTCATATCGAGCAACAGACTACTTAACTGATGATAGGGGGGATGCGCAATAGATCTTAAGGTCGCAGTGCTTGGGCATAAAACCCACCCCTTTTCAAAATAGAAATAGAAATAGAACATTTCTGGGATATGGTTGGTTGGCACCTGGTGCATCACATTCCTCCAGTAACCAGTGCCACGGGTTTATGGGCTCGAATACAAACTGCATGGAGGGGAATCCCTCAGGAACTTATTCAAAACCTTTTTCATTCAATGCCACGGCGTATAGCAGCTCTAATTGCAGCACATGGAGGCCACACCAAATACTAAATATTAGGGCTCAAAGGTCATGTATAGATTTGCAAAATTTATCATTTGTTACTTGTCATGTACCTAACCTGTCATATTAAATTCATGCATTTACTTCTTGGTGCTGCAATTTTCACAAACGGTGTATTTCTTATGGCAAACCCTGTAATCAGTTTTTAAGTAATTTCACTCTTGAATATATTTTACACTCCTATGCAGGTTTGTAATTATTGCTGAGCCTGTTAGTATTATTGTTAAATAGGCTACTGCTGTATTTGCAATGAAATAACTCTAGTCTTCTTAGGTCAGTACTGTGCTTTCGTCCACATGGGAAGTAAAAAACAATAAAGCCATTGTATTAATGAACAAAGGAATGAATTAATACTAAAATTGATTTCCCTGCTGTAAACGAATAGCTTTTTGTAGTTGACCATTTACCATACACTATATTATGCTTAGTAGCCATTATTTTATTATTGCATGAAACAATGTAACTATTGACGTTAGAAAGGAGTGCTGGTATTATAAACTTTCTCAGGCATGTTGTCAGTAATGCCTCAATGGCTCAGAGTGTGAAAATTTTATTGCAATATATATTTTTTTAATGACATAAGCCATTTCTGAGAGATCCATTATTAAAGGTTCGAAGTGTTCAATACTTGTCATTCTTTTGAAGTCCCATCGATTTCAGTTGTTTCTTGCGATGTCATGGAAACAGTATGGAATTTTAAGGTCAGCATATAGCGTCCAGTTGTTAAACATTTGACTATCGCTGTTCTCTTTCGTATTCATAACGAAATGTGTAATGTAGCTAACTAGTTATTTTTGCAACAATTTATTTGGATTAAATGTAGTAGATAGAAAAATAATATTTAGTAAGAATAGTTTGTAATATCCACTAATAAAGAAAGGGTAGAGCAAGTCATGTGAATGTATTGCATCAGAAGTTTTTTTATTTAGGGAGGCCTCAAAACATCCACTTCTGGCGAGATCTCAGTATTGAATTTTTGGTTGGAACACAATACCTTCTCTACATACTATGTATGTCGTAGAGAAAGTAATGAACTGAAAGCAATTGTAAGTTTTAATAAGATCTGTATTTCTTGTGGAGTAAGATTCTGTCTATTTTCTTATACAGCATACTTTAAAGATTTTGACAGAATAAATGCATGCATATTGATGCAGTAATCTGTATCACAAATTACTTAAATGTAAATAATGATTGTAATATGAATATGCATTATTATGTGACATTGATTTGAGATGTTTGTTGATTGTAATTATTGTTGGGAAGTAAGTTTATACTGCCTTACTGAAACTGACAATAATAGCATGCAATAATGCAGCGAGGGGGTGAGCTGTTTATCATTATTGGAAACGAGGAAGTTACGTAATGTTGGCGCGTTTTTTCCTTGATAATCTTCTGGAATGTTTCCCTAGAGCATATGTATTCATAATTTTCATTGGATATAAAAATAGACGCTAATGTTGGCGCGTTTTATTAGCCAATTGCAGTTCAGTTATAATCTTTAGGCATATCTGGGTGAAGGAGTATAAAAAGAGTAGGTTAGAGGTAGACCCCGTCAGTTCATCAAAATTCTTTGTACACTACACGTCGCCTTCAGTCAGTCAGTTCGTCGAAAGTATTTGTACGGCACACTTCGGATATCAATTTGCAGGTTACGCGTAACAGAGTTATGAAAAATCTCAAGTGTTATAAAGTTAATTATACAAAAAGTTGAAGTACGCGAATTAAGAATTATTAGTAATGAAGTTATTATAACAGTTTCAGTTTGGCGAGTGTCAAGATCAATGTGTAAATGTGATAGTTAACGTGTTCGACAATAAAAGTGTAAAACAAATTTCTTCATCAGTGTTATCTTTGGATAAAAGATTCCTTTCCGTTTACACAACCTGTATATAGATAAGTGCTCGACTAAAAAGCTAGCCGGAGGACAAAGAACCAAAATTAAATAAAATAACTAGCATTTTTTTTTTAAACAAAAAAACTAATACTGCCGCAAATTGCTAACACCAGATGGAGCTAACAAACCTAAAAAAGGAATGACGTCACAAGATGGCTTCAACACGTTGAGTAAACACACAAAAAACATTATAAGTAATACCATCGCAAATTGGCTACCACAACATGGGGCTACACAATAATGTTAAATAAATAACATTAAAATACACTCGCAATATTTTAGATATTTTCAGTGCACACAAATCCAATGTCTAATTACGAGGGCTGATCAACAAAGACTGAGACTGATTTTTTTCTACAGATGTTTATTACTCCAATTCAATGTTTACATGATCTTCTTCAAAGTAGTCCCCTCCTACATCAATGCACTTTTTATAGCGTCTCTGCCAGTGCTTGAACACGTGCTGCAGACCATTCTTTGTCAGGTCCTTGAGAATCGCCTCACTTTTCTTGAGCACTGCTTCAGAGTTCTCAAATCGAATACCCCTAAGCTTTGCCTTTAGTGATGGGAATAAAAAAAAGTCACAGGGTGCAAGATCGGGGCTATAAGGTGGATGTGGTACACAGGTAATGTTGAATCAAGCCAGAAACTGCATGACTTGATTTGCGACGTGAGGCCGTGCATTGTCATGATGAAGTTGCCACCCAGTCCGAGAAAGCTCTGGTCGTTTCTTTGCAATGTGCTTCCTCAGTGTAGCCAATACTGACGTGTAGTATGCTGCTGTAACAGTAGTATGAGGGGGAACTGCATGCTGGTAAATCATTCCATTACAGTCAAAAAATGTGATCACTATCACTTTCCCTGCAGATGGAACAACTTTTGCCTTTTTTGGTGTTGGAGAACCTGGCGATTTCCACACTGTGCTGGCTTGTTTTCCTTCAGGATCATAATGATGCAGCCATGACTCATCACCGGTGATAATCGATTTAAAAAATGCATCACCTCCATTGTCTGGTATGCGAAATGCATGGAGGGTCTACAAAATAGAACATTACTACCAACCTTCCAATACGAGAGTGCTGCCCCTACCAACATTATACATAAAAACCCGCTCTTTTCAAATATTTATGTTACAGATACGAAAAAGTCACGGAAGCTACAGGAAAAAATCAGTCTCAGTCTTTGTTGATCAGCCCTCGTATCTACGTATATAATTTGAAGCTGTACATGAATTTACGTATTAATTCCGAAAGTACAGACCATGAGTAGCATGCGAATCAAAACTGCTCAGTCGCTACAATGTCACAAAAATATTAAATTCTAAAATTAAGTGTTGTTATATTATTTTGTTCTGTTCAATGTGTTATATTGGTTTGTTTGATAATGAGTCATCGTTTAAAAGGACGCCCATGATGGCGTGATATAGTGCTAAGGGATTCTTCAACAGCACGAGCCAGACTACGAATGATGGTACAAAATATCTGTGAAAGGAATGCAAGTCCTTAGACTGCAACACTACTGAAAATGAAAACTCTATTGCAGAGTGAAAATTACTCTCAATATTATGAGCAATAAAGTATATGAGCATATTTGATAAACAGTTTCTGCTTTCAAAAATTAAGTCTTTAATTCGCAGCTAGAGCTGTGATTAGCCACTAATAAATATATAAAGCTAAGTTTTTTATTAAACAATACTCGAAATTTGCACAAACATACAGACAATTAATCATTATGAATTGGTTCTATAACCACACACCTTGCTAGTGTAGAGCTTTGCCAGCTGTGTTGGGTCGGAACAGCCGGCCGTAAGTGCTGCCTCACCCCAGGAACGGAGATCAGGATGTATCCTTGTGGTAGAGCCTAAACGCAGGAACTCTACTCCTCGTGCTGCCAGCTTGAGAAGCACATTGTCCACTGCAGAGTGCGTGTGACTGGTTATAAGCACGCTGTATCCAAGCTTCACAATCAACTCCACCATGGCTACTATTGTTTGTGTCTTCCCTGAAAAATCACACAATCTCAAAACTCCATGAAGTTCACCAGACCACAACATAAAATGTTCTGTTATAGTGTGTCTCATACTTGCCAACTTCCTCAAATTGACACCCATAAAACTTTCCCTCATCCAGCAAAGTGTAATAATTTTCTGAAAATGCGTTAGCTTATCTTTTATGGACTCTTCAAAACAAATAGTATTTATCATATGCATGACACCAGATCATCAAATCATACACATGCTACATTCTGCCTGCCGTACAAATAAGAGTCGCAATAGCATCACCCACAGTGGAACTTATTTATACAACGCATTACCTGACCACTACAAAGCATTGCCCTACAGTAAATTTAAACAGTCATTATCCAAAGCTTTCTTACAGCATATACCTTTTAACATCCAGGAATATAAAGACATCAAATTGTAAATACTATTACTCATTGTATAATACCACTACTTGTAAACATTCTTACATAATTGTAAATATTGTTACTTGTTATCTAATTATATTGACGAAGCCATGATTCAGATTCAGATTCAGATTTATTCACCAGTTGTAATAAAATTTTACAAGGTTCGTCAAAAGTAAACATCCACTGAAATACAATCATATCTACATATATACACTTTACATTACATCAATTTGTAGATTTACTACCTGTATACAATGCTAATATATACTATTTTATTATAAATCTATCTATTTTTGCTGCTATTTTGTATTCTTCTATAGAATAGAAGGCATTTTTAATGAGATAACATTTAATTTCTCTCAACTTTGTTACTTCTTCCTGTATTTTCTTAATTGAGAGAGGCAAGTGGTTGTACAGGTCCTTCGCATTGCTTTCTATACATTTATTTACAAGGGAGCCTCTTAGCCTAATTTTGTAATAGTTTTGCTTTGTTCTGGTATTATGGTTATGTACATTTGCATTTTTTTCTTCCTTATGTGCTCTAATTACATATTTAAGACATGCATATATATACAGAGAGGGTAGAGTTAATAAATTTAGATTCTTGAAGGCACTTCTACAACTATTTATTCTTGGTATTTTTTTTATGATTCTTACTGCTCTTTTTTGTAAGCGAAACATTTTCATAAGAAGTGTTTTCCCTCCTGTTCCCCATAAGATGATTCCATAGTTCAGATGTGAATGGACAAATGCATAATACACTTGCATTATATTTTCGTCATCCATTATTTGTGTTACTTGTTTTAGAATGTAACAACTGCTGTTTATTTTCTTTGAAATTTTTGCAATGTATTTGTCCCATTTTAAGTTTCTATCTATGACCAGTCCTAAAAAGTTTGTTTTCGATACTTGTTGAATTTGTTTATTTTGTATGTCTAGTGTGATGTTTGTTTGTAGTTTGTTGTTCAGGCTAATCAGCATCCATTCTGTTTTACCTATATTTAGTGCCATTCCTAGCTCTGCTAGATGGGTATTTACTGTTTCTAGGATGACATTTGCTTTGTTCTGTACCTCTGTTTCTGTAGTGCCAGTTATAACTATTGTGGTATCATCTGCATAACCAATGACAAGTCCTCCTGCTTTTTGTATATTTTTAAATAATGAATTTATATACAAGATGAATAAATATGGGCCCAGTTTTGAGCCTTGTGGTACTCCGTGCTTTGTGTATTTAAATAATGACTGAACTTTTTCCAGTTTTTTTTCAACATTGTGCATTATTTCTACACACTGCTTCCTATTTGTTAAGTACGATTTTATCCAAACGGATGCAATCCCCCTAACCCCATAGTTTTCTAATTTTTCCATAAGTTCTTCTCTATCAACGCAGTCAAAAGCCTTTGACAGGTCCAGAAAGATTGCTATCACCAGTTCCTTTCTGTGTAGTGCTCTGACAATCATATCATTTCCTTTACTAATGGCATGTATGGTTGATTTCTTTTCTTGAAAGCCGTACTGCGTCTCTGCTATAATGTTGAATTTGTTGCAGTATTTCTGGAGCTGTTCTAAGAATATTCCTTCATAATTTTTGAAAATCCTGAACATAAGGAAATCGGCCGATAATTTTGTGTAGTTTGCTTGGAGCCCTTCCCTTTATAGATTGGTCTTACTACTACTTGTTTGAGCATATTTGGAAATATACCTGATGTAAGGCTTTCATTTATTAAGTATGTGAGGACCTCTGCAATTTCATACTTGCAATGTTTTATCATTTCATTTGAATAGTCATCCAGACCACTGGACCTTTTACACTTTAGAGCATGAATTTGTTTGATAACATCCTCTTTTGTGATTTCTCTGATTACCATGGAGTTGCATACACTTGTTTCCTTTGTTATTTGGGCTTTAATTTTCATGATTCCAATATTTGCCACAATATTTACATAGTGTTCGTTAAACACATTAGTTACTTCCTCTGGTCTTATTATCAATGTGTCATTTTGTATAATATTTATGTTTTCTGACCATTTGGCGTTGTTTTCTTTATGCACTGTGTTTATTATGCTCCATGTTTTCTTTATTTTGTTATCAGTCTTTTCTAATAGTTCTCTGTTATGCAGTTTTTTTGCTTCATTTATTACCTTATTTAGAATAGTTTTATAGTTCTCAATATATACCCAGGATTTTTCGTCGAGTTTACTATGTTTTAGGCTATTTAGGAATATCATTCTCGTTTTTGCTATATTTATACCTTTGGTGGACCAGTTTTGAACTTTACTTTTGTTATAAGGCATTTTACGGTTTGGTATTGAGTTCTCTAGACATGTTTTTAATGTGCTTATAAAATTTTCAAATTTTTCATGTATGTTTGCTGTTTCATACACGTTTGTCCATACTGCTTCTTTGATGCTAGCTTGGAGTACGTTTAGTGTGTCTTTGTTTACATTTCTTTTTACTGCAGTTAGTTTTTGTATTTTTGCATTTTGTTTGCCCAGTGTTTTACTTTCTATTAATTGCCCATAGTGGTCACTAATTCCTCCCTTAATTATTGATACATTTAAATCTTTATCTTTTATGTTTGTGTATACATGATCAATGCAGGTAGATGATGATTTTGTTTCTCTTGTGGGGCCTGTCTCTATCATGTTTAGATTATTTCTGGATAATAGCTCTACTAATTTCCTTTTTCTTATGCCCTCTACTAGAACGTCTATATTTTGATCTCCTACCACTATAGTCTTATTGTTTTTTACTATGCTACCTAAGCACATCTCTAGTTTGGCTAGAAAATTGGCTTTGTCAGCTTTTGGCGGACTGTAGACCCCTACTATTATAAGTTTCCCCTTTTTAAAGTTTATTTCTATTGCGCTCAATTCGGAGCACATTTCCTCACAATACTGTTTGCAGTTTATTTCCTTATATTTTACACCTTTTCTAGCATATATCACAACCCCGCCGCTTCTATGGTTTTCCCTGCAATAACTAGTGGCTAAAATATAGTTTTCATAACAATTTACTTTTATTTCATCGTACTTCAACCCATGTTCCGAAAATATTAATATATTTGGTTGTAGATCCATAACTATTTGTTCAATTCCTGCTCGTTTGTTTGCTATACCCTGGATGTTTTGGTGAAATATTCTAAAATTATTTATGGATCCCATTTGACCCTCTTTTTCTTTATTTTTTGCATTTGTAAGGCTTGCCCCTTCATTTACATGCAAGTAAGGACCTATAGCACCACTTACCTTATCTATCTGCTTCTGTCTCTCGTGCACAGTGTCCTTTGCCTTCTCCTTTTCAGTTATTGCCCCTCTCCCCAGTATGTGTACCCCAACACTGTTGTGTCTTTCACTAATGATCACTTGAGCTGTTTTGTTTCCTACACCGCTCGTTATTGCATCTCGTTTTTTGTGCCCCTCAAGTAAGTTATTACCCTGTTTAGCAGTTTGCCAAATTTGCCTGAGCCTCTTCTGTTTAGATGAAGTCCGTCTCTTCCTAAATCACTGTCCTTAATCCATGCATTTCCATCTAGGAACACACAGTCGTTTTCTTTGCATACCCATTCAAGCATAGAGTTTGTAGCATCTATGTACCTTAGATCCTCATCCCAGCGGCGTAATATTCCGCTAACACATATCTTCGCTAGTGGATAAAGGTCTTTTCCATATTTTAGCAACTCTGAAATTTCATCCTTTATGTCTCCAGGAGTTTGCGTGAGTCCAAGGTCGTTTGTGCCTGCATGAATAATAACAACTTCTGGGTCGTCCTTATTTTCTCCGAGTTTCTTCTTTAGGTGTTGTATTCTGGCTCCTGGGTAACAGTACACCATTATTTCGTCGTCTACTTGTTGGCCTACATGTCGCACCATTGAGTCACCCATGATTATTGCAGCCTTCTTTTCGTAAACATTTTCCCACAGAGAATCTGCTCGACGGGAATGTTCCGTTTGTTCCTGCAATACATTTCCTGCGTATGGTGTATTTGCTTCGGCGATTCTGCTTTCTTGTAATGAAATATTTTCCAAAATTTTAAACCTGTTTTTGACGGGAATTTCATGAGTTTGATTGATCCGTGGCTGATACTGTCGTCGATGGGTCAATTCCACTGGAGTCCATTGATTTTCTTTGTTCCCGAGTAGCCGCTTTTGTGTTTCTTCCGTCGATTTATTTTTGTTTGAACTTCTTGCCCGGTTCTCATTTTCTTCCTTCAATGCTTTGTTTTCATAGCGCAGTTCACGTATTTCTTTGCTTGCTGCGTCAAGGTCTTTCCTTAGTATTTCTATAACTAGCCTAAGTGACGCCACGCTTTCGTAAGCGTCCTGCTGTTGACGATCGCCATAGTCACAGTTACAGGTGTGTTCCTTGATGTTTCCTTGAGTTTCGCACCCATCTTCATTTCTCCCATTTACTACGTATCTAGTGCGCCTGGAGTTTGTGTTTTTACTTCTGTTTACACTATTTAAACTGGAATTTATTCCAAAATACTCGCAGTCATCGGTTTTACCAAACACAGTCATCGCCATCTTGAATATGGAAGATGATTTGTATGTAAATCCTACGGTGAATAAAGAATCTTAAAAGTCATCAGAGACCAGGATACATTAAAATTTGGAATTTATAGAAAACCCACACATGTAGACAATTACATTAAAAAGAATGCTTATAACCCAATATGCAGTTTTTTAAGTTAAATTCATTGACTCAACAGTATTCCATTAGAAGAAGATTATCTGAATGAATTTCACCATATACTCAAGGTTGCAAAATTAAATGGTTTGAAGCAAAATTCAAAGCTACATAACCTCACAGGCTTACTGATGAGCATGCAAATATTTATATGTTAATTGGGATCTTAAAATATTTATTGTTATTGTTGTAATGTTTATTTTAATTTCATGTGATTGATATTATTGTTGGAATATGTATGTTGTGGAATTAATTTCATAGTAACATAACCTAAAATTGTAATGGGGAGAATTAAATTAATTACCGTAAATTTGGAACATGAAAGGAAATGATTAAATTAAATAATAAAAACATATTTAAAAGGAGTTATATGAGGCCATGGAAGTGATCATTGTTGGCCCTAAGAGAGTAAATATGTAAGTGAGTGGAAGGGAGGTTACCATGGGAACCTATGGAAAATTTAGAACAGAGCAGTTACTGCCTAGAGGGTGGTAAGCAATAAAAAAGTGAAGCCAAGCTTTGTTAGTAGTTGTCTGTGTGAGAGTGACACCAAGCCATAGCAGGTGGCTGGTGCAGCCATTAATGGCTAATGTAAAAGTTTTGTTTTATTTGTGAATATTATGTGCTGTGTATACGTATAATTGCTTGGAAGTGTGAGGGAATGAGTTTGTAAACCAGCAAATAAATAAATTCAACAAGTTTCTACTATTTTATTATTTCAACTATATCTTAGCAGTAGCAGACTCCAAGAGATCTACTTGTTAACACAACCCTGAGATACAGGAAAAGAGTCCCTACGGCGCTCACTGCAAAAGCATCATATAATAATAATTAATACAGTGGAATCTCGTTAGCACGTTCCTCATTAACACATTTTCCCGTGTATTACGTTCAATTATAGAAGTCCCGGTACCAAATCACCAAATGTAATAAATAACGTTTGCTTAGTGCGTTTTCCCGGTCCCGCTTACTACGTTTTAAGTTTGATGTCCTCATTCACTGTTTTGGCCAATCCTTGATCGGTCCAGTGGGAGAAGGCGCTTAACACGTTCAAAGTTTGACGTCCTCATTGGCTACTTTGGTCAATCCTCGGTCACGGGGTGGATACCGGCAGCCAATCACGTGCATGTCCGTAAATATTTGTGTGACACGATTTGTGTGGGCAGGATAGAGAATGCTTTACCTTGGCGTGGTAAACGCCAACGATAGTTTCTACTGTTGAGTGTTGACCAAACATATGTAGATTGTATTTTAACTTTTCATTTGCAATGAAAAAAAGAAAGTGTAGTAAATAACCAACAGTGAAAAACTTAAAATCCTTGAAATAGATCACAATCCAAATATGAAACATGTGGATATAGTGCGGAAGTTAAACATTACTCCGTCAACCTTAAATGCAATTGTTAGCAAACCTAAATAAACTGCTTTTAAAGAAGGGAAAAATGCAAAAACAAAACTTTCCTCTTGGAAAATAGTATCAGAACGAAATTTGTTGCATGGAAACACTTACTGTATTCAAATCGTATTGAATACGCCAAAGATACATTCGTCTATTGTCTGCGACATTGCATTGCATTGTAAGATTGCTACTTACAACCTAAATGAAAATAGTAAAACCACTATAAAAAAAGAATGTGAAATGGTTCTCCAAGAAATACAAGCAGATAAACATAACAATTTCCCAACCAAACATGTGATCAAAACATTAAAATCAAAACCAGTAGTATACACAAAAGCTGACAAGGGAAATAAACTAGTTGTACTGCAAAAAGATGATTATATTGCCAGAGTAGAAAATATGCTGCAACAAGAAAATTACATACAAATTCAAGAAGACCCATTAAAATTACATTTAAAAGCCTTCAATCAAACCATCCAGGAAAGCAAAACTATAACAGACACTGATAAATCTAGATTAAAGCCAGACCACCCCACTTTACCAAGAATGTATGCTCTACCTAAAATACACAAACCGGGTAATAAGATGAGACCAATCGTCAGCAATATTGATTCTCCTACCTACAAACTGGCAAAATGGTTAGTACAGGGATTCTCTTCACTACCAAAATTCAATAGCAAAAACATAATGAATTCAGAAGATTTAATACAGAAGATAAAATCCCTGGAACTCGAACCAGAAGACAGATTAGTTTCCTTTGATGTCACTGCACTATTTCCAAGTGTCCCTACAGATCAACTCCTGCGTCAATTAAAGAAATGGCTACAGCAGACTAACCTACTTGAAGAAGAAATAGAAGACCTCATACAACTTACCAATTTATGCATTGCACAAAATTGTTTTAGTTTCAATAAGAAGTTCTATCAACAACCAACTGGTCTAACCATGGGCAACCCACTTTCACCCTTCTTGGCAGATTTATTTATGAGCTACTTAGAAACACACATAACAACTTCCTTTCCATACATGTTTAAAGTTTGGCACAGATATGTTGACGACATCTTCGCTGTTGTCCCTAACAGGTTCATACAAGACTCCTTAGCCTTACTAAACCTACAGAACCAATCAATAAAATTCACCATAGAAATAGAAAAAGAAGGCATGCTACCATTTTTAGACCTAAAAATCATCAGAGAACAAAAGAACCTAACCTTTGGCATATACAGGAAGCCAACACACTCTACTAATTACATAAAAAATAAGAGTTTCAATCCAACCACACACAAACATGCAGTACTAAACAGCCTAACACATAGACTGGTATATACCCCCTTAAATAAAAAAGAATACCAGTTAGAATACCAGCATATAGTAGACACAGCAATACATAATGGGTACAACAAAACAACTATTGACAAAAAAATTGCAAAATTCAAACGACAGATGCACATCAGAAACACAACAAATCTCAGCCAGCAAGATAAAGAGCTAAAGTTCAAGAAATTCACATACCACCCAGGAACATTTCACAAATTTAAGAAGATTTTCATGAAACATAACATCAGCCTAGCTCCACAGAACAAATTTAACATAGAGAAATTACTTTGTAACAAGATAAAAGACCCCATTCCACAAGACAAAAAAGCTGGAATCTATAAAATCAATTGTTCAGATTGCAATAAAGTATACATAGGTAAGACAAAAAGAAACCTAGAAACTAGGCTAAAGGAGCACATGAGATGTATTAAATACAAACAAATGGACAAATCTGCAGTTTCACACCATTTTTGGATCACTAATCACAACATCAAACCCAATATTTCATTAGTCAAACCAGCCAAATTTGCAGCCGAATTAGATGCATGGGAGAAGATCACCATTCTAAAACACAACACACATCTAATGAATTTTGATTTGCCGCCACCAAATCCTCTCTGGAAGTACATTTCTCCACCACAAGATGCCACCACAGGATCCAGTCCAAAAAACGGAAACACCAACAACACGGGCCAGTCGAATTAACCTTCTGAGGATGGGAACAACTGTTTCCCGAAACATGTTAAGTGAGTAAACTTAAGTGATGTTAGTGTAACAATTCCGACTCACCTTTAAATAAATTCAATACACATCACTGTTTCTAGCTTCTTTTCATTACAATATCAATGTTTTATAAGTTATGTGAATACATTATATACTTTAATAATGCAAGAGCTGTGAGAATAATAAGTTTTAAGTTGCTAACAATGAGGTAATAATGAGGTAACCTTGTGGCAATAATGAGTTTGAGAGTTTGAAAAGTTACTAGTCATGATTACAGCAACGATAATGAAATATTCAGTAACAGTTTAAAATTAGCCAATCAACAGCAAAAAAAAAGCTTTAAGTAAAATGCAGACATTCTATTGGACTAGAATTAGCCAATCAGAGACCGAAGCTTACGGGTTTTGACCGTTGAAAGTTACTCAGTTGCTGGCAAACCTTGGTAGTGAACAGATGGAAGATGTGTTCTCTACGAGTGAATCGTAAAATATGTATACGTACTAAGTGAAAGTATTAAAGATTTTCACAGTTCTTAAAAAGTGTAGTGCTTTATAAAAATGTGCAAGGATTAATAAAAGAAGTGAATTTAAAAAGTTAAATTCTGTGATGTTTACATTCTTGTTGCACCACGCCTTCACTAAGATACATGACTCTACAAACATTACTGATGCAGCCGAGGCAAATTCAAACATAAATAATATATAGAAGCAGTTTTAATAACAAACTTAAATATTATAGTGTAAAACTTGGGAGTGTAACAACAAAATTACATCTTAAAATCAGCTTCTCGTATGTAACAGCATATTGCGTAATAACAGTAACTATTACGTAATCAACAAATTCAAACCGACGCCGAAAGTGTGTTGCAAACTCCTTAAAGCAACTAAAACTTACGTAATTTATTACGTGAAGCAAATACTATCTCAAGTTGGCTCCCATACGAGGGGCACTTAAAATTACGTAACCAAACAAAACAAAAGCAGCACAACATAACCTTCTTCAACTTTACGTAAAATATAATATGTAAGCAAACAACTTCTTCAAATTACAGGAGTCACCAAGTGTAGTAATTCTTTATATACACTTTCGTCCATTCTCAAATAATTAGTCATCTTGATCTTCTCTGAAGTGTTTCATTAAATTTATATGAGAGTGTATATTTCTCCTCAGAAGCATTTGCTACTCTTTCTTTTCATCAACACAGTATAGAAATCAAATATGAGCTGAAGCTTTCCTGGCATTGTGAATACTTTAGATTTTCTCGGGCTTTCAGCCAGGTGTAAAGTTGGTTAGAGGAGATGCAAAACTTGCTTGCAAATGGAAGATACATGAAACTTCGGCACTACTCGGATGAAGTAGTGGCTCACGCTTAATTTATTGCACTCGCTTGAAGAATAGCTAGCTACACACTCTCATGTCAGACAGTGTGCTTGGAAAATGTCATCAAAATCATTATAATGTGATTTCAAGTACATTTAGTACAACAAAACAAAGTTGATGCACTTAAGCTAAATAAAAACTGGTAACATAGGCAAGCATGAAAGTGCCATGAGCTTTACAAACTATACCTCTGAACACAACAGTAAAACATTTTATGTTAATGCTATTAAGGTAAAAGTAAACTTACATAAAAGCTTCAGCTGCCTTCTTTTGAATGTCCTTTAGATATTTAGAGGCTCCTATTTAATTTTTCATATACTTATAAATGTTGTAAATAACGTCTCTTGTTTGACTGTGCTTCCTAATTTAGATTTTAAGGGAGGCATGTTTCCTTTACAATATATTCCATTTCTATAAGTGAAACCACAAAACAGATGCTCTCCACTATACTCACTTCCTACGACTTGCTCTATTTGAGGGGTTGACTGATATTGAGCCCTGCAAGAGCTTACACAGTACAAGAACAGTCTTCTACGCATTAGGTGAAATGGCAAGCTTGTTTTGCAGGACCTCTAGAAACTGACATTTTGAAATGTGTGCTGAGAAAATCTAGAGTAGCATAGAAATGCTTATAACAAAAATAAATCTTCAGGCCACATTGTTTTGATCTCAACAACCTCCTCTTTTGAAGACCAACTTTGTACTGAGGTTTGTGCAAACTTACTTGCACTGTATGGACACAGTACACTCTTCCATCTTGTTTGTGCAAACTATGCTGTACAATATAGAGTGAACCAAAAGGTTCAATACCACAGCCAGGATTTGAACACGGTTCTCCCACTTCTGTATTCAAACCTTTTCAACTATGAGAACATACAAATTTTACATTTCTGTTAAATATTCTGGATTCTGAACTGGTAACTTGAGCACTGTAATAGCAAATTAATTTTGAAGATTGAGAAGCTAGTAACAGTGATGTGTCATAATTTAAAATAGAGAGAGTTGAAGGTTCTTACACTACATCACTAAAATGTTCTTACTTGAACGCATTTTGGGAGACGGTTTGCTCCCATCATCAGCATGTTTTCAACTCATGTTCGGAGGTTCATCAGCCCAGCACCAGAGAACACCACTAGCCACACACATTCTCAGACAATAACTGGCAAATCAGTTGAAAACATGCAAACCGTCTCCCGAAACGCGTTCAAGTAAGAACATTTTAGTGATGTAGTGTAACAACCTTCAACTCTCTTTATTTTAAACCATAATAGCATTATATTTTAATTAGTAAACAAATGTTCAATTCCTTTACACTGTATTCTACTAAAAAAGCAAAACTCTAGGCATTCAACGAAAGCCATTGTTTCTGCAAGATGAAGTTTTTAAAGCACAAGTGACCGAAAGAAGTTTCAGTTAGTTTGGTTTAAGCCTGAAAATAAATATAGCAACTACATGGTCATATGAGCATCACTTAACAATTAACATAAGCTTTACCACATAACATGAAGCCACTTACCTGTGCCTGGCATTCCTTTAATAAGAAGATAATCATTAGCTGTAAGAGCTTTAATAACTGCTCTACGCTGCGCCACATTCAGGGGTCGCAGAATTTTTCGGCCAATTTGCAACACATTGGATGGCAGCTTGTCGTTAAAGCTTGGAGCATCCCTATTACATTAAAACATAATTACTTTGTTTTGAATTGCTAAATAATAATAATAATAATAATAATAATAATAATAATAATAATAATAATAATAATAATAATAATAATAATAAATAATTTATATTTGTAGGTTTAAAGAGTACAAAATGCAGTAGTATGGAACAAAGTTAATCACGAGCAGGTGAATGTTTGTATTCTTGCAACATATGTGTAAACGATTCTATCATGTTTAAAATTTGTGTATATACCTATTTTATAGGAGTGTATCAATGCACTATAACTTCTATTTCTTAGGAGGTTTAATCCAGAGAGAGATGCTAAAACAATCCAACAAATGCTTGGTTCGTTGGTTTACAATGCTCCCCAAAATGGTGAATGACCTCCGGGGAAACCTCATTCCACCAACGATGTATGAACCCATTTATTAACTGGAGGCATCCAGATGGTGGAGTCCATTACCACGTTGGGCTTTGGGAATACTTCACATGAGCTAGTCAGAGGTGAAGGCGTGGAAAGTACAGAAATGAAATTGCTACCCCAGAGCTTCCACATGGTACTATACAAGATGCAGAAAATTGTTGAGTAGAAGGGCAGTATCAAACTAAGCATTTTGAGGTTAGGAGCTTGGGGTCACAGATGCTGTGTAATAACAGAACGCTGTATGAACATCTACATTTGCCATTCAAAATGAAACTTAATTGTATGACAAGTGTGCACGTATTATCTCAAGTGGTACATAATGAGAAGCGTACTGTACCATCCAGTAGGCTTCACATGTATGCACGCGCACACACACACACATACCTAGTAACAATGAATAGTATAAGAGCGTGTTTTCTTTACATTTGACATGCCACAAACAGGCTTCACAATCAGAGACTTTGATTTAATGTTGACACATGTAGTGCATTAAAAAAAGCTTCTGGTTCTTAACCTCAAAATGCTTAGCTTGGTATTGCCTTTCTATTCTACAATTTTCTGCAGATTGCCAGTAATTTTTATACGCCCTAATCTTCAGGTTCATCAAACCTCCATCCATATGGTATTTTAGTTCCCATACCAGGGATGTACTTTATGTCAAAATCGACAAATAGCTGATGATGCAATGATCCATAAATCATGTCCAAACAATTTTTGGTTAAAGAAGCAAAAAGAGAATTTAGCCATCCAATTTTACCCTTGCAAGTTATTAATGTAATATTCTTCCCTGACTAGGTTTCTTCCAGGTTTTCCTCAGTCCATATAACTAAAGTGTTTTCACTTTAAGTTTAAAGGAGTTGTAAACAAAGCCATGTAGCAAGAGAGCACCTCATTGACTGGTGGGCAAGCTAAAACTTTTCTAGCATGCCATTTCTTCCTCTGCATAAAACAGTTCACTTCACATTGTAACATTTTGTGGTTATTCTTGTTCAGAGAAATTTAAAAAGTCCATTATTGTAACAGTTCAATTTATGAAACTAAATGAACCATTATAGCAGAGGGTTAAGAGGCCACACGCAGGCGCTGCAGTTCGTTTCCAATTTCTGAATAAGCCGCCAGTGTACTTTTGCAATGTGTTCAGAAAATATTACTTTCAAGAGTGACATAGCTGAGAACCCTCTGGCACTGTGGAAAACAAATGCAGGAAATGGAAAGAAGACAATTCTGTTAAATGTTTTTAAAAATGCGTTAAAAAGTACCCTCCTTTAATCAACAATGAATGGGGTTTGCTGTTGTTTAGCAATAATTGAATTTCTTTATTACTGATGCAGAATTGTTGCTCGGATTGCTTAGGTCACGTTTGTTTTCTTTTGTGTTTCCTAACCTATAGTGCCAATCATTTTTCTAATCTTTGACTCATAAAAGGCGGTATACTGATAATAGTCATTTAATGAGTGATCTGAGAAACCTGAAGTAAAGAACAGTTTAATTCTCTACCTTTACTCACAGATGCCGAACTGTTCAGCTGCTACTTTCATTTGTTAGTATTATGTGTTAGAAGTTTAGAATGTAACGCAAAATATAGGAATAGCACACAAAATGTTTAAAAACATGATCCCCATGCTTTGCATTCTGTCTGAAGCAATTTCCTCTCGCGGTACTTGGTTCCCTTCGAGGTTTAGCACTGGATTGGATATCAACATATCTGGAAAATCGAGCACAATGTGTCGAAATAAATCATCTAAATACAAATGGTGTCATAAAAAAGATAAAAGTCAGATTTCAAAATAGTAAAACAAGGGGTCCCGCAAGGTTCAAAATTGGGGCCATTTTTATTTCTTATATATATAAATGAAATTTTTGAGGTGATACAAGAAAATGGAGGCATTGCAATTGGATATGCAGACGACATGACTGCCATAATTAAAGGTCAAACAGCAAAAGAGGTTGAAATTACAGCAAATTCAATTTTAAAAATTATAAAACAATATTATACTAATTTAGATATGATAATAAATACACAAAAGACAGCATGTATTAACTTTGAATTAACAAAACTTAACCTGAGCAGTATTAAACTAAGTATAGATGGGGAAAACATATCAGAAATAAATTGCACTAATTTTCTTGGAGTAATAATTGATAAACATTTAAATTGGCATCTCATGTAGCATCAATTAAAAAAAAATATAAATAAAGACATTTACGTAATGAGACAATTAACTAAAATAATGGACAATAAAACAATGAAACAAGTCTATTATGCTTTTATATATTCGCATGTAAGATACGGAATTACGTTATAAGGAAATATTACAGCAAAAGAAATGGATAAAGTCTTTAAACTGCAAAAAAAAGCCATTAGAATAATAAGCAAAATGGAAAACAAACAAACTTGCAGGGGGGTGTTTAAGAATCAAAACTTGTTAACAGTGCCATATATATATATATATATATATATATATATATATATATATATATATATATATATATATATATGAATGCATAACAAGTGTAATAAATATAAATATGCAAAAAAATTCCAGTGTACATAAGCATAATTTAAGAAACAATGACAATTATTATAGAATAACATTAAGGGGAACACTAAATAATCGTGCCATAGAAGTTAGAGGAAGAGAATTATACAATAAATTACCTAGAGAAATAAAGAACATAAACCAGCCAAATGTAATGATGCAAACAATAAAGAAATACTTAATAGAAAATGAATTTTATATAGTATAGATGAATTTAGACATGGTAAAGCAACGTAAAGTGAAAATGATATTTAAGGTAAATTTAATGTAAATGCAATATAAAAGAAGTAATGCAAAATTATAAGCTGTACTTGTTAAATTATTTATTTTATATTTGTAATTGGACATGTCCTTTAAATGTATTTATTTAAAAGGATGACAATAAAAGCATATATATATTCATCCTTCACGTGGTGCTGCTACCTGCTCGGCAGAGTGCTACATTAAGTTTTGTTTACTTCTACCTTCAACTTACAGTGAAAAAGCTACAGCACGTGCCAGGGAGGCATCCTTTACTTAGACCTGGATCTTTTCCTTCCAAATTTTCGTCCCAAGTATCGTATCATTTCATTTCACGTATCATCAGTACACATCGGATTTGCATGCACTAAAAATATCTGAGCTATGTATGCATTTATGTTGTTAAAATCCTTAAGATATGCTCTGTAATTTCAAAATATGCATGAAGCATGCACTAATGTCAACTTTAAGCTTACAGTGTACACTCTTTCTTACACATTTCAGTTGTTGTAATTTGATTTGCAGCATACAATGATCATTTTCTCCAAATGATCAGGTCTAAGTTTATGACATTTTCTGTTAACCCAAGTTTGTATGCTGAGAAGGATCTTTCCACATCTACAGATGTTATTGGGGAATATTTGAAAGCGCTTACTAACTATGGAGAAATTTCTTCACGAAGCAGTACGTTTTTACCTTGAAGATATTTATCCATACAACAAAAAAAAATATAATTCCAGGATTTTTCTCTCTAAAACACTGTGCAATTTACTGCTTAATTTTCCCGCATACTTTAGAGGAATACTCTCCGGTTTACTATGGAAAAAAAAGCATATACGCACGCATGCACACACACTTTTCTATATTTCTGTGATTTGTTTGCAGCACAAAATATAGCAAACTGTGAAAAGTTTTACAGTGGCATTAAATTCTACACATAATTAGTACGGACTTAATGGCTATTCCATGTTCAGGTGATACTTGGCTTTCTTAATACACAGCTTCTTAAATAAGAAAATTAATTATATAATACCATGCATTCAATTTATAGCCGGGCCACAGATTGCCTATATGCATAGTTCCCCTTCAATGCAGGGACATAAATAATCTTCAGCAGCACACTAGCGGCAAATGACCCGCTTAAGACTACGTTTATCAGCTGTAAAGACTAGAGTTTGTTCATTGTGCATCTCAAAAGTGAAAGTTTATTCAAGACATCTCTGTTTGTGTGATTTACATTAGATTATTCTTACTATTCTACTGAAGTGCCTACACAAAAATTGACGATTGGATACAGAACTTTTATGTAAGATACATATGTAAAAACTGAATCATGTAGACAGGTGTCTAGAAAATTTCACGAGAAATTTCCTGGTATTCCAGTTCCAGGTAGAGAAACTGTTACACTCTGGTTAATACATTTAAGACAACAGGACTGCTAAACGTTTCATTCAAACGCTCTCTAAAGAAGTGTCTTAAGACGTGTTGCACAGCAACTGGGTGTTTCAAAAACCTCTGTTCATAGACCTGCTAAACTTTTAAAATTGAAACCCTACAAAGTAGCTATAGTTAACGGATTACAATCTTGTGATAATGAAAAATATGTCAATGGAAATTTTATCAGAAGATGCCTGGAATGTCTCAATGCAAATAGACATCACTTTCAACACAATTTATAACACGTTTATAGCCCCGCCGCTGTATCTTTGCACTTGACAGTTCGTGTGGCTTCGCGTAGGGTTGGCTACATTGTGGTTGCGACGTTGCCAGAATGGCTAGTAAACAACAACAGCTGATTGTTCTCCTTTCTATCGTGTCTAAGCCGCATACAAAAGTGTACGTAAATAGCAAACGTCAATGAATAATAACTATTTCGTATTATTATTGTTAATTGAAAATAAGCGATATAAGCAGCTTTGGTATGGTCGGATACTCCTTTCTATGATAATAGGCATAAATGTGTCTACCTATGGCGTCTAATTGGAAAGTATCAAGATATGTGACTGGACGAGGTTGCTTTCTTTTCTTCCCTGGAGTTGATAGAAATACTTGTTGCGTTCCAGATGGTTCAGAAATTGTGTGCTCTTTCTCTTGGAATTTCACTCCCTTGTGAATAACAGTTCTCGTGATTAGTCCAAGAGCTGCTGCAGTTCGTTGTACGGTTTTATCAACTGGAATAGAGGGATTGCCATGAAGCTTCGCGTATTCCTTTTCCTGTTCAAAGAATTCCCGAGTTCTCCTTAATAGTTCCAATGCCTGACTATTAAGTGGCACACCTCGGCGCAAAGGATTTTCACTTCGTAGATCATCACTCGGCGATCGGCGTCGTTTTTCAGACATTGTCGCACTAAAGTTTTGTTTAAATAAATAATATGAATGAAATATATATAAAATAGATATATATGTATAAACGAACAATAACAAAACTATCAAACAATAACCACAAATATAAATAACAATGAACAATATGTAGCTTGCAAAGAACAACTCGACGCTCGTGCTAGAGATTCACAAATTGAAGCACGTGTTTGGGAATAGTTACATCCGGCAACAGAGCCGAATCTACTTCCGGTTCCACTTTGTCATCGACCATCCGGAATGCACCCTTGTGATTGGCTTAGGAAGTCAAACGGTTGAAGCTTTTCATCTTTTTTTTCGCGAGTGTACCAACTTAAGCGCTAGCTGTCAAGTGCAACGTTACAGCGGCGGGGGTATAGTGCTCATTATAGTGCATGTTACTGTCACTTGTAAGTAACACAGAAATTTTAGAACGGAAAACCCCCAGTGTAATAGAGCATGCATACACATGATCTGCAGCCCAGCAGTATAATGACAGCACTGTAAAATGTTATTATAACACCAATTTCATTTACAAACTAACATTTCTCAGTCTGATTTAACCAACATAACATACGAGGGCCATTTCAAAAGTTCTGCACACTGTAAGATAGAAGTACAAAAATAATTTATTTCACAAAATACCTTTACAGGCCTTCTATATAATATCCATTCTTGGTTATGACAGCTTCCCAATGTTTTGACAAATTGTGTATTCTGGATAGCGCATCTTCATTGTTGAGCTGTCTGATTACTCGGGTCACCTCACTGGAAGCTTCATCAATTGTATCAAAATGTTTTCCACAGAGCAAATCCTGCTATTTGTGAAACAAATCAAAATCTGGTGGGCTCATATAGGACTGTATGGTGGGTGAGGAAGTATTTCCCATCCATATTTGTTGAGCATTTCTCTCACTGGTAAGGCAATATGCGGTTTTCCATTATCATGCAAAATGAGGACTCCAGCTGCAAGCATGTCAGGCCTTCTTTGACGAATTTTCGGGTGCAAAACATTTTGCAGAAACAGGTTGTAGTACGCGCCTGTTACAGACGTCCCCTGGGGCACTTTATTTGTAGCTTGAGTCCATTCATGTCATACGCAAAGATCATCAACAGTTTCACCTTTAATTGTTGGTGGCGGAATTTTTTTGGCTATGGAGAGTCAGAACTTTTTCATTGTGATAACTGAGACTTCAGTTCTGGCTCAAAATCTTGTATCCAGGTTTCATCAAGTGCAACAAACCTTTTCAGAAACTGTTCTCCTTCTGTTTGATAATGTTGAAGCAATTCTTCTGTGATTCTTTTGCAACCTGTTTTTGCTCTTCACTCAGATCATGCGGAGCCCATCTAGCAGCAACTTTTCTCATCTTTAATTTTTCAGTAATGATTCTGTAAACTGAAGTGATAGACATTCTGCCTCATATGCAATTTCCTCACATGTTTTTCATCAATACTCTCTCAAAATATCATTAACAATAATCTGAGAGGTGTAGTCTGTTGCAGTTGATGGCCTTCCACTTCTTGGGTTGTCCTTAATGCTTACCCGACCTTCACGGAAACGAGCAGACCACCGTGATACTGTGCTATGATCCACTACACTATTCCCACACACCTCTCTCAAAGCGTTGTAAATTTCAGTTGGGTTCTTTCCACGAACAGATTCGATTTTGTTGTAGGAATACTGGTCACTATGTGTAATCCAACCTGACTCAGTTTCAGCTTCCATTTTAAAACTGAATTAATCACTACAACAGGCACACGGACCAGTAAACACATATCCAACTGTCGAGCCTAAAGTTTGACTTACAACTGACATAAATTTCAACTTGATCATGCCACCGTAACAGTCACTCATGCGCTGCATGCAGGACTTTTTAAATGATCCTTGTACGTACAAGAGTACAATTCTACATCTGGAGTGAAGTTTGCATCCCATTCCATTCCTACTGTTATACTGTTGAATGGCTTAGAGTGTATACGTAATTTACCTGTTAATACAATACTTTCACTGTTTCAAACCATGGGCTAAGCTTTATATTTGTCTTCCCAACCGTTAAATCTGTTGTGAAAATAGAGATTTGTGGTTAAGCTTACTTGTCAATAATAAGTCGCCGTAATCTTTCTGTAATTGGTGTATCTTCTAATAAGTGGCCCAAATTAGTAAGATTGAAGGTCTTTCCACCACTATAAGCACCAAAATCAACATGAAAATGTTGCAGTTTGGAGGTACTACCCTTCTTGAGATTTCTGTAAAAAAGAAAACAAACTAATGTCACATTTAAATCTTTCTCTAGCTATTATCATTTATTTTTATATATCTTCTACAAAATATGCTTACTAAAGCTTATTTTTCTATCTAATTCATTCATCAAGATAAATGCTTGTAGGTTCAAGAGGGATACAAGAGGCTGTACCAATAGTTATATCTTTAAAAAGTGGTTTGCTATATGCTGGCTTTTAAATTCCATACTCTTTCCATGACATTGCTAGGAACTGATCAGTAACTTAAAAAAATCACAACATTACTGAAAAAATCTGATGTGTTACACTCACATTACTTTCTCTACTCTTGTACAAACTATTTTTACAAATGCTTATTCTCCATATGCTTCATGTTAATTGAGATATCAAGATGTTAATCTTATTGCTAATTTTCTTGTAGATGCAAGGGCAATTGGTAGGCTTTAAGCGATAGTCAAATATTTTAAGAGCTGGTTGCTATGTGGAGTATTCCATTCTCTTTGTGTTTCCAGGACAAAAAAATGAATAACGAATTCTCATTTGAGAAAAACTATAAGTATTGGAAAATTTAAGGGAACAACAAGCAATATCTCGAAAATGGTTCACTCAACAAAAAAAATGTATATAACATAAATTGTGTATTTTAACGCAATCTACAATTTTTTTGTGTAGTAAAATTTTGTCTATCTTATGCTTTACCAGCTATGCAAAAGTCGTTCACAATGAAGAATACTTTGGAGAAATTTCCAGAAAATTTCAGATATACATTTCATTTGCCATAAAAATGTCTTAAACTTATGGTTTTTTATTCAAAATTGTTGGAGCCATTTTTGAGAAAATTAAAATTTTCGAAAAATGTTCCATGTAAAGGGTAATCTGGGGTGGGGGGATTTTCTTGAAAATCTTCGTGTCGCATCTCTGAAAGATACTGAACCTAAATACCAAGTTTGGTGTTTATCCAACTGTTCGTTTCTGAGTTATGCCTCTCTGTCTCTGTCTCTGTCTCTGTCTCTCTCTCTCTCTCTCTCTCACGCGCACACACACACACATATTCCCAAAAATGCTTTATATGCATTCAGTGCACCTCACAATATGTATTTCCTGTGAAATCTCGGTATAGAATTTTTGGGTGGAATACAATACTTCCCCTACTTACTATACGTAGTAGAGAAAGTAAAAATCAAACTAATAACAACCACTATGTTAGAAATGTCTGATAACAAAAAAAAAAAAAAAAAAAAAGACAGCCCTCATAGCAGTTCATGTCTCATAAAATTTTCTGCATCTTGAAAGTTTTATGTTGGCTGCCTCGTGTTTTTCAATTATTCTAGAACGCATTTTTGGTTTGAAATTGTGTGAAAACAGTTCAGTACTCTCCTAGCGTGCATTGTAAGGTGTAGTCATATCAAAACGTAAAGGTGAAACTTTTAAAAGGCCGATGTCAGTTAAGTCCAAGAAAAAATGATAGAAAAACTAGAACAAAGCCTGATAGTTGCAAGAAATTCATTTGCGATACCTACTGTAAGAAAATGCAGGTGTAGTGTGTCTTGTATGTTACACTTAGTGAACATGAATTGTAAAACTACATGTAAAAAAACTCCTGGTATGCATTGTAAAAATGTTATAATGCAGCTGTGAATCCCAGTGAAAAATAAAACATAAAATAAATTATTTCATCTAATGCGTTAGTGATGGAAAATAAAAATAATATTGTAATTTGTATTTCAGTTATTTGTTTGACAATGCTAATTTTGAGGTACACTGTTGGCAAACAAAATGTTGAGACACAGAACTGATGTTTTAAAATAATTTTATTTGTTCTAAGTAGAACATTATATTATGTTAATTCAAGTTTTCTGCCTGGGGTCCACTTGGACCTGTCTCAGTGGTTTAAGGAGATACAAAAGCATAGGAGTCTGAAGGCTAATTAAGATAAACTTTAATTATACTTTTACAAATTTTGTTGTAGGCTAAAGGGAGTCAGATTTTTAAAATGTGAATTACCATGTGCTGGCTTTGAAATTACATGCTCTTTGCATAACCATGAGAAAAAATGAACAGCAACTTACCACTTGAAGAGTATATGTGATATAAAATTCAAACCAATAACAAAGAATATCTTGGAAATGGTTCATAATACCAGAAGAAAATTTATTTGGCATAAATTGCGTATTTCAACAAGACCTAGATGTTTTGTGTGGTAAGATATTTTAAATCCAAAAATACTAAAAAACATTTCAGGAAAAACAGAACTTATAACCCTGTCATTGAAACATTGCACTTGACAGCTAATTATTAAGTTGGTACACTTGCATAAAAAAACAAGTGAAAAGCTTTAACCATTAGACTTCCTAAACCAATCACAAGGCAGCATTTCGGGTGGTCTATGACAAAGCAGAAGCGAAACTGGAAGTGGCTCTGTTGCCAGATTTAGCTATTTCCAACCACATGTTTCAGTTTGTGAATCTCTAGCATGTGCGTCGAATTGTTCTTTGCAAGCTACATATTGTTCATTGTTATTTATATTTGTGGTTATTGTTGGTGTTCATTTATACATATATCTTTTTATGTATATTACATTCATATTATTTATACAAGATTTAAAGTGTGACAATGTCTCAAAAACGATGTCGATCACCAAGTGATGATTCACAAAGAAAAAAATCCTTTGCGTCGAGATGTACCACTTAACAGTCAGGCATTGAAACTGTTATGAAAGACCTGGGAATTCTTTGAGCAAGAGGAGTACATGAAGGTTCATGGGCATCCCTCCTTTCCTGCTGATAAACCTGTACAACGAACTGCAGCAGCTCTTGGACTAATCACGAGAACTGTTATTTAGAAGGGAGTGAAACTCCAAGAGAAAGAGGACAAAATTCCTGAACCATCTGAAATGCAGCATGAGTGAAAATAACTTTGTTATCGCAGCTTATAATTTGTTTTATTTCTCTTCATTGCAGCAGGCACATTGCATTATTTTGTTTCTATATTGTCAAAAGTGTTAATTTATTCTACATACGTTGCAATGTTTATGCCATTATTTTCAATTAATAATAATAATAATAATAAATAGTTATTCAATGACGTTTGCTACTTATGTGCAGTTTTTGCATGCAGCTTAGACAAGATAAAAAGGAGAACAATCAGCTGTTGTTGCTTACTAACCATTGACAACATCACAACCACAATATAGTCAACATTACGCAAAGCCACACAAACTATCAAGTGCAAAGATTCAACAGTGGGGGTATACATTTTGGGAGAGTATTTACGTTTGGAAGAACAGGAACCGCATTTTCTATTTTGAAATCCCACCAGGCGACTTAGTTATGCAGAGATTCATCCGACTGCCACCACGAGGAATGATGCTGGCAGTTGACCAGGAACTGATGATGGGAGCAATTAGATCCAGAAACATGCTTTCCATTTCAACATATAGTAACTGATGTAGTGTTACAAATTGAGTCAAAAATTAATTTAAATTATTAGTGCATATCACTGTCGCAAAGTCCACCATACTTAATATTAAGTGTAAATTAAAAAGATTTCATTTATTTCATGCAGTTACCAATTATACAAAAGTTACTTAGAATGAAGGGGACTTTGCAGGCTGCATGTAGAAAATTCAAGACATACATTTTATCCAAATTTGTTAGGCATATGGTATTTTAATTAAATTAATTGAAACATTTTTCAGAAAATTAATTATATAATGAAAATTTTCCATATAAAGGGTAGTTTGGGGAGCGATTTTCTAGAAAATCTCATGTTGCATCATTGGACAATGCTGAACTTAAATACCAAGAGACAACACAGCTGGAGTTAGTATAACTGGAAGTTATTTCTGGGCTGTTTTGCCGTGGTCTGTTGAGCTTGACAATAACTGGCATCCAGTCATTCAAGGCAAGAAACGTCATATAACACAAGAAAACAAAGCGAACCAATCAGATGGGAGCAACACCTTTATGGAGCTGGGGCCCTCCCACCAGTCGACCAGCACCTGCACTAATCAGCAGAGAGCCATCTTAGTATAAATATAGCAGCACGAACAGCTGACATTTCAGATGCAACACAACCTTCTCCTAGAAGGCTTCGACAGCGCCACTGAAGATGTCTATCGTAGTTGTATACAAAACGTCTGGAACATCTATCTCCAGCAGACTACGGCAAAACAGCCCGGAAATAACTTCCAGTTAAATACCATGTTTAACATTTAAATAACTTTTTGTTTTTGAGTTATACTGTTCACGGACAAACATGCAGGAAGCAACGAATCAAGAAAAATATCTAAAATAAACTAAAACTGGGCTCACAGCAATGCTTACTTGTTCAGTAGAAGCTGCAGGTCATTCTCGGTGACATCCAACACCATGCCAGTTGTAACAGCAGGTCGAACATCAGTGCTCACCACTATATAGTCACCCTTGGTAAATATGTTGCAGTGGACATCTGAAATACTTCTGCTCTCCTTCTGGAGTATGTGAACAAACATTCCCTCATCTGTGGTACCAACTTCTCCTTGGATCACTAAATTACATATGCATCTTCCTTGCTTCTCCCTTAAAAATAAATATAGAGTAAACATTTAGATCGCTTAAAAAATCCTGTCATGCATAAATCTCTTGTTTCTTTAGTTCCATGGACCCCTCGTGTATGATGCTCAGGTGAAATGGTAGATTACACTGGAGCACTATTTCTAGCAGCTCAGATGGCAAGTGAAACGGTTTGTCTTCTTGGATGGGGAGTGGTGGAAGTGTATAGAATATATCCCTTGTCTGGACACATACAGCAACTTGCATGCTTGCCAACTTCCTAAAACTGAAGCCAGAAAAACCTTTCCTCATCCAGCAAAGTGTAATAGTTGTGTGATGACAAGAAATTTAGTATGCATAAAATGTTCAGTGCAGTAAATGTACAAAAGTTACATGTAACATAAGCCACATCACTGAAATAACAAAATATACTCACTAACTTTTTTCTTGCAGTAGACAAACGGGACGGCAGAACGAAAAGTAACGAACAATGATTTTTTTACAAAAAAGTTTAATAGTTAAAAAAACAACAAAAAATTACAAATAAACTTACACCTTTTACCTACTTTTCGACATAGTCGCCAAGTTTCTCCCATCATGATACCAGTTTCAATATGCCCTGTTCATAGAAGTCCATTTCCTTGGAGTATAGACATCTGCGGACTGCTGATTTCACTTCCGCATCTGTCACAAAGCATTGGCCGGTCAGGAATTTCTTCATGGGACCAAACAGATGAAAGTCCAACGGTGCAAAGTCTGGAATATATGGTGGATGCTGGAGCACCTCCCAACCAAATTTGGTGATTTTCTGACTAACAGCACTAGCAACATGGGGGCGAGCATTGTCATGAAGAATTTTGACATTGTCAGCATTCATGTGGTGGCATTTGGCACGAAGGGCACAACACAACTTCACCAAAGTTTTCATGTAGGCTGCAGCATTCACAGTGGTCCCGTGTTTAGCAAAGATCACCAATACAACAACATACATATCCCAGAACACAAGCACTTTCCTAGCAGATTCAGTCACACTGGGAAACCAGCATGTTTCCACTCCATACTTGCCTGCTTGGTTTTGGGCGTGTAGTGGTATGCCTACGACTCATCAGTGACAATTCCTTTCAGAAAGTCATGCCCTTCTGCGGTGTAACACATTAGGTGATCCAAGCTCGTCATCATTCGCTGGCCCTTATGCTTGTCTGTCAGGTTCTTAGGCACCAGCGAGCACTAACTTTACGAAATTTCAACATGTCATGAGCAATGTCATACACTGCACCATAGGAAATGTTGAACTGTTGCAATAAGGTTTGCAGTTGCACACACCAGTCGTTCAAAATTTCCGCTCAATGCCTCTGACATTCTGCAGGGTTGCAGCTGTTACCAGCCTCACGGAGCATAACGAATCACTAAGGTTCACACGGCCCACTAGGAAGAATGCAAGAATGCACATCACCTGGAGACATTGCTACGGTCCATACAATCATCCCCATACACGCCACGCATGTCCCTATGAATATCACTCAGTTATGCCCTTTGGCCCACAAATATCGAACCACACCTCTCCGCTCTTCACACATGGACGACACTAACATGCACGCCATCTTTGTTGCGTAGTTCATGCTTTTCTTGCTAGAGCTGCACATGAAACAAAAAATACCCTCTGTAGTGAAAACTTCAAGCTATATCTGTGTGAAATTGCAACATTCCAGCTGCAATGCCAAGGTAGAAAAAAATTATTGCATTGCTTTTCGATCCACCCCCGTAGTACATTACATACTACAGATTGTGGACATAGTGTCTGTTAAGACAGCACTAATAATCTGGAAGTGTTGTTTACTGTTATTATGCTACAATACTCATAGAGAGTTAAGTTTAACGCTACAGCAGAACCTTTTAGGCTTTCTGCTGTAGCTTTGTTAGCTCTTGTCAGAAAGTCAGTTCATAGCAAAGAATAGTGCAGCCACTTCTCAACTGAGAAATTGATTCCAATGTGTTAATAGGCATCAGCGA
Organism: Deroplatys truncata; assembly: GCA_030765065.1. NCBI lineage: Eukaryota > Metazoa > Arthropoda > Insecta > Mantodea > Mantidae > Deroplatys > Deroplatys truncata. The sequence goes on from CM060985.1 coordinate 173,010,714, forward strand.
CCTGGGGTCTGTTTCACAATGTTTACAATCCTTGTAAATTGTTAACTTTGTTTGTAATTTATAAAACTCTGATGTGTTACATTAACATGTCTTTCTCTACCCTCTATTGCTTATTAGTGGGTATACAAATTATTCTTGGAAAGTTTATTTTTCTATGTACTTCATTTTAACTGAGATAAAACTTTCCAGTAATAGCTGCATTACACATTTTGTTATAAATACAACAGCAATAGTCAAATGTTTAAAAACTGGACACTATGTACTAGCCTTAAAATTCCATGCTCTTTCTATGCAATTGCAAGAAACAACTGAATATCAAAAAGACTTTGAAGAGAATGACAAAGTATTGAACAATTCCAACCTTTAATAACAGATATCTCAGAAATGGTTGATGCCACAAAAAAGTTATTTGATATAAACTGGTGTTTAAAGAGATCTACATTTTTTGTGTACTGCACTTTCATCTATTACTTAACCTTTACCAGTTATACAAACTTCCTTCTGAATGAAGTGGACTTTACAGGCTATTCCAAGAAAATTCAACATATACATTTTATTTGTCATCTAAATATCTTTAATATACGATATTTTAATCAAAATCATTATAGTAATTTTTTAGAAAAAAAAACACAAGCGCTCTCTCTCTCTCTCTCTCTCTCTCTCTCTCTCTCTCTCTCGCTCTCTCTCTAAATGCTTTTTTTTTTCGTATATACTGGGGGCCTCAAAACATGTATTCCAGTGAAATCTCAGTATCAAACTTTTAGCTGGAATACAATACCTTCTCTACTATGTACATGGTAGAGAAAGTAAAATCATGGTTCACAATAGAAGTTTGTAAAGTTGAACTTGACAAACAAGCTTGAATATCTACAAATGAAATTTTATAGAATTTACAAGTGTTTTGTTTCACAAACAAATAGTAATTCAGACATTTCTAAAGTGTATTTGCAAAGTAAGCAGTTCAGCTACAAATGGCTTAAGGTTTGTAAAGCAAGTGATATTTAATAATATATTAGCCAAAAACAAAAACACAGACAAAAGGGTGTATAATTTTTTAGCAAGAACACAGTAAAATATAACTGAAAATGAAATAAAATGCTATTTATCAGCAGTTCCAGTCATTCAAATAATTACTATGTTTACATGAGGAATTGAAATTGATTCGAGTCCAATTCTATACTGAATACGATCCACGTTTCATGTTAAATTCAAAACGTATTAAGTTCGATTTGGATACACAAAGTTCGAGAATAAAATAATTCAAGCTTTTATGCTGGTCAACTTGCATTTAGGATGCTGAACCTGTTAAATATATGTTTTTCTGTATATTTTAAGTGGGATTTGAGGTTAGTGAATATTTTTGAGAAGAATAAATTGCGAATTATGGAAGCGATAAAAGTGGCTTTGCTATGTGTTTTATTACACGTGTGATTAACAGTTTCCGCTAGTAAAAACAAAATGACGAGCGTGCAGCGTGTTACGAGTATAGTAGAGGGTAGTATCTTTGGCATATTCAAAATGATTTGAGTATGATAGGTGTTTCCATGCAACAAGTTTCAATGTGATCCTACTTTGTAAGAGGATCAATCCAAGGTTTAAAACGATCTCAATACGATCCACATCCACATTCCATTCAATATTTAATACAGAAAATGTACTCAAATCGATTTCAATTCCCCATGGAAATGTCGTAAGCGATGGTGTTAATGCAAGGGAAGGTAGAAAACGTAAACACTTTAAGCTTAGAACAATTTAATAACTTCACACCTGTTTATGATACAATGAAAGGTTTGGAATGAATCTTTTAGCAAGATATTGGACATCCCATTCAGCATGCAAAAGGCACAAGTGGAGCCTTAACCCCAAAACAGCTGAGTGTTGCTCTGCACTGGATGTGAATTCGCATTTGTAGACGTATTACAATGTACAGTAGAATCTCGTTAGTACGTTTTTTCAAGGACCTAAGGATTTGGACGTCATAGGCGGGAAAATGTGTTAATGAAAATACAAAACCTGCAATTTAAGAACATAGTTATGTAATAAAATCTAATAATTACTACGTCTCCATGGGCAGGTGAAATAGATTTCAAGTACAATTTTATACTGAATACGATCTGTGTTTCCATGTTAAATTCAATATGTGTTCAAATGGATTTGGATGCACAAAACCTGAGAATAAATAATTCAAGGTTTTATGTTGGTCAACTTGGATTTTTGAGGTTATGAATGTTTTTGAGATAATAAATTGCAAATTATGGAAGCAACAATAGTGGCTTTGCTGTGTGTTTTATTACACATATGATAACAATTTCCGCCAAAAAAAGAAAACAAAATCATGTGCATGCATCGTATGAGTACAGTAGACGATAGTAACTCTGGCATATTCAATATGATTTGAATACAGTAGGTGTTTCCATGCAACAAATTTTGTTCCGATCCTTTTCTGATCCTATTTTCCAAGAGGAAAGCTTTGTTTTAGCATTTTTCCCTTCTTTAAAAGCAATTTCAATCAATTTAGGTTTGCTAACAATCATGTTTAAGGTTGACAGAGGAATGTTTAACTTCCGCATTATATCCACATGTTTCATATTTGAATTGTGGTATACTTCAAGGATTTTCAGTTTTTCAGTGTTGGTTATTTACTACACTTTCTGTTTTTCATTGCAAATGAAAAGTTAAAATACAATCTACGTATGTTTGGTCAACACTCAACAGTAGAAACTATCGTTGGCATTTACCGACCAAGGTGAAGCATTCTCTATCCCGCCCACATAAATCGTGTCACACAAATATTTACATACATGCATGTGATTGGCTGCCAGTATCCACCCCATGACCAAGGATTGACCAAAGTAGCAAATGGAGGACGTCAAACTTTGAACGTGTTAAGTGCCTACTCCCACTGGACTCACCAAGGATTGGCCAAAACAGCGAATGAGGACGTCAAACTTCAAATGTAGTAAGTGGGATCGGGAAAACGCACTAAACAAACGTTATTTATTACATTTGGTGATTTGGTACCGGAACTTTTACAATTCAACGTAATAAACGGGAAAACTGAGGCAGTATTTTGTAGTAGTTATTAGGTTACGTGGTTGTTTGGAGGAGTTTGCCCACAGTTGTACGCCAATTTGAAGTTGTTATTGAGCCTCGTTGTATTTGTTGCCAACTTTGAAGAAGTTATTTAGCTGGATGCTGGATGTGAGAAGCCCCACGTATGTGCGTCACTTTGAAGAAGTAGTTTTCTCAATCTGAAGTTTGTAACAGTATTTGCCCCACGTAATGAAGATACACTTTGAAGTTGGTAAATGCTTGGGACGCCAAACTTTGTAGTGAAGATGATGCTTTTTTTTACGTAATATTATTTAAATCTACCTCCGCTGCTTCAGTCGAGCTATAGAAACATAAGGTTTTGTTACAATAAAAGAAGTATTTGCAATGACTTACATACAATTTAAATAATAATTATATACATATTGTTTTCAAGGTGGGCTGTTATTGAATTTAATTATAATAAAATGGGCTGTTATTGAATTTAATTATAATAAAACACAATTAATATTATTTAGGCATTAAAATCCTGCCTCAATTTTTATACCTGAATAATTTCAATTGTATTTTATAAGCAAATTCAATAACAGCCCGCCTTGAAACAATATATAATAATCATTTAAATTGCATGTAACAGTCATTGCAAATGCTTATTTTTATTATAAATATGTTTTATAATGTTATGAGAATACATTATATACTTTAATAATGCAAGAGCTGTGAGAATAATAAGTTTTAAGTTGCTAACAATGAGGTAATAATGAGGTAACCTTGTAGCAATAATGTGTTTTAAAGTTACTAGTCATGATTAAAGCAACGATAATGTAATTTCTGTGACAGTTTAAAATTAGCCAATCAACAGCAAAGAAAAGCTTTAAGTAAAATGCAGATATTCTATTGGACTAGAATTAGCCAATTAGAGACTTGAAATACCGAAGCTTACAGATTTAATGGTAGAAATAATGTTCAGTTGCTGGCAAACCTTGGTAGTGACCAGATGGAAGATGTGTTCTCTACAGAAATATTACGTGTGAATCGTAAAATATGTGTACGTGCTAAGTGAAAGTATTAAAGATTCTCACAGTTCTTAAAAAGTGTAGTGCTTTATAAAAATGTGTAAGAATTAATAAAAGAAGTGAATTTAAAAACTAATTCTGTGATGTCTACAACCATTGTCACACCGCACCTTGCTTAAGATACATGACTCTACAAACATTACTGACACAGCCGAGGAAAATTCAAACATAAATAAGATATAGAAGCAGTTTTAATAACAAAGTTAAATATTATAGTGTAAAACTTGGAGTGTAACAACAAAAACACATCTTAAAATCAGCTTCTCATACGTAGCAGCATATTGCGTATTAACAGTAACTATTACGTAATCAACAAATTCAAATCGATGCCCAAAGCGTGTTGCAAACTCCTTAAAGCAACTAATAACTTACGTAATTTATTACGTAACAAAACACCTTCTTCAAGTTGGCACCCCGCATGAGGCAGTTAAAATTATGTAACCAAACAAAACAAAAGCAGTACAACATAACCTTCTTCAAGTTTAAAACATATTACATGAAGAAAATATCTTCTTCAAAACATGCTAACGAGATTCCACTGTAGTTGTTAGTTTGTTCGTACCTATCCTTCTCTAAAATAGCAATTTTGTTTTCATTTGTGACCTTACATCATGTTGAGCCTAAAGCGAAAATCCGGTATTCGCGCTTAGACCAATCAACAAAGTAATAAAGCAAATTCAACATATAACCTATCAAATCAAAAGTCAGCATAGCCAATATACTACAATGCGAGAATTTGTAAAGGCAAGTTCTCATTATCGGACTTCTTTTAATACTCAAATACAATCAAATATCTTTATATGTCTTTCAGGTTAAAGAAACACATAGTACTTATCGAATGTGCTGTAAATTTGGAGACTTAAGCATTAATATTTAGTGGTTTTTGTAATGCAATGTTGGTGAAGCTTCAAAATGGGAATATGACAGAATGTGCATGATATTTACATTTGTCAATTGTTTATTTGGATTTGTAAAGTTAACAAACTTTTATTATGAAACAGAGTTTACAAACATTTGTAATCTTTTCCTTGTTATTTGTAAGTTATAAATATTGTAAAACAGGGTCCTGAAGTCACTACTATTCTTTCTCACATGACTGAAACACATTCCATTCACCATTAAGTAAGGAATAGTCAGAACTGCAAACACAATTTAGACTATTCAAAATGTTGTGAAATCAAACACAGTGAAGCAGTTTGTAAAAGACACTTAATAAAAGTAGAATCAACTTGAGCACTCTTACTAGCTTCACTCACCTGTTTATAATGCAGAACATGTACCGTGAGCATTAGCTGCCTGTTGAGTGTTGGACAAAAATGCATCAAACAGGTTACAACACTATCAAACACAGCAGAAAAGACCAACTTTATTTTGAAGAATAAAGATCACATACTGCATTTTGAAATGCTGCCAATTAATTCTGTCAACAAATTTGTTTTTCTTCCAGCAGATGGCAATACCACTGAAAACAGTTCATCACCTAGTGGCAGTAACCGTAACGCCGTCAGTAAACATGCCAACAAGGATGAAGAAGCTGAAGATGTAATCGATGGATTATGAAATATATCCTGTTGTTTTTAAATTTATATTTTAAAAAGACAAATAAAGAATTGTCACAAAATATTTATTGTATCTAATATTATAATATTTATGTTTGCTTCACTGTTGCTACCATCATTTTTATGTATTATACGGTATAGTTTATGTAGAATTAAGAAAAATTGGCTAATTCGTTCTGAATAAGGAGTGATTCTGAAGAAAGTATCGTATTTATTTGGCTCTAGGAGCCCCTTTTTTACTTTCTCTACTATGTATAGTAAGTAGGGGAAGTATTGTATTCCACCCAAAATTTCGATACCGAGATTTCACCGGAAATACATGTTTTGAGACCCCCTGAATCCAAAAAAAGTATTTTTGGAAACATGTATGGGTGTGTGTCTGTGAACAGCATAACTCAGAAATGAACAGTCGGATAAACACCAAACTTGGTATTTAGGTTCAGTATCTTCCAGAGATGCGACACGAAGGTTTTCAAGAAAATCCCCTCACCCCAGATTACCCTTTACATGGAACATTTTTCGAAAATTTTAATTTTCTCAAAAATGGCTCTAACGATTTTGATTAAAATACCATTGTTTAAGATATTTTCATGACAAATAAAATGTGTATCTTGAATTTTCTGGGAATGTCTCCAAAAGTATTCTTCATTGTGAACAACTTTTGCATAACTGGTAAACCATAAGAGATAGACAAAAGTTTACTACACAAAAAATGTAGAACGCGTTAAAATACACAATTTATGTCATATACATTTTTTTTGTTGAGTGAACCATTTTCGAGATATTGCTTGTTATTCCCTTAAATTTTTCAATACTTATTTACTCAAATGGGAATTCGTTATTCATTATTTTTGTCTTGGATATGCAAAGAGTATTAATCTGTGGGAAAGAGAATAGTGCTGCACATAGCAACCAGCTATTAAGAGATATGTCGATGCTTAAAGGCTACTGTATTTCTATATTGCCCTTGCAAATACAAAACAAGGGGAACATAGTACGCCTTAAGCGATAGTCAAATATTTTTAGAACTGGTTGCTATGTGTAATATGTAATTCTCTTTGCATGTCAAAAGATTGTTTCTGCAAATGCTTATCTCAATTAATATGAAATAGATGGAGAATAAGAGTTTGTAAAAATAGTTTGTACAAGAGTAGAGAAAACCCATCATATTTTTTTACTCTAATTTTACTTCCAAATTGGGGGAGGGTCGTATAGGCACGAACTTCATAAAATCAATTGGTTTGGAGGAGCGTAATTATTTTATTTTAATGCTTTTTATGCAATATTTAATTGAAATAAAGTTGCATATGTAATAAACAATACATTGCACTAATAGTAAGTCTGTTAACATCTTGTACTGCGATAACTTCCGCAAAGATGTGTAATGTGGTGGATGGGCATGGCCTGTAGAACAAGGAAGACATGCAGGTTGAAACTTGAATAACAAGTGGCTACCTATAACACGAAAATCCTTGTTTTTAATACCGCTATAGATAATTATCTTCATACTTCACAAAAATATTTAAGCAAGAATAGAACGGTAATATGGTATCTATTGTTGTAGAATCACAGGGCTATCCTCATCGCTGTCTCTGCTCCTGTCATGTTGCTACAGTCTGTCTTCATTTTCTTTGTATTCTTTCCGTAGAAGATTGTCTTCAGAGTCATCTAATGCACAAGTTATTCCAGTCTTTTTAAAACTCTTTACAACAATTTCAGCAGTGATCTGTCCCCAAGCACGCAAAATCCATTGTAATGATGGTCATTTGATTTTTCCGGTTTTCGTTGTCTCATGTGCACATTGTCCACCATCCAGTTAGTCTAAAAATGTCTAAGTGGCCCTTCAAAGATGCTGTAAAACTCATCCTGCGATTCCCAGTACTCATTTTATAAGTTTTCACACTCACAGTACATCGAAGATACAGACCGGACGCATAAAGGAAGTGCAAACGAAGTGGCCAAGGGAGTAGGTGGGAACCAGATGGGGTTGATTTTAATAATCTTCTTCTGTGATTGGTCATAGCCTGAAGGACTAATTGTCACTGGGTTTTACTGCTCCATACGCTTTTCACAGAAGCTAATAAGGAAAAGTTGTTAGATTTAGATTGACATAAGTAAGGAATTTGTCCATTTCCTAGAATTTTTTATTTTGCCTCTCAAACATTAAGGGGGTGGATATAGGCAATGGGGTCCTATAGCCAAGTAAATACAGTATCCCTTCAGATATTGAAGTAGCAGCTTTGCATCGCTTTTGCCAAGTGATCTGAGAATAAAGTATGATGTGACATTTGAGTGCTATGTGAAGTTAAAAGAGAATGAGTAACATAATACATGAAAAAGTTTTGCTTACATATTTGGAGCTCTTATCACAATTTTACAGACCTTCGTCTCTGTGGGCACATTATTCTATACATGTAAATATATGTCACAATTAATCGTATTACCTGTCTGAAGGCGTTTTACACCAGAGATCCTTATGTTGAAGAGAATCCTCTGCCGTCTCTAGAGTCATCAGTCCACCCCAATGTATCAAATAATCAATATGTGTCGACTTTAGATGAGACGTAGCTTCTGAAGACAGGCATTTCAGGGGATGGTCATTGGACAGCTGTGACAGACCATCTCTACTGCAATAAGAAAAAATATCATTTATTTTCATATTTATTCTCAAATTATTCAAACAAAGGCTTATTCTGGTATTTATTTCCTGTTAATCATGAGAAATGTTAACCAAAATGGCTTTGTTACAATTTCTACCACATACCTAGTAGGTGGAGCAAGTGTTGCACTTTACTCAAAAATTTGATATCAAGATTATACTAGAAATACATATTTTCAGGCTCCCTGAATCCAAAAGATGCATTCTTAATGAAATATCTATGTTGAATTTTTGGGTGGAATGTAACACCTGCTCTACCCACTACATATGCAGTAGAGAAAGCAAAAAATCTTATCTGTTACATTCTCTATCTTATATTCTATATTACTCTCTCTACCACATACCTAGTAGATTGACAAGTACTGCATACCACCCAAAAATTCAATACTGAGATTTCACCGGATATAATGTTTTCAAGCCCCCTAATTCCAAAAAAAGAGAATTTTTAGGAAAAGGTCTGCATGTGCCCAAAAATGAAAAGTTGGATCAACACCAAACTTGGTATTTAAGTTCAGCACCTTCCTAAGATGTGGCACAAAGATTTTCAAGAAAATCTCACACCCTAAACTACTCTTTACATGGAGTATTTTTAGAAATTTTTTATTTTCTAAACAATGGCTCTAATGATTTTGATTAAAATACCATATATTAAAGATATTTACATGACAAATAAAATGTGTATCTTGAATTTTCTGGGAACAGCCAGTGAAGTCCTCCTCATTCGGAAGGAATTTTGTATAATCTTGTATAACTAGTACACGTTAAGTCATAGATGAAAACATACTACACAAAAGATGTAGATCTCTTTAAAACATACATTTCAAACAACCTTTTTTATGGCATTAGCCATTTCTGAGATATCTCTTATTAATGGTACGAGGGGCACTATTTATATTTTGAGCCTAATAATTAAAACAAAGTAATTTCTGATTGAAAACTGCTTTATTGTTTTTCAAAATAATCTCCTTTATGGTCAATACACTTTTGCATCCGTTTGAACCATTTGTCAAAGCATTTATTTCAGTCTTCTTGAGATACCTCCAAAACATGCTTTTAGAAGGCATCAATGGCTTCTTCTGCCAATGAAAATCGTTGTCCACGCAATTTATTCTTGATCAGGACTGTATAGTGGATGACCCATCAATTCGATTTTTTGAGCCTTCAAATACTCTGTTGTTAGACGAGATGTGTGTGCGCTCGTATTGTCTTGATGAAGAATGATTCTACAGTTCTTGTTGGTTTTCCCTTTTTCACCGAAGACATCCGGCAAACAAATGGTTGTGTACCATTCGACATTGACCATTTTACGTTCCTCTAAACGCACTGTTGCCACATGGCCAGTTTTACTGAAAAAGCAGGCGACCATTTGCTTCGAATGTGAACAACTTTTGTTGGATTTGCTTCAACTTGAAACACCCATACAAATGTTTACGTTTCAGCTCATACGCATAGATCCATGATTTGTCACCTGTTACAATCTTATATACGTCTTTTGAGGCACCACCATTGTATTTCTTGAGCATTTTAGTACATCAATCTACACGAGCATCTTTTTGAGATTGCGTCAAATTATGTGGGATCCAACGAGAGCGAACCTTTTTCATGGCTAAATAATCGTGCAATATTTTATATATGCTGGTGGAACTAATGCCTAGGGTTGCCTCAATCTCACAATATGTTGCATGAAGATCTTTCATTATTAGTTTTTGCACAGCATCAATATTTTCTGGCACAACAATTGATTTTGGACGACCTTCGCAAACTTCCATTGAGTGAACGGCGGCTGCGATTAAATTCATTATACCAGCGTTTCACAGTAGCAAAGGATGCAGCTTCATCGCCAAATGTGGAAGTTAAGTTGATCGATGCACTCTTGTCTTGATAATCCACGTCGAAAGTCGTAATAAATCATTGCACAAACATTTTCAAGAGTTAATTCCATGTTTTTGTTGACACACAATTTTCAAGTTAGTGTAAACAAAACAAATAACGCTCTATTGACAAAATGTTTGAAGTAGATTATGGTTCAAAAATGTCAAACTTTCCATTGGAAACATCAGATGGCACCTACAACTTTCAGGGTTGCCAAGGCTCAATATATAAATAGTGCCCCTCGTACAAATTGTTCAATACTTAGCCATTCTTTTAAAGTTGTGTCAACATTCAGCTGTTTCTCGCGATGTCATGAAAACAGCATGGAATTTTAAGGCCAGCATATAGCGTCCAGTTGTTAAACATTTGACTATCGCTGTTCTCTTTGTATCTATAACGACATGTGTAATGTAGCTGTTTCTGCAAAGGTCTATGTCGATTAAAATGTAGTACATATAAAATTAGCTTTAGTAAGAATTATTTGTATACCAGGATGAACGATAGAGGGCAGAAAATGTCAGTGATGTATCGCATCAGATTTTTGTTATATAGCTTCTACAAACTGTTCTTATGAAGCTTATTTTTCTATTTGCTTCTTGCACTATCTGCATAAATAGTTTCATTGCACATTTTGTTGTAGGTACAAGAGGGATAGAAAAGATTATTGATACCAGGGGAGTCAAGCTGTGCCACCACCCAGGGCGACAAAATCTTAAAACATGAACAAGATATTTGAAAATAGGATAGAATAACAAATCATGTTTAAATTCTAGCGACTTTCTGGAGATCTTTTGTTGTGAAACTGGTGGCAAATAAAGTGTGGCAGAGTTGGTCACGTTATGTCACCCTCAGTGATGATTATCCCGTATGTAGCAGGTGTTGAGCAATAAGCATCACGTTTATAAACAGTAGTGGGGGGGGGAGGAATGGCAATACATCTCTCCTAGGTCGCTGTGTGCGAGGTGTCCTCCTTCATTGTGTGCCCTATAATTTTTTAAAAAATAACAGAACATTATTTTCCAAACACTTTATTGTCGTTCATTACCTTACTTCTTCACATAGTCACCGCCATTATTCAGGCAGTCGTTGAAATATAAAATGAGTTTTTGTATGCCTTCATCATAGAATGATGCCGCCTGAGATAAAAGCCAAGTCTGCACTTCTTGTTTCACAACATCGTCATTCAAATGTTCTCCACCAAGGAATTTTTTCAGATGAAGATCCCTTGGTGCCAAATCCGGATTGTAGGGAGGGTGGTCGAATTGTTCCCGACCAAATGATGCATATGTTTGGCAGTATATGGCCGGGCATTGTCACTCATTATTGTTTTCCCATGAATCTCACACATTTGGCGATGAATGTTTGCTGTTGTAACATTTCCCACATTCAAAAAACGAATCACAGATCTGAGTTGTTCGATTGTTTTGAGCATTTTGAAATGCTCTAGCAACAGGAAAACACAAAGTGATGATCGCTCACAGCTGTGCCTGGCTTCCTAATGAAGGAGGAAGAGATCGGGTATGCTCAAGATCGCAACAGCAGTGGCAAACTATTAAAATGGTGCCTACTTTAAACACACACCTCGTATTGAACATTTTTATGTCAGAATAAGTAGTCATAGAGGACTGATATTGCGGATGAAAATTAGGTTATGTCTGAAAGCATGAGGGTAAGGGTGTCACTTGTAATTTTCGCATGGGGCAGTAAAACATAAAATCCAGATTGCTATATGCTGACCTTGAAATTCTTTACTCTTTCCATGACATCAAGAGAAATAACTGAATAGCAACAGAAATTAAAAAAAATTACAAAGTATTAAAAATTCAAACCAATAATAATGCATAACTCAGAAATGGCTATTGCTACAAAGAAAGTTACTTAAAATAAATTGTGTGTTTTAAGAACATCTACAATGTTTGTCTAGTAAGTTTTCTATCTCTTATCCTTACCAGTCAAACAAACATATATAGAATTCCTTCTGAATGAAGAAGGCTTCACAGACTATTCCCAGAAAATTCAAGATAATACATTTTATTTCTTGTGCAAGTATCGTAAACATGTGTATTTTAATCAAAACTGTTAGAGCCATTTTTGACAAAATTGAAAATTGGAGTGGGGGGATTTTCTTTAAAACCTTCGTGTCACATCTTTGGAAGATGCTGAATCTCAAGTTTGGTATTAATCCTTTCATTTTTGAGTTATGCTGTTCACAGATACACACAGACCTTTATCTAAAACTCGTTTCTTAGTTTCTGGGCACCTCAAAATATGTATTTGTGGTGAAATCTTGATATCAAATTTTTGGGTGAAATACTATACTTCCTCCGCCTACTAGTTACATCATAGAGAAAGTAAAAAAGGAATTAACATGTTCGTCCATACCTTAGAATTGTTCTTTGGGGTGCTATTAACCAAAACCTTTTTATTAACAACCACTGAGTAATTTAAACATAGACATTAACCTTAAAATACTTTTCATTATGTTTCACAAAGTAGAAAGATAAAAATTCATTCTTCTTATATGTAATATAAATAAATTACTCAAGCAATTCTTAGGTACTAGCCCTATATATACAGTGCTTTTCCTTCACCTGTAGCCACCGCATATGGGCTCACTGCTGCAGCTCAGACACCTGCTGAAACGATTATAGAACTTGTAACTGCCTCATGTTCTCAAATTTACAATTATAATGACAATTGAAGAATTTATCACCTGTTTTCTTTAGTTCTTTCAATGTATGTGGTTTCTTGTATACAGCTTATTTTTTAAGTTTCTCCAAAGATAAAAGTCACACACAGTTAAATCCTGAGAACCATAATTGTTTACCACTTGTCCTATCTTCAAAGATTTCCTGAATTAAATTTAATGACTCATCAGCTGTATGCACAGTCGCAAGGACTTGTTGGAAAAATCCAGAGTGGCATTCATGTTGGTCAGCTGTTCCAAAAATAGTGTGTACCTCTTAGCATTTATTGTTTATACACCCCCGCCCCTCTGAAAAACATTAGGTCCTATTATGTTGTATACATTTACTGTACATCTATTCTCGTGTCATTCAGGGAATCTTGTGCGTAAAATTGGGTTTCGCTGTGATCCAATATTGTTATTTTGCGACATAGCCATATAAATGGAATCATGTTTCATCACAGAAGAATACTAAGCATGGGTCAATTACTCTACCATTTTGCAAAATCCAATTACAGGAATTTACCTGACTCTGACAATCACATGAAACATAAGGTGTAGACAAGAAACCCCATACATTGAAGAAACTAAAAGAAAACATTAGGCGAGAAATTCAATAGAATTTCAGATATTGAACTGTCGCGTGTGAGCAAACATTTCATGAGAAAATGCCAGAAATGTGTACGAGGGTGGTCTCAAAAGTTTCCGACCTCAACATGAAGATGGCAGCACTCGTAAATAAAAGCTAGTGAATTTCGTTGTTCATCTGTTGACAGTTACTCACCAAAGTTTCAGCCATTTTGGATGCTCAGTTGTTATGTAACAGTCGTTTGAATGAGATGATGTGAGTGTTTTTATGAAAGTGGACAAAATCGAGTATCGAGCTGTCATTAAATATTTGTTTTTGAAAGGCAATACGCCTACGCAAATCGAAGATGAGTTGGATTCTGCGTATGGACACTTTGCACCATCATTTACCATAGTGAAATTTTGGGCAGCTGAATTTAAATGTGGCCGTAAGTGCTTGGGAGATGAACGTTTGGACATCCAAAACTTGCAACTACCGACAAAAACATCGCCAAAGTTAACCAAATGGTGCTAGACCACCTCCGAATTAAAGTGAGAGAGATACCAGAGGCTATGAACATGTCAAAAGAACATGTTTGTCACATATTAAATCAACATTTAGACATGAGAAAGCTGTCCACGCATTGGGTGCTGCGTTTGCTCACGTTTGACCAAAAATGTGTTTGAATGAACATTTCCAATGCTCTGTTGGCGCAATAAATCTGAGTTTTGACGCCTATTAATTACTGTAGATAAAACTTGGATACACCATTATACGCCTGAAACAAAAATACAGTCCAAACAGTGGAATGCAAAGGGGGAAACGCCTCCAAAAAAAGCAAAAACAATTTTTTCGGCTGGGAAAGTGATGGCGACTGTTTTTTGGGATAATCATGGAGTTATTTTAATCGATTATCTTCAAAAAGGAAAAACCATTACAGGAGCATATTACGCATCATTACTGGACAAGCTGAAGGCAGAACTTGCAGAAAAACGGCCACATTTGCAGAAAAAGAAAATCCTGTTTCACCAATACCTCAGCAGTTGCAATGGCGAAAATCCACAAATTACGGTTTGAACTGCTTGACCATTTGCCTTACTCACCAGATCTAGCGTCAAGCAACTTCTCTTTGTTCCCTCGTCTGAAAATTGTGCTCAGAGGACAGAGATTTTCGTCAAATGCAGAGGCAATCACCTTCGGGAACAATTATTTTGCAGAGAAAAACGCCGAGTACTATTTGGACAGGTTACAGAGATGGGAGCATCGCTGGGAGAAGTGTGTAGAGTTACAAGGAGACTATGTTGAAAAATAAAAAAAAAAAAATTTTGTGAAAAAATGTCTTGTATCTTTATTAGGTCGGAAACTTTTCAGACCACCCTCGTAGGTAGAGGAGGACAACATTTCTAACATCACATATGATAAGGTATGTGCTTATTATCATTGTAACTCTAACTATGAGAACGTGAGGTGATTGGGGATATAACTTTCAGAAGCTGTGGTGGTCAGTGCGCAAACAGCCATACAGTGGCCACAGTGTCAACACAAATTACTGTGTGTGTATATATATATATATACACACACACAACATATGAGGCACGTCCATAAAATAAGGTCTACAATTTTTACTTTCTCTACTACGTATAGTAAGTAGGGGAAGTATTGTATTCCACCCAAAAATTCGATACCGAGATTTCACCGGAAATACATGTTTTGAGACCCCCTGAACCCAAAAAAAGCATTTTTGGAAACATGTCCGTGTGTGTGTCTGTGTCTGTCTGTGTGTGTGTGTGTCTGTCTGTGAACAGCATAACTCAGAAACGAACAGTCGGATAAACACCAAACTTGGTATTTAGGTTCAGTATCTTCCAGAGATGCGACACAAAGGTTTTCAAGAAAATCCCCCCATCCCAGAGTACCCTTTACATGGAAGATTTTTCGAAAATTTTAATTTTCTCAAAAATGTCTCTAACGATTTTGATTAAAATATCATATGTTTAAGATATTTTTATGACAAATAAAATGTATATCTTGAATTTCCTGGGAATGTCTCCAAAAGTATTCTTCATTGTGAACGACTTTTGCATAGCTGGTAAACCATAAGAGATAGACAAAATTTTACTACACAAAAAATGTAGATCGCATTAAAATACACAATTTATGAGTGAACCATTTTCAAGATATTGCTTGTTATTCCCTTAAATTTTTCAATACTTATTTTCTCAAATGAGAATTCGTTATTCATTTTTTTGTCTTGGATATGCAAAGAGTATTAATCTGTGGGAAAGGGAATGGTGCTGCACCTAGCAACCAGCTATTAAGAGATATGTATGTGCTTAAAGGCTACTATATTTCCAAATTGCCCTTGTAAATATATATTCCCCTTACATCTACAAGAAAATTAGCAATAAGATAGACTCTGCAAATGTTTATCTCAATTAACATGAAGTAGATGGAGAATAACCGTTTGTATAAATAGTTTGTACAAGAGTAGAGAAAGTCATGTGAGTGTAACACATCAGATTGTTTTTGTCCTGGTAATGCAAAAAGAATGGAATACTCCACATAGCAACCAGCTCTTAAAACATTTGACTATCGCTTAAAGCCTACCATATTCCCCTTGCATCTACAAGAAAATTAGCAATAAGATTAACATCTCGATTAACATGAAGCATATGGGGAATAAGCGTTTGTAAAAATAGTTTATACAAGAGTAGAGAAAGTCATGTGAGTGTAACATATCAGATTTTTTTCATATAGAAAACAAGTTTATTGGCAGTGAATGTTGCACTGATGGAAAGGCTGGACTTTGAACAATCACTGTTGCAATCGATGCACATTTGCATGCGCTGTGGCATTTTTTGTACACCCTTGTCATAGAACTCTTCTGCCACATTGCACAGGTAGCGCTTGACCTCATTTTTCAACTCGTCATCGGTCTGAAAATGCGTTCCACCCAGCTGTGACTTCAACTCAGGAAACAGATGATAATCACTAGGTGCTAAGTCTGGGCTGCAGGGGGGATGTTTGAGGATGTAGCATCTGAAATGGACCAGGAGATCAGCTGTTGCATGAGCAGTTTGGGGATGAGCGTTGTAGTGATGAAAACACTCCCTTCGCCAGCATCCCCTCCTTTGATTTTGAGTAGCATGACGCAGTTTTTTTTAAAGTCTCACAGTAGTGAGCAGCATTTATTGTTGTGCCAGTAGGCAATAAACTCACTCAACAATACAACTTTGCTGTCCCAGAGTGTACTGGCCATTACTTTGCCGGCAGACAATATTTGTCTGAACTTTCACGGCTTTTGACGAATTCAAATACTGCCACTGACGACACTTTTCCTTAGTTCCAGGTGTTGTGTAGTGTACCCAAGTTTCGTCGCCAGTGACAATTCAATTCATAAATTCCTTGCCTTGTTCTGCATAGCACTCCAGGAATCCATGGGCCGATTCAACATGCTGCCGTTTATGGTCTTCAGTGAGCATTTTGGGGACCCACCTCACACACACCTTGCGATAATGCAAATGTTCGGTCAAAATCTTGTTAATCATACTCTTACTGACTTCAGGGATCCATTTGTACAGCTTGCGATCTGTCACATGCCGAACTTCAAACATTTCTTTTTCCACTTTGCAACTGTTTCAGCCAAAACTGAAGGCCGACCAGAGCACTCCTCATGATCGATGTCTGTACGTCCATCCTTGAACTCTCTGACCCACTTTTGCATGTTTTTGATGCCCATACACTATGGCCCATAGACCTCGCATAACTGATGATGAATGTCAATGGAGGTAGTGCCTTTGGCACTCAAAAACGGATCACTGCATGCAACTCACACCTGGCCGGAGAAGCAAGGGGGAGCTCCATTGCAAATGGCTGCTGCCTGCCAAGACTGAGCGTCGCAATGGGCTTGGTTTGGTGGGGATTTGAAGGGGAAGAGCCAAGCTACACGCCAGTGTTGCCAGATCTCGCGTAAAAGCATTCCTCAAGGCTCCAGCGCCTTGAAGACCTTATCTTAAGGACACGCCTCGTATATATATAATTGAAACCTTCTAAAATGGTTTTCAGATGTATCAATCGTAACTTATTATACCTAAATGATTAATTCTAACAGTAGGCAACATGGGAATATGTCCTATAGTTTACAGAACAATTACTGGTTACATTTGCTTGATAAAATATGAAATTCATTACAGAAATGAACTTTTTTCTTAATGTGCTACTTGTAGTTCAGGGAAGACCTGCAAATGGGAGTTGAGCCAACTGCACATCACCTCAATTCATTTAGACAGCACAGATATTATTGAGACGATAGGTAAGTTTCAATGCAAAACCCTAATAGGTTGCAAAAAATGCAGTGTATTTTCTAAGATTCAATTTATACAACTGCTGAGCTCTGCAATAATATGAGACAACTCAAGTGTCTGCCGCTGTGAATTCAGCTGAGTTGCTAAAGCAGCTACATACTGATACTGAAATTTTGGATCACATGCAATATTTCCTGTACCTCAAGTAATGGTAACAAAAATACAAGGGTTGCTATATAAGTATTGAGACAGATAATAAATAAGATTGCCTCTGTGCTTGAGTGGTCAGCAAACTGACTTCTCACACAGAGGTCTGAGGTTCGATTCCCGACTGGAGGTGGGAATTTTTTTTAATTAGGATTATTCTCTACCCTCTATAGAGTTTGGAAGTGTGGATATGAGAGAGAATGTGCATGAGAAAGTATACAATGAAATGACAAAAACCTACAATAACATCTAACCTAAAAGTTCAAAGAGTAAAAACATGCCCAGTGCACTCAGCCGTGAGGGCACTAATACCACAGTAGTGGCACCTTGGTGAGCAGCAGGCATCAGTGCTGTGCCTTGGGCAAAGCAACGTCAGCATCTTAACATACTTGTTGGTTAGCCTTGACTTGAAAGTGATGCATCTAACATGGCCAGGCCCAAGGCCCAAAGCAAAGGCAATCTAGCCTCCAAACGGCTGGCCAGCTCCAGTTACACAAGAGGCATGGGTCCTCAAGATGACGTGATGTGGGGGGCCTTCATTGCTAAAGACCACTGTTGCTGCACAATAACTGAGTTAGCGCCCCATTGTATATTGGGCGTGAAAGACTGGTAATTTTGCTCAGAGGCCTCTTTATCAGTCTTGAGGTTCTTTTATGTGCTGTAAATCTGCAACACGGGACCACCGGCTTTACTTCCCTTCTGAAGGAAGCTATGCTAAGGATTTTTATGCCCCAAAAAAATGCATTACCCGCCGTCGGGTTTGAACCTGCGACCTCAGGAACCAGAGGCTAGCATGCTAGACCATGAAGCACAAAGCATGCTGGCAGGTCCCTAGGTACACCATATTATTGCGCTGAGGTGGCAGCAGTGGCTGCTCCTGAGAGAGGGGTGGGGCCAGTGGCAGCTTCTTCACTTCCATTGGTTCCTGCTTAGTGGATTATGATGCAGTGGTAGTAGGTTGCAATCTAGCAAGCTTCTTCTTTCCAGGGTTAGATGGTGTTGCTATCAACTCTCGAAGTGAAGTGTTGTGTTCACACAAAACTGTTGCAGTTTAGTTAGTCTTGAACACAAACCTCTTAAAAAAACTAGTGGATTTTTTAGCAGATTTCTTAGCAAGAAAACTAGCAGGTTTACTCTGGGTAAGCACTTTAGCTGGTTTAAGTTGTTATTTTCTCTGGAGATGGCTAGCGTCTCTCTAACTCTCTGTTCCAATACTCGGAGCACTTAGCTATTAATGTGGTATCTTGAAAGCTTGCTCTGTGAGCACATTCAATGCAGTGTTCTGCCAGTCCAGATTTTTCTGCCTGCATTGGTGTTCAGGTATGTGGGTAGTTACTGTGTGCCCTATATATCAAGAATCACATTCACAAGGAAAACCTCAGTTCTTATCATACAAAACCATGATGCCAAAATGCAAGGACGTTCACACTTTCCAGACATAAACATAAAAATGCAGGGAAATGAATGACACAAGAGAGCTATGCCTGCTACCAGGGCAATACCAATGGTTTCCCTAGGGCTGGTAAATTTTCAGTGTCTCAATACTTACAGTAGAAACGATGGTTCTGTGCCGGTGGCCTTGTTTCCTCATGCACTGAAGAGAGTCTATGTCTAACGCCAGGCAGCTCACTGTCTGCCTGCCTGCTGGAAGACATGGGACTTTGCTGATACGACATAAACATACAACACCACAACATTACATTGACTGGTTTATTCTCACTATTGTCAGATTGCTCTATCATTCTTTTATATTTACACATTATACACAAACCTTGTCACGTAAATGGACTGTCGTAAACTAGCAGGGGCTTTATTAGTGTGATAAACACTCTACACCAGAAATATCACCACCGTCGTTTTCTTCTGCAAGACTTTCCCTTTCATCGTCATCAGTCTTCTTCTCGTTCGCTGTCGCTATATTTCCTAACCTGGATTACAGAACCTTCTAAGGCATTTTCAAACAGGCCTTGTTGTTCTTCAATGTATTTGTCTTCCTACTTAATGTGTTGAGAGGAATTTTCCCACTTTTCTACGCTAATGTCCTCAATATGTTGTTAGCTAAGCTTAATCAATAACATCATGTAGTTTAAAAGGGTGTTCTACCAAGCTACCCATTGCTTTATATCAGCCCAGATGAGTTCTACTCGAGTAAGCCCTGAAGACTAGGGCGGTAATCGGAGAACATTGTGTGCATGGCCTACAAACTATCAACGTAAATTTTTGGAATAGGTTTTGACCCTTACTTAGGTTGTAAAGCTCCAAACTTAACATCCTTTCATAGAATAGGGCAAGTTCTGCATTGTATTTTGGTGTGAGGCGATGGAGCCTTTTCCAACTGCACACTATGGTACGGTGCATTATGCATCACCAAGATAGATCTGAGAGGCAAGGTAGGAATTAGTTTTTCCATTAGCGATTTCTTTGTATTTATCCCCATTATTTTGTGTTATATTGACCTTTGTTATTTTTACATAAAACATTGCAGAAGGCAAGAACCTCTAATAAACACACCAAACTACACAATAACTATATGCAATCCAAGTTTAATTACAGAAACACAGGGGTGCCATTTAGGGGGTCAGGGGGTCAATTGGCCCCCTCCCCTAGATTACGAGCAACATTGTTGCTCTACCAAATGAAACATTACAATTGTACTATTAATAGCAATATTTCACATTTAAGAAATAAAACATTATATATATCGTTACAATCCACATGAACATTTGTGAAATTGCTCCAAGCAATCTTGGCCCCCCCCAATGCACAAACTGAAATGACGCCCCTACAGAAACATATAGTGACTAATTTATAAACACAACTTCAAGGTAGCATCAACAGACGGCTGACAAGAGAGATGTTACTTGAACTACTGCTGCTGCTAGACTGAAGCGATGGCACTTACTGCGCATGCCCGAGAATTGGGGGCTCGCTCACTGTACAGACAACCAGTGCACATCGAGCCCTCACCGGCACAGAACCATCATTCCTACTATAAGTAGTAAATATCAGCAAATTGTTACATATCAGAAGCTTCTGTTAACACACCTTACCTGAGGTAAGCACTGCACAGTGTCAAATAAGGGCACTTGGTGCAAGCATTGTGGTGACTGATTGGTCCAGGCAGTGAAGGAGGCCGGAAGATCCCAGATTCCAGCTCAGGTACTTGTTTTAAGTGATGAGCCAAGTTATTACGCAGTAATATTAGGTCACGTTTCTCCTTGTGACTAGTCTGCACCTCCTGCATCAGACATCCTCTGCAATATACACCAAAAATCAAATTAAATAACAAATCATTGAGTCATTAAATTGACAAATAATTTAATAAATACAAACTCTTCACACTTGGCTGGATGAGGAGCTGATTTAAAGGGAAATTAAAACCTATGCCATGAATGTTAAACCTACTAAATTCCTGACCCATTACTCAAACTAAATAGAAATCAGACTGAAATTTTTACGGGATGTAGATGCATGGCTTCTAAGTTAACTGAAGTACTTTTGCTCAATAAGTCTGTTTATCAAGGAAGATAGGATTATTTTGTTAAACATTTATGTTAAGCTATACATGTGAATATGACCAGGCATTCAGCCCAGGCTGTTAGGCAGTCATATTCAAATATACACAAACTTTTCTTACACTATGAAACAAACTGGAAGTGGTACACAGTGAAGCAAAATAAATACTTATTAAAGTAACACTGAGTCAAAATTAACATTTAATGCTTTTATTTAAAGGTGAGTCGGAATTGTAACACTAACATCACTTAAGTTTAACTTAAGTGATGTTAGTGTTATAATTCCGACTCACCTTTAAATAAATTCAATACACATCACTGTTTCTAGCTTCTTTTCATTACAATATCAACGTAATTTAATGCTTTACTAACTTTTAACCTACACGTAGAACATGCTTCACAGATGTCATCATCAGCTACATTTGACTGCCGGAATAATTGGATGTGTTCCCTCTGGAATCTTGAGGTTCTCCTACTGGACCTCTTTCAAATCTATTGAGTGGGTTCTCTTTGGCAGGGATTTTCTTGAAAAAATATGAGTTAACGCTAATGAACTTTGAATCCAGGCCGAAGACAACCCACTCCATAGATTCACCGCAGGTCCAGTAGGAGAGCCTCAAGATTCCCAGGGAAACACATCCAATTATTCCGGCAATCGAATGTAGCTGATGATCAAATGTCTGTGAAACATGTTCTACATGTAAATTAAATGTTAGCGAAGTATTAATGTTACTTTAATAAGTTTTCTTACACTATTTGTAAATCCTCCTTAAATTACAAAATTATTTTAAAAAAAACTACCATGTAGTTATGTTTGTGGTATCAAACTTTTGGCACACCAATTCCACTTTTCTCTCATTTTAATTAGGAGCTGTCCTATGTTTTTACACTTTTCTGAAAATTTCAGCCCAGCCTGTTTTTCTATCCAATTTAAACCATTTCTGATTTATTGGCTCCTTTCTCCTTCCTTCAGTCCCTTTGTTTCAAGCAATATATGTTCAATACATTCATTCACTCCACAAAGAGGGCATGATTCTGGGATACCCTTTATTCCTTTTAATCTCCATACATCTGTTATCATGCAATATCCTATCTCTATTCCTTATTTGTTTCATCTATATATATTTCCCTTTCCAAAGAGTTGACTGAAATATTAAATACTGTAACCAACGAGAACAATTACTGCAAAGCGCATTTTATTTATCAATTAGACACACAGCGTAGCACAAACGTTACACTTCAGTCACTTTTGGCACACACTCAGAACACAACACAACTGATCTGTTGAATCACAACTCACAATTGAACTGCAATGGCACTGTCCACTTTTCACCTCATAGCTTCTTAACTGACTGAACTCCATGCAGGCAACAGGAGCCCCTTATATAGGCCTCATATACAAAGTGGAAGGTTCTAGAAAGAAGGCTACTAGAACATGCCAAAAAGAATGTTCTGGAACAGGTAAGTGGTACATAATGGTTATTGTTCCAACAGCTGGTCAAAGGCCCCAGGTGCAGGACCAAGAGGCACTTACCGGCGGCCTGCAGGAAGCATCGCATGTGCAATGGCAATACTAAAGATCTTTTGTCAGTTAACTCATGAAACAGTTTTTGAATTTCTAAATCCTCAAATCTCCTCCTTGCTATTTCCAAAAACTGGTGTAGTTGTTTTCCCTTCTCCAAATTTCTCTTAACCCATTATTTTCTGAAGTATTTCGAGATTATTAATCCATCCAGAATTTCTTAAGGCGGGTGATGGGTGAAATTTCTATTTTGCACAATTTTAAAGCTACGTACTTAATTGTTGTACACATATTTGGGGTGTTATGCGGAACTATTTGGCAGAGTTTCATTTTTGTATGTCCATTAGTTTTTGAATTATTGAAAATTCTCTTTAAAAAAATTTCCAAATTTCAAAATGAATTACATTCTACACATTTTTGAAAAAAGTTTGAAATTTTTTTACAAAACCAGAAACTCGTTAAGAAAAACTTGACATATGGGTTTTGTAATATCTTAACACTAATGAAAATTAAAAAAAAAAAAAATATGACTGCATAGCAAAAATTTCAACATTTTTGCAATCACTACACATATTTGATTTTTTATCTTAACAAGCACTATGGTAATCCTGAATTTCATGTCAGTTTTTTTTGTTATGCTTTATAGAATGTACAGAAAAAATTTCAGCCCTCTAACACGTAATTTGTGGATTTAATTTTGTTTTGAATGAATAAAGGTGTAGCAAAAATTAAATTGAGGAAACACGAGTTTAAAAGTTTGTGTGCAGTTAACTAGAAATAATGACTTACAGCCCTTCCTAGAAGTGTCCAGCTTAGATGTGTAATTTGTATTCTTTTTTTTTTCTCATTACAAGCACTGCAAATCAGTTTTAATTCATGGCATAAACCAAGTCTTTCAGTGCCAAGTCCTATATACAAACACTTTTTATTGTGGTCATTACACTTCAAGTCCTTCACGAATGACAGTACAACTGGTGTCCACCAATATATATTTACACTCTTCATTATTTACAGCAGGTATACACTATGTGATCAAAAGTATCCAGACACCCCCACAAACATACGTTTTTCATCTTTGGTGCATTGTGCTGCCACCTACTGCTTGGTACTCATTATCCGTGACCTCAGTAGTCATTACACATCGTGAAACAGCAGAATGGGATGCTCCGTGGAACTCACGGACTTCGAACGTGGTCAGGTGATTGGGTGTCACTTGTGTCAGAAGTCTGTACGCGAGATTTCCACACTCCTAAACATCCCTAGGTCTACTGTTTCTGATGTGATAGTGAAGTGGAAACATGAAGGGACATGTACAGCACAAAAGCGTACAGGCCGACCTCGTCTGTTGACCGACAGAGACTGCCGACATTTGAAGAGGGTCGTAAAGAGTAATAGGCAGACATCTATCCAGACCATCACACAGGCATTCCAAACTGCATCAGGATCCACTCCAAGTACTATGACAGTTAGGCGTGAGGTGAGAAACCTTGGATTCCATGGTCGAGCAGCTGCTCATAAGTCACACATCATGCAGGAAAATGCCAAACGGCGCCTCACTTGGTGTAAGGAGCGTCAACATTACACGATTGAACAGTGGCAAAACGTTGTGTGGAGTGACGAATCATGGTACACAATGTGGCGATCTGATGGCAGGGTGCAGGTATGGCGAATGCCCGGTGAACGTCATCTGCCAGCGTGTGTAGTGCCAACAGTGAAATTCGGAGGTGGTGGTGTTATGGTGTGGTCGTGTTTTTCCTGGAGGGGGCTTGCACACCTTGTTTTGCATGGCACGATCACAGTGCAGACCTACATTGATATTTTAAGCACCTTCCTGCTTCCCACTGTTGAAGAGCAATTCGGGGATGGCGATTGCATCTTTCAACATGATCGAGCACTTGTTCATACTGCACAGGCTGTGGCGGAGTGGTTACATGACAATAACATCCCTGTATTGGACTGGCCTGCACAGAGTCCTGACTTGAATCCTATAGAACACCTTTGGGATGTTTTGGAACGCCGACTTCATGCCAGGCCTCACCAACCTACATTGATACCTCTCCTCAGTTCCGCTCCATGAAGAATGGGCTGCCATTCCCCAAGAAGCCTTCCAGCACCTGATTGTAAGTATGCCTGCGAGAGTAAACGCTGTCATCAAGGCTAAGGGTGGGCCAACACCATATTGACTTCCAGCATTACCGATGGAGAGCGCCACAAACTTGTATGCCATTTTCAGCCAGGTGTCCGGATACTTTTGATCATGTAGTGTGTGTTCACAATTATTCTCCAGCCCTTTCTGCCTTAAATTCTTCTTTTGTATACCACATTCTTGCTCATCTAACCTTTCATCACAATATTATTTACACTTGTTTCTAGCTCATGTAAATGAAACAAGATATAATTTTATGTTACACGACATCTACTGGCAGAGTTGCTGTTGCTATGCTATACCGATCACAGTGGCTCAGTGACAAATCAGAAACTAACCTTCACAAAAATTGGTAAAGAAAAGCGGATTTATTGCTTCATGAAGCAATTTCATCACCTGCCATGCCTTCTCAGGGATATTTACCTTTAAATATGATGTAATTAGAGCAACTTCCAGGCACTGTAGTGCTTTAAAACTTTGCATGTATTCACTTCAAACCACCTAGTATTTTTTGGTACAAAGATCACAAAATGTAAAATTTTGTCATTTTTTGTCACATTTTTACCCGTTTTCCCCCTTATGCTCTTCTCTTGATATTCTAAACATTGTCTTAGTATATTACTTCCTCTAAATTCAAGATCCTACACCAAATTTAAGAGCCCTTTGACATAATCATGATCTTCCTTGATACTCTTCCTAGTTCAATTTGTGCTGCTTTCACCACCATTGCACCTGACAGACCTAAGCTATCTCTACAAATTGTCCTATGTGTCATTATCTCTTCCATCCAGTTCCCATACCTGAATACCATATAAAATTTTGGTTCTTAATTATACCATCTTTTGATTAACATTTATCAGCAGTTATTTTTACTTTCTCTACTACGTATAGCATGAGGGAAAATATTGTATTACACTCAAAAATTTAAGGTCAAGATTTCACCAGAAATATGTGTTTTGAGGCCCTCTGAACCTGAGAGAGAGAGGGAGAGGGCGAGAGAGAGAGAGAATTTTTAGAAAAAGGATGTGTGTCTGTCTAAATGGCATAATTCAAAAACAAAAAGTCGGTTAAATACCAAACTTGAATTTAAGTTCAGCAACTTCAAGGTTGCAACACAAGGATTTTCAAGAAAGTCCTCCTCCCACCTCAAACTATCCTTTACATGGAAGATTTTTAAAAAAGTTTAATTCCATTGTAGGTTATAATTACAATTCTTCCTCGATTTGTTTATGATCCCATTTTGTATATGCTGGTGTATCTCGTACATTTCATTTCTTTAGCAGTTATACTGGTTTCTTCTTTCTTTCTTAATGTACACGTTTCATTGACTGAAACAAGTATAGTTCTCACCAAGGTCTTGTATAAGCCATTGAAATGTTGCACTGGACAGCTAGCGATTAAGTTGGTACACTCGCAAAAAAACAGATGAAAAGCTTAACCGTTAGACTTCCTAAACCAATCACAAGGCAGCATTTCGGATGGTCTATGACAAAGCGGAAGCAGAACTGTAAGCGGCTGTGTTGCCGGATGTAGCTATTATCAACCACGTGTTTCAATTTGTGAATCTCTAGCACGTCCGTCAAGTTGTTCTTTGCATGCTAATATTGTTCATTATTATTTATATTTGTGATTATTGTTGGTGTTCGTTTATACATACATATATATTTTTTTTTATATTCATATTGTTTAAATAAGATTTGAAATGTGACAATGTCTCAAAAACAACGCTGATCACCAAGTGATGATTCACGAAGTGAAAATCCTTTGTGTCGAGATGTGCCACTTAATAATCACGCATTGGAACTGTTATGAAGGACTCGAAAATTCTTTGAACAATAGGAGTACAGGGTATCCCTCTATTCCTGCTGATAAAGCCGTACAGCGAACTGCAGCAGCTCTTGAACTAATCACGAGAACTGTTATTTACAAGGGAGCGAAACTCCAAGAGAAAGAGGACAAAATTCCTGAACCAACTGGAACGCAGCGTGAGTGAAAATAACTTTGTTATCGCAGCTTATAATTTGTTTTATTTCTCCTCATTGTAGCAGGCACGTTTGCATTATTTTGTTTCTATATTGTCAAAAGTGCTAATTTATTATTCAATGATGTTCGCTACTTATGTACACTTTTTGTATATAGCTTAGACATGATAGAAAGGAGAACAGTCATCTGTTGTTGTTTACTAACCGCTCTGGCAATGTCGCAACCACAATATAGCCAATGTTATGCAAAGCCACACGAACTGTCAAGTGGAAAGATTCAATGGTGGGGGTATATATTTCTTTGTACTAAGGAAGGTTTCACAATGTTATTAGTTACAGTAGAATCTCGTTAGTACGTTTTTGCAGGGACCTAAGGAATTGGACGTCATAGGCGGGAAAACGTGTTAACGAAAATGCAAAATCTGCAATTTAAGAACATAGGTAATAAAAATCTAATAATTACTACGTCTCCATGGGCAATTTAAATCGATTTTGAGTATAATTTCATACTGAATACGATCCCGTTTCCATGTTAAATTCAATATGTTTAAATGGATTTGGATACACAAAGCCTGAGAATAAATAATTCAAGCTTTTATTTTGATCAACTTGGATTTTTTAGGTTATGAATGTTTTTGAGAAAATAAATTGCGAATTGTGGAAGCGGCAATAGTGGTTTTGCTGTGTGTTGTATTACACACGTGATAACAATTTCTGCTAAAAAAGAAAAAATTATGAGCGTGCATCGTGTTACGAGTACAATAGACGATATTATCTTTGGTGTATACAAGACGATTTGAACACGGAGGTGTTTCCATGCAACAAATTTCGTTCCGGTCCTCTTCTGATCCTATTTTCCAAGAGAAAAGTTTTGTTTTAGTATTTTTCCCTTCTTTAAAAACAGTTTCAATTAATTTAGGTTTGCTAACAATCGTGTTTAAGGTTGACGGAGGAATGTTTAACTTCTGCACTATATCGACATGTTTTATATTTGGATTGTATTACATCAAGGATTTTCAGTTTTTCACTGTTGGTTATTGACCTACTACACTTTCTTTTTTTCATTGTAAATGAAAAGTTAAAATACAATCTACGGTTGTTTGGTCATCACTCAACATTAGAAACTATCGTTAGCGTTTACCGCGTTTACCACGCCAAGGTAAAGCATTCTCTATCCCACCCACAGAAATCGTCTCACACAAATATTTAAATGCATGTATGTGATTGGCTGCCGATATCCAACCCGTGACCAAGGATTGACCAAAGTAGCAAATGAGGACGTCAAACTATGAACGTGTTAAACGCCTACATCCACTATACCCATCAAGGATTGGCCAAAACAGCGAATGAGGACGTCAAACTTCAAACGTAGTAAGCGGGACCGGGAAAACGCACTAAGCAAACATTATTTATTATATTTGGTGATTTGGTACCGGGACTTTTATAATTCAACGTAATACACGGGAAAACGTGTTAATGAGGAACGTGCTAACGAGATTCCACTGTATTCCTATGGTTTTGGCGTATTTAGAAAATCTTCTGTTAAATGTCTACTTCAACGAAAAAGGATGTGTATCCAGGAAACATAAATTAATTTACTCTCTTTAAGACTTTTTAATCCAACCATATTTTGGCAGGTATGGGTATTTTCCATAGAATGCCATAATTTTTGTTTTTTCTGTATTTATTTTCATATCATACTTAAGTGCAATTTTGTATGTAATGAATTAAATAATTAGAGAATGGAAACAATTCCCTCATGGCTATATACAACTCAATAGAAATTTAGAATTAGATTTGATAATTTTTGCAAATGATATAGCTCTCATAGCCTCCTCAGAAAATGATTTTAACTTTCATGAACCTTAATTGGACTTGGGATAGCTAAATATTTACATGTTGGTAGTATTGCCGGTAATGGTGTAGGATCCACGGGTGGGGCTATCAGGTAGATACTAACATGCAGCAAGCATTCTTCCTCTTTTGAGCAAGGGGTATTAGTGGGTCAACATGGGGCGGGTAAACAGTTCTCATCGGAACAAAAGGTAAACATGTGACTTTTTATAAATCTTTCTTTTTAGAATAAATGTGTCCCCTTTAGCTTGAAATGTGTTAGTTAAGCCTTTACTCTTCCTATTAATGTAAGCAGGACTGTATAATTTGCTAGGATGTTGTAGATTTTGCCAGATTTTCCCTGCAACACATTTCGCTGGACACCTTTGTCAGCACTGATTATGTTAAACTTTATACAGAACTGATCCCGTACCTTGGCTTTACCTTATAAATTATATTAGGGGCATGACAATATGACATTTTTTGTCATGTGCATTGAATTCTACATAATGCAAAACACAAAAGCATTTGTTACCGTAATAATAGCAAGCATGATTTAGAATATGAAATTTCATTTGAAACTGATATACTGGGTTAGCGGGAAACTACATCACATACTTTAGTATCAATAACGACAGCCGATTTTTTCTGTCACAGATATTTATTACTCCATTTCAATGTTGACATGATATTTTTCAAAGTAGTCCCATCCTACTTGAATAGCGTCTCTGCCAGTCCTCGAACACATGGTGCAGGCCATTCTTTGTCAGGTTTTTGAGAATCGCCTCACTTTTCTTCAATACTGCCTCAGTGCTCTTAAATCAAATGTCCCAGATCTTTGCCTTTAGTGATGGGAATAAAAAGAAATCACAGGGGGGCAACATCGGGGTTATAAGGCAGATGCAGCACATAGGTAATGTTGAATTTAGCCAAAAATTCTTGGACTTAATTTGCGACATGAGGCTGTGCGTTGTCGTGATCAAGTTCTGGACGTTTCCTCGCAACGTGCTTCCTCAGTGTAGCCAATACTGACATGTAGTACGCTGTTGTAACAGAACTGCATGCTGGTAAATCATTCCATTCCAGCCCACCTTGCTTAGCACAGAGCTCCTTTGAAGTCCTTGAACCACATAAACACTGTTGCACGAGGTAGTGCATCTTCACTGTATGCTTGCTTCAGCTTTTCAAAAGTTTCAGAGGCTGTATGATTTAAACAAAAACAAAATTTTATTGCTCCTCTCGTGTCACCTCCAATTTGTGGTAAGCGAAATTCAAGTAGGGTCAACAATATACACCATTACTACTACCAACCTACCAATATGACAGTGCTGCTGCCTATGGACATTATACATGAAACTCTGATCTTTTCAAATATTCATGGTAGAGACAGGAAACTATCAAGGAAGTTACACGAGAAAATCAGTCTGTCTTTATTGGTCAGCCCTTGTATTTACTTGTACACATTTCGGGAACAGGTTTTGTTCCCATCTTCAGCATTTGTCCAACCAACTGGCTGGCTTGGTTATTGTTTAGAGGATGTTGTGGATATGTGCAGAGTGTAGAGACATCTATTGACAGGGTGATGAATTTTCAGAGGTTGTTGGGAGACGGCAATTCAAAGTTCATAATTTGGCTCTTGTATTTTAAGATATATAATCTTCTATCAAGGCGTCCACTCCTGGGTGTTCCTACAGGTTTCAGCAGATTTAAATTGGGTGTAATGTCATGATGTGAGGACCAAAAGTGATTTGCTACAATGGATTTATCAGTTTAAGATACATGCATCTCATTTGTTCTTTGAGTAACGTTTCTAGATTACTTTTAGTTCTGCCAATATATACCATGTAGCACCCATCACAATGTATCTTGTTGTCCTCTGTGATGTAGTGGTTACCAGTTCCCCTAATTCCCGAGGTCGCAGGTTCAAACCCAGTGGAGGGCGATGGATTTTTTTTTGGGCATAAAAATCCTTAGCATGGCTTCCTTCGGAAGGGAAGTAAAGCTAGTGGTCCTGTGTCATAGATTTACAGTACGTAAAAGAACTTCAAGCCTGATAAAGATACCTCTGAGCAAAATTACCGGTCTTTCACGTCCAATATAGAATGGAACGCTAAGGACCACAGCAGCTAAAGTGCGTCCATAAATAAAACTCAATTTAATTTAACAATCTATCTTGTGAATTCCAGCTTCTTGTTGTTAGGGATGCGGTCTTTTAATTTGTTGCACAGTATTTTCTGTATGCTGTAGCGGAGAGCTAAACTGATGTATTTTTTAAAAATCTTTTGAAATTTGTAATGTGCCCAAGGATGATATGTGAATTTCTTGAATTGTTGTGGATCCTGTTGAACTTGTAGTGTTGTTGATTCCTTACTGTGCTTTTGTTTTTTAAATTTCTTAATCTTATGTCTATAATAGATGTTTAAAATCTGTTGTTGGAGGGTGTCTGGATGGTGTGTTTATATTCAAATAGGTACTCGTTTTTTCCATTGGTACATGCACTAATCTGTATATCATGCTGTTTAGAATTGCCTGTTTGTGTGATGTAGGGTTGTAACTATAATTTTTAAGATCCTTATTGGTACGTGTTGATTTCATATGTATACCAAATGTTAGTCTATACTTGGCTCTGTTTCTTATGATCTTGATGTCCAGAAAAGGTAAGTAGCCATTTTCTTGAGTTTCTATAGTGAGTTTTATGGTTTTCTTCTGTAGGTTCAATCGTTTTAGAGTATCGTCAGTCAGTTTTTAGGAACTATGGCAAATATATCAACATGACAGTACCAAGTTTTAAACAGATGCAGGAAGGATTTCATAATATGGCACTCAAAATGGCTCATACGAGGTGTGTTCAAAAAATTCTGCAACATTCGTAATTTTGCGCCAATGGAGTGTTGGAGTGAAATGCGGTTGGCATCCCTGCACACACCTGTGTTTAATGTGTAACTGCCACAAGTTTCACTGTTCTGTCTGTTAGTTATTGTTCAGTGCTGTATTGAGTAGAACGTTGTGTCGCACAGTTTGCGAATATTGGCAGAGTTAGAGGAGCAACACGTCTCCATTAAATTTTGTGTGAAACTCACGAAAACCTTTAGCGACACACCAAATGATGCAGGAAGCCTACGGTGATGAGTGCTTAAGCCGTACTCGGTGTTACGAATGGTTCACGTGGTTTAAAAATGGCTAGATGGAAGTTAAAGATGACCCTCGTTCAGGACACCCTTCAACGTCTACCGACAACGCTCATGTCAGGAACATCAATGAAATTGTGTGTGCAAATCAAAGACTGACCGTCCAAGAGATCGCAGAAGAATGTAATATTTCAGTTGGATGATGTCATGAAATCCTGACACAGCATCTTGGAATGCATCGTGTTGCTGCCAAGTTCATCCCACAGCTCATGAGTCATGACCAGAAAGACCATCGCCTCGCAATCTGTGAAGAGCTTTTGGATCGCAAGATGTTTCTTAAGAGAATCATAACTGTAATGAGACGTAGGTCTATGGTTATGATGTTGAGACCAAGGTTCAATCTTCACAATGGTTCGAGAAAGGTTCTCCAAGACCAAAAAAAGCTTGTCGGGTTAGATCAATGTCAAAGCCATGCTGATAGTTTTCTTTGACTTTGAAGGATTAGTTAATCATGAATTCATGCCACAGGGACAAACTGTTACTTGATGTTATTATCACAACGTATTGCGACGCCTGCGAGAAAATGTGAGAAGGAAATGGCCTGAAATGTGGCGAGACAATTCATGGACTCTTGCATTACAATAACACACCCGCACATTGATCCCTGTTGGTGCGTGACTATTGCACAAAAAACAATATCACTGTGCTGCCTCATCCTCTATATTCTCCAGACCTGGCCCCTGCAGACTCTCTTTTATTTTCAAAGTTGAAAACCCCATTTGCAATAATAGATGAGATAAAAGAAAATTCGCAGACGGTGCCTCTCGTGATCCAGAAAGAAGTGTACCAAGACTGCTTCTGGAAGTGGAAACGGCATTGGGAGCGGTGTACCACTTGCGGAGGAGAGTATTTCGAAGGAGACCATGCACAATAAGTAAAAGGTAAGCATAGAAAAATGTTGTGGACAAGTTCCGAAATTTTTTTTAACAGACCTTGTATATAATTGAGCTAAGAACAATGATGGGGTTTCCCAAGGTTAATCCTGAATTTTACTAATAGAACTTGTTTTGGTCCAAGCAGAGTTTGGTTAATTTTACAAAGTGTTCTGATTGTTCTTTTGATGCATTATTTCTATGTAGCCAGTTTTGAAGTAATTGTAGTAGCTCATCTGTGGGTATGCTTGGAAAAAAGTGCCATAACATCAAATGAAATCATTACATCTGATGTATATAAGTACTGGTTGGATAGATAATTGATTAGCTCCAAGGAGTTTTTTATGTTTCTGTTCTCAAATGGAGTTGGATATGAAATTTCATATTTTGCCTGTCCATACTTATAACTGTGACACCAAAATAGTGCAAGACAAAATGCATGCAGGTTGCTGTACTGAAAATGCTAATGAACTCAAAGATAATCACACTTAAATTCCTAATATGCTGTAGGAAATATAACCCACCTGAGATAAAGCAGCAAGCCAGAGCTTACATTGTCACCTAACTCCGACATCATCATTGTGTACAGCATCACCTGACCTTTATGTTCTGCAGAAAAACTGGCGCGACCTGTCTTCAATTCCAGAGGCATCATCTGTACAATCAAACGTACACCTTGTTGAACATACAAGTTAAGCTGAGACAATTAGTGCTATAACAGATATATCCCTTTTTAATGGTTGATAATGTACACTATTATTGCACCGTAACTAGCCTAGATTGCTAACTAATTATAAAATTTGAAGTAGTATATTTGTTAGCAGTTGGAAGATGCTTCATGTTTATATGCACCACGTATGGGAGCCAATTTGTCGCGGTCACTTCGTCTTATCTTATTTCTGAGCGCCTGTTATTGTTTTACTACTTTGAATGTTGGGTTCATTGTCCTCCGGCTAGATATTGTTTCTTGGTCGAGCATATCTCTTGATCAAGGTGTGTAAACGGAAAGGATTTGTTACTCAAAGATAACACTGATAAAAGAATTTGTTTTTACACTTTTATTACCGTCACAGTTAATTAAGTTCACATATTGACTCGTGATACACGCCAGACTGAAACTGTTATGTTTTCTAATATCACTATAATCACTTATTTACTTCACATTATTAATTCGTGTGTTTCACATTTATAACAAACTTTAAGACGCGAGAGATTCTGTAGAATTGCGTAACATGTACTTTATGTATGCTTCCGTTGAACTACGCAACGTATAACTCACGAATACTTATGTTGAACTGATTGACGTATTACACGCGAATGCTTCTGTTGGACTGACGAAATCTGCCTCTGACTTTAGCTTTTTATACTCCCACACCCCGATATGCCTAAAGATTATAACCGAGCTGCTACTGGTTAATAAAACACGCCAACATTAGCATCTATATTTATATCCAATCAAAAATTACGAAAACATATGCTCTAGGGAAGAAATTCCCGCTATTTCTAAGAAAAGCGCGCCAATCTGACGTCATTTGTTTGTCTCTTCTAATTAATATTCAACTCACCCCCTCGCTCATTGTTATCCGCTCTTATTGTCAGTTTCAGTGAGGTCGTGTAAACTTATTTCCTAACAATGTTTATAATTAACAAACATCTCAAATCAATGTCATACAATAATGCTTATTTACACTACAATCACTCTGGCATTTACATTATTGTGATACAAATTACTGCCACAAATTGAACAGGCGAGATACAAAGACTAGATAATAATTTCCTACCAAAATTTGCTACTGGAATGCAAATATCTTGACCTAATATGGGTAAATCTATATTAATATTAATCCACCTTGGTATTTCTTCACAGTTTCAAAACCCTAACCTATTTATAAACACCTGGAAAATGATTGTGAGAGATTAAGAGAAATGCAGAGTTCATAATAATGGCAGAAAGGGTGTCCCACAGAATTAGTATCCTATCTGCAGAGGGAATGAAGATAATACTGAACACAATATCTGAGTGTAAATGGACTTATTTGTGGAGAAAGGAGCTAATAAACTAGAAATACTTCAGGAAGAATAGTAAAAACATAGGACAGTTCCTAAGCAAACTTAAAAAAATCTGATGTGTTACACTCACATGACTTTCTCTACTCTTGTACAAACTATTTTTACAAACGCTTATTAGTAGTAGTAGTAGTGGGGTTTTAGGGCGCACGACTGCTGCGGTCATTAGCGCCCAGTCAAATTAAAAATAAGATGCATGAACGCAGGTAAGAACCCTGCGGTTTAAAACGAAACAAGTAAAGGTTCACAAAATAGTGCCAGCAACTGTGAAATGGAGAGCGAATAGGTAAAGGAATAAAAGACAAAATGCAGTAGCGGTAAAACGTACGATTAAAACATAAATATAAAACTAGGTTATCAAACCCGGGTGCCCATACCGCTATGACGAATAAAACTCAATACACGATCCGCAGCACTGGGAGCATCCGCCAGCACCTCAGAGAGGGTTGATGGCAAGCGCAAGGACGCACGTATCGGAGCTAAAAAAGGGCATCGTAGCAAAACATGTCGAACCGACAGCGGCTCAGGACAATGAGCATAGTCCGGGGGAGGGTCTGAGGACAAAAGATGAGCATGACTAAAACGACAGTGCCCGATGCGCAATCTGGCTAAAATGACTTCCTCGCGATGCGAGACACGCGAGGAAGTACTCCAGGTGTCAGGAAGGGGCTTTACCTCCCGAAGTTTGTTGCCCTGAAGACCAGCCCAGGCAACCCTCCAGCGTGAAATTATGGAACCATGTAAAAATGAGCTAAAATCATCAGAAGGTACACAAGAGCTAAAACAACTGGGAGATAAAAGGGCGGCCTTTGCAGCAGCATCGGCAGCTTCATTGCCTGGTAGGCCCACATGACCAGGAACCCATAAAAAGGACACAGTAACTCCAAAATTGGCGAGCGAGTGGAGGCAAACCTGGACACGCTGTACGAGAGGGTAAACGCTTATTCACCATATGCTTCATGTTAATCGAGATAAACACTTGCAGACTCTATCTTATTGCTAATTTTCTTGTAGATGTAAGGGCAATTTGGAAATACAGTAGCCTTTAAGCACATACATATCTCTTAATAGCTGGTTGCTAGGTGCAGCACCATTCCCTTTCCCACAGATTAATACTCTTTGCATATCCAAGACAAAAAAATGAATAACGAATTCCCATTTGAGAAAATAAGTATTGCAAAATTTAAGGGAATAACAAGCAATATCTCGAAAATGGTTCACTCAACAAAAAAAATGTATATGACATAAATTGTGTATTTTAACGCGATCTACATTTTTTGTGCAGTAAAATTTTGTCTATCTCTTATGGTTTACGTTATGCAAAAGTCGTTCACAATGAAGAATACTTTTGGAGACATTTCCAGAAAATTCAAGATATACATTTTATTTGTCATGAAAATATCTTGAACATATGATATTTTAATCAAAATCATTTTAGCCATTTTTGAGAAAATTAACACGCACGCACACACCACTCAATACAGACCTGTTTCCAAAAATTCTTTTTTTGGATTCAGGGGGTCTCAAAACATGTATTTCCGGTGAAATCTCGGTATCGAATTTTTGGGTGGAATACAATACTTCCCCTACTAACTATACATAGTAGAGAAAGTAAAAAAGTGGAATTAGTATTGCGGAGGTTTATTTATAAAGGGAGTGTGTGCTGGGTTCCAGATTCAAGTCCAAGTCGGTATTCCTTGCTATGTTGTAGATTCCAAATTATTTTTTAATTTTCTTGAGCTATGAGTATTCTTATTCCTCTCAAGCGTGGTGCAGGGAAGGTAGCATAGAATGGATCTACTTTATTCAGAAAATTTTTAAATTTATTTTAAAATATTAAATTTCCACAATAATAACCACACTGAACATGCTTGTTATACATGTTGCCTTTATGTAATGTAACTGTCTGAAACATTGAGAAATGATGCTACCTATCTGGAATATTGATGGTAAAGCTGGCTCCTCCACTGAAGATAAGCTTATATAGGTGCCTTCATCTCCAAGTCAATAAGTATTATTTTTACTTTCTCTACTACGTATAGTAAGTAGGGGAAGTATTGTATTCCACCCAAAAATGCGATACCGAGATTTCACCGGAAATACATGTTTTGAGACCCCCTGAATCCAAAAAAAGCATTTTTGGAAACATGTCCGTGTGTGTCTGTCTGTCTGTGAACAGCATAACTCAGAAACGAAGTCAGATAAACACCAAACTTGGTATTTAGGTTCAGTATCTTCCAGAGATGCGACAAAAAGGTTTTCAACAAAATCCCCCCACCCCAGAGTACCCTTTACATGGAACATTTTTCGAAAATTTTAATTTTCTCAAAAATGGCTCTAACGATTTTGATTAAAATATCATATGTTTAAGATATTTTCATGACAAATAAAATGTATATCTTGAATTTTCTGGGAATGTCTGCAAAAGTATTCTCCATTGTGTACGACTTTGCATAACTGGTAAACCATAAGAGATAGACAAAATTTTACTGCACAAAAAATGTAGATCGCGTTAAAATACACAATTTATGTCATATACATTTTTGTTGTTGAGTGAACCATTTTCGAGATATTGCTTGTTATTCCCTTAAATTTTTCAATACTTATTTTCTAAAATGGGAATTCGTTATTCATTTTTTTGTCTTGGATATGCAAAGAGTTATAATCTGTGGAAAAGGGAATGGTTCTGCACCTAGCAACCAGCTATTAAGAGATATGTATGTGCTTAAAGGCTACTGTATTTCCAAATTGCCCTTGTAAATATATATTCCCCTTACATCTACAAGAAAACTAGCAATAAGATAAGAGTCTGCAAATGTTTATCTCGATTAACATGAAGTAGATGGAGAATAAGCATTTGTAAAATAGTTTGTACAAGAGTAGAGAAAGTCATGTGAGTGTAACACATCAGATTTTTTGCTATTTTTCTATGGCTATAAACAAGTTTTATAAAATGTTCCTTATTGACACATTCCAACAAGGTTGGCCATGAAGATTTTCTAAATTTTGATATTTTTACTTTCCTCAATATACTGGACATTTATACGGATTAAAACATGTATATCATTATGGACAAATAAATAAATATTATAATCACATTAATGACGATAAGTCAATAACAAATATGTTGACATATAGCATATCAGATAAGTTCTCCATCTTGTTGTCATTAGGCATTACAATTGCTTCAGTATGTTAAAAGTAGCAGAAACATAACTGCATGGTAGATTTAAATATTTTTTTGTAATTTTTAAGAAGATATTATAAATGTATATAGAAACTATATTGTGCATGTTCAATATGACTGGCTAAGAGTATCAGCTTTGCATAAATAAATGAATATTAATATTATAGAGAGAAAAACTTACGTATGTGGGTGTGTTTATGTAGGGTAATCTCAAAACTCACACAACTGAATTTGATAATGATGATAATTTCACAACTGAAAAGCCCTATTCTTTCTGATGGACATGGGCTTAAAATTATTTAAAGACTAAACAGGGTTTACAAAGTCAATGTACTACAATACAAATACAATGGAGTTATAAAGAACTTGCTTTTAGTTGGGAATGCCCTGAAGTACAAAACAGTTGTTAATCCACAGAATATGCATGTAAAATAAGACAAATGCTGCAGATATTTCATTCCAGATAAAAAAAAAAATGTATATATATATATATATATATATAGAGAGAGAGAGAGAGAGAGAGAGAGAGAGAGAGAGAGAGAGAGAGAGAGAGAGAGAGAGAGAGGTTGAAGATTTAGTAACTAAGATATAGCAGAACAAAAGAAATTCAAATCTGCTTATAATGCTACGATACGCATACAATACCAATGTCAACATATTTTAATAACCCTCATGTAAGAATGTTTTGCTTTATTTCCTTTATATGTTATAATCACATAGATTAGCAGGTATGCTAAACAATTTTATAAAGAGAGAAAATTGTGACCAACTAACATTACAAATCCGTCAACCGATATTTTATAATTAACAACTGAGGAGATTATTTTTCTCAATGGTCAAACACTGTATGGCAGTATTCAGTCAACCCTGGTCCAGACCAACTTGCTACTTCCGGTGGATTTACATTGAGCCATCAATTTTCTTATTCATAAATCAGGATTTGCATTGGTCCAGGAATCAAATGCTTTGGTCCAGACCAAATTTTGGTCTACCTAAGAGGGGTAGATTAAATGCAGATCTTTAAAAAAATCTGTGTTGCACCCTCTTAACTTTCTCTATTCTTGTATAGCAATAGTCAAATGTTTTAAGAGCTGGTTGCTATGTGGAGCATTCCATTCTCTTTGCATGTCCACGACATAAAAAAACGAATAACGAATTTCCATTTGAGGAAAAGTATAAATATTGGAAAATTCAAACAAATAACAAGGAATATTTCAGAAATGGTTCACCCCTCCAAAAAAAACAATATATATATACAGCGTGAGCCAAAAGACTCTGAACTGCCTGGGCGGTGTTTTTCCTATCCGTGTCCTTGGTGCTCATTGCCGTCTGCCGTTATCATAGAAAGGTGCGGATGAAACCATACAACATTTTTAAAACTACTTTTAAAGGCTTTACTTACCAACTTTATGAAAGGAGATGCTGAAACTGACCACTGTTGTTGCCCATACATTTCTGGCACCTCTTTAGGAAACTATCCATTATGGAATTTTTTGGGAGGAATTTTCAAAACGATGACCTATGTCGTCTAATGTTTCTTCGGTAAGAACCTAACGCCATCTTGTAGATTTCTTAACCTGAACACTTCCTGTAGCTTGAAATTTACTGTTAAGTTCATGGGTTGTTATGCGGCCTAGAACTTTTACACCTGGAAATCTTTCTGCAAATCGTACTTTCACTTGGCGAGCTGACCGAGTTATCACATACGAATCATAAATAAATGCACGATATGCAGTAGAAAACATATACTGAGCCATAATATACTTTGTGAATAAGTACAGGGCAAAATAATAAATAACTCGTAATAACTGAACTACATCACATCACCGTCAACTCAAAACTGCACTTCACACTGCATAGCAAAACCTCAACAGCGTGACTTTGTTTATAGCAGCACTGTGTTATCATGTTTTTATCATATTTCCACATGCCCAGTGGAAAAACACAGCGCAGCCGTAATATTGTTCATAAAATACCTCTCCGGGGTAACTTAAAACACAAAGTGTATAAGACAAACCCACATACCCTGGAATAATTTGATGCAGTAATTTGTATCACAAATTACTTAAATGTAAATAATGATTGTAATATGAATATGCATTTTTATGTGACATTGATTTAAGATGTTTATTGATTGTAATTATTGTTGAGAAGTAAGTTTATACGGCCTTACTGAAACTGTCAATAATAGCGCGCAATAATGCAGCGAGGGGGGGTGAGCTGTTTATCATTATTGGAAACGAGGAAGTTGCGTAATGTTGGCGCGTTTTTTCCGTTTAGAACCTTCTGGAAAATTTCCCTAGAGTATATGTGTTCATAATTTTCATTGGATATTAAAATAGACGCTAATGTTGGCGCGTTTTATTAGCCAATTGCAGTTCAGTTATAATCTTTAGGCATATCGGAGTGTATGGGTATAAAAGCAGTAGGTTAGAGGTAAAGTGAGTTCAGTTCATCAAAAATCTGTGTACACTACACGTCGTCTTCAGTCAGTCAGTTCGTCGAAAGTATTAGTACGGCATACATCGGATATAGATTCACAAGTTACGCGTAGCAGAATTCTGAAAAATCTAAAGTATGCTAAAGTTAATTATACAAAAGATTGAAGTACGTGGATTAAAAGAATTATCAGTAAGAAGTTGTTATAACAGTTTCAGTTTGGCGAGTGTTAAGATCAATGTATAAATGTGATAGTTAACGTGTTCGACAATAAATGTGTAAAACAAATTTCTTCATCAGTGTTATATTTGGATAAAAGATTCCTTTCCGTTTACACACCCTGATCAAGAAACATGTTCGACCGAGAAATAATAGCTAGCCGGAGGACAGTGAAACAGAATTAAATAAAAAAAATAAAATTAAAAATTCTTTCAAACAAAAACTAATACTGCCGCAAATTGCTAACACTAGATGGAGCTACAAACCGAACAAATGAATGACGTCACAAGATGGCTTCACATGAAGTAAACACACATACACAAACATTTATAAGTAATACCACTACAAATTGGCACCCAGAACGTGGGGCAAAGTGACCAGGAAAGTAGCAGAATTAACCAGGATGTGGAACGAATGGAGCAGTGAACTGATCTACAAGACGCAGATTTCAGAAACAACTACAAGGACGACAGACTACGCGGATGATTGGACATCGTAATTCCGAGATTACAAGGCAACAGGGGAATTCAACTACAAAAACATCGAGAAGACGCAGATTCCAGAAACAACTATAGGAACGACAGACTACGCGGATGAGTGGACACAAAAACATCGAGACAACGCAGATTCATCATAATACAACGCAGAAGCGACATACAAACCTAGGAGAGAGGGGCAGAAAGCTGGACATCAAAGCTACATCAGCAGATAGCATCAGAAAGGTTAGAAACGTGTGATTTTTATTTTAAAAAAAAAAAAAAGGTGTAAAATTTTAAATGTACCTTAGGAGCGGTAGGATAAAGAAAACAATGGCTACTAATAATACAGAAGAAATAATTATGGAGGGAGATAATGTAACAGTTAGCTGTAATTCAATACAGGTTACAGAAAATAGCTCAAACACTGTAGAATTTGAGGGAGGAAATGTTAGTGAAGAAAGCCAGAATAAAATAGCAGGAAATGTTCATTTTGATGTTAGTATGATGATGGAAATGCTGAAAAATTTGAATGAGAATATGAAAAAGACTAATGAGAATATGGAAAAGAATCATAGGTAATTAAGGGAATATATGTAAAGGAGTCATAGGAAATTAATGGAAGATATTGGTAGGAGTAATGAGATAATAGGACAAAAAGTAGATCAAAGCAGGGAAGAAACTGAAAAGAAAGTTATGAAGCTAGATAGTAGTATGCCAAGAATGAGAAATGAGAACCAGGAAATAATAGCAAGTGAGATAGGAGAAATTTCAAAGAAAATGTCAGATATGAACAGGGAAATAGGTAACAAAAAAAGTGAGGTTAATACTAAAGGTGAACATGTTGATGTAGAATGTACAGAGTTAGGAAGTAGAATGAGTAGCATTTCAAGTGAGATAAGAGAGATGAAAGAGGTTATGAATGTAGATGTGAATCAGGCGCAAGTTCATTTCAGAGGGGAGATATCAGAAATACAGAGAGAGTCGGAAACACAGAGAAATAAATTGTACGAAGAAGTTAAAGTTTTGCCTGTAAATAATCAAAAGCTAACTTCTGAAATTAACAAATACCAAGCTGTTCAGAATGAAAACTCCAATCCAGTACAGCTTATGACAGATTTGTCAGAGTACTCTCAAATTAAAGAGATAGCAGAAGAATTGAAAATGACAGTTGTTAAAAGATGTGTAATTCAGAAAACTTTAGATTGTTTTCAAATGTTATCAGGGAACGAAATATCATATGAATACAAGAGGTTATCCATGAACAAATTTTTGAAGGTTAGGATACGGCTACGAGTAATGTTTAGCCACACACAATTTGATCCAGGAGGGTAAATAGCAATGAGATGTAAAGTAAATGCTGGATAGTTAAAGATGACTTGCAGAGAAATGTATTGGAACGTAAGAGGGTTAAATAAATATGTACGTCATGTGAAAGGAGAAATAAAATTTTGGACATAATTAAAGTTTTCTTTAAAAGGAAAATAACATTTTTTTTTTAGTAACTGTAACAGCATTTGAAATAAAGCATGATGTTATATTAAAGTAAAGTACGTAGATATAATTCCAAGAGTATTGTGAATGTACAGTACAAAATAACAAAAATGGGTTAAAAAAATAATTAAAACAAATACTTATGTAGCAAACAGAAAATGTGAAACAGTACTTAGATTTAAGAGATGTAAATATATTTGTGTAGAGGGTGAATATTTTTGGTAAATATGTTTAATAATTACAAAAAATTCTTGAATTGATAAATTTTTGTTAACAATATAAGAAAGTAAACCATTTTTTGTAACAGTAATTAAATAATTCAGGGTACAGTATTTGCTATAAAAAAAATTGTAGTGTCAGATTAATGTCTAAACAAATTAAACCAGAGCCAGTAAGTAGTGGCGAGATAATAATAATAAAAAAAAAAAAAAGAAAAACAAACATGTCGTGTGTTAAATGCGTGTGATGTGTTAAGTGAAAGTGATAGCGTGTGTTCCAAGATTTAGGAGACTAAAAACCCAATTATAAAATTTCCAAACATGTTGTAAATATTTATAATTATGTTTCTAGTGGGGCATATGATGCAGTAATTTGTATCACAAATTACTTAAATGTAAATAATGATTGTAATATGAATATGCATTTTTATGTGACATTGATTTAAGATGTTTATTGACTGTAATTATTGTTGAGAAGTAAGTTTATACGGCCTTACTGAAACTGTCAATAATAGCGCGCAATAATGCAGCGAGGGGGGTGAGCTGTTTATCATTATTGGAAACGAGGAAGTTGCGTAATGTTGGCGCGTTTTTTCCGTTTAGAACCTTCTGGAAAATTTCCCTAGAGTATGTGTGTTCATAATTTTCATTGGATATTAAAATAGACGCTAATGTTGGCGCGTTTTATTAGCCAATTGCAGTTCAGTTATAATCTTTAGGCATATCGGAGTGTATGGGTATAAAAGCAGTAGGTTAGAGGTAAAGTGGGTTCAGTTCATCAAAAATCTGTGTGCACTACACGTCGTCTTCAGTCAGTCAGTTCGTCGAAAGTATTAGTACAGCATACATCGGATATAGATTCACAAGTTACGCGTAGCAGAATTCTGAAAAATCTAAAGTATGGTAAAGTTAATTATACAAAAGATTGAAGTACGTCGATTAAAAGAATTATCAGTAAGAAGTTGTTATAACAGTTTCAGTTTGGCGAGTGTTAAGATCAATGTATAAATGTGATAGTTAACGTGTTCGACAATAAATGTGTAAAACAAATTTCTTCATCAGTGTTATATTTGGATAAAAGATTCCTTTCCGTTTACACACCCTGATCAAGAAACATGTTCGACCGAGAAATAATAGCTAGCCGGAGGACAGTGAAACAGAATTAAATAAAAAAAATAAAATTAAAAATTCTTTCAAACAAAAACTAATACTGCCGCAAATTGCTAACACTAGATGGAGCTACAAACCGAACAAATGAATGATGTCACAAGATGGCTTCACATGAAGTAAACACACATACACAAACATTTATAAGTAATACCGTTACAAATTAAAACAAAATATCCACCAGGAAATTTCTCAATGTGAAATACAGCGAGTAATGGATAGTTTCCTAAAGAGATGC
The DNA here is from genome assembly GCA_030765065.1 of Deroplatys truncata. Classification (NCBI taxonomy): domain Eukaryota; kingdom Metazoa; phylum Arthropoda; class Insecta; order Mantodea; family Mantidae; genus Deroplatys; species Deroplatys truncata. Next base: position 173,055,259 of record CM060985.1, read on the forward strand.
CAAAAATGTATGGACGGTGGTGGCCAGTTTCAGCATCTCCTTTCATAAAGTTGGTAAGTAAAGCCTTTAAAATTAGTTTTAAAAGTGTTGTATGGTTTCACCGCGCCTTTCTATGATAGCGGCAGACAGCAACGAGCGCCGAGGATGCGGGCAGGAAAAGCACCACACAGGCGGTTCAGAGTCGTTTGGCTCACTCTGTATAATGCATATGACATAAATTGTGTGTTTTAACAAGATCTATATTTTTTGTGTAATACAATGTTGTCTATCTCTTACAGTTAACCAGTTACGCGAAAGTCATTCAGAATGAAGAAGGCTTTTGGGGACATTCCCAGAAAATTCAAGATACACATTTCATTTTCCACGAAACATCTTAAACTAAAGATATTTTAATCAAAATCATTAAAAGCCATTTTTGAAAAAATCAAAATTTTTGAAAAATGTTCCTTGCAAATGGGTGGGAGATTTTCTTGAAAATCTTTGTGTCGCTTCCTTGGAAGTTAGTCAACTCATGTACCAAGTTTGGTATTTATTCAACTTTTCGTTTTTGAGTTATGCTGCTCAGACACACAGGCACACACAGACATGTTTCCAAAAATGCTTGATTTGGATTCAGGGCATCTCAAAACACATCTTGGTATAGATAGAATTTTTGAGTGGAATGCAATACTCCCCCTGCTTACTATATGTAGTAGAGAAAGTAAAAATGGAAGCCTAAGAAATGATGGGCATCGCTGCTGTGCATAGAATTCGCAAACTGAGACACTGGAGTAAAACTATCTACCAAGATTACACATAATTGGAAAGTATAACGACCTAAACTTCAAAACAAATCAGTTTAGTAAAGCAAAGTTTAGAAGTCTGATAGAACTGGTTCATCCTAACCCATATGACAGAGACAATAATTGAGGCTGGAGTATCCCAATTGATACACATATCACTTCAGTATTATGCAAGAGGAGGGTACCAAAACAATACTGCTGACGTTAGTCAGGTGTCAGTAAGGTGCATTCTTAACATGAAGATAAGAAATGGTACTAAAATTAAGGTCTAATTACGATGCACTTGATGTAACAGGAATGGTTCTTAATTATTAGTTCTTTTATTACTTCATGCTACTGCTTCACACCAATTGTTGTAATTACTATGTAACATTAAACTTGCCATAATGTGAAGGAAAAGTTTAACACTGCCGAATTCTTAAGTTACATCACGTTAAGTCAATCCTGAATAGCTCCATTTAATACATTGTGTAAGATCTTCACATTAAGTCACGTTGAGTTAACCCTAAATAGGTCTATTTTATACAATGTGTAAGTTCTTCACGTTATGTTTGTGTCAAGTCATTTATGTTAAGTTCATTGTAATTTACGTTTTTCCGGCAAGGAAATGAGCATTATAACTGCCTTGAGGCTTTATGAAAAATCAGACTTTCCTCAGATGATTATTTCTGTATAATTAACATCATGCAGTATGTATTTGCTTAAGATCCAGAGTGAGATGCATTTTAATAAATAACAGCAAATGTTGCTTGCTATTTGAATTCAATTTTGTTCTGTAATTCTAAGGTTAAAAGTTAATATTCCAACAAATTAAACTCTTATTGAAATGATTAACAATGCCATGAAACTGTGTATCTGATAGGTAAGAATGTTTCCAAAGCTGCCTACATATTATTTTCCTCCATGCCTCCTGTTTTTTCTTTGTTTTTGTCAAAATCGATTTGTTTTCAATAACATCCATCCTTTTCTGTATTAAGGAAAACAGGCATTTCTCTCCTCTGACCGATTTAGCAAACGCTTCTTGGTTATCTCCATTTTGTGCTGAGGAGTGAACTGATGATAAAACAATTGTCAAACGACCATAGAAAGCTAGAAACTTGGGAGTAACAGTGGTTAGTTTACTGCTGTATGGAAGTCGTACATGCACAGAACTACCTTTCTTTGTTGTGTAACATTCATGGTTCCTTGGTCCGACACTTTTTTGTCTATGGATGTCAAAAACTTGACCTTTGGTCCAGATCAAAGGAGTGTGAAGATAGTCCAGACCAACGTGAAATCTATGAATACGGCTCTACGTGTCTTTCCCAAAGCACTTAACTTGGAGTGAACTGGGAGTGAAGGCAGGTCAAAGGATTACACACTTTAATCAAGGTTTTATGCAATTGAACATAATAAGGTGTCAGTAAGAAAGCTAGCTTGCTTTATAAAGGCTGTTGAGAGACTGGAAAATAAAGGGGTACAGAAAGAATCAGTTCTGGTCAAGGTGCTCCCCCACCCCTCTAAACCTAAACCTAGTATAAATGAGAAAAGTAAAAGTGAATTTTCTTATGGAACTGAAAATGCTTTATTAGATCACTGCTGAAACTAATTATGTATTATTTAATATAAGAAAGCAATAAATGAAACAAACACACAAATAATAAACATATACACTAAAGTATTGTTATTCATAATTGATATGGGGTAACAGTAGTGGTGCTTTACACCGGTTTAAAACAAATTTCAGTTTTTTTTTATTTCTTTGATTTTTCCAGTCATACACTAGTGATTATTTAGGCCTACTTTCTCAGCACTGTCATACAACCTGTGAAGGAATGGCCTTGCCAAACTGTATTGCTAACATGTACAGAGTAATAATGTGTTCTGAAAATATTGATGCCTCGCCCAACAAGCCTACTGTTTTGTGCCACAACTTACCAGGATACAGTATAGTATATCTTAACACAACATAAACTTAGTGTACAAATGAGTAAATTAATATATTTTGTACACAGAAACCAGAAAGATATGATATACATGTAATGAGAACACATACAACAAGATACTGAGGGATCAAACATTTTAAAATAAATAAAAGATTGTTTATAAAGTAAGAAAAATCTGATGTGTTACACTCACATGACTTTCTCTACTCTTGTACAAACTATTTTTACAAACGCTTATTCTCCATATGCTTCATGTTAATCTAGATGTCAATCTTATTGCTAATTTTCTTGTAGATGCAAGGGGAATTGGTAGGTTTTAAGCGATAGTCAAATGTTTTAAGCGTTGGTTGCTATGTGGCGCATTCCAATCTCTTTGCATGTCCACGACATAAAAAAAATCTGATGTGTTACACTCACATGACTTTCTCTACTCTTGCACAAACTATTTTTACAAATGCTTATTCTCCATCTACTTCATGTTAATCGAGATAAACATTTGCAGAAACTATCTTATTGCTAATTTTCTTGTAGATGTAAGGGGAATATATATTTGCAAGGGCAATATAGAAATACAGTAGCCTTTAAGCACATACATATCTCTTAATAGCTGGTTGCTAGGTGCAGCACCATTCCCTTTCCCACAGATTAATACTCTTTGCATATCCAAGACAAAAAAATGAATAACGAATTCCCATTTGAGAAAATAAGTATTGAAAAATTTAAGGGAATAACAAGCAATATCTCGAAAATGGTTCACTCAACAACAAAAATGTATATGACATAAATTGTGTATTTTAACACGATCTACATGTTTTGTGTAGTAAAATTTTGTCTATCTCTTATGGTTTACCAGTTTACCAAAAGTTGTTCACAATGAAGAATACTTTTGGAGATATTCCCAGAAAATTCAAGATATACATTTTATTTGTCATGAAAATATCTTAAACATATGATATTTTAATCAAAATCGTTAGAGCCATTTTTGAGAAAATTAAAATTTTCGAAAAATGTTCCATGTAAAGGGTACTCTGGGGTGGGGAGATTTACTTGAAAACCTTTGTGTCGCATCTCTGGAAGACATTGAACCTAAATACCAAGTTTGGTGTTTATCCGACTGTTCGTTTCTGAGTTATGCTGTTCACAGACAGACAGACACACACACGGACATGTTTCCAAAAATGCTTTTTTTGGATTCAGGGGATCTCAAAACCTGTATTTCTGGTGAAAACTCGGTATCGAATTTTTGGGTGGAATACAATTACTTCCCCTACTTACTATATGTAGTAGAGAAAGTAAAAAGGGAATAATTCAAAATGAAAATCATTGTTAGGAAGCAATTAAAGGAAGCAATTGTTAATTAATGTTAAAATAATAATTCATAAAGATTATAAGATTTATTTCTTTATTCAAAGTAATATTTTAGAGTACTCGGATAGTTAAAAACTTTCAGAATATTAAGCACAAAAAGAAAAATATTAAATAGTTTAGCAGGTTCTATAGCAACCATAATGTAACTCATCATTGTGGAAAATGTGGAAACGAGGGGAGTCACTTGGTAGCGTCACTTTGCTTCTGTGTGCACCTTCACACAAGTTGTGGACTCGATCGCAAATAGAATTTTTAGTATCAACATTCCGGACATGTATCATTAGTGTTAAAGTTCAAGAAACACTGTAAAACAGTGTGAAATGTAACATTAAATGGTATTCAGTGATTATTTTTCTGACTTTCTGACATTTTGAGAATAAATTCACATAATTTTCATTAAGATTTCCTTCCTGTACTATGACTCAAGATTAGCAAATAGAGTTCCTGTAGATCAGGCATTGCAGAAATAATGCAGTGCAAGAATTGACGTAGAAATAATAGACATCCAGCGAGAGAGATGCATCGCGGAAATAAGTTGACACATTAAGATCTTTGAGTCTGGTGAACACTGTAGTTTGAAGCGTACTGCCAGAAACTCCATTTAAAACCATTTCACATGCTTCCCAAACTATGGAGTGAAATATAAATAATATCATTTCCTGCTTCAAACCTAAAAATGTAAAACTGAGGTAACATTAATAAAAAAGTTTGGTATCTAAAAACTTTAGCATGTATTTGTGAGAAATGTAGAAGTGTGTAATGTATAAGTAAACTTCAACTGCAATTGTTTAAATTCAGGAATGTAATTCTGAGGACACAGATATGTATACAAAAATAATTGCAACTGCACGTCAGTTTAAACATGTTTTACACATATCATAATAGGTTTTTACTAGGAACATTGCATACGTACTTTTACATATGAATCAATGTAATAATGCATATACAAAGATAACATATTCTACAATATTGTCAGGATGAGGTACTAACAATTGTGCTTGCTAGACATACAAGGTTTTCAGCACAAACTAAAGAACTCAGGATATACAAATTTTTTACTTATACTATTAGAGGGTAGTATAGTGCAAGTGAAGCTGTTCTCAACAGTTTACATGCCAATTTTTTTATGTGTTGCATGATGAAATTACATGGTTTACAGCGATTGGTGGAGTTACAAGATTTTCACTGCCTTACCTTGGTTCTGTTATGAATTTTGACTTCCACGGAAACATCCACCTTGCCCTTGATACCGAAGCCAGGCACCCAAATGTTATCTTCTATATCCTGAATACCACAGAGAGAGCCTTGCCAGCTCTCTGACGAAGGAAGACGTGATCTCTGTACATAGGTAGCAATGAATTCCACTATATGTGGCACATATGCCATTAGTTCCTTTAATCCAGTGTCTAGTGCCATGTTTGCTCCATACAGCATGCACACACTGCTGGGTCGCGCCAACAGCTCTTTCACAACGCCAGCCACTTCTGCTTCTGTTGCCAGTTTCCGTTTCAGCACCTTTATAACACAGTTCAAATCTAGATTAATAAGAATACTACCTAGAATAAGCTCTACTTCCGTAGTAAACCACCATGTGTCTGCTGGTCTGTATTTCATTGTGTTGTTACAGCGCTTTTGAGGTTAAGAGCAAGGTACATATCTACACTTATAAATATACATGAGTGTTCAGAAAATAAAAGGCAATTCTTCTTCACTTTCACAGATTTCCCACACATTGTGGGTGGAATCCACTGCATGCATGTTCTATTTTGTGCCCATCTGTGAATATGTGAACTTTTCCGAAATCAGAAAAGGTATTTCTCCATTAACACGCAAGTGATCTGTGATGCAAAATGAACATTACAAACATTGTTTCCAGAATTTTAAGTTGCTCTTCAGTGCGTTTCTCATTGCTCAAAGTATTAAATTCATACGTCACAACTTTCCAGCATCTTTATAACACGTTCTTTACACTCATACAGTTTAAATGAATTTTCTTTATCTCTACCAACAAACATTTATGTTTTTCGCTGACGTTTTCCCCCTTTTCCTATTGCACATAACCTTATCCATAATCGCAAGTAAATCGTGCAAACAAAACAATACCTCAGGGAGTAATGAGCTCTTACTTCCGCAGTCATAACTAAAAGAGTAAATTGCAATTGAGCTATCCAACATTACTTCCAGAGTAAATTACTCCCATTGTAACCTACTTACGTAGTACAGACTTCTTTAGTAAACATTATTTCCAAAGCAATTTACTCCAAAATGGTGCACGCTCCCAAGGGTGTCTACTAACTTGAATGTTTAAAACTGCAGTATATTTTGAGTATTTCCAGTGTAAGTTTTGACAAAATTCCAATACTGCATCAACTAATAATGCAGTAAAAATGCAGCAGTATTCAAATGCATTTTGTGACTAACTTAACATTTTACTGTTTCCACAGCCACAATATGAAACTGTGTTTATTACTAGCTGCCATACCTGATGTTGCACAGGTGGCTTTTTAAATCTCTAATGATGATTTATTAAATTTACTGTCTGTACTGTTTATTCTACAATGATCTAGTTTCTTTTATGCTGAATTCTGCCCTTTATCTCTTGGAACTGTAATTTTATAAAATTCCTATGTTAGTCATAATAATAATAATAATGGATATTCACAAAAATGGAGTTGAAATATCAGCAGATTTTGTATTTCTTATCTTAGCTCCCCAACACAACAATCTTTGAAACTCTAGAAATGTTGTATAGCCCATAAAAACATGTTAAGACTGAAAGATTATCCAAAAGTTTGAGTCATTTTTATATAAGATGAAAAATTATAAAACAGATATGCACACAATAACATTAAAAAAATATTTACTTCATTAACAAGATCTTCCAAAAACAAATCACCCGAAAATTTAATCTAAAATAAATTAATATTATATGGATATTTAATTAGTATAATTTCAGTATATCCAGTATCACTAGATACATCTTCCACACTGTCATTGTTGGCATTGCTAGTTCTTGACTCACCCACTGTTCTGTCTCTCTCCACATTCTCATCTAACCCACATGGTCTTTCCTTTACAGTCACCCAGCTGTTTGAATCTGTTTGTACCACCTACAAATGTTGTTACCAGAGTGGACATTAAGAACAAATCTTTATCTATACGACCGCTAAACTGTAACCACGGAATTATTTACAACACACAAAAAGTCAGTTCCCATATTTATTTGGCTACCATAGCTATAAAACAAAACATCTGTGCAAGCAGAATCAAGCTTCCACAGCTACTCTTCAACAATGTAACAAATGAGTACAGCAGTCGTCCTCCGTGGACTCGTGGTACCATGCTTTCCTCTAGTTCCCAAGGTCGTGGGTTCAAACCCGGCGGAGGGCAATGGATTTTTGTGCGTAAAAATCCTTAGCATGGCTTCCTTCGGAAGGGAAGTAATGCCGGTGGTCCCGTGTCGTAGATTTACGGCACCTAAAAGAACCTCAAGCCTGATAAAGAGACCTCTGAGGAAAATTACCGATCTTTCACGCCTAATACAGAATGGGACGCTAAGGACCATAGTAGTTAAAGAGCGTCCATATATAACAAAATAAAAAAAAAAAAAAAACCTCTGAAACACATTACACTTGAGTCACACACTCAGAAGAGAACACAACTGATCTGTCAAATCACAACTCAGAACTGAACTGCACTTAGCACTGCCCACTTTTAATTTTGAACTAAATGAACTAAATAAACTGAGCTGCCCAACTGGGCACTAGTGAGCCCCTTATATAGACCCTGCATAAAAACTGGAACACTCTAAAAGGGGAAGCTACTAGTACTTACAGAAAGGAATCTTCTGGAGCAGTAATTACCCAAAATGTGGGAGGAAGTGGCACATAATGGGTTTGTTGCATAGGCTATTGTTCTGAAGGGCTGGCCAGAAACCCCACCCAGGTATCACGCCAGGATGCACTTTGCAGCGCGGACACAATAAAAGATATCATTCAAAATTATATTGTATACCACAGAGAAAAAATAGAAGAAAAAAAAAAGCCTATAGTGATTTTACACCCTATATTCTAAACCAAATCTTTAGAGCGCTTTTTGAGAAAATAAAATTTTCCATCCCCGATCTTCAGGCAGTATTTTAACACTTGAATTATTTAAATTAAATTATATAATATGTAAATTCAATAAAAGCCCGCCTTGAAGCAATATGTATGTAATAACTTTTAAAAAATGTATGTAACAGTCATTACAAATGCTTATATTATTGTAAACATGTTTAATAATGTTATGTGAATGCATTACGTAGTTTAATAGTGTAAGAGCTGTGAGAATAATAAGTTTAAAGGAGGTAACAATGAGGTAACCTTGAGGCAATAATGAGTTTGAGAGTTTAAATGTTACTAGTCATGATTACAGTAACGATAATGTAAATTTTGTGACAGTTTAAAATTAGCCAATCAACAGCCAGAAAAAGCTTTAGTAAAATGCAGATGTTTCATTGGACTAGGATTAGCCAATCAGAGACTTGAAATACAGAAGTTTACGGGTTTGGAGGGTTGAAATATGTTCAGTTGACTGCAGACCTTGGTAGTAACTGGATGGAAGATGTGTTCTCTAAAGAAATATTATGTATTTGTGTGAAACGAAAATTATGTATACGCATTAACAAAGTGCAAGTATTAAATTAAAGAATCTCACAGCTCTTGATATCAGTGTAGTGCTATTTAATTTGTGTCAAGGATTAATAAAAAGAAGTGAATTTAAACTTAAAATCTGTGCAAGCCTACATTCTTGTCACACCACGCCCTGTCTAAGAGATACATGACTCTAAAACAATACTGACACAGCCGAGGCAAAAACAAACAAATAATATCTATAGAACCAGTTTAATAACAAAGTTAATATTTCTTTTTAAACTTGGAGCGTAACAACAAAAATACAGCATCTTCAAATCGGATTTAATACGTAGCAGCATATTACGTAACAAACAATCTTCTTCAAATTGACGTCCATACGTGGAGAGAAATAAATAAACAACTCCATCAACTCCAAAAACATCAACAAACTCCTAAAGAAAATACCTACTTCAAGTTGGCTCCCATACGTGGGGTAGTAAAGCAAAATACCTTCTTCAATCTGCAGCCTTAAAAGGTACCTCATTAAAAAACAAAATTTGGTAATTTTAAAATCTCTCTATTTCCGAGAGAGAGAGAGAGAGAGAGAGAGAGAGAGAGGAGGCCACTATAACCTGGTGTGTATGTTTTTGGAGACATTTAGCTTAAATTACTCAGTTGATAAAACAATAGTAATACCTCTTGGAATAGCAAGTGCACAAGCGAGCCAATCACTAGGATTGGAGAGTCACTATCAAGTCCTCGGAACCACTCCTGCAGCACTCCACGACGAGCACAGAACAGGGACCCCACCACAGAAGTGCTGGATACTAAGGTGTCTGGCTGCTGTACAAGGAATCCGTGGGTGTTATCTATCACCCATTGACTTGGAGATTCCTGAGAAGCTTTTCTGGCCTGTGCTGTCACTATATCTCCTACCTGTACGGCACTGTCTGCCCTGTGTGTACACAAAACATTCAAGTATATTCAATAGAAAATTAAATGCTCATAAAATATAACACACAGTAATCATATTATCAATTTCTAAAGAGGCACAAAAAGTCCAACATTAATTTCTCAATCTCAAATTGAAAAAGTTACTAACAGTGAAGCTCATAATAATTTAGAAATTACTTGAGTTGATTTTTATCACACAAATATACTATAACTCCCCAAAATCCACAAACCAGACAATAGTTTGAGACCAGCTGAACATTGATTCACCCATTTAACATTTAACAAAATGGCTCTTACAAATTCAATAGCCTTGGAAAACATGAGAATTGAAACATCAAAAATTTAAAATAAAGAGAGTTGGAGGTTTTTACACTACATCACTAAAGCTTCTTATTTTGAATGCATTTCGGGAGAATGGTTTGCTCCCATCGTCAGCATGTTTCCAACTAATTTTGCCGGTTACTGTCTGGCGAATGTGTGTGGTTAGTGCTGTTCTCTGGTGCTGGGCTGATGTACCTCCAAAGGCTGCTGGGTGGCGATAGTTTGAAATTCATTAGGTGATTCCTATGTTTCACGATGGGTATTTCTTCCCAGATGTCCAATTAATTGCTGCTGTTGATCGGTTTTAAGAGTTTTATGTTTGGAGTGATATCATGGTTTGAAGACCAGAAATGATGTGCTACTGCTGATTTATCCGTCTGTTTTTGGTAAATGCATCTCATATGCTCTTTAAGTCTTATTTCAAGATTTCTTTTGGTATGTATACCAGGTTTGTAATGAATGTAACCTGGTATATATAGGAAGAACCAAAAGAAATCTTGAAATAAGACTTAAAGAGCATATGCAATGCATTTACCAAAAACAGACAGATAAATCAGCAGTAGCACATCATTTCTGGTCTTCAAACCATGAAATCACTCCAAACATAATACTCTTAAAACCTATCAACAGTTCGGACATCTGGGAAAAAATACATATCGTCAAATACAGGAATCACCTAATGAATTTCGAACTATTGCCACCCAGCACCAGAGAACACCACTAACCACACACATTCTCCAGACAGTAACCGGCAAAATTAGTTGGAAACAAGCTGATGATGGGAGCAAGCCATTCTCCCGAAATGCATTCAAAATAAGAACCTTCAGTGATGTAGTGTAAAAACTTCCAACTCTCTTTATTTTAAATTTTGACACATCACTGTTACTAGCTTCTCAATCTGCAAAATTAATCTCATTTAATGTCTCTGCCTTATTTCTGAGCATTCTAACTAATAAACTCCTCTGGCTTCTCAACCATTGCCTACAATCAATGAAAATTCTTCCAGAACAAATAGAAGAATACACACCTAACAGAACTATGCATTTATCAAAATTTTTTGGCTTCAATGGAAAGATCTGCCAATAAAATTCTTGTTTAGTCATGGGCAACAAACATATTTCTCCAATTCTAGCAGAACTGTTCAGGGAGCCTTTGAAACACACTAACAAAATCTTTTCCAACCATTTTCAAACCCTTGGTATAGATGATATTTCTGCAGTAATACCCAAGAAACTTGCCTTAAAAAAATGGAACAAGATGGTTGCCTTCCTTTTTTAGACAAACCTTTTTTAGAAGACATAACAACAAACTCTCTATTGGCATCTTCAGAATACCAACCCACACTGATAATACAACCCTAAACTTCATCACGATGCAACTTTCAACAGTTTGGTTCATCGTCTGATCAACACATTAATGGACAAAGAGAGAGTAGAACAAGGCATACCATCATATTATCTTATCAATGGCTTCAACCCACAGTTAATTGAGAAAAAGATTAATAAGTATAAAAGGCAAGAAGAAATAAACAACTGCACTACCCTGATAACTCTCAGAGCAAGCAAGAAGTTCTGAATATTTACCTACCACCCATGGCTATACAACAGTTTCCAAAAACTTTTTTTCAAATACACATCATTCTAGGCTCTCAGAAAAAACCCAACCTTAAGAACTTACTAAAAGCTCCACCCCCAAGAAAACAGATATCAGAAATTTGCAAATCTGGAATACACAAATTCAAGTGCAAAGATTGCAATAACATATATGTAGGTAAAACAAAAGGGAACCTTAAAATCTGCACCAATGAACACTTTTGCCATATAAAATATAACCAAGTGGATAAGTCTGCAGTTGTTGCACATTTCTGGGACTTCAATCACAAAATAGATGGAAATACAATACCACAGCAAAACATGCCAGCTGTCCATTACAACTAGCCACTTGGGAGAAAATCTACTTCAACAAATTATGGATTTTGAAATCAGGCCAATGGATAGGTTCAGCAGATTCATTACGCCTACTTCTGACTCCAGTCCTACAGATGCTGCCACCTTGACACCTACCTCCACCTACCTGCACATCAGTAAATTTCAGCTGAGGAAAGAGCATTCTAATCACAGGTTTCTTGTTTGCACCTAAGTCTTACATCTATTCTGGGTATAATCGCAGAAATTTGACATTTGTTTCTTAGAACATTGTTGAGAGCGTCTAAAATAAGCAGATGTGAGTTGCTTCGTAGAAAATTGAGAAAAGTGAATTTCGTGTTCTGATAAAGCACTACTTTTTGTGTGGTAAAACGGTGAAGGAAATGGAAGAAAAGCTGAACAAGTATTATGGGGACTCTGCTCCATCACATGGCATGGTCCACAGAATTTCGATGTGGCCATTCGAGCACAAGAGATGCCGTGCACACAGGACGGCCAGTTGAGGCCACAACAGAAGAAATGGTGAACAAAGTTCACAATATTATGTTGGAAGACCACTGAGTGAAAATTCGTGAGATAGCCAAGACCGTAAACATCTCGAGTGAACGGATGTATAACATTCTGCAAGAATTTTTGGATATGAGAAAACTGTCAGCAAGATGGGTGCTGTGACTGCTCACAGCTGAGAACAAGTGGAATTGTGTGGCCATTTCACGGGATGTTTGAACACGTTCCAGTGCAACCCAAATGAGTTTTTGCGGCGTTATATCACGTGTGATAAAACTTGGATCCATTACTATCAACCTGAAACCAAACAGCAATGGATTTCCTTTGGCAAACCTGCTCCAAAGAAAGCGAAAACCATTCCGTCGGCAGGAAAAATCATGGCAGCTGTCTTTTGGGATTCACAAGAGGTGATAGACATCCACTACAAAAGGGGTAAAACGATCACAGGTTCATATTACGCCACAATGCTGAATCAGTTTGACAAGGAATTGTTAAAGAAACGATTCCATTTGGTGAAGAAAAAGGTTCTCTTTCACCAGGATAATGCACCTGCACACAAGTCAGCCATTGCCATCGCAAAATTTGTGGAGTTGGGCTACAAAGTGCTACCTCACCCACCATATTCTCCAGATTTAGCTCCAGGCAACTTCTTCCTCTTCGCAAACCTGAAAAAATTGGCTCTCTGCGAAGAAATTCACGTCCACTGACCACATCGTGGCAGAAACCACCTCATATTTTACAGACTTTGAAAAATCACATTTTTTGGAAGGGTTAAAAAAATTGGAGAAACGTTGGACAATGTGTATTGAATTGAAAAGAGAAATGTTGTGAAATAAAATTGATTTTTTGGAAAAAATTGTTATTTTCTTTAAAAAGTCACTGACTTGTCAATCCGCCCTCGTATTTAACTTAAAAGTTTGAAATTTTTTGTTGTGCAGAATGCTTAGCTGCATTTAGTACGTTAAAGATTTTGATCCTAAATTACATGGCTTCCATGAAACAAACTTATAAAAAAAAACACAAAAAATTGTTTTTGTGACTATTTTTTTTAAATTAAATTAATACCTCAAAAGGACAAATAGTTAACTGGCTACCCTAAACAGTTTGTAAAAACTCATAATAAAAAAATTGGCGGAGTTATGATTTTCACTTTCAGAGAAATGAAAGTAAACTTTCTTTAGAAATTATTTTGCGATATTTAAATATTTTTATAGCTAAAGATTTAAAGATAGCTAAAAGTCTTGATAGCAGTGTACTCAGAAAAGCTTCTTTAATAATCAGTAAAAGTTCATTGTCCTAGATGGTGTAATTCTAGAGAAAACTGACTTTCTTTCAATTGCAAAAAAAGCGTAAAAATACCCTCCAATCTCTACCACGTGTCCTTAAAGAGTGGGCTGCTATGAGTGAGTGTGAAATTCCATGTTGCTTACATGACCATGAGAAAAAAATGAGTAGCAGTTTTCTACTTGAGAAAAGCATACGAGGGTGGCCTGAAAAGTTTCCGACCTAATAAAGATACAAGACATTTTTTCAGAAATTTTTTTTTATTATTTTTCAACATAGTCTCCTTGTAACTCTACCACTTCTCCCAGCGATGCTCCCATCTCTGTAACACATTCAAATAGTACTCGGCGTTTTTCTCTGCAAAATAATTGTTCACGAAGGAGATTGCCTCTTCGTTTGACGAAAATCTCTGTCCTCCGAGCACAATTTTCAGATGATGGAACAAAAAGAAGTCGCTTGGGGCTAGATCCGGTGAGTAAGGCGGATGGTCAAGCAGTTCAAATCATAATTCATGGATTTTCGCCATTGCAACCACTGAAGTGTGAGACGGTGTGTTGTCTTGGTGAAACAGGATTTTCTTTTTGTGCAAATGTGACCGTTTTTCCGCAAGTTCTGCTTTCAGCTTGTCAAGTAATGATGCATAATATGCTCCTGTAATGGTTTTTCCTTTTTGAAGATAATCGATTAAAATAACTCCATGACTATCCCAAAAAACAGTCACCATCACTTTCCCAGCTGAAAAAACAGTTTTTGCTTTTTTTGGAGCCGGTTCCCCCTTTGCAGTCTCCGTTTGGACTGTATTTTTGTTTCGGGCGTATAATGGTGTATCCAAGTTTTATCTACAGTAATTAATCGGCACCAAAACTCAGATTTATTGCACCTAAACTGCGCCAACAGAGCATTGAAAATGTTCATTCGAACACGTTTTGGTCAAACGTGAGCAAACGCAGCACCCAACGTGCGGACAGCTTTCTTGTCTAAATGTTGATTTAATATGTGTTAAACACGTTCTTTTGACATGTTCATAGCCTCTGCTAACTCTCTCACTTTAATTTGGCAGTCGTCTAGCACCATTTGGTGAACTTTGGCGATGTTTTCGTCGGTAGTTGCAATTTTTGGACGTTCCAAACGTTCGTCTCCCAAGCTCTTACGGCCATTTTAAATTCAGCTGCCCAAAATTTCACTGTGGTAAATGATGGTGCAGAGTCCCCATACACAGAATTCAACTCATCTTTGATTTGCGTAGGCGTATTGCCTTTCAAAAACAAATATTTAATGACAGCTCGATACTCAATTTTGTCCATTTTCATAAAAACACTCACATCACCTCACTCAAACAACTGTTACATAACAACTAAGTGGCCAAAATGGCTGAAACTTTGGTGAGTAACTGTCAACTGATAAACAACGAAATTCACTAGCTTTTATTTACGAGTGCTGCCATCTTCATGTTGAGGTCGGAAACTTTTCAGACCACCCTCGTAACTATTTGAAAATACAAACCAACAACAAAGAATAAGTATCATTCACAATGAAAACAGCAACGCAAACTTAAATACTAAATTATATGTATTGTAATGGAACCACACAATGAATTACATAAACATTGAATTAAACATCAATCAGAGAGTGCTTCTCATCACATGACTATTCTGGCAAGTCACATCAGATTTTCTGTCGCCATGTGTTGACTCACTAACACACTTTCTGTGTAACATCAGGAATCTTTGCACTACCTATAAAAATTGCAATGAAACAAATTGTGATAGCTAGCAATCTTGATACATGTACATAACCTCTTTTGTCAGTAATTGCTTCTGAGGTTGCCATATTAGCCCAGCTGTTTAATGCGCTCTCGTTATAATGGTAATGCTTAATTTTCAGTGTCAATGATCCCTATTTTGGAAATGCTTAATGCCACAAAAAATGTATTTAGCATAAATTGAGCACTTTTATAGATTAAGATTTTTTTTACTTTCTCTACTACATATAATAAGTAGGAAGTATTGTATTCCACCCAAAAATTCAATACCGAGATTTCACCGGAAATACATGTTTTGAGACCCCCTGAATCCAAAAAAAAAATCATTTTCAAAAACATGTCCTTGTGTGTGTGTCTCTGAACAACATAACTCAGAAACGAACAGTTGGATAAACACCAAATTTGGTATTTAGGTTCAGTATCTTCCAGAGATGCGACTCGAAGGTTTTCAAGAAAATCCCCCCTCCCCAGATTACCCTTTACATGGAACATTTTTCGAAAATTTTAATTTTCTCAAAAATGGCTCTAACGATTTTGATTCAAATATCATACGTTTAAGATATTTTCATGACAAATAAAATGTATATCTTGAATTTCCTGGGAATGTCTCCAAAAGTATTCTTCACTGTGAACGACTTTTGCATAACTGGTGAACCATAAGAGATAGACAAAATTTTACTACACAAAAAATGTAGATTGCGTTAAAATACACAATTTATGTCATATACATTTTTTTGTTGAGTGAACCACTTTCGAGAAATTGCTTGTTATTCCCTTAAATTTTCCAATACTTATACTTTTTACTTTCTCTACTACGTATAGTAAGTAGGGGAAGTATTGTATTCCACCCAAAATTTCGATACCGAGATTTCACCGGAAATACATGTTTTGAGACCCCCTGAATCCAAAAAAAGCATTTTTGGAAACATGTCCGTGTGTGTGTCTGTGTGTCTGTCTGTCTGTGAACAGCATAACTCAGAAACGAACAGTCGGATAAACACCAAACTTGGTATTTAGGTTCAGTATCTTCCAAGGATGCGACACGAAGGTTTTCAAGAAAATCCCCCCACCCCAGAGTACCGTTTACATGGAAGATTTTTCGAAAATTTTAATTTTCTCAGAAATGGCTCTAACGATTTTGATTAAAATATCATATGTTTAAGATATTTTTATGACAAATAAAATGTATATCTTGAATTTCCTGGGAATGTCTCCAAAAGTATTCTTTATTGTGAACGACTTTTGCATAACTGGTAAACCATAAGAGATAGACAAAATTTTACTACACAAAAAATGTACATCGCGTTAAAATACACAATTTATGTCATATACATTTTTTTAGTTGAGTGAACCATTTTCGAGATATTGGTGGTTATTTCCTTAAATTTTCCAATGCTTATACTTTTTCTCAAATTCGTTATTCAATTTTTTATGTCCTGGATATGCAAACAGAATAGAATGCGCCATATAGCAACCAGCGCTTAAAAGATTTGACTATCGCTTATAACCTACCATGTTCCCCTTGCATCTACAAGAAAATTAGCAATAAGATTGACATCTCGATTAACATGAAGCATATGGAGAATAAACGTTTGTAAAAATAGTTTGTACAAGAGTAGAGAAAGTCATGTGAGTGTAACACATCAGATTTTTTTCAAATTCGTTATTCATTTTTTTTGTCCTGGTAATGCAAAGAGAATGGAATACTCCACATAGCAACCAGCTCTTAAAATATTTGAATATTGCTTAAAGCCTAGCAATTCCCCTTGCATCTACAAGAAAATTAGCAATAAGATTAACATCTCAATATCTCGATTAACATGAAGCATATGGAGAATAAACGTTTGTAAAAATAGTTTGCATAAGAATAGAGAAAGTCACGTAAGTGTAACACATCAGATTTTTTGTAGTAAGATTTTGTGTAGCTCTTATGGTTTACCAAGTATACAAAATTCCTTCCAAATGAAGAGGACTTCAGAGGCTACTAATACCATGGTAGCCTCTGGTTCCAAGGTCACGGGCTCAAATCTGGTGGAGAGCAATGGATTTTTTTGGCAGTAAAAATGCTTAGCATGGCTTCCTTCAGAAGGTGAAGTAAAGCATGTCCTGTGTTGTAGATTTACGGCACATAAAAGAACCTCAAGCTTAGTAAAGAGGCCTCAGCAAAATTTCTGATCTTTCACGCCCAATATAGAATGGGACACTAACAACCATAGTAGTTAAAGGACGTTCATAAATAAAGCTCAATTTTAATTTTCAGAGACTATACCCAGAAAATATAAGATATACATTTTATTTGTTATGAAAACAGCTTAAACATATGGTGTTTTAACGAATATCGTTATGGCCATTTTTTTAAGAAAATAAAAAATAACAAAGAATTGTTTTCTCGAACATCTGTGTCATATCCTTGGAAGATATAGAATTTGAATATCAACTCTCTCTCTCTTGCGCGCGCACATACGCGCGTACGCGCACACACACACACACACACACACACACACACACACACACACACACACACACACACACACACACACACACACAGAGGAACTTTTTCTAAAAATGTTTTTTTGAATTCAAGAAGTCTAAAAACATGTATTTCCATTTAAATCTCTGTAACAATTTTTGGGTGGAATACAATACTTTCTTTACTGTATAACAGAAATTAATCTAGGAATGGTTAATTCAGAAACCCAACAAATATAAATTCATTAAAAAAAATTAGTGAGAAAGAAGGTAGGAAAAATGTAAAATAATAACAACAATGTAGAAGAAAAGAAAAACTGAAATGTATATAGTGTCACATCAAGAGAAGCAGCATAAGGAGGTCATAAAAGCATGTAAAATATAATTATGTAACATCTGAAATAATTTACATATAGAAAAAAAAACACATGTAAAACAAAATATCAAGATAAAAACAGAAAGGCAAATGATAGGAATGATTTAAATAATGTGCAGATAAATAAGTTGTAAAATAATTAACGCAAATAAGTGAAAGACGCTAGCAACATGACTATACAACAAACCAATCATCACAGATGAAGAAAATCAACAAGGAAGAAAAGACGCCAATGTACTTTATGAACAACAGATGCATGAAGTTTGAGGAAGAGAAAGATTGTAAAAGAACTTTGCAAAAGAGAGAAACAGTGATATTTATATTATGTGAGGTAGAATGATGATACTATGGGGTCATAATATTTATGTGGGAAATCTCCAAGGAGAATATACAGATAGCTTCGTGATACGCATAAAGGAATTACAGTAGAATCTCGTTAGTATGTTTTTGCAGAGGCCCAAGGATTTGGACATCAGGACAGGAAAACATGTTAACACAAATACAAAATCTGCAATTTAAGAACATAATTATGTAATAAAATGGCGGCGCCGTGGCCAAGTGGTTAGACCGCTCGCCTCCCACCGAGGCGGCCCGGGTTCAATCCCAGGGACCTGCATGTGGGATTTGTGGTGGACGAAGCGGCGTCTGGGCGGGTTTCCTCCGGGTTCTCCGGTTTCCCCCGCCATTCATTCCACCAACTGCTCCATCATCACCTTTCCTTTCATCCATTTCACCAACATTTCGTTTCATCTACTTCCTTCATCCCATACCAGGCATCGGGCTGATCACCCATCCTGGATGCTCTGTCTGATCCATGAGTGTCTGCTCCTTGACGGGCCTCTGACCCCAGGCATCCGCTTGTAAGTCCTGGGGGGTGTAAGTCCTACATAAGAGGAGGGTAAACAGATAATGAATGACGTATGTATTGTAATGAAAAGAAGCTAGAAACAGTGATGTGTATTGAATTTATTTAAAGGTGAGTCGAAATTGTAACACTAACATCACTTAAGTTTACTCACTTAACATGTTTCGGGAAAACCGTTGTTCCCATCCTCAGAAGGTTAACTCGACATGTCGAGTTAACCTTCTGAGGATGGGAACAACGGTTTTCCCGAAACATGTTAAGTGAGTAAACTTAAGTGATGTTAGTGTTACAATTTCGACTCACCTTTAAATAAAAATAAAAAGATAATGAATGGATGAATGAATTATGTAATAAAGCCTAAAAATTACTATGTTTCCATGGGGAATTGATTTGAGTCCAATTCCATACTGAATATGATCCGCATTTCCATGTTACATTCAATATGTACTGAGATCAATTTGGATACAGAAAGTTCGAGAATAAATAATTCAAGCTTTTATTTGATCAAATTGGATTTGTTGGTGAACCTGTTAAACATATGTTTGTTTCTCTGTATAATTTAACAGGTTTTAAGGTTAGTGAATGTTTTGAGAAGAATAAATTGCGAATTATGGAAGGATAAATGTGGCTTTACTATGTGTTATATTACACATATGATAATTTCCACTAAAAAAAACCAAAATGACAAGTGTGCATCATGTTATGGGTACAGGAGAAGATAGTATCTTTGGCGTATTCAATACGATTTGAATATGGTAGTTGTTTCCATGCAACAAATTTCGATCAAATCCTCTTCCAATCCTACTTTCCAAGAGGAAAGTTTTGTTTTACCAATTTTCCCTTCTTCAAAAGCAGTTTCAATCAGTTTACGTTTGCTAACAATGTATTTAAGGTTTATGGAAATATTTAATATCAGAACTATATCCACACATTTCATATTGGAATTACAATCTACTGCTCCACAGATTTTCAGTTTTTCACTGTTGGTTATTTGCTGCACTTTCTTTTTCTCCATTGCAAACGAAAAGTTAAAATACAATCTACTCAACAGTAGAAACTATCGTTGGCATTTACCATGCCAAGCCAAAGCATTCTCTATCCTGCCCACACAAATATGGACATACATGCATGTCATTGACTGCAACTTCCACCCAATGGCCAATGATTGACCAAAGTAGCAAACGAGGACGTCAATCTTTGAACGTGTTAAGCGCTTACTTCCACTGGACCGACCAAGGATTGGCCAAAACAGCGAATGGAGACGGCAAACTTGAAACGTAGTTAAGTGGGAGAGAGAAAATGTACTACACAAATGTTATTTATTACATTTAGTGCCGGAACTTCTATAATTCAACGTAATACACAGGAAAACATGTTAATGAGGAACATGCTAACGAGATTCCACTGTATCTCCACAGCGAGAAGTGATTGAACTTGATCCTCCATGAGGCAGAATAGGAATTTATAGCTCCCAACGATAGTGAGAAATATACAAACTAATTAATTATACAGTACGCGGCTCATAAATACATAGAAAATAAAATCTGGAACATAGTGACTAAAACTGTTGTTGAAAATTTGTTATAACCAAAGAAAATACTTTAAATAAATTTGAAAACTTCATTATAATGTATTGAATTCAATTTAAAAGCATTGAAATATTCAATGTTTAGAAAAACAATATTGTAATAAAAGAGTCTCAAAGCTAAAAAGAAGTTTAACATGTATTAATTCAATAAATGATAATCAATACATTATTTCAGTGCCCTGAGAATTCTTGAGTGCCACATCATCATTACAACTTCGATACACAAACTGTTCAACTGTAATAGTAGAAAAGTATATGTCAAAACTGCTATAATGATTTATGCACACCAATACGACTTACCAGAAGTCCTTCAGAAGACATGTTGTTTTCAAAACTCCAGATTTTAAAGATAACAGCTTTGCCCCACCACTGATAATTCTTACTTCAGCCACCTCACAGCGCTGTAATGTGTCCAACTCCAGCTGAGACCTGAAGCAATTACAGTTGCTTTGTAGTTTTCAAGCACCAATAAACATTTTATTGCAATTATAGTAGTTAAAGTATCTGCATCTCAAATTTGAATACCAATTATGTAACTTGTTTATTTCTTCATAGAGGATACCACAGGAGCAGTCTCTGGGATATTATAACTGCAACAACTAAAGGCTGGTTAGCAATAACCAAGAACGGAAACCAGAACAACAACACAGTTAAAATACATGTAATGTGAGCGTTCACAATTATTAACGGGAAGCTTTCCTGAATGCCAGGAAAGAAGACAGCCAGGTTTTACCTTCTCATTCCTGGGCACGGCGTATTAGATTCAATTGTGTATTATATTAGACACTTCACTGTAGAAATCATTCAAGGCACCTGTGACATGAAACAGTCACTAAAGCTCTCTCTAGTTGCAAACTAGGAAAATGAAACTGGAAGAAGTTCTAGTACATGTGCGTCATAACCTCAGATTCTAACATATACAGAGCCACTGAATGTTGGTTCTTCTAACAAAAGCATCATCTGTAGTTTGTTTATATGCAATTCAAAACTGCCTATGCCTAAAAGACAATAGGAAGAAATACAAAGAACAGCAAAAACTGGTAGAAATTAACAAAGAACAACTAACAACTTTAATGTACACTGTTTATAAAGGAATGAAGCTTGGTACAACTAGAGGAATTGGAAATAGAACTGCATCTGCAATTAGAAAATGTTTACTCTATCAAATTTTGATGTTGCCTGACCCACATTATGTTGGCTGAATAGGAAGTGGGTCAAAAAATATTACTGGTCAGTTAGAAACAAATCAAATCCCAATACACAAAATTGACTTTTCTCTTTTATTGATACTGTGATGAAGTGGCTATGGGACAAAGTAGGCACCAGGCAGTCAGAGATAAACAAAGATTAGTGGCACTCGCCAGCATAAACAGTGGAAGCACTATCGGCAGATAACCAAAATTTTCTGGAAGTTTCTTCCCCCCTCCAGAACAAGTGTCCAAATAGTTCTAGAATGTTCTGTGGAAGATTCCACTGACTATATAAGCAAGCATTCTTGCAACAGTTAGTTGGGTCGGTCAGTCAATGAGCAAGTTTACAGTGCAACAAGGGGTGCCGTTCTCCGAGCAAGCTTGTGGCAACTACTTTGCCATGCAGAGGTGCTGCTGCAGAGCAAGATGTTGTGGAGGTTGTGTGTTCGACTTCCCAGCAAGCAAACTGTCCAGAAAAAGAGGCAATGTTATGCAGGTAGTGAAGTGACAGGGAACTGAACTAATGCACCTTAGTGAAGTGACAGTGTGAACTAACTCGTCCTCCGTGATCTAGCAGTACCATGGTACCTCTACTTCCCGAGGTCATGGGTTCAAACCCAACGGAGGACCATGGATTTTTTCGGGTGTAAAAATCCTTAGGAAGACTTCCTTCGGAAGAGAATTAAAGCCGGTGGTCCCATGTCATAGATTTACGGCAAGTAAAAGAACCTCAAGCCTGATAAAGAGGCCTCTGAGCAAATTACTGGTCTTTCATGCCTAATATAGAATGGGATACTAAGGACCTAGCAGTTAAAGAGCATCCATAAATAAAACACAATTCAATTTTTTAGATACATAGGAAAAAATACACATGCCAAGATACAAGAATCACCCAATCAATTTTGATTTGACAACTCAAACCACCCCTGGAAGTTCATTATGTCACCACTTTGGACAATTCTCTGACAAATTCTTCCACTACGAATTTGTCAGACAGCTGCTGAGGATGCCTACAAGGCAGTACCTGAAACATGTTCAAGATATTTATAGACTTTCAAATTCCCAGCTTTAGTCATATATATTAGTGTTGTATTACTGCTTAAAAATTTCTATTTAATATAATGAAACCACTGCTGGCTGGATGATAGCATATGCTACTTAAACTGGCCACAATACAATTATCCCTTTCAGTTTTCTAACTCTAGTATTAAAGTGCTGAAGTAAACATTACAAAATTGTTTAGCCATGGTTTAGTACAAATAGTAGAAACACAAAAGCAAATTTTAATAAGAACAATATGGAATCTTTCATAGATTACATATTGTAACGCAGCTATGGGCCGCAGTTAAGGCGTAGAATGTGTTGACTGACTGACCAGGTAAGGAGATAAGTGATCCCATCCAGAAGCACTAGCGAGAGATATTGGGATTGTTCTGGAGCCCTCTTTCTCTTCAGCTGCCATACTGCAGACCTCTTAACACTCATGGTACTTCTGACATTAGCAGAAGTATGCCAGGCTGATTACCTGGGCAACTCTTTGAAGGGAGCTGTTTGGATTGGGTTGGACTCGGCGAGGTAATGGTTCTTGATAGTCATGGGTGATTGGGTACATTAGGGTGAAGCACAGGCAGTGCTGTGAGATACCTCAATGTCCTCCAGCACCAACTTGAAGAGCTAGTAGACAGTGTGCTAGTCACTATCACCCTCACCGAGGTCTTTGTTAGTCTTCCCCTTTGAGGTTGATGTGCATAAGTTGTGCATCCACTTCTGTCCCTGCGAAAGCACTATATTCAATAGGTGCTGCCCTAATTGAAAGGCCCATGGAGCGTTACACTTCCCTGAGGTTAGGCCGGAGCAGAACACCTGGCTCTTGCTCGTTGTCATTATGTCTTCGCTTCCAGAACATTCTAGTACTCCCTCGAAAACTTCAGCAGCTATATGAGCAAGCATGTTCGCAAGTTAGTGAATTGTTGTGTTAACTCAAGCGCTGTCGTGACAACCATTTCACTACTATGCGCAATCACAAAAGTGAAGTGATATTGAAACTGAACTGAATCACATTACTGAAGTGACAGTAGGAACAGAACTAAATCACATTAGTGAAGTGACATTGAGAACTGAACTAAATCACATTAGTGAAGTGACACTGAGAACTGAACTAAATCACATTAGTGAAGTGACAGTGAGAACTGAACTAAATAAAATTAGGGAAGTGACATTGAGAACTGAACTAAATCAAATTAGTGAAGTGACACTGAGAACTGAACTAAATCACATTAGTGAAGTGACATTGAGAACTGAACTAAATCACATTAGTGAAGTGACATTGAGAACTGAACTAAATCACATTAGTGAAGTGACATTGAGAACTGAACTAAATCACATTAGTGAAGTGACAGTGAGAACTGAACTAAATCAAATTAGTGAAGTGACAGTGAGAACTGAACTAAATCACCTTAGTGAAGTGACAGTGAGAACTGAACTAAATCACATTAGTGAAGTGACAGTGAGAACTGAACTAAATCACATTAGTGAAGTGACATTGAGAACTGAACTAAATCACATTAGTGAAGTGACACTGAGAACTGAACTAAATCACATTAGTGAAGTGACATTGAGAACTGAACTAAATCGCATTAGTGAAGTGACATTGAGAACTGAACTAAATCAAATTAGTGAAGTGACATTGAGAACTGAACTAAATCACATTAATGAAGTGACAGTGAGAACTGAACTAAATCAAATTAGTGAAGTGACAGTGAGAACTGAACTAAATCACCTTAGTGAAGTGACAGTGAGAACTGAACTAAATCACATTAGTGAAGTGACAGTGAGAACTGAACTAAATCACATTAGTGAAGTGACATTGAGAACTGAACTAAATCACATTAGTGAAGTGACAGTGAGAACTGAACTAAATCAAATTAGTGAAGTGACAGTGAGAACTGAACTAAATCACATCAGTGAAGTGACACTGAGAACTGAACTAAATCACATTAGTGAAGTGACAGTGAGAACTGAACTAAATCACATTAGTGAAGTGACAGTGAGAACTGAACTAAATCACATTAGTGAAGTGACAGTGAGAACTGAACTAAATGAAATTAGTGAAGTGACAGGAGAACTGAACTAAATCACATTAGTGAAGTGACAGTGAGAATAAACTGACAGTGAGACCTGAACTAAATGTCATTAGTGAAGTGACACTGAGAACTGAACTAAATCACATTAATGAAGTGACAGTGAGAACTGAAGTAAATCAAATTAGTGAAGTGAGAGTGAGAACTGAACTAAATCAAATTAGTGAAGTGACACTGAGAACTGAACTAAATCAAATTAGTGAAGTGACTTTGAGAACTAAACTTAATCACATTAGTGAAGTGACACTGAGAAATGAACTAAATCAAATTAGTGAAGTGACAGTGAGAACTGAACTAAATCAAATTAGTGAAGTGACATTGAGAAGTGAACTAAATCACATTAATGAACTGACAATGAGAACTGAACTAAATCACATTAGTGAAGTGACACAGAACTGAACTAAATCACATTAATGAAGTGACAGTGAGAACTGAAGTAAATCAAATTAATGAAGTGAAAGTGAGAACTGAACTAAATCAAATTAGTGAAGTGACATTGAGAACTGAACTAAATCACATTAGTGAAGTGACAGTGAGAACTGAACTAAATCAAATTAGTGAAGTGACATTGAGAACTGTACTAAATCAAATTAGTGAAGTGACACTGAGAACTGAACTAAATCAAATTAGTGAAGTGACATTGAGAACTGAACTAAATCACATTAGTGAAGTGACATTGAGAACCGAACTAAATCAAATTAGTGAAGTGACATTGAGAACTGAACTATATCACATTAGTGAAGTGACATTGAGAACTGAACTAAATCAAATTAGTGAAGTGACAGTGAGAACTGAACTAAATCACATTAGTGAAGTGACACTGAGAACTGAACTAAATCACATTAGTGAAGTGACAGTGAGAACTGAACTAAATCAAATTAGTGAAGTGACATTGAGAACTGAACTAAATCACATTAGTGAAGTGACAGTGAGAACTGAACTAAATCAAATTAGTGAAGTGACATTGAGAACTGAACTAAATCAAATTAGTGAAGTGACACTGAGAACTGAACTAAATCAAATTAGTGAAGTGACATTGAGAACTGAACTAAATCACAGTAGTGAAGTGACAGTGAGAACTGAACAAAATCACATTAGTGAAGTGACACTGAGAACTGAACTAAATCACATTAGTGAAGTGAGTGAGAACTGAACTAAATCACATTAGTGAAGTGACATTGAGAACTGAACTAAATCACATTAGTGAAGTGACACTGAGAACTGAAATAAATCACATTAGTGAAGTGACACTGAGAACTGAACTAAATCACATTAGTGAAGTGACAGTGAGAACTGAACTAAATCACATTAGTGAAGTGACAGTGAGAACTGAACTAAATCAAATTAGTGAAGTGACATTGAGAACTGAACTAAATCACATTAGTGAAGTGACATTGAGAACTGAAATAAATCACATTAGTGAAGTGACAGTGAGAACTGAACTAAATCACATTAGTGAAGTGACACTGAGAACTGAACTAAATCACATTAGTGAAGTGACAGTGAGAACTGAACTAAATCAAATTAGTGAAGTGACAGTGAGAACTGAACTAAATCAAATTAGTGAAGTGACATTGAGAACTGAACTAAATCACATTAGTGAAGTGACAGTGAGAACCGAACTAAATCAAATTAGTGAAGTGACATTGAGAACTGAACTAAATCACATTAGTGAAGTGACAGTGAGAACTGAACTAAATCAAATTAGTGAAGTGACAGTGAGAACTGAACTAAATCAAATTAGTGAAGTGACATTGAGAACTGAACTAAATCACATTAGTGAAGTGACAGTGAGAACCGAACTAAATCAAATTAGTGAAGTAAAACTGAAAATTGGACAGTCATAAATATTCATTATTTCTATGAGAATAGATACAATTTCAAGCACCAACACCTACTAGTTATATTGTTTAGTTATTAACTTTAATCAGGACTCTCAATTATAAGTTAACATCTTGAAAATTTGTCTTCAGTTAGTCTGATAGAGGAGCTTTAAACCTGATTCAATCTTAATACAGATTATTATTGCATCAGTTTTAGAATTAATAAGAATCTGAGACAATCTGGTGTGACATGTACGTTGGTGTGGTTTATGCCACACGAGTATATTCTTACTGAAAACATGTTTGGAAAATATCTTTAATACATCTTTGATTTACAGTGTTCTATGCAAATTTGTAAGTGCATAGGGTATTAGTGTTGATAAACACTGCAGTCAGGCAAGTATGCACACAATGCTTCACAAAAGATTAACACTTACACAGAGCTGGTATCATAGGACCTTTCCTACACCATCAGCTTCTCTCAACTACTGGATGCAATTGGAGGATCACCTATGGACGCTTTTTCCCACTGGTGTAGTAACAATGAACTTCAAAGGTAGGTTTCCTTCAGATGGAAATCAAAATTAATGAGACATGTTTTAAATTTCTTCATGTAGATCCCCCCCCCCCCAGCTGCCAAGTTCATTTGCCCTTTGTATAGTGTTTAGAAGGTGATTGTGGCATCCAAATTTATGTTGTACGTTCTAGAAGTGGGCTGATACTGCAGATTTATCAATAAGTTTGTGCACTGGATGAATAACATGTTCTTTGCAGTGTACGTCAAAACATGCTGCAACAATTGCAGCAAACTATGTTTTATGTTATCCAAACTAACACTTGTGGGAGTAGGTTTTTTTACATTAACAATTAATAAACGAAAGGATCACTTTGGTTTCTTACAAAGGAGTCAAATAAAAATGAAATGACAAAATGTATTTATTTTAAACTCCTCTTTAATATACAAGGTCAGTCAATAAGTAATGCCTGCTATTTTTTTTCTCCAGAACTAAGTTATGTGAACAATTTGAAGTAATTCCTCAAACCTCCTTCTCCACTCCACTACAATAGCAACTTCCTACGTCAACTGGTGGCAGTTCTGCTGCCTGTTGAAAAATGGCTGACATCTATGTTCGTATTAGCACTCTGTCATTGAAGTCTTGAAAGTGAAATGCCCATTTGCTTTCATGAAGGGTTCACAAAGATGTATGGTGATGCAACACTGGATGTCAGCTAGAGGATGGGTTCATCGCTGTAACAAAGCTGAAGGGCCAACACTGTTGGCTGATGAACAGCGGAGTGGCAGACCTGTGACATGCAACATTGAGCGAGTGGATGAGATCATTCGAGATGACCGCCAGGTAACAATGGATGAATTGTGTCGCATTATGTTCCCTCAATAAAGGCAGTGCGGCGTCGATTATTTATGAACTGGGGTATTCAAAAGTTTGTTTACAGTGGGTACCTTAAATGTTAACGGACCAGAATAAGGAGACATGAAAAACAATAACCTCCGAACACTTGCAGCATTTCCATTTGGAAGGAGAGGAGTTCCTGGACAAAATTATGACTGGAGACGAAACATGGGTTCATTTTTTTGAACCAGAATCAAAGAGACAATCCATAGAATTGCATTGCACAACCTCACCGAGGAAGAAAATATAAAAAACTGTGCCATGTGCAGGGAAAATGATGGCGACTGTGTTTTGGGATGCAGAGGGTGTGATTCTGGTTGACTTTTTTGGAGCAGGGATGCACAATAAATTCTGTTCAATACGTCAGCAACCTCAAAAAGCTCAAAGCATGTCTGCAGCAAGTTTGCCCAACAAAAACCATGACGGATGTTCTGCTTTTGCATGAGAATGCAAAACCACACACCAGTCTCACACCACTGAAGTGATTGTGAATATTGGATCAGAATTCTTGCCTCATCCCCCATTAAGGCCTCACCTAGCACCATCAGACTTCCATCTGTTTGAGCTTCTAAAGGAAGGTCACTTTCAAGATGCGGAGGCATCAATGCCTTTGGAAGGAAGACCATGCGTTTTACCATACAGGAATACATGCCCTCGTTAAAAGGTGGACTAAAACAGTGGAAAAGGACTGAGATTAAATTGAAGTCAAAATTTAATCCTCAATGTTGTGGCTTTCATGCAGTGTAATCAAAGTTTAAGTTTCTTGCAAATTACAACAGAAAAAAAAAGGAGGCATTACTTACTGTGTGACCCTTGTAAATCTCTGATTAAACAACAATTTAAGAAACAGTCATAATAACGTTTGAGGAGTGTTAAAAGAACTTGAAATATTGAATGTAATAAACTGTTAAAGACTGCCAAATTAAAGATTTGAACACAATTATTTAAGATATATAAAGCTTGCACTATGCATCAGAAATACAAACACACCATAATTTCCAAAAGTGTATGTAACCTGACTCTCCATGTGTAATCATTCAACCAACAGCGTTACCAGCAAATATCGAAGCATGTTTTTTACATTATCCAGAAAAATAACTTCTACTGATACTTCATCCTTTGCTCCTGATCATAGCATATGTATGTACTTGTTACAAAGATTACAGAGCGATACCTCTACATTATCTCAAATTAATATATAAATTTACATGGTAGCTTGGTCGGCTAGAAACTTTTGCAAGAAAGAAATGATAATGGTCAGCATACTAGAGGTTTGCACAGACCAAAATCTAACCCAAGTCCAATTGATAACTTTGTTTTAAGTAAAATAATTTTGATGTTATTGGCTGCTATTATTATTATTAGCCCACAAAGCGCTGCTACCTGCGGTGCAAAGGGGCTCAGATTCAATTTCTGGTACCAATAAGGGAATTTATTTGCGTGCTGTGTGGCAGGGATGCACTCAGGTCCTTGGAACCAATTGAGGAGCAGCTGAGGTTCTGAAATCCGCATTTTGACACCATACTGCCTTATTACTGCACTCTTCCCAGGATATCCTGGGTGTGGCTGGACAGAGGGAAGGGGAGTTTGCAGCTGTCATGCTGTTGTAACATTATTTGCAATTGGCTGAAACATTTATTTATTTTATGTTTCCTACTATTACTACTGCTAGGATGTGTGCATGTTGCAATAACTGTGCTATTCCAGGCATCTCAACATTGCACAACAAAAGTGTATAAATTAATGTTTTTCATCTTTATTTTCTCTTAACACGGGAAAAGTTTTCATTATTTTTTATTTTCCCAAAAATGCTGCTAGTGATTTTGATTAAAATACTATATGTTTAAGATATTCACAAGACAAATAAAATGCTATGTTGAATGTGATATTAATTTTTTTTCATCTTTATTTTCAAACCCAAGCACAACAAAGATTTTTCAAACTAAGCCCAAATGCAGCCCAGCCTGAGATCATGCAGGCCTCTACAGTGCATTTATCTCCTTAAGCTATGAGTACACCCCCTAATGCGGCCCATGCTTTTATATCAGGGCCTGACTTTCTCCTGAATTTGACATCTAAGCTCAGAGCAGCTGTGGGCAATCTTACAGGCCGCCACAACACTTTGGGCAGACATTTATACATAATGGGGCTTACACAAGACCCTTTATGTCGGAAATGTGTGAGGGATTTTGAGACCTCACAACATATACTATGTGAATGTGAAGGTTTTGCCATGCATAGATACACTATGTGATCAAAAGTATCCGGACACCTGGCTGAAAATGACGTACAAGTTCGTGGCGCCCTCCATCGCAATGCTGGAAATCAATATGGTATTGGCCCACCCTTAGCCTTAATGACAGTGTTCACTCTCGCAGGCATACTTTCAATCAGGTGCTGGAAAGTTTCTTGGGGAATGGAAGCCCATTCTTCACGGAGTGCGGAACTGAGGAGAGGTATCAATGTCTGTCGGTGAGGCCTGGCACGAAGTCAGCTTTCCAAAACATCCCAAAGGTGTTCTATAGGATTCAAGTCAGGACTCTGTGCAGGCCAGTCCATTACAGGGATGTTATTGTCGTGTAACCACTCCGCCACAGCCCGTGCAGTATGAACAGGTGCTCGATCGTGTTGAAAGATGCAGTCGCCATCCCCGAATTGCTCTTCAACAGTGGGAAGCAAGAAGGTGCTTAAAATATCAATGTAGGTCTGCTCTGTGATCATGCCACGCTAAACAACAAGGGGTGCAAGCCCTCTCCAGGAAAAACACGACCACCTCCAAATTTCACTGTTGGCAATACACACGCTGCCATATGACGTTCACCAGACATTCGCCATACCCACACCCTGCCATCGGATCGCCACATTGTGTACCGTGATTCGTCACTCCACACAAAGTTTTGCCACTGTTCAATCGTGTAATGTTGACGCTCCTTACACCAAGCGAGGCGTCGTTTGGCATTTTCCTGCGTGATGTGTGGCTTATGAGCAGCCACTCGGCCATGGAATCCAAGGTTTCTCATCTCGCGCCTAATTATCATAGTACTTGGAATGGATCCTGATGCAGTTTGGAATTCCTGTGTGATGGTCTGGATAGATGTCAGCCTATTACTCTTTACGACCCTCTTCAAATGTTGGCAGTCTCTGTCAGTCAACAGACGAGGTCAGCCTGTAAGCTTTTGTGCTGTACATGTCCCTTCACGTTTCCATTTCACTATCACATCAGAAACAGTGGACCTAGGGATGATTAGGGGTGTGGAAATCTCACATACAGACTTCTGACACAAGTGACACCCAATCACCTGACCACGTTCAAAGTCTGTGAGTTCCACAGAGCATCCCGTTCTGCTGTTTCACGATGTCTGAAGACTACTTTTGATCACATAGTGTATGTATACCTAGGGTTCTTCTCTTTGGAACCTGAAGAGATAAGAAGGGCAAATATCAAGGACACGGTCCATTTTATTCAGAGCATTAGACTTGGGTAATGCCCAGGATAAGAGGCACAGTGCAGGTCTCTTAAAGAGGTCACTCAGGGTTCATCATCACTCCCTCTACTGACTGTCAATGTGCACATCACGTGTCATACTTGTTGACATGTAGTAAGTAGCTGTGTTATGTCTCAGCAGTTGCTGGCAGACAAGTCCAGTCCTGTTCTATTCTGCCTAGAAGACCAGGCCGTCAGCTCCAGCCATGCTATAATTTCACCTGACTGAGGAGGGGAGTAAAACCCTACTCCTTTCTCCATTCCCTAATTCTCTCTCGCCATTACATCATGCATACCTCATTCATACACATTTACTCTCTCATAACACGTCTTTAAATTTTACCTATACTTCTTACTGTTCTGCCAATGTAACTT
Organism: Deroplatys truncata; assembly: GCA_030765065.1. Classification (NCBI taxonomy): domain Eukaryota; kingdom Metazoa; phylum Arthropoda; class Insecta; order Mantodea; family Mantidae; genus Deroplatys; species Deroplatys truncata. The sequence continues at coordinate 173,087,425 of CM060985.1, forward strand.
TGTCACAACATGGGGAAATTTAAAATGTGTCTTGTGAATTTTGATCTTCCATCTAAAGAAAAATTGCTGTTAAAGTATGTCGTTTCTATACAGGGAAAAACAGTTGTCCATGGGTGATCCTCTGATTGCATCCACTCAAGATCAGCTGATGGTCTAACTCATAGTAACTGAAACACAAAATTAACAACAGACGTGAAAACTTGGAAAAATAAAACAAAAATAAAGTGTTTACTTACTCAGCACTTTGCTCCATGTTCTCAAGGTCCCAATCCTTCAGCTGATCAGTTTCCCAGTCGTCAAGAAGTAGAGAGTTGGATGCAAGTACTTTATTTTCGTAACTTATTCCTTCTTGTTCAGTCACTTCAGTATTTAAACACGTTACACTTTCTGTTACAGCACCAGTACTTTTCTCACAACCATCACAATTACCCATCGCTACCTGCTGGCTCCCTTCATCCTCTTTAATCCTGATGGAGCTTGTACAGCTTCCATCACTTCTACCAGCATCATGTTGCTGTATACTATCATTCTTATTATTTACACATTTTAAAACTATCTCTTCTGCTAATTTTTGTGCACCACAAAATACTGTCTCAGTTTTATTTACAGGCGCACTACTGCAAATTTTTTGATCTTCAATATTTCGCTCCTTTATAGATTTATTGTTAACACTAAGGCTCTCTAAATCTAACAGTTTTATATTGCCATTCTTAACATCTAAGCATTTTGAATCCACAGCTATCACAAGCTTGACCTGATCTTTTTCTAATACGTGATTCTTACCATCTTCACTCAGTCCATGCATAACATTACTAGCTTTATTCTCCACAAGCAGCCTCTTTGGTTCCGTTCTTACAGTTTCTGCAACATTAAAGTCTGTAGCGATGTTCTCAAAATTTTGCTTCAGCTTCTTAACGAAGTGCTTCTTTAATCTTGGCTTGATCCTTTCTGGAGTAACGGGAATTATTTCTTCTGAACTGTCTTCTTCAGGCATTTTTCTTTTACGGTTACTGCTCTCGTCTGTATTATCCTGTAAAGTTGTCCTGCATTTCTCGGCACTGTCATGCTGCTGTTTTGTTTTTGGTTTTTCAAAGAATGCTGTTATTGTTGACTGCTTCTTGCTTAGCGAGAGCTGAAACATTACATGTTTATATTACTACATTGCATAACATATATTACCTTTTTATTTTCTCACATACCTACTAAATGAAGGAACTACTACATTCCACTCAAAAATTTGATACCGACATTTCAATGGAAATATACATTCTGAGACCCCCTGAATCAAAAAACTGTATTTTATTAATCTATCAACTAGAGGCTCTTCACCTTAAGACCTGCAGCGGATATGGGTATGAGCTGGCGCGACACCTCCGTGTGACCCTCTCCCAGATTTTCAAGGTCCGAGGGGATGACCCAGATACCGCCGCAAATGCGGTGGTTTTCGCGTTCCAAACCCTATCTTCCAGGGAACTCGAATGCTTATGCAGAACAGAAAACTCTACCCGAGTCTCCCAATAGTGTCTCCGGGTCCCTTTGGGTTACCCCGACCCCTTCTCTGATGAGAGCCCATAGATTCGGTTCCACTGGCAGGTTCTGGAATAGGAACCAGATTCCTTTTCAGCCATCGAGGGGGAGCACATGAAATGGCCCCCTGCATCGACATCAGATTTCTCCTAGGGCTTAGGATCGACTGAACGGCTGTTCACACGAAACCCTTCTCAAAGCTAATCACTCAAATAAACAACAAACTTGGTATTTAAATTCAGTATCTTCCATGGATGCAAAGCCCAAACTGCCTTTTACATGGAAAAACTTTCAGTAGCACTTCCATAAATAATCGGCAATGGAAATGCCACAAAGTGATGATTTATGGAACGAAAATGCACGTATTACACAATTTAAAATGAGATGTGAACAGTTTCGGAGCCTGTGACCCCAGGCACCCTCCCATTTTAACAGTTATATATGGAATAAGTCACTAAATTGTCAAAGTGCTCCATTTTTTTACTAGTGCGCATGCGCGGAAGAAAGTACCAACCCATGAGTATTAGCAAAATCCATGAAAATAGCTTATTTTTTTCTTCTTCATCCAAAATACATACTATAAGCAAAAATTTTCGAGATGCCAATTAACCTAAGTTTATATATGCATATATAAAGAAAAACTAAACCTAACCTCCCGTAAATCAGAAACTAAAGCTTATATAGTGAATCATAAACATCGTTATAGGACACATGCTGGTTTGCCTGCATGCTTTGGTGTAACCAATACTATGTTTTTCATTCAGATGTTGGCGGCTCTCCCGTATGAACAACACAGACACAAAGTGCCCACTACCGGCCAAAATATGAAGTAAATCTTGCTGATTAGATAGGGAACAAAGTCCAAACTTACCATAATTACTTTCTCTACTACGTATAGTATTGTATTCCACCCAAAAATTTGATACCGGGATTTCACCGGAAATACATGTTTTGAGAGCCCCTGAATCCAAAAAAAGCACTGTCCATGTGTGCGTGTGTTAACTCAGAAACGAACAGTCGGATAAACACCAAACTTGGTATTTAGGTTCAGTATCGATTTTGATTAAAATATCATGTGTTTAAGATATTTTCATGACAAATGAAATGTATATCTCAAATTTTCTGGGAATGTCTCCAAGAGTATTCTTCATTGTGAACAACTTTTGCATAACTGGTAAACCATAAGAGATATAGACAAAATGTTACTACACAAAAAATATAGATCGCGTTAAAATACACAATTTATGTCATATACATTTTTTTTGTTGAGTGAACCATTTTCGAGATATTGCTTGTTATTCCCTTAAATTTTCCAATACTTATACTTTTTCTCAAATTCGTTATTCATTTCTCTTTTTTTGCCCTGGTAATGCAAAGAGAATGGAATGCTCCACATATCAACCAGCTCTTAAAACATTTGACTATCACTTAAAGCCTACCAATTCCCCTTGTATCTACAAGAAAATTACCAATAAGATTAACATCTCGATTAACATGAAGCATATGGAGAATAAGCCTTTGTAAAATTAGTTTGTACAAGAGTAGAGAAGGTCATGTGAGTGTAACACATCAGAATTTTTTTTTCTTAAAAAGGCTTTAATGATTCTGATTACACCACAAGTATTCAATACAAAACCTGGCCACTCGCATGGGGTTTTGGTCTGGGTAGCACGACATGCATATTAGTAGTCTCAAATTATTCACAAGCTCGTGAATTTAACTCCTGGAAGGAGGCAACTGTGCAGGATGAATTCTTCAGGAACGCAACAAGCCAATTCTATTTAAAATAACATTTACCACAAACATACATTGTTCTAAAGATAGCTGCATGGTAACTCAAGGACAGAAAGCATTGGCTCTGATATACAACACTGTGCAAGCAGTCAGGTTTTATACTGAAGGCCGAGTATTTACATGACAAATGTACACTGACATGGATAGTTGAGGTAGTTAATGCATATACTCATAAACAAAGTTCTGCGGTTGAAATCCTCCCTGACTTGAGGTTTTTGTAAGTCCCCATAACTGGCAAATTCTTGGGAGGTATCTAAACTTAGGTCTAGAACATTTCCTTTCACAATTATAATTTCATGAGTCACCAGCGTCATCACCTGTGGTTCATATGAAGTAAACATGAGCGTTAAACACTATTAAAAAAATAAATAAGTCCAATTAAAATGTATATCTTGAAATTTCTGGGAATAACCTTTATTTATGAACCTCTTTAATTGCTGTGGTCCTTAGCGTCCCATTCTATATTGGGTGTGAAAAAACGGTAATTTTGCTCAGAGGCATCTTTATCAGGCTTGAGGTTCTTTTAGGTGCCATAAATCTATGACACGGGACCACCGGCTTTACTTCCCTTCCGAAGGAAGCCAAGCTAAGGATTTTTACGCCCAAAAAAAAATCCATCGCCCTCCGCCAGGTTTGAACCCGTGACCTTAGGGAAATCCTCTTCATTTGCAAGGAGTTTTATACATGGTGTTTAGAAATTCCTGTTGCAAATTTTCAGGACTTGTAGAGGGGACTGAATAGATCATGTTTTGAACAGGAACCCATGACCAGAAAACGTACCACTTCTGTGCTACAACAATTTCAAGTCGGCCTGCAACCAGCTAGTACGACGAGCAGTGTTTACATCAGACAAGCAGCTGATGTCATTTGACCTCTACCCTGGTTTGAGCCCTGTACAGTCAGAGGAAGAAATTTTGGTACAACTTGTGGTCGCTGCACAACAAATTGCAGAGATACCAGGAGTGATGGAGAGACAGAACATCATTCGTAAGTATGTAACAACTTTAGTGGTGGTCACATCGAACCAGAGTTGTAGCACATCAGTATGCCAACCATGCCTGTGACAAAGAGATATACAGATTGTTCGGTTTAGCTGCAAACAAAACCGTTTGTGAAAATTTATTAAGTTTCGTGTTTATTTCTTTAGTAGTATTACCTAATGAGTTGAATTGTAAGAAAAACGATGCACTGAGTCACAACTGTGGTCACTTTGAACACCTGTTTTCAAATGGTCGTAGCAAGAAATAGGACGTTTCCAGGTATGGGTTACTCTTCAAACATCATCTATTCAGTCCCCTCTACAAGTTCTAAAAGTCTGTAAGGGAAATTTACAAACACCCTGTGTAACTGGTAAACATGAAGATATACACAAAGGCTTAATACACCAAAAATGCAGATTCTTTTTAAAACATAATTTATTTCGAATAACGTTTATTGTGGCATCAGTTATTTCTGAGATATCCATTGTTAATGCTTTGAGTTTTTCAATTATTTGTCATTTTTAAAAGTCCTGTAGCTATTCAGTTGTTTCTTGTTTTATTGCAGCATATAGCCAACAATTTTAAGTATCTATCAACTCTGTTTCCTTTATCTCTCTTGAACCTACAACGAAATGTGAAATGAAACTATTTCTGCAAACGTTTATCTTGATTAACATAGAGTAGGTAAAAGAATAAGCTTTTATAAAACTTATAACAGGCCTTCAGATTTATTTGGTCTTTACTGCCAGTCAGTTTAAATGAATAATGTCATTACTGGTTCAACAAGCTTCTTGTCTCAAAGGAGAGGCATAGGACCGGAGGCACATGCATTTCTGACTTTGTAAACAGGTTGATGTACAGCGGAGGTGCAGAACCGATTTTCACTAGCACATTTTGTGCATTCTTTCGACACAAGATGGAAGTGACACTGATCACAGAGTTTGCATGTTTGAGTGCTACATCCAAACTGGAAGAATATGAGGGGGAGTATGACTTTATCTACCCTCTACCATTTATTAGTGAGTATACAAGTTATTCTTACTAAAGCTTATTTTTATATCTACTACATTTTAATCCAAATAAACCTTTACAGAAACAGCTACATTACACATTTCGTTATAGATACAAAGAGAACAGCGATAGTCATATGTTTAACAACTGGACGCTATATGCTGGCCTTAAAATTCAATACTGTTTCCATGACATCGCGAGAAACAGCTCCATGTTGAAAGGACTTTAAAGGATGACCAAGAAATGAACAATTCAAACCATTAATAATGGATATCTCAGAAATAGCTTATGCTACAATAAAAAAAAAATTATTTGAAATAAATTGTGTGTTTTAAAGTGGTCTATATTTTTTGTGTAGTATGTTTGTGTCTGTTGCTTAATGTTTACCAGTTATTGAAGATAATACAAAATTCCTTCCGAATGAAGAGGACTTCATAGGCTATTCCCCAAAACTTCAAGATACACATTTTATTGCCATGTAAATATCTTTCATATATGATATTTTAATCAAAATAGTTAGAGGCATTGTTTAGAAAATCAAAATATTCAAAAAATGTTTAACGTACAGGGTAGTTGGGGTGGGGAATTTCTTTAAAATCTTTGTGTTACATCCTGGAAGATACTGAACTTAAATACCTAATTTGGTAATTATCTGTCTTCTTGATTTTGAGTTATGTTGTTCACAGACCTTTTTCTAATTTTTTTTTTTTCCAGGTAGCTTCAAAACATTCATTTCCAGTGAAATGTCGATATTGAATTTTTGGGTAGAAAGGAATACCTTCTCTACCTACTGTGCCCGTAGTAGAGAAAGTGAAAAACAAGAAACAATTAAAATATCTATAAAGGTTACTTCAGTTGTGTATTAAAAAAGTTAAAGTGCCATTAAAGGCCGAGATACTACACACTACAAAAACCGTCAAATTATTTGAGTTACCTATCAGCATACATGCTGAGATTGCAAATTTACAAGATGTGAGGAAAAGAAGTTCCAAATGTAAATACTAGAAAGGTACGATAGAAGTCCCATTTAATTAAGGTGAAATTATGATTATTAACATGCACTCCTCTTTCGCTAGCCCTCTGCCAGAGGCATTAGTCATAAACTTGCTTCAAAGTATACTGATGTCATACACAGACAACTGATTGGCAGCAACGGCCAAATAAATCTAAAAACCATGCTTGCAGATTTTTTTCCCTTCTTTTAATAAGTTTAACATATACTGGACAATGAGCAGTCAAGCAAGCAGTTTGATTCAAGGAGAGCCAGAGGGAAAAGAAAAGTGGCATAAAGAACAGCATCGAAACTGTACTGGACTATTCCTAGCATTTGTATAACTTCTACAAAAGGTTATGTTTCTATTTACTTCATGTTAAGCAAGACAAACCTTTGCAGAAATAGTTTTCATTAACATTTCATTATAGGTACAAGGGGGATACAGGAAACCAAATTGATAGGCACACGTTTAAAAGCAGATCACTGCGCTGGCCTTGAATTTCCATACTCTTTCCATAACATTGCAAGAAACACCTGAATAGCAACACTTTAAAAAAATAACTAAATGTGAAAAATTTAAACCAACAATAACAGAATATCTAGGAAATGGTTATTCTACAAAAAGTTATTTGAAACAATTTGTGTGATTTAAAGAGATCTGCATTTTTCGGCATGAAAAGTTTTTGTCTAACTCTTATGGTTTATCTGTTATACAAAATTGCTTCCGAATGAAGAGGACTTTACAGGCTATTCCCAGAAAATTCAAGATTTACACTTTATTTTTCATGTAAATATCTTATATAGGTATATTGTAGCTTTAATCAAAATTATTAGAGCCATTTTTGAAAACATAAAAAATATTGATAATTTTTGTGTGTACAACAGTTTGAGGAATTGCATCTTTGGAAGTTACTGAACTTAAATATCAAGTTTGGTGTGCCCGCGCATGCACACACACAACCTTTTTTCTAAGATTGCTTATTTTTTTAATTTAAGGAGCCTCAAAACATGCATTTCTGCTGAAATCTCAAAATGTAATTTTTGGGTGGAATGCAATACATCCGCTACTAGGTGCTTGGTAAAGAAAATAAAAATTAAAAGCAGATGGAAAAGGGAAAATGCATACCTAAATAATTTCAAAATCTTAATAAAAGAAACTACCACATTTCTTAATGGAAATTATGATGGGCTCTAAAAAGATTAAAATATTTCTCTAGGACAGCGAATTTATTATATATGAACACTCATAGCTATGCACTTTAATTAGCTTCAAAATCTTTGTTACACATGTTTATGTGAACTGATGTTTTTGTTTAACCCCCTGCATACCAAGCGGGGTACTGCAGCACCCCAACATAACCACTTTATTATTTGTAGCTTTTTCAGACTATGTGACATTGTTAAACACTCCCCACTAACACTATCATTGTTGAATTTTTCAAATACATATATCTATATGATAAATGATAATCAAAATATTAATTGGGGTTCTCTGGTACCCCGCCTGGATTCCGTGCAATAAGTAAGCATGCATGTATAAATGCACATTACAGAAATTTATGTTATAGAAGTATGAATAGCCTATTTTAAATTTTGTGTTGTTGTGTGTAATTGTTTTCAATCTAGCACATTTCTCTGTTAGTCATTTTATTCAGTTATAGCTAAAAATATAACACGGAAAACCGAGAAGGGTAACACAGTACCCAAAAGCAAAATGTACTGTTAGGCACACTAAATGTACATTTTGAATTAAGATGCATATCTGGTACATTACAGTGTTATTATATAAGCTTACTTTTGTTTCTATACATTTACCATGTCTAACAGTACATTTTGCTTTGGGGTACTGTGGTACCCCTCTTAATTTTCCATGTTATATTTTTAGCTTGGTATGCAGAAGGTTAAAGTATAACTCTGCTAACATAAATGAGGAAATCACTCATGTCTGAATTTACTGTAGGTATAACAGTAATCCCTTGCACAATGAAATCTTACAACAATTTCTATATTCTCTGAGAAAACTTTGAATTGAATCCAGGTCTGTTAATGGCGAAATACTGCATCAGCAAAAATTTCACTTTTAGCTGTTACGCAGGCTTTAACTTTTGTCCCTGTTAATATACAATGTAAAGATTAAAAATGATAGTTTATTTCAACTACTGATCTTGAGTTAGGGCATGTTTTATCTAGTACTGCATTAAAATATAAGACATACAATGCTGGCTTATATCCAAAACTTACACAAAATAACACTGTTCTGATTTATACTATATCATGATTTATGTAATTGCAAATGATGCCTATTCTCTCAGAGAAGGCTTATTTTTTAGTATTGCATACCTTGTCTTGCACTTTAGGATTATGCTACTGACATACCTTTACTCTCTACAAATCTAAGAGCATTAAGTGCTGCCGGTATCCAGCAAATAAGCATTTATACTTTATTTTTAAAACCTTTACGCAAAGTTCTGAAGGATGCGTAAAACAAAATATAATTTTAACTTCTTTAACACTTACACAATTTTTGCAAGACATTTCCCAATCAAAATTTCACTAACACAATGTTCTATGGTTCTTCATTTAAAAAAAAAAAAAGCTTGTTTTACCTTAATGCTCTTCTGTGCCCGTGGTTTATGCATTTCTTTCAGGATTGTTTTCCCTACGCCCAGGCTTTTAACATTTTACATCCTTTCACACCAGCACTGTTTATACAAATTCCTATATCACCCGCGAAAACTCACTGTTCTCAGTGTCGCCAACAACTCGACAATAAAAACTAAAGTTCTCTAGAATGAAGTCAGGATTGCAGAAGAACAGAATTCATTTTCCCCCTTTCGTTCTTTCTTTCCTTCTTCTTAGAATTATTTCAAACTAAGGTTGATGTGTTTGAGTACAAGCTTACAATTTGCGGACACGACATTCTAATGTTAACTGTGGCAACTAACTCTCGAAATGGAAAGAAAGCAAGAAACAAACAAGGGAAAGACGTGGTGATGTTTACGTTCACATGACATTCTGTATCTACTCTTCTACAAATTATCGTTACAAAAATTTATTCTTGTATCCATTTCTTGTTAATCGAAATAAACGTTTGCAAAAATTGTTTTATAACATTATACTGAACGTAGAAGAGGGATAAAGTAGGTTGAGGCGATAGTCAAATCTTTAAAAAGCAGGTCGCTATATGAAGACTGAAATTCCACTCTGCATGACCAGAGAAAAAACAATTAGCGACTTAGCAGCTGAAAAATGTATGAAATATTTTAAAATTCAAACCGGTAACAAAGAAAGTCTGGAAATTGTTAGTGACACTATTTTGAATAAGATTCTGTCCATGTATTATGGTTTACCAGTTGTAGCCGTACAAAATTATACATAAATCATACTTCTCAGGCTGTTCCCAGAGGATATAAGAATCGTTAGTCACTTCTGAGAAAATGCAAAATTATTCAAGTTTTCCGTTTTAAAGAGTAGCTCGGAGAGGGAGGATTTTATAAAAAAAATATTCGTTTTTGTGTTGTTCACAATCATACGTACGCGTGCGCGCGTGCCTTGTTCTAAAAAAAAAACACTATTTCTAATCAGGAATCTCAAAGCATGTATTTCGGATGAAATCTCGATAGGTATCAAAGTTTTACTTTGAATACAATTCTTCCTCCACCTACTATAAGTGCAGGATACGTAATAAACGTTTATGGGTAGAGAATGGCATGCAATCAGATGTTTTTCCTAAATGCAGAACAATAGAATACTTCTAAAAACCTCAAATTTGCGTGGAAAACTCCAATGAGGGCAGTTCTGAACTGTGCCAAACAGCCATCTGTTGGTAACTGCTGTTAGCATTGTATTGTGATGTAGTGTAGCATTCACTCGCTAGATGGGAGAGTAGTTGATAGTTGTTGGCTGCCGACTAAAATAGCGTTTGGCGGACAGCGCTTCCATATATGGCACATTGTCGCTACGGATCGAAAGGCAACTAACCGGCAGTTCTGTTTAGTTTTCGAGGTGATGGGTTGCTGAGAACTACCCTAGAGAGTGAAAGTAGTGAATTGTACAATAGTGCGTAAATTAGTCGTTCTCAAGTGATTTGCAGAGAATTCACTGGTGCTAAGGAAGTGTCGCTTTCAATTTCAGGCGAGTATAAGGATCTTTTACTTTGTTTTATTGTTGTCACTACCGGTTTTTCAAGTGCAGGAAACTTACCGCAGGGTCATTGTATCATAGCAATGCATATGCACGCATGAGAGTCAACAGTGGGGTGTGAAGGGGATCCGGCTCTGCCTATGCACAGTTGTCACATTTGACGATAACTATCGAAAGAAGAATGAAATAAATAAATAGTCCAACATATATACATCAAAATACCGGCAATACAGTACAGTAATCCAACTAATCTAAGCTTCAAAACATATATCTAAACTACTGTCACCACAAGCAATTTGAATGGTTGAATATAAACATTCTGTTGCATTTATTGCTGTACATATGGTTCAAATTACCTATTTTACCCTAAATAATTGTGTAAATCAATCGAATGAATGTTACAGCTTTAGAAATGTTTGATTTTAAAAGTGTGCAATATGCAAAATAATGGATTGGAAACCAGATGAAATGAAAAATGGAAGGGGTTATTGTGAAGTATCGTGGTGGTTTGTTTTTAACAGAACAAAAGGAAATGCTTCCAATTTCAACGCCCTCTATTTTATTAGTTTTGTCAACCCACAGAATTCAGATGTATCTTGATATTTTAATGGAAGAATACCTGAGCATCCAACGAACCGGATTTTGTAGAGCGAGTAAATCCGAGCGATCGTTTTTATTAAGTTAAGATATTATGCATATGTATTTAAATTGCAGCCAAACAGTTAATTTTAAGGTGCGTTCATTGCTGCGTAACACCTACCAGCATCACTTTTTTTATACTGTTTTTAATGATGTTCAACGCCCGTTCTTACGATAGGGTACCACAGGTGATGGACACTGATGATATATGAAATCAAATGAGTAATAGGAAAAGGAATTTGGGAAGCAAACATTCCAGGCCTAAACAGCATCGTTTTGGCACACATCAAACAACTCACGAATCGCTACACGTAAGATTTTTTTGGTATTTTAAGTATTTGGAAGAAATTTACGTAAACATTTAAAAATTGATTGATAGGAGATCCAGCTAGAAATTTCGGATTTTTGTGCCACGTAACAAAATCCTCCCGAAGAGGAATGTTAAGCTTACATTTTTATATTACACTTCTCGGTGATTACACAATGAGAAAATATTCACAACACAGCACTTTGTTCTAATTGCTGTTTGTTTGTTGTTTGTCATGTGAAGGTAAACATTTTAGGGCAGCATGGTATTCAGTGTTTGTGTCATTTTTAACAGTTTGTTATTGCTTTCCTCATCTGTCAATATAACGGCATTAATGACCCGTACACAACCTCAACTCCGCTTGTTTTCATACTGAAAATGTAACGTGACATCACAGCAGCTTCTCCCTCTCTCTTTAAATTTAAATACGCCCTTAAAGATACTAATTTCTTCATTTAGCATCTGATATCTGTTAGTGTAGTTTTATAACGAAACCACTGTTTTTATTAAATACCTACCCTTCGATGACAACTACATCTGCATTCACTACTAAGGTATTTCTTTACTTCTCACTTCATTTCACGTATAATAGCTGGGCAAAAGTATGACAAATTAGCGATTTTTTTTAATACTACTGAAATTATAAATATTTTATTTTACCTGTTATAATATAAGTGGTTTTTTATAGGCCCTTGTAGACCATTTTTATATAGTGAATTTGTTTATTGTTCGTATTAAATTTATATCCAGCTAATACATGTTCTGAATTACCCATTTCACCTCATCACAGTGAGGGTTATCTCCTTTTTTACATTTTTGGTTTGTGGTTATATCCAATCTTATTATGATGTTTGGTATGCTTTGTTTGGACCATAAATTCTTTTGAACCGTATTTTCTATTTTCTTCCTAGATACAGGAATCTTACTCCATTGTTTTTTTTAAGGTAGCAAATTGGATAGGTAATTGTGTTTGTTTGTTCATTTGGTCCCTCTGTGAGCAATGCTCAGGGGAATTGAAGACACCATACAGTTATGAAATATGCAGCATAACTAATAAACACACCCAACACCTAGAACATTTCTCTCTCCACATGATGCATTATCTAAGAGATGAAAATTTGTAAACCATCACCTCTCTAAGAGTAAACATCTCAACATGCATTATAGCAGTGGTTCCCAAACTGTGGGTCGCGACCCTCAAGGAGGTCGCAGTGGATATTTGGAATTATTAATATATCATTTTTATTGTTAATTGTTATTATAACAATGGGGAAAATGGAACTTGGTCACCTATTACATATTACATTTAAAGAGAGTCATGTTTTGTATTTAAAAAGCATATTAATACTACAATTTCACAGTAAATGCACATGTAGAATTTTATGTAAACCATTAATTATTACACTGCACATCCCGATGATTAGTGATAAGTATGAGCCTGTTTGCTATTAATTAATTGTTCAATGTCTGGCTGTATATTAGTTGCACACATTATCTATTCCTAGATTTAGTCTTGATGTTCATCATTGACGAAAATCCAATTTTGCAGAGACATGAGGTGCAGAATGGAATAAGCACGTTCAGTGCGGCAGACACCAGGGTATTCTGTTCTTCTTGCTAGCCAGAACTGATAAACATCTTCCTTCTGGAAAGTCAGTTTTAAACTTTGGTCTGAAGAAAGCTCAATTAATTTATCCTTTAACTTTGCACTTAAGTTGTTGAACTGGTGTGCGAAAACTTGCAAATTAATGATTAAGCAGCAAAGTGAATGGAGGGGTCGCCAATAATTTCATTATCAAAAATCTGATGTGTTACACTCACATGACTTTCTCTACTCTTGTACAAACTATTTTTGCAACCGCTTATTCTCCATATGCTTCATGTTAATTGAGATATCGAGATGTTAATCTTATTGCTAATTTTCTTGTAGATGCAAAGGGAATATGGTAGGTTTTAAGCGATAGTCAAATATTTGAAGCACTGGTTGCTATGTGGCGCATTCCATTCTCTTTGCATGTCCAGGACATATAAAAATGAATAACGAGAAAAAGTATAAGTATTGGAAAATTTAAGGGAATAACAAGCAATATCTCGAAAATGGTTCGCTCAACAAAAAAACTGTATATGACATAAATTGCGTATTTTAACGTGATCTACATTTTTTGTGTAGTAAAATTTTGTCTATCTCTTATGGTTTACCAGTTATGCAAAAGTCGTTCACAATGAATAATACTTTTGGAGACATTCCCAGAGAATTCAAGATAAACATTTCATTTTTCATGAAAATATCTTAAACATGTGATATTTTAATCAAAATCCTTAGAGCCATTTTTGAGAAAATTAAAGTTTTCGAAAAATGTTCCATGTAAAGGGTAGTCTGGGGTGGGGGGATTTTCTTGAAAACCTTCGTGTCGCATCTCTGGAAAATACTGAAGCTAAATACGAAGTTTGGTGTTTATCTGACTGTTCGTTTTGCTGAGTTATGCTGTTCACAGACACACAGACACACACACATGGACATGTTTCCAAAAATGCTTTTTTTTGGATTCAGGGGGTCTCAAAACATGTATTTCCGGTGAAATCTCGGTATCGAATTTTTGGGTGGAATACAATACTTCCCCTAGTTACTATACGTAGTAGAGAAAGTAAAAAGGGGGTCGTGTGTGCAAGAAGTTTGGGAACTGCTGCATTATAGTAAGACAGCAATAACAAATAAATGAAAGTCACCAGCATCTGCCCTATGTATTGAATATTTATATGTTGCATGACATATGGGGAGTTAGTAGTATATAAGAAAGACTTTATGTTAATTAGGCTTGCCTAATAGTTTTAAGTAGCATGGAACGTTGTAATTGTTATTGCAGAATAGTAACATCCTTTATGGAACAGTTTTAAGCTATTTGCTGGTCTGTGCAAATCGCCTGCGTGCCTTGTATTGTGGTCATGCACAACAAGGTGAAGTTATTATCAGTAAGGTAGCTCAAGAGCGAATATATGTATTCACTAGTGAGAGTAGGAATTCTGGGTTTTGAATAAGGGCCTACAGGAATGACGGGACCCAACACCACAGATAATACACATCCCCTTTTTTACTTTCTCTACTACGTATAGTAAGTAGGGGAAGTATTGTATTCCACCCAAAAATTCGATACCGAGATTTCACCGGAAATACATGTTTTGAGACCCCCTGGATCCAAAAAAAGCATTTTTGGTGTATGTCCATGTGTGTGTCTGTGAACAGCATAACTCAGAAACGAACAGTCGGATAAACATCAAACTTGGTATTTAGGTTCAGTATCTTCCAGAGATGCGACACAAAGGTTTTCAAGAAAATCCCCACCTCCCAGATTACCCTTTACATGGAACATTTTTCGAAAATTTTAATTTTCTCAAAAATGGCTCTTAACGATTTTGATTAAAATATCATATGTTTAAGATATTTTCATGACAAATGAAATGTATATCTCAAATTTTCTGGGAATGTCTCCAAGAGTATTCTTCATTGTGAATGACTTTTGCATAACTGGTAAACCATAAGAGATAAACAAAATGTTACTACACAAATGTAGATCACGTTAAAATACACAATTTATGTCATATACTTTTCTTTTCTTTTTTTTGGTGGCTGAACCATTTTCGAGATATTGCTTGTTATTGCATTAAATTTTCCAATACTTATACTTTTTCTCAAATGGGAATTCGTTATTCATTTTTTTTATATCCTGGACATGCAAAGAGAATGGAATGCGCCACATAGCAACCAACGCTTAAAACATTTGACTATCGCTTAAAGCCTACCATATTCCCCTTGCACCTCCAAGAAAATTAGCAATAAGATTAACATCTCAATTAACATGAAGCATATGGAGAATAAGCGTTTGTAAAAATAGTTTGTACAAGAGTAGAGAAAGTTATGTGAGTGTAACACATCAGATTTTTTTTGTAATATCAATACTTGCTTGCTATGTACCGAATTACCCCAGAAGATTATTCCATATCGCAACAAGGAGTGAAAGTAGGCAAAATATGCAGTCAAGGCATTTTGGTGGAGCAAATTTTTTGTGTGTCTTAAGGCAAAACAGGCGAGCAAACTGTTTTCAGGCTATCCCCATCAGTTCTTTGTTTTGTTATCCAGTTACTTAATGATGTTATGGTTGGGAATCCAACTTAATTTGCAGCCCTTTCTTCATCGCAAAATATATTTTATGTTTAATTTCTATTTCAATGACATCAAAATTTACATCCAAGACAGTTTTACTCAAAACACTGTATGAATCTGAAAATATAATACATTTCTTAATCTTCTCGTCAATAATATACAATATGGTCAGTACAACGTACATAGTAGGTAGAGAAGATATTGCATTCTGCACAAAAATTTAATATTGAGATTTCACCGGAAATACATGCTTTGAGGCCAAGTCAATTTTTAGAAAAATGTTCATGTCTGTGAACAACATAACTCAAAAACAAAAAGTTGGATAAAATGAAAACTTGATATTTAGCATCTTCCAAAGATGAGAGATAAAGATTTTAGAGAAAATTTTCCACTTCCAACTGCCCTTTACATGGAACATGTTTCAAAATTTTTTATTTTATAAAAATGGCTCTAATGATTTCTATTAAAATACCATATTTACATGAGAAATAACATGTATATCTTGAATTTTCTGGGAATACCTGTGAAGTCCTCTTCATTTGGAAAGAATTTGGTGTAATCTTGTATAACTGGTAAACGTTAAGCGATAGAAGAAAACATACTATACAAAAAATGTAGATCTCCTTAAAACACATAACTTATTTCAAATAACTTATTTTGTGCATCAGCCATTTCTGTTATTAATGGTTCAAATTGTTCAATGCTTTCTCATTCTTTTCAAGCCCTGCTGATTTTCAGTTGTTTCTCGTGATGTCATGCAAACAGTATGGAATTTTAAGGCCAGCATATAGCGTCCAGTTGTTAAATATTTGACTATCGCTGTTCTCTTTGTATCTATAATGAAATGTGTAATGTAGCTGTTTCTGTAAAGGTTTATTTGGATTAAATGTAGTAGATAGAAAAATAAGATTTAGTAGGAATAGTTTGTATAGGTGCCTCCTTGTAGTAAGCTATAGAGAGTAGAGAAAGTCATGTGAATGTAACACATAAGATGTTTTTCTTTGACTTACTCTCCTATTCGTAATAAAAAATCTCAGAGGTGCCTTCATGGGAAATTTAAACTTGACTTCAAATTTATTCAGAGTAAATTAATGATCTTAAAATATGCTGTTATGAATCAATCTCATAATGCAGCATTTTGTAACTTATTGTTTGTGCTAAAGTTTCAATTAGTGGATATAAAATGATAATTTGTCAACTTCCATTTATTTAATAGTTGATCATTAAAGAATATGCTACATGGATTGTTTCAAACCTTATCCTGATAACCCTGGAGCGCTGTGATGACTAACAGCCATTCTTTACTATATGACCAGCGTTGCAGAGGTGGCCCAGTAAACACACATTTAGTTTTAACAAAACACTCCAACAAGCGAAAGCTTCACCAAACAAGGACACATTTATTACAGTTTGGCCGTCATGCGGAAGTTGCAAAGTTGCAGGCATGGAGTGCTAGAAAGAAAGAATGAGTGTACATCATTCACCCTCTCTCAATCCATTTTAGGGTTTTCATGCAGTGAATGCCCCTGCATAGCTGTTCTTATAGCTATGAGCTCTATGGAAAAGTTTTTATTTAATTTGATTTTAACATTTCTTTATTGTTATTACGCACAGCTGCTCCTACACACCCTTTTGGATTTTTAGGACTATTTGTATAAACATAGTGCAGTCTTCTGCAGAAAAATCTTCTATAACGTAAAGAAATGTTGATTAAATTCCAGCTCTTCCTTTTGGAAAATGTTCACATTTATATCTGATTTTACGAGGGGCATCCAGTAAGTAAGTTTCCCTACTTTATAAAAAACATTATACACAATTGATTATTTTATTTATATTATACAATCCTTCTGTTACTTTTCTACATAGTCAACATGTTTTTCCAAGCATTTTTGGGGACATGACACGAGTTTTTTCCAGGCCAGTGTTGTACCAGTCTGGTCCTGTGCTTGCAACCAGCTGTTCACTGATTTGACTTCATCATCGGTGTTAAAAGTGCTTACCTTTGAGTTGGAGGAACATGTGAAAATCACTTGGGGCAAGCTCCGATGAATACGGAAGATGCGAGAAAACTTCCAAGTTGAATCTTGACCCAGGCGGAGCTCAGAAGATTTCCTGGCAGATATTTTGTTTTAATTCTTCCAGGGTGTGTGGGTTTGTCTTGTACACTTTGTTTTAAGTTGCCCCAGAGATAGAAATCGCAAGGGGTTAGGTCGGGGAACCGAGGGGGCCACGAATTCCTACTAATAATTTTGTCCTCAAACACGCTTTCAATTGTTCTCATGGAAATATTGGCCGTATGAGCTGTTGTAGAGTATTGTTGAAAAAAGACAAAATCACGCTCCCTGTCTATTATTTCTCCAAAAACAGGGGAAAAAATCGTATTCAAGTATGTACGGGCGTCATCTGTAGAGTCGAAAAAAATTACCAGCATTTCTCAACGTGAACTACGGCGAGTGATGGATAGTTTCCTAAAAAGGTGCCAAAAATGTATGGACAACGACGGTGGCCAGTTTCAGCATCTCCTTTCATAAAGTTGGTAAGTAAAGCCTTTAAAAGTAGTTTTAAAAATGCTGTGTGGTTTCATCCGCACCTTTCTATGATATCGGCAGACGACAACGAGTGCCGAGGACGCGGACAGGAAAAATACCGCCTAACCTAACCCTACAGAAAATGGCATCTGCCGGCGCCACCAGCTACGCAAGAGCTACTCAAGCACCACCAAGAAAAGAACAAGCCGTCGTAATTGAATCTCACGATATCCATTACAGAGAATATGCTCGCAGTGAGTAAACTCATTGATGCTTCTAATATTAGATTTCCTTCCCGCATTTCGAACAAGAGGATTTGCATGCTTCTAACCAATGCTAAAATCACAGCAGAACTTACAGCTAAACCTAGTAAATGATGTTGCTTTTCCTCTACGACTACTAATTACGCCAAATAAGCGAGTTCTACTATCCAATGTATGCCCTGTCATATGTAATAGAGGATCACCTAATACAATTGGAATAAAGCCTGTTTCCCACATCGCAGGAATAGCTGAACCTGAGTTTTCCCACATTTTGAGCTTCAGACGCCAAACTTATATGATGTTACTAAACTTCCTCAGAACGAGGACACAAGCTACTGGATATTTCCCTCCACCGATACACCACTTCGCTTCCTTTGTAAAGAAGGTCATTTAGCTCGGGACTGTGTTGACGTCTCTAACCCTTCAATCCTACCGGTTTCCAATAAACTTCACACTCACAGTAAAATTAACAACCATGCTGAAGATCTGAAATTAATGTAGACTGTACTAGAAGAAGCCAAGAGTACTGACATCCCCACAGAACTGAATCCTCAAGTAAACACACAGGGGAGTAATTTAGACCTGGAATGCTTAGAATCACAGGACGATAAACAAGGGCAAGCAAGTACCTTTCCCCTCCCCACTTTAAGTGATATAAATAAATCACAACAGACAGCTGGAATAAAACGCCCTGTCTCTACATCAAGTACTTCATCTAACAATCCTAATCACGCTGATTCAGCTACAGATGCAAATAAATCCTTTTGTGCTTCTTCAGAAGATGATGCAAATTTCCCCCCTTTGCAACCACAACATATTAAAAAGAATGGCAAAGGCAGCATCATAAGAGACAAACTAGCCCCACTAAAAAATATCATTGATAGCAATCCCCATTCGTTTGAGCTTACCTGCATTTAAAGAGCTTTTATGAAAACACGGTTGCGGCCACAAATATACCTGAACTAGAGTTGAAGTCCTTGCTGCTCACAATGCAAAACCTTTATCCTTATCTCACTGACAAACATATCAAATCTAGAAGCACTTTGATAGAAAAGAAGCTGATAACCAGCCTGGATTAGGCAAATGATAACCCAGCCATTGCCAGTGGAACTAATTAATCTGGGTGTGGAGTGGAGCAAATTTGTTTATTGAATTATCCCTAGCACAATCGTTAACCAATGCCTAATTAGTTGCTACTAATATTCATAATTTCAAATGCATACCGTAATACTTTAAGTAGCATACGAAATTGTCTTCTACTATTTTGAAAATAATTTACATAATCATTTTAATAATACACAACTAATGGCGAAATCAATTTTACAATGGAACATAAATAGTTTCAGGCTACATTATGAATATTTACAAATTTTATTACACGAGCGAGATCCTGATGTTATATGTCTCCAGGATACACATTTCCACAATGTTTATGCTAGCCATATTAAAGGATATGGTGTCTACTACAAACACAGAACAATAATACGCCATTCTAGTAGGGGAATGTTAAATCTAATTTGCCACAAAAAGACATATCTATCAAGACTAATCTTGAGGCAATAGCAATTTCCGTTTACTTTACTCCACGTATGGTATGTATTTGTAATACACTACGTGATCAAAAGTATCCAGACACCTGGCTGAAAATGACGTATAAGTTCGTGGCGCCCTCCATCGGTAATGCTGGAAGTCAATATGGTGTTGGCCCTTGATGACAGCGTTCACTCTCGCAGGCATACTTTCAATCAGGTGCTGGAAGGCAGCCCATTCTTGACGGAGTGCGGAACTGAGGAGAGGTATCGATGTAGGTCGGTGAGGCCTGGCACATCCCAAAGGTGTTCTATAGGATTCAAGTCAGGACTCTGTGCAGGCCAGTCCATTACAGGGATGTTATTGTCGTGTAACCACTCCGCCAAAGCCCGTGCAGTATGAACAGGTGCTCGATCGTGTTGAAAGATGCAATCGTCATCCCCGAATTGCTCTTCAACAGTGGGAAGCAAGAAGGTGCTTAAAATATCAATGTAGGTCTGCGCTGTGATCGTGCCACGCAAAGCAACAAAGGGTGCAAGCCCCCTCCAGGAAAAATACGACCACACCATACCACCCCCCCCCAAATTTCACTGTTGGCACTACACACGCTGGCAAATGACGTTCACTGGGCATTCGCCATACCCACACCCTGTCATCGGATCGCCACATTGTGTACCGTGATTCGTCACTCCACACAGCGTTTTGCCACTGTTCAATCGTGTAATGTTGACGCTCCTTACACCAAGCGAGGCGTCGTTTGGCATTTTCCTGCCTGATGTGTGGCTTATGAGCAGCCGCTCGACCACGGAATCCAAGATTTCTCACCGCACGCCTAACTGTTACAGTACTTGGAATGGATCCTGATGCAGTTTGGAATTCCTGTGTGATGGTCTGGATAGATGTCTGCCTATTACTCTTTACGACCCTCTTCAAATGTCGGCGGTCTGTCAGTCAACAGCCGAGGTCGACCTGTACGCTTTTGTGCTGTACATGTCCCTTCACGTTTCCACTTCACTATCACATCAGAAACAGTGGACCTAGGGATGTTTAGGAGTGTGGAAATCTCGCGTACAGACTTCTGACACAAGTGACACCCAATCACCTGACCACGTTCGAAGTCCGCGAGTTCCACGGAGCGTCCCATTCTGCTGTTTCACGATGTCTAATGATTACTGAGGTCGCGGACAATTGAGTACCAGGCAGTAGGTGGCAGCGCAATGCACCTAAGATGAAAAACGTATGTTTGTGGGGATGTCCGGATACTTTTGATCACATAGCGTATCTACTGGCCGAACAGTCAGGAGGTAGACATTCGTGAATTCCGCGGACTTTTAAACCAGCTCCCAAAACCTTTTATTGTAATGGGTGACTTAAACAGTCATAGTACCTTATGGGACTGTAAGAAAACCAATACCAGAGGAAAACTGATTGAATCACTTATTGAAGAATTTGATTTAGTTATACTTAGTTTAAATTAACCCACTCACTACGACCTTGCACATGGCTCATAAGCAACATTGATTTAAATATGAGCTCTGCTGACATTTCTCATATCGGATATGTTCTACATTTTACCGTAGTGATCATGTCCCCATAATACTTCAGACTCAGGAAATAAACCAGATATGGCCACTATGGAATTTTGATCGAGCTAACTGGCACAAATATGAAACCACAGTTAAAAAGAACATTAAGTTGTTGAATCTACCCAATTTATTTAATATCTCATTTGATTCAGTGGTGGAAAGATTCACTAATACAATCCTTATACAGAGAGAGCCAAAAGACTACGAACCGCCTGCGCGGTGTTTTTTCTGTCCGCGTCCTCGACGCTCGTTGCCGTCTGCCGCTATCATAGAAAGGCGCTGATGAAACCATACAACATTTGTAAAACTACTTTTAAAGGCTTTGCTTACCAACTTTATGAAAGGAGATGCTGAAAAAGTCGCAGGGGGTTAGGTCGGGGGACCCAGGAGCCACAAATCTATACTAATGATTCTATCCTCAAACACACTTTCAATTGTTCTCGTCGAAATGTTGGCTGTATCAGTTTTTGCAGGGTCTTGTGGAAAAAATCTGATGTTACACTCACATGACTTTCTCTACTCTTGTACAAACTATTTTTACGAACGTTTATTCTCCATATGCTGCATGTTAATCGAGATGTTAATCTTATTGCTAATTTTCTTGTAGATGCAAGAGGAATTGGTAGGCTTTAAGCGATAGTCAAATGTTTTAAGAGCTGGTTGCTATGTGGAGCATTCCATTCTCTTTGCATGTCCAGGACAAAAAAAAATGAATAACGAATTTGAGAAAAGGTATAGGTATTGGAAAATTTAAGGGAATAACAAGGAATATCTCGAAAATGGTTCACTCAACAACAAAAATGTATATGACATAAATTTGTATTTTAACGCGATCTACATTTTTTGTGTAGTAAAATTTTGTCTATCTCTTATGGTTTACCAGTTATGCAAAAGTCGTTCACAATGAAGAATACTTTTGGAGACATTCCCATAAAATTCAAGATATACATTTCATTTGTCATGAAAATATCTTAAAACTATATTTTAATCAAAATCGTTAAGAGCCGTTTTTGAGAAAATTAAAATTTTTGAAAAATGTTAGATGTAAAGGGTAATCTGGGGTGGGGGATTTTCTTGAAAACCTTCATGTCGCATTTCTGGAAGATACTGAATCTAAATACCAAGTTTGGTGTTTATCCGACTGTTCGTTTCTGAGTTATGCTGTTCACACACACACACACACACACACACACACGGACATGTTTCCAAAAATGCTTTTTTTTGGATTCAGGGTGTCTCAAAACATGCATTTCGAGTGAAATCTCGGTATCGAATTTTTGGGTGGGATACAGTACTTCCCCTACTTATTATACGTAGTAGAGAAAGTAAAAAAGACAAAATCACGCTCCCTGGTTGTTAATTCTCACGCCCAGTGGAAAAACACCGCGCAGCCGGTAATATTGTCCATACAATACCCCTCTGGGGTAACTTAAAACACAAAGTGTACAAGACAAACCCACACACCCTGGAAGATTTAAAATAAAATATCCGCCAGGAACTTTCTCAGCGTGAACTACGGTGAATTATGGATAGTTTCCTAAAGAGGTGCCAAAAATGTATGGACAACGACGGTGGTCAGATTCAGCATCTCCTTTCGTAAAGCGGGTAAGTAAATCCTTTAAAAGTAGTTTTAAAATTGTTGTATGGTTTCATCCACGCCTTTTTGTGATAGCGGCAGATGCCAACGAGCGCCGAGGACGCGGACAGGAAAAACACTGCGCAGACGTTTAATTCTCTCTCTCTCTCTCTCTCTCTCTCTCTCTCTCTCTCTCTCTCTCTCTCTCTCTCTCTCTCTGTACTCCCCACTAGCATATTTTAATTTACACGTTTTTGTCGTTATTGCTTTAAAGCCCTGCACTTAATTATGTGCATAGCAACAAACCCCCACAAAACCACCCTTTCTTTGATCAGACAACTTATGCATTATTATTATTATTATTATTATTATTATCATTATCATTATCATCATCGTTATTGTGGTTAGGAGCGGCTGCAGTTATGCCAGTTTGTTTATAATCATAATAACGATTATGCTATTTCACATTGTCAGGGCTCCAATGCGAGTATATTCTCACAAGCCGCTACTGCTTTTGACTTCTGTTTAACATTGTTTTGCGACTTTCGGTTTACTTTCTAGCATGAAGATGGCGTGAAACCCGGCAGGCGTGTAGTCGCGCTCCCCAGCTGGCTGTCCCGACAAGTGGGAAGGCGTGTGTATGTTGCAGGTTTGCACAGGCCCAAATTTTTAGACCCGGCCCAATTGTCTGATTTTGTTTTAAATAAAATTAGTTTGTAGTTATTTATTATCAGTTCAGGAAACTCTAGGGGACCAGGGTTCAATTTCCGGTGCCGGCATGGTAAAAGGTAAAGGTACGAATTAACGGAAGGGGGCCCCTGAAGCCAGTCAGTCCCTTGTGCTTCTACCTGATACCCCTGAGGAGGGTGGAGGGGCAGACCGAAGGGTGGCCAGATCTGGATGATGACGGGCTCAAAACGGTCCCTAACGCATCCTATCCTCCCGGTCCTGCCTACAACCCACCGCACCTCCGGTAGAAGCCCACTAGGAGGAGATACCTAACTTGGTAGTCCCCGCAGCACGCCAGGGAAGAAGGCTCTACAGAATGCATAGTCACGTCGCCTGCTCCTACAACCCTGAAAGAGATGACAAGGAAGGTGATGTGGGGAAGGGGAGTCGTGGTAGAAGATGAACCACCCCAGCATTCGCCTGCCGACGCAGGAAACCACAAAATGATCTATGGAACTCGGCATCTCCCGAATGCGAACCAAGGACGTTGCCGCCTAAGCCACTTTACAGACGTATTGGAGGCTTGAGGTCCTGGAGTCGTCGTGTAGTAACCGGCATATTGACCACATGTCGCCCCGCGTGTGGATCCACAGAGGGAGGCGCTGCTGTAACGTTTTCGTAATCGCCAAAGCGAACATTGATTTATTATAACTATATTCCTACTGCTATGAAAATGTGCATGTAGCAATAATTCTGCTACTCAGGACATCGCAACATCACAGACCAAAAGAATCTAATATGTTTACATTCATATGAGTTTTATCTACCCTCTATCGCTTATTAGTGGGTATACAAATTATTCTTACTAAAGTTTCCTGTCTACTTCATTTCAATCGAGATAAACCTGGACGCATAATTAAGCTTAAAATTCCATACTGTTTCCATGCAATCGCCAGAAACAACTGAAAATCGATAGCACTTTAAAAGAATGGCTACGTATTGAACAGTTGTACCATTAATAACGGATATCTCGGAAATGGCTGATGCTACAAAAATTCAAGATATATATTTTATTTGTCAGAAAATAAAAAAATTGAAAAATGTTCCACATAAAGAGTAGTTTACAACTGTACGTTTTTCTAAAAATTACTTCTTTTTTTTATTCAGGGCTTATCACAACATGTATTTCTAACGAAATCTCAGTGAAAAATGTTTGGTTGGAATACGATACCTTCTCTACTTACAGTGCACGAGGTAGAGAAAGTAAAAATTTGACACATTCACTTTTAGTTTATTTTCGCTTTAGATGGAAACGTTTTGGTTTTTTTCGTACGTTTTTCTAAAAATTACTTTTTTTTTTTATTCAGGGCTTATCACAACATGTATTTCTAACGAAATCTCAGTGAAAAATGTTTGGTTGGAATACGATACCTTCTCTACTTACAGTGCACGAGGTAGAGAAAGTAAAAATTTGACACATTCACTTTTAGTTTATTTTCGCTTTAGATGGAAACGTTTTGGTTTTTTTCCCTCAAAAATGGCACCAATGATTTTTTTATTAAAATGTTATATATTTAAATATATTTACATGACAATTAAAATGCGTATATTGAATGTGATAAATTTTTGTCGACTTTATTTTCAAGCCCAGGAGTTCGACGAACATTTTTTAAAGTAAGCTCAAACCCGGCCCGCGGCCCTAGGCCGTGCAGATGTCTAACGTGTCGATCGGACCTCCCTTATGTAGACAACCACAATATTTATTAGTTACTTCACACCGCCATGTGTAGACGGAACTTGAATGAGGTGTGAAAGTCTGCAAGTATACAGGTGTAGCCCATTGTATATAACGTGTTTGGAAGCCAGTCCTCTCAAGCCTTTTATGAGGGTCAGGAGGTTGTATTGTATCCTAGTTGTTTGGAGAACGAGATGTTCCTTCCAACGCACTTGAGGTTAGAGTTTAAAATATGTGGGCCGTTTTTATATGTGCAGCCACGGGGTTTATTGCTATATTTTTGCTTTCTCTGTCACTTATCTAGTAGGTACAAAAGTATTGCATTGCACCCAAAAATTCGAGTTCTCTGTGGACATGTGTCGAAGCTGCCATCTGCCCGGCTTAGAAGCAGAGGTACAGTTGCCTGACCCTAAGGCCTCTGTAGGCACTTGCCGAAGCTGCCATTTCCTGTCATAGAAGCAGAGGTACAGTTACTATGTACCAAGGCCCCTATGGACACGTTTCGAAGCTGTCATCTGTCTGTCATAGAAGCAGAGGTACAATTACTATGCACCAATGCCCCTATGGACACGTTTCGAAGCTGTCATCTGTCTGTCATAGAAGCAGAGGTACAGTTACTATGCACCAAGGCCCCTATGGACACGTTTCGAAGCTGTCATCTGTCTGTCACAGAAGCAGAGGTACAGTTACTGTGTACCAAGGCCCCTGTGAACACGTTACGAAGCTGTCATCTGTCTGTCATAGAAGCAGAGGTACAGTTGCTATGTACCAAGGCCCCTGTGAACACGTTACGAAGCTGTCATCTGTCTCATAGAAGCAGAGGTACAGTTGCTATGTACCAAGGCCCCTATGGGCACCTTTCAAAGCTGTCATCTGTCTGTCATAGAAGCAGAGGTACAGTTGCTATGTACCAAGGCCCCTATGGGCACCTTTCAAAGCTGTCATCTGTCTGTCATAGAAGCAGAGGTACAGTTGCTATGTACCAAGGCCCCTATGGGCACCTTTCAAAGCTGTCATCTGTCTGTCATAGAAGCAGAGGTACAGTTACTATGCACCAAGGCCCCTGTGGATACATTTCGAAGCTGTCATCTGTCTGTCATAGAAGCAGAGGTACAGTTACTATGCACCAAGGCCCCTGTGGATACATTTCGAAGCTGGCATCTGTCTGTCATAGAAGCAGAGGTACAGTTACTATGCACCAAGGCCCCTGTGGATACATTTCGAAGCTGTCATCTGTCTGTCATAGAAGCAGAGGTACAGTTACTATGCACCAAGGCCCCTGTGAACACGTTACGAAGCTGTCATCTGTCTGTCATAGAAGCAGAGGTACAGTTACTATGTACCAAGGAATCTATGGACACGTGTCAAGCTGTCATCTGCCCGTCATGGAAGCAGAGATACAGTTGCCTAGCACTAAGGCCTCTGGATACGTGTCGTAGTAAGATGGTATGAGACGAGAGTGAGACCTAGAAGGCTAACTGTCCGTCTTCCACCGAGCCAAGAGATATCTCCTAATAGAGCCAACGCGATACGACCACATTGAGAAAGCGACGTCAAATAAATGGAGAAAAAAAATGTTATTCCCTCAGTGCACCTTGCCGGAAGTTAAGGTGGACTTCAAATACCGCTATCCTCCGTTGCGTAGGCGCGCTCACAGACAAGTCGCTCAGACCGGTATGTGCTCAGAGCTAGGCGCAGGGACGTCATTTGTGATAAACCCGGCACTACGACAATGCGCATTGTGTAGTGTCAAGACGGTCAGACGTTCCAAATCAAAAAGTTCGATTGGGTTATATCTGGGAAGCTGGACTTCCGAAATAACTTACTGACTCAAATATAAAGGCTTTAGAATTTTGTGGATTAAAAGGGAATATATTCTGTGCATCTGACTTATTACGTCATTGTTGCTAAAGAACCATTATGTTTCCCGTGCTAGAAAGAAGAAATTATACAAGATGTTAATGTCTTTAAATTCTAGTGTTGTGTCAAATACAGAGTGAGCCAAAAGACTCCAAACCGCCTGCTGGTTGTTTTTCCTGTCCGCGTCCTCGGCGCTCGTTGCCGTCTGCCGCTATCATAGAAAGGCGCGGATGAAACCACACAACATTTTTAAAACTACTTTTAAAGGCTTTACTTACCAACTTTATGAAAGGAAATGCTGAAACTGGCCACCGTCGTTGTCCATACATTTTTGGCACCTCTTTACGAAACTATCCATAACTCACCGTAGTTCACGCTGAGAAATTTCCTGGCGGATATTTTATTTTAATTCTTCCAGGGTGTGGGTTTGTCTTGTATACTTTGTGTTTTAAGTTACCCCAGAGGGGTATTGTATGAACAATATTACCGGCTGCGCGGTGTTTTTCCACTGGGCGTGTGGAAATATGATAAAAACATAACGCGCTGCTGCTATAAACAAAGTCAAGCTGTGGTTTAGCTTTGCAGCGGGAATTGACGGTAATGTCATGTAGTTCAGTTATTACAGTTATTTATTATTTTGCCCATAATATCTTTGTATATTATGGTTCAGCATATGTTTTCTACTGCACAGCGTGTATTTATTTATGATTCGTATATGTTAACTCGGTCAGCTTGCCAAGTGAAAGTACGATTTGCAGAAAGATCTCCAGGTTTTAAAAGTTCCAGGCCGTACAACAATCCATGAACTTTACAGTAAATATCAGGCCACAGCAAGTGTTCAGGCTAAGAAATGTAAGACGGCGTTCGGTTCTTACCGAAGAAACATTAGACGACATCGGTCATCGTTTGGAAAATTCACCCCCCCAAAAAAAAATCCATAATGGATAGTTTACTAAAGAGGCGCCAAAAATGTATGGACAACGACGGTGGCCAGTTTCAGCATTTCCTTTCATAAAGTTGGTAAGTAAAGCCTTTAAAAGTAGTTTTAAAAATGTTGTTGGTTTCATCCGCGCGTTTCTGTGATAGCGCCAGACGGCAACGGGTGCCCAGGGCGCGGACAGGAAAAACACCGCGCAGGCGGTTCGGAGTCTTTTGGCTTACTCTGTACATTTCCGCGACACTTCGGCGCATTACAGAAACCTTTGTTAAGATAGTTTTGGGGCGTCAGCAAGTAACACTTTTAGCTGTAACAAATGGTGTGGAATTTTCTTCATTTTGGTTGTCTACTGTTACAGCATTTGCCAATCCATTGTTCTCGCTCCGGTTGCATTTATGACCACCGAATCCAACATGCTTGATTCAGACATCATCAAGTAATACGCTAGGCAACAATATCTCGCCAATCCAAACAACCATCAAAAATGGCTTTTATTTTCTCCAAAATATGTGTTAAATGTTTTCTTTAAAGCCTATATTTTCTGTGAGTAGCTATCAATCCATCTTCATTTTTATTGAATTTTGTATAATTTTGTTTTAGTGGCAAACCACAAAAGAAAAACTTTGCAAGGAAAATGTAGGGCTGATGAAAATATACGATTTATATGAAATAACTGTTCGTAGAAGTACTGTTTCCGAGACATTCTGTTTTATATTGCCATCTGTGAACTCATGACAAAGAAAACCACTTGTGACATTGAGGCAGTATTTTTAACACCTGAATAATTTTAATTAAATTATATAATATGTAAATTCAATAACAGCCCGCCTTAAAGCAATATGTATGTAATAATTTATAAAATGTATGTAACAGTCATTGCAAATGTTTATATTACTGTAAACATGTTCAATAATGTTATGTGAATGCATTAGGTAATTTAATAATGTAAGAGCCGTGAGAATAATAAGTTTAAAGTTGCTAACAATGAGGTAACCTTGAGGCAATAATGAGTTTGAGAGTTTGAATACTACTAGTCATGATTAGAGTAATGATAATGTAAATTTTGTGACAGTTTAAAAATAGCCAATCAACAGCTAGAAAAAGCTTTAATTAAATGCAGATATTCTATTGGACTAGGATTAGCCAATCAGTGACTTGAAATACAAAGATTTAAAAGTTTATACGGTTGAAATATGTTCAGTTGCTGGCAGACCTTGGTAGTGACCGGATGGAAGATGTGTTCTCTAAAGAAATATTACGTATTCGTGTGAAACGAAAATTAAGTATACGTGATAACAAAGCGCACGTATTAAATAAAAGAATCACACAGCTCTTAATATCAGTGTAGTGCTATTTAATTTCTGCCAAGGATTAATAAAAAAGAAGTGAATTTAAAACTTAAAATCTTTGTAAGCCTACATTCTTGTACCACGCCCTGTCTAAGAGATACGTGGCTCTAAAAACAATACTGAAGCAGCCGAGGCAAACATAAACATAAATATTATCTATAGAAGCAGTTTAATAACAAAGTTAAAAATACTAATTTTTTTTAAACTTGGAGCGTAACAACAAAAATACATCTTCAAAAATCGGCTTCTCATACGTAGCAGCATATTACGTAACAAACTGTCCACTTCAAAATTGACGTTCATACATGGAGCTGATTAAATAAACTAAACTCCAAGAATAATTTTTAAATATTTCTAAAAGGGGGGCACATATCATATTCAATATAATTAGCTGCCGTGTTGCATTTTGCATGAAACAGTTCTCGTGGTTAACATAACGAGAATAGAAGAAATAATGATATATCGAATTGTAATGCGTAGAGAAAGCCGTATGAGTGTTAAAAGAACACCTTGTTGAACTGTAGATTTCTCGTCGATTTTATTAATTTTTTGCAATGACGTTTGGGATATTTGTCTGATAAAACAGCTTTGTTGAAGTTCTCAATAGCCCGAGAACTGCAACCAAAACGGAAATGAGAACCGCAGTGCATATCGTTCACTTTGCACTGCTTCCAGTTCTGCCAACGTCAGACTTTGATAGAGTAAACACTATCTAAATGTAGATACATTACATTTCCTATTCCTCTACTCGTACCAGGCTTTCATTTCTTTATTTAATGGTGTCGTACATTAAAGTTGTTTGTTCTTAATTTCTTTGTAGTTTTTGCTATTGTTTTTTAGGTAATAGCAAGTTTTGAGTTGCACGCAAACTACAGATGACCTTTTCACTAGAAGAAACAAAGCGGGTGTAAGGACCTGAGGTTAGGACGCACATATGCTAGAATTTCTTCCAGTTTCATGTTTTCAGCTTGTGACTAGAGACAGCAGTAGTGGATGTTTCATGTCACGGCTCCTGGAATAATCTCTACGGAGAAGAGTCTGATATGCCCAATTTGGATTTAATATGCCGGAACGAGAATGAGAAAGTTAAAATTTCACCAAATTTTCTTTCTCCTTCCCGGGGCCCGTGAAATCTTCTCGACAGTTAAGAATGCTCCCAATAAAATGCATGTATTTCAACTTTGTCGTTCTCGGTTGTGAATCAGCCTTAAGAGTTAACGGGTAAAATTGAAGAGGTCAAATGTGATGGTTGATGGGAAGAGAATTTTGAGGTTTAGAGGTCAAATATGACGGTTGATGGGAAGAGAGTACGAAGTCTTGGCAGGAATGCCTGCACGACAAACAGCAACTCCACGGATATGCATAACAATTACTTTCTCATAAGTGAGATGAGAAGGTTCATTATAACAGTGCTGAAGAGCACACTGCTCATGTTTCTTGATGCCTCAGGAAGGGTACTTCCTTGTAAGCGCTCACCCGTGTCCTAATCTGTTGCCCGTTGAAGAACAACTGCAGGGAAAGCGTTCTCAGGTCCGGAAGACGCTGTTGTGACATATCCAGAGGAATTGCTGCCATAGATTTGTTCGCATGATGCAAAAATCATAAAAGCTGAAGGAGATGAATTTAGAGAAGATTTGACTGCAACTGTTTGTGCTGGTTACTATGGCAGCATCTAACAACTGCTGTGAGCTCGTTCGTATTACACTGATTCCGTAAAATGTCGGCTTGCTTGACCTAATTTGGTGTTTCCAGTTGGATACCCACTCATCCAAATTATTCAGATCACCCCAAAAATGATATCCAAGTCTGATTAGCATGGCTTCCTTCCTTATGCTCACAAATTGAAGCACTCGGATAGAAAACATTTGATGTGATACATTCACACGACTTTCTCTGCCCTCTAATTATTCTTACGAAAGCTTATTTTAATCCAAATAAACCTTTACAGAAACAGCTACATTACACATTACGTTATAGATACAAAGAGAACAGCGATAGTCAAATGTTTAACAACTGGACGCTATATGCTGGCCTTAAAATTCCATACTGTTTCCATGACATCACGAGAAACAATGACTTTAATGAATTAAGTATTGAAGCTGGACCCGTAGCTCAGTCGGTAGAGCACCTGCCTGCTGTGTGAGGGCTCCCGGGTTCGATTCCCGCCTGAGTGGGTGGGAATTTTTCTCTAGCGAAGATTATTTCCTATCCTCCCCAGAGTCTCGAAGTGTGAATGTAATGATTAAAAAACTGAACGGTGCAAGAAACCCAACGACAAAAGACGAATTAACACCATTGCCAATAAGCAATAAGTTTCAAAAGAAAGGCCGCCTGTAAGACCAATGTAGTTAAAGCCGGGGTGTAAATAGAACTAAAAAAAATCTTGTGTTACACTCACATGACTTTCTCTACTCTTGTACAAACTATTTTTACAAACGCTTATTCTCCATATGCTTCATGTTAATAGAGATGTTAATCTTATTGCTAATTTTCTTGTAGATGCAAGAGGAATATGGTAGGCTTTAAGCGATAGTCAAATGTTTTAAGAGCTGGTTGCTATGTGGAGTATTCCATTCTCTTTGCATTACCAGGACAAAAAAATGAATAACGAATTTGACAAAAAGTATAAGTATTGGAAAATTTAAGGGAATAACAAGCAATATCTCGAAACTGGTTCACTCAACAAAAGAAATGTATATGACATAAATTGTGTACTTTAATGCGATCTACATTTTTTGTGTAGTAAAATGTTGTCTATCTCTTATGGTTTACCAGTTATGCAAAAGTCGTTCACAATGAAGAATACTTTTGGAGACATTCCCAGAAAATTCGAGATATACATTTCATTTCTCATGACAATATCTTAAACATACGATATTTTAATCAAAATCGTTAGAGTCGTTTTTGAGAAAATTAAAATTTTCGAAAAATCTTCCATGTAAAGGGTAATCTGGGGTGGGGGGATTTTCTTGAAAACCTGCGTGTCGCATCTCTGGAAGATACTGAACCTAAATACCAAGTTTGGTGTTTATCCGACTGTTAGTTTCTGAGTTATGCTGTTCACAGACACACACACACGGACATGTTTCCAAAAAATGCTTTTTTTTGATTCAGGGGGTCTCAAAACATGTATTTGCGGTGAAATCTCGGTATCGAATTTTTGGGTGGAATACAATACTTCCCCTACTTACTATACGTAGTAGAGAAAGTAAAAAAGTATTGAACAAGTTGAACCATCAATAACGGATCTCGGAAATGGCTGATGCCACAAGAAAGGTTATTGGAATTAAATTGTGTGTTTTAAGGAAATGTACATGTTTTGTGTAGTACGTTTCCATCGCTCAACGTTTACCAGTTATACAAGATGATATTAAATTCTTTGCTAACGAAGAGGACTTCACGGGCTATTGCCAGGAGATTCAAGATAAGGGGTTTATTTGTCGTGTAAACATCGTTAATATGTGCTATTTTAATAAAACTCGTTAGCCAATTTTTAGAAAATAAAAAGTTTCGAAAAATGTTCTATGTAAAGGGTAGTTGGAGGTGGGGGATTTTCTTGAAAATTTCCGTGTCGCATCTTTAGAAGATACTCAACTTAAATCTCAACTTTGGTATTCACACACAAATAGACATTTTTCTAAAAAATGCTTCTTTTGTTTTGGAGGAGTTTAGAGGGCGTCAAAACATTTGCACTTCCGGTAAAATTCCGACGTCGAATTTTTGGGTGGAGTACATTGTTTCCCTTAGTTACTATACGTAGTAGAGACACTAATAATGAGATTGCGCAGTAATAAAGCAATACAATAAAGTTAACCGAACACCCAAGTGGCGCTAGAGATCGCGAGGTGACGTCGCGGAGACTAATTATGAACAAAGAAGCGCAAAGCTTTGCTTCCTTTAGATCTGTCTCAGATCTGCAGAGCAGAATACGCCCTGAAGCTTAAATTCGACACCTCTTAATGAAGATTACACTCTGGCAAACTGAAATAGAAAACTCGACGTGTTTTATTGCATCTAAAACTCTTTCAAGAATTTCTGAAGTTTACGTAAGGACTCACATTTAGATACTTCCTGTTGTACACAACATTTAAGAAAAGGTTTCACCACAAGAGAGACATTGCTCGAATTATTCAAACTTCTAATTGTTATACATTGCATATGTGACGGCAGCACTCGTGGCATTCCTAGCTTAGTCTTCGTACACTCGCATCCATTTATGCCGTCCCCGCAGCTTTGGGAGGCATTCTACTGGCCTTCACAGGTGGAGTATCTGTTTACCTTTTCGCGCATGCAGTGGTGTCCTGTTTTACGTACACAATTCTAGATTACACAATTCGTTCATCACACATATAATAACCATGTTTAAATATATAACTAAATAAAACATGTTTTGCACAATTTCTCCTTGAATATCAGCATTGGATAAGAATGGAGATTTGACAGACTATTAAAATAATGTCTAGTAAATGTCCTCTTTGAGAGT
Organism: Deroplatys truncata; assembly: GCA_030765065.1. NCBI lineage: Eukaryota > Metazoa > Arthropoda > Insecta > Mantodea > Mantidae > Deroplatys > Deroplatys truncata. Next base: position 173,121,495 of record CM060985.1, read on the forward strand.
AAAAAGTATAATTTAGTTCAGTTTTGTATTATATTGTCATTAAAATACTTTTTCATGAAGAAATTGTACAAAACAGTGTTTTATTTAGTGTATATTTAGATTGGATAAATGATTCTAATAAAGTTTAGCAAATGTGTCCTCTTGAGAGTAAAAAGTATAATGTATTTCAGTTTTACATTATGTTGTCATTAAGACTATTTTTTTCGTGGAGATATTGTGCAAAACGTGGTTTTATTTAGTTATAGTTACTTTAAATATGATAGATTAAGTTTTATTTATGGACGCTCTTTAACTCTGTAGTCCTTATCGTCCCATTCTATATTGGGCGTGAAAGACCGGTAATTTTGTTCGGCTTGAGGTTCTTTTACGTGCCGCAAATCTACGACACGGAACTACCCGCTTTATTTCCCGTCCGAAGGAAGCCATGCCCATCGCCCTCCACCGGGTTTGAATCCGCGATCTCGGGAACTAGAGGCTAGCACGATAACCACTACACCACGGAGGATGACTTTAATATGGTTATTATACTAAGTGATGAGTATTCGTATGTGAATAATCTAGCACTGTGCACGTAAAACAGGATGCCATGCGCGAAAAGGTAAAGAGATACACGCACCTCTTCCTTTCTATACATCCTCATCTATGAAGGCCAGTGGAATGCTTCCCAAAGCTGTGGGAATGCCATAAATGGATTGTGTGTACAGTGGCCAATTCCCCTAGGTCGCATTAGTGTTCTTCCCTCCGTTTCAAACCAACGTGACCTAAGCCACTTCATGTTTCGGAGCAGGCGATAGTCACTTGGAGCCAAGTCAGGGCTATATGCTGGATGATCAAAAACCTCTCACTTGAACTGTTGCAGGAGATTTTGAGTGTTTGCAGCAGTATACGGCCGAGAGTTATCGTACAAGAAGACAGCCCCAGAACTGAACATGCCACGTTGTTTGGTTCTTAATTGCTCTCCAAGTTTGGTTAGTGTCTATCAGTAGACGCCAGTGTTTACTTTTGCGTGTATTTCCATGTACTCCGCCAACAATACATCTTGCTTGCCATGAGCTTTTTTGTTGAAAATGTTTGGAGGCATTTTTGTGGTTTCGTAGGGTAGTTGTTATGGCTGTCGTTTTATTTCGACGTAGCGAACCCACACCTCATCTACCGTGACAACATGGTCCAGAGAGCTTTCTACCGTCGCTTTCGTGCCGTTGAAAGTGTTCTCCCATTTGCATGGCCTTTTTGGGCTTCAGACAGAGTTTTCGGCACAAAACTTGTGTTAGCGTAACCCTTGTGTCATCACTTCATACATAAATTCCTACTGTTGTGTAGAAAATATTCATGGACTTCTGAAATTACGAAACAGCGATTTTGTCTGACATCATCCAAATTTGCAAACGTTCGTCGCCCACTTTGTTCTTCGCCATGGATGTTAGTGTGTCCATCTTGGAACAATACTCTCACTTACAATGTAATAATCTCACAATGAATTGCAGCTTCTCAGAGAAACCGTTTCACTGCACAAGTCGCTCTTAAAAGAAACCATCGAATGGAACCTCTGACTGACCTATCAAGAACGTACTGAACCAAGCTATACACCAAATCAGGAATAGCGCTACTACTGCTACTTACTTTCGAAATAACTGTCATAGATACATAAAATTCCAATAGATGCACATATGGTCTTAAATATAACGAACGATGTAATTGTTCAAGAGTGTGATATCGACAGGGGTTTTAAATTTAGTTGAGTAGATACCTTTGAAATAGATGCAGCACTTCGGAACCCCCCTCACTGGAAAAACACAAAAATATTGTGTGGAGTCTTAAGGGGCTTTCACAACAGCCCAGTGAATGCATATCGATCATAAAGTGGAAAGTCGATTTTGCGCATTGGGATTTCATTTGTTTTTAATATTGTTTTACCTCCTTCCAATTCAGTCAACATAATGCAGGTTAGTCGACAACACAACTCAATAAATAAACATTATCTAAATGTAGATCTATTAGAGTTCCGATTCCTCGAGCCGTACCAGGCTTTCATTCCTTTATTTAACTGGTGATAGCCAGTTTTGAGTTGCATATAAACAAACTACAGATGACCCTTTCGCAAGAAGAATCAACGCCCAATGGATCTGCACGTGTCAGGATCTGAGGTTAAGACGCACATATGCTAGAATTTCTTCCAGTTTCATGTTTCCAGCTTGCGACTATAGACAGACTAGGGGCCGCTTTGAATAATCTCTACAATGAGGAGTCTAATATGCCGTCCTGGGACGAGAACGAGAAAATTAAAACTTGCCCAAGTCTTTTCCGCTCCCAGGGCCTGGGAAAGCTTCCCGTCAATTGTGAACGCTCCCATTAAAATAAACGTATTTCAACTTTGTTGTTCTCGTTCTGGTTACCAGCCATTAATGTCTGTTCATGAGCGCATGACAGTTTGTCCCGGGATAGACTTGAAAAGTGAAATCAGATTCTTTTGCAGAAATGCTTTCAGATGGTGTTTTAAACGTTAAATAGCGTGCTTTGCTGAGTCTGTTGTTTAATGCGCATCGCTGAATCATAAAAAGGCTCATAAAACCGTCAAGTTTATAACAGCAGCAGCAACAGAAGGGAGAGGTACCCGTTTTAGTATCGTTACGCTGTGAAGAGCGAAACTTCTCAAAAGCATGAATAACAGAAGAACAGCGACAATGTGCATATTAAACATAACCTAGATATTAATCGTCACTGCAGAAAGTTGTTGAATGCACGGATCAAGGCTTGGCGTTGTTCAAAATCACAATCCTAGTTTCGATGATGGAACCTTTTGATTTTACACAGCTTATAGTGGATTTGAAGAATCGTGAAACCAGGTGTCTCAGCTCATAGCTACTCCCTGCTAATCTACCTCAACACCAGTGCAGTAAAAGTTACTTCTGTACTTGTAATCTCTCTACAGAAGCATAAAACTCTTTGTACAATATTTCATGGGTTAACTCAAGTCTTGGCAGTGTGTATTTTGATACACATAGCACCTGCTTTTAATTTTTCCAGTTGCTTTAGATGTTTGTGGCAACAGGTGAAACCTACAGCTCGAATGTTTTAAGGCTGTTCTGATACACAGTTTATTTAGATGTTGTCATTTAGGATTTAGTTGCTGCATTGGTGTGACAGAGTAGACATTATTTGAGACAGGTTTTTCTTTCATTTACCTAGGTGAAGTTCGCTGTGTACTGCTCATTTCACCGCAAGTCAAATGTAGCTTGTACTTCCTCTCTGGATCTAGAGGTCAGCACAATATCATCAGATTGGCGTATGCAACATCTGCCAATTGATATCCAACTTTCATCCCAAAACTCCAAACACCCACTCTTCTTCTTAAACAAACGTTCAGCCATCTATTAAATATCACAACTGCCTGAAAATCTTCACCGGCGGTTCAACAATTAATCTGAGCCCTCCCATACAATGATACAAGACATTGTTCCTTGTGCTCCAAAATTAACACCACACTGCAATATGGATTCCCTCCCATATAGGTATAGATGGCAATGAAACAGCCGATCGAGGTGCTAAAGAAGCATCCAGACATCCTGTAAGTGTCCCTCTATAGCCTCGCACCAGAAGCCATCGCCTTCATTCAACGAGCATTCATGCAGAAAGGAAGACAGAGTGGTTATCACTGATAGCAAACTTTGTGAAATTCTTTCAGGCTGTACCAACTCTTTCCAACCTCTACGAGCACTCACAGAACGAAATCAAGTAATTAGCTCCCTCTAAGAATGTCGTCCTCCATGGTGTACTGATTACCATGCTAGCCTCTAGTTCCCGAGGTCGCATGTTTCGGGCGTAAAAATCCTTAGCATGGCTTACTTCGGAAGGGAAGTAAAGTCGGTGGTCCCGGCACGTAAAAGAACCTCAAGCCTGATAAAAGGCCTTGAGTAAACTACCGGTCTTTCACGCCCAATATAGAATGGGACGCTAAGGACCACAGCAGTTAAAGAGCGTCCATAAATAAAACTCAATTTAATTTCCTCTAAGAATTGGCCACTGCAAATGACGCACTGTTTCCTTCTAACCAACCAATCTCCAAACTGTGCCAACTGCAACACACCATTGACCATCCGGTACACCAAATGTAGAGAACAAGGCAGTGTCTTGGATTTCTCTAAGAAAGAGTTTAGAGTTTCTTAAGGATATTAATCTGCATGATAAAGTGTAAAAATGTAAACTTCTGTGTTAATGTTGAAATAATGTATCATACAATTATGAAAGGTCGTGATAACACCAAGCAGTTGAAGCGACCAAAAATAAATATTGCAAATAAAAAAAGTAACGAAAGAAAGAAATATCGCCAGCATACGTCATAGCTATGCAGTGTTTTTTGCCTCTCACTGCGACCACTGGCTCGCGCACCGGCCGCCTCGGTTCGATCTATCACGAAAGAGATATAGCATGTCCGCAACCGTTTCACGTTCTCATAGGTATAGATGTCGATAAGGACGACATATAACTTGCTGAGGCTGCCTCGATATCATCTTGTAAACACTTAGGGTATCGGTTTCACAGTTTAAGCTAAGCTTCGAAGCGGACTTAAGCGGAGGTTTAAGCTACACTAGAGTTTACGGTTGGTAGTTCAAGTGATAAGCAGAGTTTATACGAAGCTTGGCTGTGGTTTAAACTAAGAAGTCAGTGTGCTACCTGAAAAAAAATTGTTTGTTAACGATACCAAGATCATATCAGCGCCGCCGGTGTGCCGGAATTTCGTTCTACAGGAGTTCTTTTACATGCTAATATATCTGCTTGCTGAAGAAGACGATATTAGTGACGAGGAAATGTAAATTATTATTTTAATCTATATGATCAACAGAAGAATTCATCCGAACCATTTTCACGTATGGAATGGCCGAGCGTTGTACAGGAGATTTCCATTAAACAATCAGCAATGATGGTACCAGAAATTGATGAAGTTAAACAAAACTGACTCGTAAGAAGCAAAACTTAATTTGGCATGCCCTTAGTTTTAAATGTCTACTTCATATTTTTATGATATACATTGTCGCACTTATTGCCATGACAGCTATAACGTATTTCAGTAACAAAGCATGGTTCTCTTAACATTGAGGTTATATGAAGTGAAAGCATGCTAACTACAGCTGGACATTTTCCCGTCATCTCAAAACCTACAGCATGCAGAGCTATCGAAATTGTTTGACACCATTCTAATCCACCCTTCGTACCGCAATTTTTCCCCACGTTTGGTTTTTCTTGCACGATAGTAATTTGAAAATTAAACTGAGTTTTATTTATGGACGCTCTTTAACTGATGTGGTCCTTAGCGACCCATTCTATATTGGACGTGAAACACCGCACATTTTGCTCAGAGGCCTCTTTATCAGGCTTGAGGTTCTTTTACGTGCCGTAAATCTGTCACACGGGACCACCGACTTTACTTCCCTTCCGAAGGAAGCCATGCTAAGGATGTTTACGCACGAAAAAAATCCATCGCCCTCCGCCGGGTTTGAACCCGCGACCTCGGGAACTAGAGGCTAGGACGATACCACTACGTATGTAATTTGTCCGATTGCTTTCCATACTTATACTGCTTCACAATTTCTAGGAGAATAGTGACTTCTTGACACGTCAACTATGTTTTGATTCTGATTTTTCGGTCATTTTAACTTCATGTTGCTGGATAACCTACATAAGCTTATTTTAGGAACAGCGTCGCCATAAACGATGGAAATTCTTTCTATGCGCAAGCGTTACCAACCTTATTGTGGAATTGTACCTTTATAAAATTATAAGTAACTAACCGAAGCTGGTTGCCCTACTGTGAAACCGACCCTCAATGATATGTGTAGACTGGGCTCGACTTCACTGATCAGGCGTTCACATAGGAGCTTTGTTAAAGTTTTGAGCAGAGCAATGCCTTTGGGTCCTCAGTGCTTCCCTTATCCTTGTAGGTATATAATTTTGATAATAGACATCCTCCGGATATGTGGGATTGTTCCTTGTTTGAGGCATATGTGTCAGTGCTTCGCTTAAGACTGGCAGTGCAGTTTTGAGGTACTCGTTACAAATATCGTCTTGTTGATGACATCCCTACTTGCTCGGATATGAACAGTTCTGAGTCTAGATCTTCTTGTCTTGCTGACGTACTCGCTAACGTGCTACAAGGGTGTGTGCGTGTCTCTGTAGGTCTCATGTGCAAGCAAGTCCACAACGCGGAGGAATTTGTAGTGGTCTAGTTATAGCTACATGAGGCTTGACTGTTGCAGTCTCATTGTGTACTGTTGAGGATATCGGTTCTACAACCTGTTTCCACATTCGACAGCTGTGTCTTGTACTATTGCTGCAAACCCTTTAACAGGCGAAAACAATATTGGAATGTACACTCGGTCAAAGCAAAAGTGGCCGGTCTCTTGAGCAGTTCAAAGTCCTTTGAGTGAACGCGCGCTTCACAACCGTCAACTTGTGTGCGCCTCTATAATACAAGGCACTGATTTGGGTTACCTCCACACCGTGCTTGGCGTGGAGCAGGCTTTAAGCTACTTAACTTCTGTTCAAGCAGCTCGACTTCGCTTCTCCTTGCTGGACTGTTATCTGGTTTTACTTTCTCTACTACGTATAGTAAGTATGGGAAGTATTGTATTCCACCCAAAAATTCGATACCGAGATTTCATAGGAAATACATGTTTTGAGACCCCCTGAATAAAAAAAAAGCATTTTTGGAAACATGTCCGTGTGTGTGTCTGTGAACAGCATAACTCAGAAACGAACAGTCGGATAAACACCAAACTTGGTATTTAGCTTCAGTATCTTCCAGAGATGTGACACCAAGGTTTTCAAGAAAATCCCCACACCCCAGATTACCCTTTACATGGAACATTTTTCGAAAATTTTAATTTTCTCAAAAATGGCTCTAACGATTTTGATTAAAATATCATATGTTTAACATATTTTCATGACAAATGAAATGTATATCTCGAATTTCCTGGGAATGTCTCCAAAAGTATTCTTCATTGTGAACGATTTTGGCATAACTGGTAAACCATAAGAGATAGACAAGATTTTAATACACAAAAAATGTAGATCGCGTTAAAATACTCAATTTATGTCATATACATTTTTTTGTTGTTGAGTGAACCATTTTCGAGATACTGCTTGTCATTCCCTTAAATTTTTCAATACTTATACTTTTTCTCAAATGGGAATTCGTTATTCATTTTTTTGTCTTGGATATGCAAAGAGTATTAATCTGTGGGAAAGGGAATGGTGCTGCACCTAGCAACCAGCTATTAAGAGATATGTGTGTGCTTAAAGGCTACTGTATTTCTATATTGCCCTTGTAAATATATATTCCCCTTACATCTACAAGAAAATTAGCAATAAGATAGAGTCTGCAAATGTTTATCTCGATTAACATGAAGTAGATGGAGAATAAGCGTTTGTAAAAATAGTTTGTACAAGAGTAGAGAAAGTCATGCGAGTGTAACACATCAGATTTTTTTGTTACTGTAATATAGTTAAATAATATTGCTTGTGCTACGTCATTTTGCTCACAAATATAATTACACTAAATTGACTGAGTATGAAACCTCCTTCCAAACGATAGATTGTCATGTACCGGTATGACTGACTACTAAATAAACGCCGCAGACAAAAATGAAGGAAACCCGTTTTATGTTTACCCGTGTATTTAAAATGAAAGGGAAAAAAGTCGAGTAGCTAGACAGAGATTTTAACTTGCAACCTCAGTAACAGTAAGCTACCACTGAGCTAAGAGTGCTGCAGTAAGCGTGGCGCTTTAGTCATACTCCACCTGGGAACCATAAATCAATAAAGTGTGTTTTCGTTACAAATATTCAATGTTGAAACACTGAGACATCTGTCTGAAGTCTCGTGTATCAACTATTTTCTCAGAAGGCTTTTGTGATGACAGTTGTGTTCCCCATTATATCTACTACAATATTTAATATACGCAGTCTTGTGAACAGAGCCTGGCTGTCCCGAGCGCTCACGGAAGTACCCGATGCGAGCGTCTCTCACACGCCGGCCTCTTATAAATTGGCCAAGTGTGCATACGGTAAACAGTGAAAGGTTCGTGGAGCAACGTGTATGAGAAGTTGAGAGACGATGGCGACAAGCCATAATTTTTTCAGGCAACATCCCAAAGTGAACGACGAAAACTAAATCATTCCCGCAACACGTGAAAGTACAAACCACGGTGCAATGTGAAAACTACAGCCCTGGGTTACCCAATGATTGGACTGTCGCGACGTGCATAAACAGGCCCTACACAGCTGAACCTCTATTATCCGTCGAAATGATGGGGATAGGTTGACCGGTTAACCAAAAAAATCTGATAACCCGTACCATAAAAATGTTAAAAAATTATTCATTATTTACAGTTTCGTAATTTGAAGCTCCTGTTGTGCAGCTGCGAGTGTTGTCTGCATACTGCACATGCACTACACCATTATACTGGTAACAAAACACGCTACCATGTACACAACAAAACGTTATTTACACATACACTGTACATATTCTCATAACCTCTGCTGTGAGGTTGTTTCCTTTCTCTACTACGTATAGTAAGTAGGGGAAATATTGTATTCCACCCAAAAATTCTATACCGAGATTTCACCGGAATTATATGTTTTGAGACCCCCTGAATCCAAAAAAAAAAAATTGAAAACATGTCCGTGTGTGTATGTCTGTGAACAGCATAACTCAGAAACGAACAGTCAGATAAACACTAAACTTGGTATTTAGGTTCAGTATCTTCCAGAGATGCGACACGAACGTTTTCAAGAAAATCCCCCAGCCCAGATTACCCTTTACATGGAACATTTTTCGAAAATTTTAATTTTCTCAAAATGCCTCTAACGATTTTGATTAAAATATCATATGTTTAAGATATTTTCATGACAAATGAAATTATATCTGGAATTTTCTGGGAATGTCTCCAAAAGTATTCTTCATTGTGAACAACTTTTGCATAACTGGTAAACCATAAGAGATAGACAAAATTTTACTACACAAAAAATGTAGATCGCATTAAAATACACAATTTATGTCATATACATTTCTCAATTTTTCTCAAATTCGTTATTCATTTTTTTGTCCTGGTAATGCAAAGAGAATGGAATACTCCACATAGCAACCAGCTCTTAAAACATTTAACTATCACTTAAAGCCTACCAATTCCCCTTGCATCTACAAGAAAATTAGCAATAAGATTAACATCTCGATTAACATGAAGCATATGGAGAATAAGCCTTTGTAAAAATAGTTTGTACAAGAGTAGAGAAAGTCATGTGAGAGTAACACATCAAGAGTTTTTTTTTATTTCTGTTTCAGAAATTCTAGTAAAGTTTCTGCTGATTGAAGAGCTACCTGTAGTGGTACGCGTCGTTTTGCATAACTGCTTTCTCCTAGTCCTCCTCATCAGTATCGCAGTTATTTTCCAAGTTCTCGCATTCATTACAACTGGCAACGATCTCATCATCAGCTTTTAGTTCGTATCCTGGTAACTGTCAACACAGCCATTGTTGCAGGTTTTCTTCATCCACATCAACAAATTCATCATTGCTTTTAATTATTTTGAAAAGGGACTCCGATCATCTTTGAACATCTTAATCAGATGCAGGATTTCTGTTCACCAATTCCAGCATTTAGATACAATTTCCTCCAAGAGCGTACAATGTTCTGATTTGAAAGCATGCTCCATGCATTAGCTGCTAAATATATGGTCTCCTTTAAATTAAACAATTTCTTCCAGGAATCTATCATTGACGCATCTTCTGCAAGCAATAGACTGAAAAGTCCCGTCCTATAACAACATTTCATTGTTTAAATCGCGCCCTGATCCGTGATGTGATGTTCGGGGCAGCAAAGAAATAGAAATGCTACCATCACGTGATTTCAATTCAGTGGTGGGGGGCATTGTCAATAAAAAGAACAGTTTTTACCGGCAAATAAGCACTAACCTCGGGTGCGAGCTCGGAATAAAACCAGGAAGTAAAACTGTCACGCATCATCCGTGCTGATTTAGTGTGGTAGGAACAGGAAAATGTTTAATTTCCGTAACTTTAAAAGACCTTGGATGTTTTGCCTTCCCTATACACAACTTCATTGTGTGTTCTCACTTGTATTTGCGCAACACATTAACGTTATCCGTTTTTTACTAGCCTTGTGTCCAGTCGGCGTCTTTTCCAATGAAGCTGCAAGAGTTTTGCTTGGAAGACATTTCCAATACAGTCCGGTTTCATCCGCGTTATACATCTGATACGGCATAAACTGCTGTTTTTCAATAACACGTTTAAATTCTGTTTTAAACTGTTTTGTAGCATCTGTATCAGCACTAAGTTTTCCCCTACTGGAAAAAGTTCACGAATTCCATGAAGAGATTTAAACCGTGTCATTTGATGCCGAAAATGGTTGACAACCCCAATTTTTCATGAAAGACCTGCGCCTCTTTAATTAAAATTGGCACACTAATTGGAACACCTTTTTCGTTGGAACCACTTGGAAAGAGTTTCGTCTAAAGTTTTGAACGTAGATTCTTTCATAGTTTTACGATTCTTCAACCTACTAACACTGTCCGACGAAGATGCAAATTGTAGCACTTTGTATTTTTTCTTTATTAAATCGCGCACAGTTGTTACGCCAATCTTGTATTCAGAAGCAAGATTAGATACGAGGGCTGTCCCAGAAGTACCAGACCTAACAAAGATAACACAAAAATTTTGAGAAAAAAAATCCTTATTTATCTACATAGTCTCCTTTCAGCTCGATACACTTTTCCCAGCGATGTTCAATAGCTTCGACACCCTGTTTATAGTGAGAACCGTCGAGTTCTGCAAAATAGCCATCAACTGCAAACTCCACCTCTTCATTGTTGTCAAATCTTTTACCACCAAGTCATTTCTTCAACTTTGGAAACAGAAAATAATCAGAGGGGGCTAAGTCTGACAAATAGGGTATATGAGGAGGCAATTCGAACTTTAACTCATTGATTTTGGCCATTGCGATAATGGATGCATTGTCTTGATGAAATAGCAATTGTATTTTCGCTAAATATGGCCGTTTGTGCCTGATTTCATCATTCAAACGCTGCAATAAGTTTGCGTAATACTCGCCATTGATTGCTTTTCGTTTTTGAAGATAATCAATGAAAATTATCCCACGTGCATCCCAGAAAACTGACGCCATGACCTTGCCTGCAGATGGAACTGTCTTCGCCTTCTTTGGAGCCAATTCTCCCCTTTCAATCCACTTTTTTCGACTGTTCCTTCGTCTCAGGTGTGAAGTGATGGACTCATGTTTCATCCATGCTTATGAATCGACGCAAAAACTCGGCTTTATTGCAACAAAACGTCGCCAAACACTCGACTGAAACATCCTCACGACGCTGCTTTTGTTCCATTGTGAGTAAACGCGGCACCCATCTTGCGCACAGCTTTCTCGTGTCTAAATTTTCAGTTAGTGTGCGATGTATAGCACTTTTTGAAATGCCTACGATGTCTGCTAGCTCGTGCACTTCAGTCGATGATCATCCAATACGATTTTTTGGATTTTCTTCACAATTTCTGGCGTGGTCACCTCATTTGGTCAACTACTGCGATGTTCGTCTTGGCAGCTCGTACGGCCTCGTTTAAACTCTGCCACCCAATATTTTACTGTTGTAAATGAAGGAGCAGACTCCCCCAGAGTAGAATCTAGCTCAGCTTTAATATTAGTTGGACTAAGACCTTTCAAATGAAAGTATTGTATCACATAACGATGGCCAGTTTTATCCATGTTTACAAATTCGCTGAGAGCGTTCACTATTAATGGCTGCCAAACAATTACTAAACGTCATCGGCAAACATCAAAGTTAAGCTTAATAAGGTTGGTACTTTCTACCATAGTCATTTGTTTGAAACAACAACCGCTATGTTACGTCAGGTCGGGTACTTCTGGGACTGCCCTCGTAGAGTTTCTTCCCTCTTAAACCGCCCGATTATCTGTATTTGCGTTCCTATATTCAGCACTATATGTTTTGTTTTCACACCCGTGGAAGACATTTTCTACAGAAGGTATGGACACTCAAACAGTAAAACTTGAACTGACGTATGTGTGTACATGTGAGTCTGCAATTGTATGGAGGTTTGAATTTCTTAGAAAGCAGGTAGAGACGGTGTTGTAAATATACCCTTCCATCCTGTTTCCTGCAAAGTGCATTCCAGCTAACGTTACATAGAGTACAACACTGAAATAGGTAATTTTTTGTGCCTCACTTTTCCATTAAAAAAATCTGATGTTGCACTCACATGACTTTCTCTACTCTTGTACAAACTATTTTTACAAACGCTTATTGTCCATATGCTTCATGTTAATCGAGATGTTAATGTTATTGCTAATTTTCTTGTAGATGCAAAGGGAATATGGTAGGTTTTAAGCGATAGTCAAATGTTTTAAGAGCTGGTTGCTATGTGGAGTATTCCATTCTCTTTGCATGTTCAGGGCATAAAAAAAAATTCCCATTTGAGAAAAAGTATAAGTATTGGAAAATTTAAGGGAATAACAAGCAATATCTCGAAAATGGTTCACTCAACAAAAAAAATTATATGACCTAAGTTGTGTATTTTAACGCGATCTACATGTCTCATTTTGTCTCACTTATGGTTTACCAGTTATGCAAAAGTCGTTCACAATGAAGAATACTTTTGGAGACATTCCCAGGAAATTCAAGATATACATTTTATTTGTCATGAAAATATCTTAAATATGATATTTTAATCAAAATCGTTAGCCATTTTTGAGAAAATTAAAAGTTTCGAAAAATGTTCCATGTAAAGGGTAATCTGGGGTGGGGGAATTTTCTTGAAAACCTTCGTGTTATATCTCTGGAAGATACTGAACCTAAATACCAAGTTTGGTGTTTATCCGACTGTTCGTTTCTGAGTTATGCTGTTCACAGACACACACGGACAAAAATGCTTTTTTTGTTTTGGATTTAGGGGGTCTCAAAACGTGCATTTCCGGTGAAATTTCGGTATCGAATTTTTGGGTGGAATACAATACTTCCCCTACTTACTATACGTAGTAGAGAAAGTAAAAAGAAGCGAGAATTAAGAGTTTGGATAATCCGCCGATCGGCTAATGGATTGACGCAAAATCAGGATTCCACTGTACACCCATATTGGGGCCGATCGAACCGAAAGACCGCGCGCGCGATACGAATCTTGCGCGGCCGTCGCGGCAGGTGGTGTCTTGTCGCTTGCATATAAGATGGTTAACACGTTACTCAAGTGAGTCTCTCATACCTGCATTGCTCGCCTCCTATCAATCTCTGTACCTCGTGTTCTTGGAATGTCCTTTTCGCTTCTTACTGACACATCCTGGCACTTTAAGAGCATCGTGTAGGGCTTCCAGGGTAGAGTTCTTGCTATGTAACAGGTTTCTTTAAAGAGGCCGTAGCGATTGTTCACCTTGTAGTAAGCCTTCTTTTTGCTGCTTCCTCCAGATTAGCACCGATCGAGATGACTCCCGGGTTCGATTCCTGTCGGGCCGGCCTCTAACCATGGGTTCTTTTTACTTTCTCTACTACGTAAAGTAGGGGAAGTATTGTATTCCACCCAAAAATTCGATACCGAGATTTCACCGGAAATACATGTTTTGAGATCCCCTGAATCCAAAAAAAAGCATTTTTGGAAACATGTCCGTATGTGTGTGTGTGTGTCTGTGAACAGCATAACTCAGAAACGAACAGTCGGATAAACACCAAACTTTGTATTTAGGTTCAGTATCTTCCAGAGATGCGACACGCAGGTTTTCAAGAAAATCCCCCCACCCCAGATTACCCTTTACATGGAAGATTTTTCGAAAATTTTAATTTTCTCAAAAATGGCTTTAACGATTTTGATTAAAATATCACATGTTTAAGATATTTTCATGACAAATAAAATGTATATCTCGAATTTTCTGGGAATGTCTCCAAAAGTATTCTTCATTGTGAACGACTTTTGCATAACTGGTAAACCATAAGAAATAGACAAAATTTTACTACACAAAAAATGTAGATCGCATTAAAATACACAATTTATGTCATATACATTTTTTGTTGTTGAGTGAACCATTTTCGAGATATTGCTTGTCATTCCCTTAAATTTTTCATTACTTATTTTCTCAAATATGAATTTGTTATTATTTTTATTGTCTTGGATATGCAAAGAGTATTAATCTGTGGCAAAGAGAATGGTGGTGCACCTAGCAACCAGCTATTAAGAGATATGTCTATACTTAAAGGCTACTGTATTTCTATATTGCCCTTGGAAATACAAAACAAGGGGAACATGTAAGCCTTAAGCGATAGTCAAATATTTTTAGAACTTGTCGCTATGTGTAAAATGTTTATCTCGATTAATATGAAATAGATGGAGAATAAGTGTTTGTAAAAATAGTTTGTACAAGAGTAGAGAAAGTCATGTGAGTGTAGCACATCAGATTTTTTTTGTGGCATCACCAATTTCCAGATATCTGTTATTAATGTTTCGCATTGTTCAATACTTTCTGCTTCTTTTAGAGTTCTGTCGATATGCAGTTGTTTCTCGTGATTGCATGGAAAGATTATGGAATCTTAAGCCAAAGTATCGTTGTTCCCTTTGTATCGATAACGGAATGTGTAATGTAGCTATTTCTGTAAAGGTTTATTTGGATTAAATGTAATAGGTAGAAACATGGAGTTTTTTTTAAGAATAATTTGTATTCCCACTAATAAGCGATTGGGGGCAGAGAAAGTAATGTGAATGTAACACGTCAGGTGTTTTTTTTATTAAAGCTGCCAAACTCCTAGATTCTGACAGAAATAAAAGTGGAAATGAAACCACAGCATGTCAGTTCAGGTTTTAGTAAAGGTTGGGGTCTGAGGACCCCACAACGATTTGTATTTAAGCTGATAGGCGGTGTTGTGAACTAGTTTTCGTTAAGATGGCAGTTACACTTCGTCGCGCACCTCCAAGGGTACATTATTAATTTAAACAGCAAAAAGATTTGTAGTTCTGTACTACTCCGGACATTGAGTTGCGGCCAACGCAGTAACTAACCCTTTTGTGTATGGCGCGTAAAGGCGACTTGAATGTGAGTGCTATTCCTAAATGTCCCGATTGGTAAGTCCATGACTTTGACGAGTGATAGCCTTCTAATCACAGGTTTCTTGTTTGCACCCAAGCCTTACATCTATTCTGGGTATAATCGCAGAAATTCATCGTCATTTGTTTCTTAGAACATTGTTGAGAGCGTCTAAAATAAGCAGACGTGTGTTGCTTCGTAGAAAATGGAGAAACGTGAATTTCGTGTTCTGATAAAGCACTACTTTTTGTGTGGTAAGACGGTGAAGGAAACGGAAGAAAAGTTGAACACGAATTATGGGGACTCTGCTCCATCACATGGCATGGTTCACAGAATTTCGATGTGGCCGTTCGAGCACAAGAGATACTGTGCGCACCGGAGGTCACAACAGAAGAAATGCTGAACAAAGTTCACGATATTGTGTTGGAAGATCGCCGAGTGAAAATCCGAGATAGTCCAGACCGTAAGCATCTCGAGTGAACGGGTGTATAACATTCTGCACGAATTTTTGGGTATGAGAAAGCTGTAAGGTGAGTGCCGCGACTGTTCACAGTTGAGAACAAGCGGAATCGTGTGACCATTTCACAAGGATGTTTGAACATGCTCCAGCGCAACCCAAATGAGTTTTTGCGGCGTTATATCACGGTTGATGAAATCTGTATCCATTACTATCAACCTGAAACCAAACGGCAATTAAAACAGTGGATTTCCTTCGGCAAACCTGCTCCAAAGAAAGCGAAAACCTTCCCGTCGCAGGAAAACTCATGGCAGCTTGTCTTCTGGGATTCACAAGGGGTGATAGACATCCACTACCTGGAAAAGGGTAAAACTATCACAGGTTCATATTATACCGCAATGCTGGATCAGTTTCACAATAAACCACCCCATTTGGTGAAGAAAAAAGGTTCTCTTTCATCAGGATAATGCACCCGCACACGAGTCAGCCATTGCCATCGCAAAATTTGTGGAATGGGGCTATGAGCTGCTACCTCACCCACCATATTCTCCAGATTTGGCTCCGAGCGACTTCCTCCTCTTCGCAAACCTGAAAAATTGCCTTTTTGGGAAGAAATTCACGTCCAATAAACACATCATGGCAGAAACAACCTCATATTTTGTAGACTTCGAAAAATCATATTTTTTGCAAGGGTTAAAAAAACTTGAGAAACGTTGGACAATGTGTATTGAATTGAAAGGAGACTATTGTGAGAAATAAAATTGATTTTCTGGAAAAAAAAGTTATTTTCTTTAAAAAGTCACTGACTTATAAATCCGCCCTCGTATTTATTATATTGCAGGAGGAACAAAACAAGAATTGATGGGTTACATTCACACTATTTTCTCACCCTAGTATCGTTTATTTTTATATGGCTTCTACAATGTATTCTTGCGGAAGCTTATTTTTCTATTTCGTATTAATGAGAAAACCTGGTAGAAACAGTTTCATTACACACGTTTTCCCCGTAAGGGGGGGGTTCCGACCCCTTCAGCTGCCGTGGTGCGGGTGCTGCGGTCCCTTAGCACTCGTGGTACTTCTGACGTTACCAGAAGTACGCCGGGCCGAACATTTGAGCCCCTCCCGAAAGGGAGTTGTTCGGATTGGGTTGGACTCGGCGGGGCAGTGGTTCCCGATATCCATGGGTGATTGAGTACGCCTGGCTAGGTTAATTCCGCCCAGGCGGGGTTGTGAGACGCCTCGAGACTCTCCGGCACCAGCCATGAGGGATAGCTGGTAGACGGTAGCTAGAAACTGTCGGCCCCACCGAGGTTGTTCGGTAGTCTCCCCCAGTAGGGTTCGCCCTGCTGGCCTGACGCGCGTAAGTGGCGTATCCACTTCCGACCTGCTTGGAAGGGTCGGTGCGGGAGGTGTCCCGGCCCGATTTCGACCAGGCAGGGGGGGGCGGTATATAAAATAGGCACTGCTCCTAATGGAAAGGCCCACGAGTTTCTCCTGGGTTTGCGAGGGTGTGGCCTCGCGTTGGCGGACCCGGTCCCGTATTTACTTCGTTGTGAATGCAAGGGGGATAGAGGAAAACGTACATCGATAGCACGACCTATAAACTGGCCTTAAAATGTCATGCCCTTTCCATGAAGAGGTCTACATCGAGCTAGATGGCTCCGCATTCGGGAGGTCCCGGGTTAGATTTCAGTCGACCGTGCGCTCTGACCTTAGGTTTTTCGTGGCATTCCCTGGTCGGTAGGTGAAAGCTAGGGTGGTCTCTTCTCTATAACGATTTCCTTTCCATCATTCCGTTTCCTTCTCATGTTTCAAGTGTCTAGCTTTCGTGGCGTATGGCGGTGCCGGGCAGATAACTCGGATGCTTGCTCAAAGGAAAGAGTACTTCCCTTGGACACTAGAGAGCTGCTTGGTTCCTTCATCGCTCTTTCTAGGCAGCTCCAGCAGTGCGACCGGTTTTGGAGCCTGCAATCATTAGGCACTTCCGCGCGTCTCTGGGGCCTGTAGCCTCCTGTGGTTCCTTCACCTCATCCCTTCCTCCTGGGGGTGGCAGTCACAATAGATCTATGTAGGTCGCAGTGTGCGAGGTGTCCCCCTCTGTTGTATAACCTATACTGTAGCCTCCTGTGGTTTCTTCACTTTATCCCTTCCTCCTGGGTGTGGCAGTCACAATAGATGTATGTAGGTCGCAGTGTGCGAGGTGTCTCTCTCCGTTGTATAACCTATACTGTAGCCTCCTGTGGTTTCTTCACTTTATCCCTTCCTCCTGGGTGTGGCAGTCACAATAGATGTATGTAGGTCGCAGTGTGCGAGGTGTCCCTCTCCGTTGTATAGCCTATACTGTAGCCTCCTGTGGTTTCTTCACTTTATCCCTTCCTCCTGGGTGTGGCAGTCACAATAGATATATGTAGGTCGCAGTGTGCGAGGTGTCCCCTTCCGTTGTATAACCTATACTGTAGCCTCCTGTGGTTTCTTCACTTTATCCCTTCCTCCTGGATGTGGTAGTCACAATAGATGTATGTAGGTCGCAGTGTGCGAGGTGTCCCTCTCCGTTGTATAACCTATACTGTAGCCTCCTGTGGTTTCTTCACTTTATCCCTTCCTCCTGGATGTGGTAGTCACAATAGATGTATGTAGGTCGCAGTGTGCGAGGTGTCCCTCTCCGTTGTATAACCTATACTGTAGCCTCCTGTGGTTTCTTCACTTTATCCCTTCCTCCTGGATGTGGTAGTCACAATAGATGTATGTAGGTCGCAGTGTGCGAGGTGTCCCTCTCCGTTGTATAACCTATAATGATGTACACTTTAAATGCAGCAAGTGTGTGTCGCTTATGGTTCACCAGTAATACAACATTAATTGAGAATGAAGAGGACCTCACAGGCTATTCCCTGAAAGTTCAAGATACACATTTTATTTGTCATCTGAATATCGTAGGTAAAGGGGGACACCTCGCGGCTGCGCCCTGCACAGATCTGTTGCGGTTACCACCTCCCCCAGGAGGAAGGTATGACGTGAAGGAGGCTACACGCCGTAGGAAGACAGGCCACAGAGGCTCGCGGAAATCCCTAACATTTCCCTCCCATTGCTGGAGTCGCAGAGAGAGGCCGATGAACGACTAACCAGTCAAGCAGCCCACTCTTTCCATTCAGCAAGCATCCGCGCCGTCTGCCCGGCACCAGCATATGCCACAAAACCTAGAAGTGCACCTGAAACATGGGAAGGAAACGGAGTGATAGAGAAGAAATCCCCTCCGATCCCGGGGAAACCACGAAAAACCCATGGGTCAGAGTGGGTAGTCGCCGGGGATCTTCCTGGAAATCTTCGTGTTCATTCTTGGAATATACCGAACTTAAATACTAAGTTTTGTATTTATCGAGCATTGCGTTTTAGGGCTATGCCGTTTATAGAAATACACACGAGGTGGTGGTTGTTTTTTATTAGCACAATAATAATCATTGGTCAACAAAATTTAAGATTTTTAATGTTAAAAGAATTACAATGGGAGATTTTTTACTAGATTTTTCGTGCTGATTTCAATTTTTTTACAGAACTTTTCCATCTCCCATGGTTTTTGTGTAATTGCACGAGTAACATTTCTGGTAATTATACATTGTAATGTGTAACACCTTAGCTAGAATACCTTTTACGTACCTAAAATGAATGTGAAGTAGATTTACGACTGTACTGTGCTTGAGGAACACCTCTCTTGAGTGTCCAACAGTAATCTACCAACATATTTGGAGTCAGTTTTCCCTAGTTCTTTCCATTTCAGCGATGTCCTGATGGAAACAACGCAAAAGTCAAGATGGCAGTCCAATATGCGTATTTTCAAAGAGATATTACATCCCATGACCTTGTAGTTCTCAATCAGCTCACTGACAAGTTCTCTGTAATATTCAGACCTGTATTTTCCTAGAAGGTTTATGACGATGTTTTTGAAAGAGGACCGTGCAGCTCGTTCATGCATATTTAACAGGCTTTCAAACTGTGAATCTTTCATAAGTTCTCTAATCGAGATCCAACAAGTATTCCCTCTTTTAGTTTCACTTCACTAATCTCTGGAAACTTAGTTTTCTGGAACAGAGATGCACTCCCATCACGATCCATTGCTTTCACAAAGTTCTTAGTCAAACTTAGTTTGATGTGTAATGGAAGCAATAAGATTTTGTCAGCACTTACAACAAATGGTTGATGAAAAACATTTGTCTATCCTGTATTGAATGACTCTCTCTTTGGCCAGCCTTTTTTTTTTTTTTTTAACATGATTGCATTTATCTCTACTATCCCACATGCACAAGAAACAGCAAAATTTTGTATAGCCAAGTTGTGACACAAGTAAGATAGCTATCACTTTAGAATCTGCACATATCTGCCATGAACAGTCATCACACCGGATATTGGATAGCAAGAGATGCATGTTCAATTAACTCTCCTTCATAGCAACTGCGTGGGCTATAGGAATAGATGGAAACGTGTTTCCATTATGTAGCAAGACACCTTTCAAGCTTGTTTTCAAGGAGTCGGTGAACGAAGGCCAATCTTCAGGTTTATATTGGACACCCAGGGACTCCATCAAAGAATTAACATTATCACAGAAAACTGGGTCCTTCTGTTTAGAAAATAAATGCCAGTCTTTCAGTCTTGAAGCGAGTAACCCAAGATCACTAACCAAATCATTTAGATCCTCCTGTGTCAGAAAGTGCGGTTCGTTTTTGGTAGCTCCTTCCACAAAATCTGGGTCACTCTTGTTGTAATTCACCAATGTCGTGAACACTTTCAAAGTCTTCAATCATATTTCTGGCATCTGGTGGAGTTGGTATTGAAAGGCCTAGTCTATGAGCCATTGGTCAAAATTAAATTAAATTGAGTTTCATTTATGGACGCTCTTTAACTATGTGGTCCTTAGCATCCCATTCTATATTGGGCGTGAAAGACCGGTAATTTTGCTCAGAGGCCTCTTAATAAGGCTTGAGGTTATTTTACGTGCCGTAAATCTACGACACGGGGCCATCAGCTCTACTTCTCTTGAAGAAAGCCATGCTAAGCATTTCTACGCTCGAAAAAATCCATCGCTCTCCTCTGGGTTTGAACCCGCGACCTCGGGAACTAAGGCTATCATGGTAACTTATGCACCACGGAGGACGACGACCCAGCAAAAGGCATATGACGGGACGGTTTTAACCAGCCGGTTAATAGTTTTACACATTTGGCACAACAGGTTTCCGGAGCCCAGAACGTATTCTGTTCTATTTTATGGCAAAATAACACTCGTAAGCTCTTTTAATTCGAGGAGTCAAACTTCGCCTCTGCGCTTCTAAAGTGAACTCGCCACAAATGTAACAAAAATTGTCTCTATCGTTTACACATTTGGGAGACATATCCTTCTAATTCACAATGCTTCTTTCATTAATCCATAAGCGAACGCGTGGGGTGAATTATACTCCACGATAACTTTGATAAGCCGGTAGCACTGTTAACATAAATTCTGTAACAATGGCCTTCCACATACCTTTCAATCAACAGCTCCTCCTCCTGTTAGTGGACAGTTTCACCCATTATCTTAGTCAGTAAACACCTGTTGAAGTTATTTTGTTTCACGTATGGAAAAGCCGATTTGAAGTAGGAGTATCTTTACGTTATTTGCACCACACTTTGGGCGTCAATTTGAAGTAGTTTGTATTGTTACTACGTATGGAAAGCCAGTTTTAAGAAGGTGTATTGAAGGAGTGTATTATATTTCAACTATTGGGGAGCCGAACTTGTAGTAGTTGCAACCGCACGTAGAGTAAACAGTTTCCGGTAGCCTTCGCCCCAAATGTACTTTCAGTTGGCCTTTGCCCCAAGTTTAAAAAACATTAACTTTGTAATTTGACTGTTTCTTTAAATATTATATATGTATGTTTGCCTCGGCTGCGTCAGTATTATTGTTAGAGACACGTTTCTCTTAGCAGGGTTGTGATGTGACAAGAATGTAGGCTTACACAGATTATAACTTTACTTCACTCCTTTTATTAATGCTTGATACGATTTAAATAACACTTCACTGATAGAGAGCTGTGCGATTCTTTTTATTAATTAATTACACTTTTTTTAACACGTAAACTTATTTTTGGTCTCACACGAATACGTATTAAATGTCTCGAGGACGCACAAACAACGCATCCAGTTATGAACACTGTCTGCAGGCAACTGACTGTATTTGTAAATATTTCTCCTTCTCAGTTTCTGATTGGCTAATCCTACTCCAATAGAACACCTTCATTTAACTAAAGCTTTTTCTGGTTGTTGATTGGCTATTTTATAAACTGTCACAAAAATTACATTATTGTTGCTCCAATAATGACTAGTAGCATTATTAAACTCTCAAACTCATTGTCTCAAGGTTACCTCATTGTTAGCAACGTTTAACCTATTATTCTCACAGCTCCTACATTATTAAATTACCTAACACATTCACATAACATTATTGAACATGTATACAATAATATAAACATGCAATGACTGTTACATAGATTTTACAAATTATTACATACACATATTGCTTCAAGGCGGGCTGTTATTGAATTTATATTTATATAATTTGACTGAAATCATTTAAGTGTTAAAAATACTGCCTCACTGTTCTCTGGTGTCTGGGTAAAAAAATACCCCGCGCGTGTGCTAAAGTAATTCCTGAGCTGGAAAACGTATTACAGATTCGAGCAAAACAAGGACACGAGAACCTATCTAATGATAGGGCAAGTGAAAATGAGATAAATGGTGAGTCTGAGGACGAAAATGACCACATTTCAGAAAGTGATCACGTGACAAATACAGAGCAAGAGGTGATGATAAAGAGAATGTGCCTTCATCGACTCAGATATATTTCAAAGGAAAAAAGACCGTAAAACCAAAACTACATGTAAGAAGTGCTACAAACTGATTTGTAAGGAACATTCGTATTCAGTTTGTGAAGAATGTGTTGGCAGTGATTCTAATAACACTAGTCTGCATTTTCAAACTTTTTGTGAGATGATTTCTTAAAAGCAGGTGTTCTTGAATCAAGTTTTTATGCTGATTCCAGAAATAACTTCCGTTTTTTTCTATCACGTCAGGTTTTTACACAAAATAAGAAGTAATATTTTGACAATTTTACTAATGAGCGTAGAAAAGTATTCAAATACCATTTCTCACAAGGTAAGTTTTTATTCAAGAAACATTTTAAGAATACTCTCAAGAACTCCCCTAATTTATTTCATGACTACATTTTAACAAAACAAGAAGCCAAAGTGTTTCATTTAATTTTTAGTTTCTCTACTACGTATAGTAAGTAGGGGAAGTATTATATTCCACCCAAAAATTCGATACCGAGATTTCACTGGAAATATATGTTTTGAGATCCCCTGAATCCAAAAAAAGCATATTTGGAAACATGTCCGTGTGTGTGTCTGTGAACAGCATAACTCAGAAACGAACAGTCGGATAAAACCAAACTTGGTATTTAGGTTCAGTATCTTCCAGAGACGCGACACGAAGGTTTTCAAGAAAATCCCCCCACCCCAGATTACCCTTTACATGGAACATTTTTCGAAAATTTTAATTTTCTCAAAAATGGCTGGAACGATTTTGATTAAAATATCATATGTTTAAGATATTTTCATGACAAATAAAATGTATATCTTGAATTTTCTGGGAATGTATACAAAAGTATTCTTCATTGTGAACGACTTTTGCATAATTCGTAAACCATAAGAGATAGACAAAATTTTACTACACAAAAAATGTAGATCACGTTAAAATACACAATTTATGTCATATACATTTTTTGTTGTTGAGTGAACGATTTTCGAGATATTGCTTGTTATTCCCTTAAATTTTTCAATACTTATTTTCTCAAATGGGAATTCGTTATTCATTTTTTTGTCTTGGATATGCAAAGAGTATTAATCTGTGGCACAGAGAATGGTACTGCACATAGCAACCAGCTATTAAGAGATATGTCTGTGCTTATATTGCCCTTGCAAATACAAAACAAGGGGAACATAGTACGCCTTAAGCGATTGTCAAATATTTTTAGAACTGGTCGCTATGTGTAAAATGTAATTCTCTTTGCATGTCAAAAGATCGTTTATGCAAATGTTTATCTCGATTAATATGAAATAGATGGAGAATAGTAGTTCGTAAAAATAGTTTGTACAAGAGTAGAGAAAGTCATGTGAGTGTAACATCAGATTTTTTTCAAACTTTCTCTTCTTTAGCTTCCTTGCAGATCCTTGAAGATGAGTGTCCTTCCTCAACATCCAACAGTAGTCGGCCATCCTAGTTTCATTCCACCTCCCCTGGTATCTCCTCTCCATTTCCTTAATATCTTGGTGAAAACGTTCACCATAATGTCTCAGATTTTCTGGAAAGTGGTCGATATGTGAATGCAGAAAATGCACCTTTACACTCATAGTACAACCCATCTTCTTGAAATTTTCCAACATTGTTTCGACAATGGCCTTGTAATTAGGATCTTTGTTATTGCCTAAGAAGTTTTCAGTAACTGATCGGAAGGCGGTCCATACTTCTATTTCTCTCTCATTCATTCTCTTCTCAAAATCTTCATCCTTCATCAATTTCTTTATTTGAGGACCAACAAAAATTCCAGCCTTTAATTTGTCTTGTGTAATGAAGGGAAATTTCTTGGAAAGGTACTTGAAGCAGGGTCCATCCAGTGGTAGAGCCCTTACAAATTGCTTGATCAAGCCCAATTTTATGAAGCAATATCTTTATATCTCTATATTTTTGAAGTTAAATTGTGAAAACACTGTACGTGATAGAAAAAAAAACTAAAAGCAGTTCTGAAATCAGCATAAAAAAGTGAGTCAGAATCACTTATTAGTTTTCAGTCATCCGATATCATACAGACTAGTATAATTAGAGACAAAAAAGTCAACTTTCTAGAACAGACATTCTTTGCGAACCATGGATTCTGCATATGAAAAAAGAACGATACAGTGTTAACTGTTCTCAAATACCTATTTTTAATGTATTACAATACTATTTAAAAACTATATATATATATATATATATAGCAGGTGGCATATTTGAAATATATGTACGAGTATGTACACAAGCTGTTTTCGAAAATTTTATATTGAATCATTGTAATTTTCATCCAGTTACTGTCAGATAAGAACAAAAGTATTAAATGTTGTGATATACATAAGTACATTCCAATTAATGTAATAGTTTTATTTTTTTTTCCAAATTGGGGCAAAAAAATACTCCATGCGTGTAGATACGTTACAAAATTATACGTCTGTGCTTAAGGGTTAAACAAAGCTTCTACTCTCTGGCAGCTATGCAACAATTTCTATCTGTAACAGACCTTCTTTATCTGTTGTTGGTGTAAACATTGACCTGGGCGGGAAAGTTTCGTGACGAGAAGCTCATTGTTGAACATGTCATTTCTGAAGTCACAGACAACAATCGCCTAAAGCAAATATGTCATTTATTGACCTAATGAAATAAAATTCTTTTCTTTTAAGCAGTACATTTATCGCCCTATGCTAATAAACATGAAAACAGTTTTTTTAATACATATTACAAAAATTGGTAGGTGTCGGAACATTTTTGGCTTCATTTTTTTAATTTTGGCAGATGCAAATACATAAGAATCAGCAGAAATTAATTAACATTTTGATTGTTGACGAGTGAATTGGCAATGAAAATAAAGGCTAATGGTTAGGGAAGGCCAGGTAACTGTATCTTCCCGGTATCAAATATAGTGTGGTCGGCAGCACAAGGACATTGCATATCTTGGAAGAATGTGACCCACATTGTAGCTCAAGTTGTTGTTTATGACCCAGAAATAACATCCGAGACACGCAGTCTTCCAAATGCAGCCAACTCTCACTGGAAACTGCATCTTCTGAATGCAGGACACAAGCAACGTTACACATTTCGTTGTATGTACAAGAGAGACGCGGTAAGACCCTCTAATCGCTCATTAGTGGGTATACAAATTATTCTTACTAAAGTTCATTTTCCTATGTACTTCATTTTAATTCAGATAAACCTTTACAAAAACAGCTACATTACACATTTCGTTATAGATACAAAGAGAACAGCGATAGTCAAATGTTTAACAACTGGACGCTATATGCTGCCTTAAAATTCCATACTGTTTCCGTGACATCGCGAGAAACAACTGAAAATCGACAAGATTGGAAAGAATCGCTAAGTACTGAACTATTCGAGCTGTTACTAACGGATATCTCGGAATTGGCTTATGCTACTAAAAAAGTTATTAACATTATATAAAATTCCCTCAGAATGAAGAGGATTTCACAGGCTATTCCGAGAAAATTCAACATATATATTTTATTTTTCAGTGAATATATTTAATATATGGTATTTTAATCAAAACGTTGACCATTTTTAAAAATGTTTAATGTAAAGGGTACTTGGGGTTGGGGGGGGGATTTCCTTGAAAATCTTCGTGTCGTATCTTTGGAAGGTATTGAACCTAAATACCAAGTTTGGTGTTTATCCAACTTTTCGTTTTTAAGCTATAATGTTCACACTCAGGGTCTTTTTCTAAAAATGCTTTGGGGGGGGATTTAGTGTGCCTCAAAGTATATATTCCGGTGAAATATCGATACCTATCGAGTTTTTGGGTGGAATGCAGTATCTTCTTTACCTACTATACCTATACGCGGTAGAGAAAGTAAAAAGGTGGTCCTTAATGTTTTCTCTGTTAAACTCCAAACTTTCTATACATACCCACAAAAAATAAACGAATAAATCTAAATTACTTGAAAAAAGTCTAAGGGATTTGAAAATTCAAACCAATACTTACACATATCTCGGAAATGGTTAATGTCACACTATGTTTCACATCCTACATTGATGATTTAAGGAGATCCGCGTTTTTTCATAGTAACGTTTCGTCCATATCTTGATTGGTTTATCAGTGATTTAAAGTATGCAAATGTCATTCTGAATTTCACAAGCTATTCGCAAAAAATTATAGACGTGCAGTTTATTTGGCATGTACGAAATACCTACATATCTTAAACGTATGGTGTTTTAATCAAAATTATTGCGCCCTTTTTGGAAAAAAAAATCTACATATAGGTAGAGAAGGTATTGCATTCCACCCAAAAGTTCGATATCGAGATTTCATCGGAAATACATGTTTGGAGGCTGCTGAATCCAAGTAAAGCATTTTTAGAAAAAATGTCCGTATGTGTGTCTGTTGTGAACAGCATAACTCAAAAACGAAAAGTGTGATAAATACCCAACTTTGAGTTCAGTATCTTGCAAGGAAGCGACATGACGATTTTCAAGAAAATTACCCCCACCCCAGCTAACTTTTCCGAAAATGTCCATGTCCTAAAAATGGCTAACGATTTTGATTAAAACACCATATATGAAAGATATTCACATGATAAATAAAATGTACATTTTTAAATTTCTGGAAATAGTCTGTGAAGTCCTCTTCTTTCGGAATGAATTTTGTATAATCTGTGTAACTGGTAAAAGTACGAAAACTACTATACAAAAAATGTAGATTTCTTGAAAACACACAATTTATTTCAAATAGGTTTTTTGTGGCATAACCCGTTTCTGAGATATCTGTTATTAAAGGTTCGAACCGTTCAATATTTATTAAGTCCCACAATTTTCAGTTGTTTCTCGCGATGTCATGGAAACAGTATGGAATTTTAAGGCCAGCATATAACGTCCAGTTGTTAAACATTTGACTATCGCTGTTCTCTTTGTATCTATAACGAAATGCGTAATGTAGCTATTTCTGCAAATGTTTATTTGAATTAAAATGTAGTAGATAGAAAAATAACCTTTACTAAGAATAGATTGTATATCCAATAATAAAGATAGAGGGTAGAGAAAGTCATGCGAATATATCACATCAGATTTTTTTCCTTTCGATTCAGGGAACCTCAAAAGCTACATTTCTCGTGAAATCTCGGTATTTAATTTTTAATGGAATACATATGCAATACTTCCTCTACTGCTACGTACGAGGTAGAGAAAATAAAATTACTTGTCCTTTATTCCTTCAACGCAAACTTCACGTGTCATCGCAATCCCCCAAGCTACTACTATGTAGCTTTTACAGCCTCTTCATGAACGAGACTTTGATGAAAGTAGAGATTCGAAAGTACGGAATTATCAATTTGTTATTCAAGAACGAGACTTTCAGGTCGTCCTCCGTGGACTAGTGGTACAGTGCTAGCCTCTAGCTCCCGAGGTCGTAGGTTCAAACCCGGGCGTAAAAATCCTTCAGGAGGGAAGTAAAGCCAGTGGTCCCGTATCGTAGATTTACGGCACGTAAAAGAACCTCAAGCCTGATAAAGAGGCCTCTGAGCAAAATTACCGGTCTTTCACGCCCTATATAGAATGGGACGCTAAGGACCACTGCAGTTAAAGAGTGTCTATAAATAAAACTCAATTTAAAACGAGACTTTCATGAACTTAACTTCGAAGTCGCCGATATGCTTAGACTTTGAGGCAGTATTCTTAACACTTTGATAATTTTAATTAAATTATATAATACGTAAATTCAATAACAGCCCGCCTTGAAGCAATATGTATGTAATAATTTTTAAAATGTATGTAAGTCATTGCTTATGTTTATATTATTGTAAACATGTTCAATAAATATTATGTGAATGCATTATGTAATTTAATAATGTAACAGCTGTGAGAATCGTTAGAGCCATTTTTGAGAAAATTAATACTTTAGAAAAATGTTCCATGTAAAGGGTAATCTGGGGTGGGGGGATTTTCTTGAAAACCTTCGTGTCGCATCTCTGGAAGATACTGAACCTAAATACCAAGTTTGGTGTTTATCCGACTGTTCGTTTCTGAGTTATGCTGTTCACAGACACACACACATACACGGACATGTTTCCAAAAATACTTTTTTTGGATTCAGGAGGCCTCAAAACATGTATTTCCGGTGAAATCTCGGTATCGCATTTTTGGGTGGAATACAATACTTCCCCTACTTACTATACGTAGTAGAGAAAGTAAAATGCTTAATTAATTTCTCGATACGTATTTTAGATGCGCTTCGATAACAAGTGAATATCGATTGAAGGTCGCAGGTATTGATTTTACAAGATGGAGACAGAAATGTTTATTAGTGAATTTGAAGAAGTGGAATTCAGTTCCACGCCTTCTGATATCCTGGAGGAGGCGAGGAATGTAAGCAAGAATTTACTTCCTGAAATAAAAAAGGAAAAATGTATGAAAAGTTGTATGACGAGTACATGTTTCGGCGAGCAACAAAAAATGTAACTTCATTGCCAGAAAATGTCTTCATGGTTTACTTTGAAGAAATGTCAAAAACAATGAAATCCCAAACCTTGTGGACAAATTGTTCGGTATTGAAGACTACTTTAAATGTGAAACATGGAACTGATATATCCGAGTATTAAAGGTTCTATTACGTGTTAAAACATAAATCGGTAGGGTACAGAGGGTTAAAGCAAATACACTTTCGACAAATGAAATTAAAACCTTCATTGATGATGCACCTGACAACACGTATCTACTGATAAAGGTATGTAAATATAACTATTTGTGTAAAAATAAACTGTTTTTCAATGGCTCTGAGCAGGATAACAGCAAATGAGCACATTTAAGACTTAAGTGAAATTTCTTTTTAAAAAAAAATCGCATTAAAAGTAAACAATTTTGAATATAAATAAACAGGTATCTCAATCTTGTCGCACCCATTGCAATCCATTATTACTTTCTCACATATAAGGTATGCTAAACAATAAAGGCATCGTTTCCATCACATTTTGGGTTTCACATTGTGAATGAAGAATACCAGTAACTTCTGCCTATTGGTAAGTTCTTTTATATGCAATCCAAGTCAGGCGAGGTATTTACAAGGAAAGGAATGTATAGATGCAATATTTGCGGTTTAAAATCTTGGATTGTTTTTTAAGTTGCTGTAGAAGAGAAAAAGTAGCTCGGAGAAAGTAACATTTCCCAAGGAAAGATTTGAAAATCGGCTCTTTGATTTACAGAAGGATCTAATTCAACATGCTGTTTTAATATTGAATGCAGGACCCAAAGAGGGGAAAGTCTTAACCCCTGTAACTATGCATCTTGATATACACAAAAACGAAGATTTTTGTTTTAAATTTTTGACAAATGAGCCACAAACCCCTCCAATTTTCCAAGGAACTTTTAAATGCTCCTGCTTTTTGCATTTATTTGTTAGAATCACTATCACTTAAGTTATCCTTTCCAAAAACAAAATAAAAAACGCCAACAATACAACAGCGTATGTAATCTAACCTTGAAGTTGGTTATGTTGTTGGAGTTTTTGCCCCACGCTTTGGGCGTTAATTTGAAGTAGGATGTGCCCCACGTATGGAAGCCAACTTGAAGATTTTTTTGTTACGTATGCGTTTTACGTAATTTATTAAGCTTCATGCATTGGAAGCTAACTTGAAGTATTGTTCTTTGAGTTACTTTGTTTAAGAAGTTTGCAACACGCTTTGGGCGTCGATTTGAAGTTGTTGATTACGTAATAGTTACTGTTGTTACGCAATATGCTGCTACGTACGAGAAGGTGATTTAAAGATGTGTTTTTGTTGTTACACTCCAAGTTTTACACTATAATATTTAACTTTGTTATTAAAACTGCTTCTATATATTATTTATGTTTGAATTTGCCTTGGCTGCGTCAGTAATGTTTGTAGAGTCATGTATTTCTTAGGCAGGGTGCGGTACGACAATAATTGTAGACATACACAGAATTTAAGTTTTTAAATTCACTTCTTTTATCCTTTGCACATTTTAATAAAGTACTACACTTTTTAAGAGCTGAGAGATTTTTTAATAACATCTGATCACTACCAAGGTTTGCCAGCAACTGAACATAATTTTAACCGTTGAAGTCTCTGATTGGCTAATTTTAGAATATCTGCATTTTACTTGAAGCTTTTCATTGCTGTTGATTGGCTAATTTTAAACTGTTACTGAATTTACATTATCATTGCTCTAATCATGACTAGTAACATTCAAACTCATTATTGCCTCATTGTTAGCAACTTAAAACTTATTGTTCTCACAGCTCTTGCATTATTAAAGTATGTAATGTATTCACATAACATTAATAAAATATGTTTACAATAAAAATAAGCGTTTGCAATGACTGTTACATACAATTTAAATAATTATTACATACATATTGTTTCAAGGCGAGCTGTTATTGAATTTACTTATTATATAATACAATTGAAATTATTCAAGTATTAAAATACTGCCTCAATCTCGACACATTCAAGTTTTCCCCATAAACACTTGTTGTGGAGGGGAGGAGCGAAATGCAGACGCTTCAGCCTGTGTTTTGGAAATCGAGTTAGCCAGCATTCGAGCTTGGTCGTAAAATCTGAAGTTTCCAGAGTCAAAGTTAAAGCATCGAAACTCTCGTCTATGAATAACAAGAGAATACTAGACGTTATGATGCTATGGTGTATTTGCTTTTAAGTTGAAACATGGAAAGTAGATATACCAGTTTATTCCACACGACAGTTGGTAACCCTTAACTGCCTAATCTCAAAACCTTTACTATTGAAACTCACTATTTAAAATCTGTGTTGGGTTGAAACATGAAATTTAGAACACTCGTGTGTAACAATACACGCCAGCGAAACAAGGAAGGCTCAAGATATCAAGTAATTTTCCATATTTCACTGCCAAGAGAGCAACTGGTAACAACTGTTGGACTAAACAGTGAAGGGTTTCTCAACACTCGGACTGTCATTAGCGCACTCCCTTCTCCTAGACCGGTCAGGTAGCGTCAAAAAGGGTCACGTACTGTAATAGTGAACACGCCCTGAACTTATCTCTAATTTTCGAAGGAAACGTCAGCAAAAGCCGCATCTTGTGGCGTGTAAAAGGAACTAATGAAGTTTAGCTGTCTTTACGATACACCAAAATTGTGCTTCAACTGTCAGCAATACCCGGCGTTGCCTGGGGCTTTGACTCTTTGAAGAAGATATTGTTCTTGGAGCTCACTTATTTATTTCTCTCCACGTATGGTCGTCAAATTCAAGTAGTGTTACTGTTGTTGAAGTTTGCACCACGCTTTGAAGAAGACTGTTTGTTACGTATGAGAAGCTAATTTGAAGATGTATTTTTGTTGTTACGGTCCAAGTTTAAAAAAAATAAATATTAACTTTGTTATTAAACTGTTTCTATAGATATTATTTATATTTACGTTCGCCTCGGCTGCTTCAGTATTTCTTTAGAGACATGTTTCTCTTAATCAGGGCGTGGTGCAACAAGAATGTAGGCTTTACACAGATTTTAAGTTTTAATTCACTTCTTTTTATTAAATCGTTGACAAACATTAAATATCACTACACTGATATCAAGAGCTGTGAGATTCTTTATTTTTCGTTTCACACGAATACGTAATAGTTCTTTAGAGAACACATCTTCCATCCCGTCACTACCAAAGTCTGCCAGCAACTGAACATATTTCAACCGTATAAACTTTTAACTTTCTGTATTTTAAGTCTCTGATTGGCTAATCGTAGTCCAATAGAATACCTGCATTTACTAAAGTTTTTTTCTGGCTGTTGATTGGCTTTTTTTAAACTGTCACAAAATTTACATTATCGTTGCTCTAATCATGACTACTAACTTTCAAACTCTCAAACTCATTATTGCCTCAAGATTACCTCATTGTTAGCAACTTTAAACGTATTTTTACTTTCTCTACTACGTATATAAGTAGGGGAAGTATTGTATTCCACCCAAAATTTCAATACCGAGATTTCACCGGAAATACATGTTTTGAGACTCCCTGAATCCTAAAAAATCATTTTTGGAAACATGTCTGTGTGTGTGTGTGTCTGTGAACAGCATAACTCAGAAACGAACAGTCGGATAAGCACCAAACTTGGTATTTAGGTTCAGTATCTTCCAGAGATGCGACACGAAGGTTTTCAAGAAAATCCCCCCACCCCAGACTACCCTTTACATGGAACATTTTTCGAAAATTTTAATTTTCTCAAAAATAGCTCTAACGATTTTGATTAAAATATCATATGTTTAAGATATTGTCATGACAAATGACATTTATATCTCGAGTTTTCTGGGAATGCCTCCAAAAGTATTCTTCATTGTGAACTTTTGCATAACTGGTAAACCATAAGAGATAGACAAAATGTTACTACACAAAAAATGTAGATCGCGTTAAAATACACAATTTATGTCATTTACATTTTTTTTTGTTCAGTGAACCGTTTTTTGAGATATTGTTTGTTATTCCCTTAAATTTTCCAATACTTATACTTTTTCTCAAATTCGTTATTCATTTTTTTTTGTCCTGGTAATGCAAAGAGAATGGAATACTCCACATAGCAACCAGCTCTTAAAATATTTGACTATTCCCTTGCATCTACATGAAAATTAGCAATAAGATTAACATCTCGATTAACATGAAGCGTATGGAGAATAAGTGTTTGTAAAAATAGTTTGTACAAGAGTAGAGAAAGTCATGTGAGTGTAACACATATTTTTCTCACAGCTCTTACAGTATTAAATTACGTAATGCATTCACATAACATTATTAAACCTGTTTACAATAATATAAGCATTTGCAATGACTGTTACATACATTTTAAAAATTATTACATACATATTGCTTCAAGGCGGGCTGTTGTTGAATTTACATGTTATATAATTTAAAATTATTCAAGTGTTAAAAATACTGCCTCATGTTTTGGGAAAACATAAATTCCCGGGATGTTTTTATATACGCTTAAAGGTATTAAAGCAATTACAATATTGCTGGTATTCAGTTGTTTTCCATTCGTATTGAAAATTCCCCAAATTGCCTCCGATACATTTTCCAACACCATCCCCCATTATGGGTGGGTTTCGCATTACCAACTCTAGAAAAATAAAAGATCAAAATTATATGCTGTCATTATTGAGAAAACAGACCCATTCGTGCTGAATGTCCTGAAAATTGGCCCCGCCGAACATTTTTCAAGCTGTCTTGTTCTGGAGGTGGGTTTTGTTATACCCGCTCTAATGAGAACACGAGTTATTTATTATTCACAGAGGTATTGAGAAAACAGGCTGGTTATTGCTCAAAATTGCTTGCGCCAATCTTTTCACCCACTCTAGTAAGGAGGCTTTATGTTAGCACCCGCACCGTAGTTTTACTCTTGTCCTTAAGAATGTGTGTGCCAAATTTCGCACTCGTATTGAAAATCCCCCATGGAACAATTTGTAACCCGATTCCCATTAGTGGTGTTTCTTTCATGCATTACCGCTCCTTTGATACCCTAATTATTGACGGGAAAATATATATAATTAAATAAAGAAATGATAGTAAGATAAAGAAATAATTTCAATAAACAATTATCATGTATTATATAGTAATAAAACATTCTAGCGAAGAAACTCCTGCACCCAGTGGCATTGCAAGCGCCCATTGAGATTATCTCTAGTGAGATGCCTTGGTGGTCTACCTGGGAAATAGCTTGAGTCAGTTGAGCAATTCAATCACTGGTTAGAGCAACCACATGGAAAGCGGGAGAACCGTGTTTAAATCCCGGCTCCGACATCTTATTGCTAGATACAAGGGGAATGTGGTAGGCTTTAAGCGATAGTCAAATATTTTAAGAGCTGGTTGCTATGTGGCGCATTCCATTCTCTTTGTATGTTCAGGACATAAAAAAATGAAAAACGAATTTGAGAAAAAGTATAAGTATTGAAAATATAAGGGAATAACAAGTAATATCTCGAAAATGGTTCACTCAACAACAAAAATGTATATGACATAAATTGTGTATTTTAACGCGATCTACATTTTTTGTGTAGTAAACTTTTGTCTATCTCTTATGGTTTACCAGTTATGCAAAAGTCGTTCACAATGAAGAATACTTTTGGAGACATTCCCAGAAAATTCGAGATATACATTTCATTTGTCATGAACATATCTTAAACATATATTTTAATCAAAATCGTTAGAGCCATTTTTAAGAAAATTAAAATGTTCGAAAAATGTTCCATGTAAAGGGTAGTCTGGGGTGGGGGGATTTTCTTGAAAACCTTCGTGTCGCATCTCTGGAAGATACTGAACCTAAATACCAAGTTTGGTGTTTATTCTACTGTTCGTTTGTGAGTTATGCTGTTCACACACACACACACACACACACACACGGACATGTTTGCAAAAATGCTTTTTTTTTGGATTCAAGGGGCCTCTAAACATATATTTCCGGTGAAATCTCGGTATCGAATTTTTGGGTGGAATGCAATACTTCCCCTACTTACTATACGTAGTAGAGAAAGTAAACAAGAATGTTTTCGAAGTTTAACATAATGTTAAAACTTGCGCGTTTCATCAAGATTTTACAGCAAATTCTTAGCTAACAAACTGTTAATGTCAAAGACAACTGCAAACGCTAGCTTTCAGAAAGCGGTGACCGAATTACACTGTTTCTGAACGTGCTTCGATGCACATTTATCTAGGTATCGCAAGCGCTGTTTGTGACAGTGGCAGTCAACTATTTATATTCATGGCAATTATCATGTGATGTTCCCGATTGTTTGAGGTTACAAGCGTGATGTCAACTGAAATAGATGTTTCACCATTTGAAGCGCGTTGATTAACATCTGCTAATACGTATAGACATATTATCAAGTGCGAAAAAGCTGAAGGTCTTACATTGAAGGATAAGATTGCAGCCTGGGACAAAATCCGCGAGTCATTTAAATGGAATTCACGCGTTTCTCCTAAGTCCAGTTAACAACGCGGCAATTTTATGCTAATAAAAAGGTGCAGCACCAGAAACGTAGGTGCAAGAGCGTTTAAGACGGTTTAAAACTGGTGGTGGACACTGCATTGAAACTAAAGTGGACGAAAGTGTGTTACAGCTGATCAATCAAACAGACCCGAACAAAAATACTATTTGCTTCTTGAAGCCTTCCTGAGCTTTACAAATACCAACATTATCACTGCCAAGTAAATGAAGAATGCCACTGACATAAAATCTCAAAAGTAATTAATACCAGTAGCAAGAGAAAAAATGGCATGCTTCTGTTGGTAGTATTCTAACTCCTCGTATTTCCCATAAAAGCATGCTCATGACCCCTTAGACAGTTGGTATCAGTTTAAAAATTACTCCTTTTGCACGTTTCAAGTTTATGATGAAGCACGGCTCCTCGTCCTGCATGGTGAAGTGGTTACCATGCTAGCCTCTAGTTCCCGAGGTCGCGGGTTCAAACCCGACGGAGAGCAATGGATTTTTTTCGGGCATAAAAATCCTTAGCATGGCTTCCTTCGGAAGGGAAGTAAAGCCGGCGGTCCCGTGTCGTAGATTTATGGCACGTTAAAGAACCTCAAGCCTGATAATGAGACCTCTGAATAGAATTTCCAGTCTTTCACGCCCAATATAGAATGGGACACTAAGTACCACATTAGTTAAAGAGCGTCCATAAATAAAACTCAATTTTAATTTTCTTCCGTTAGGAATGGCATTAAAAAATGCCACATCTAACAAACTGGCATCAACAGCTTGGTTTACGGCAGCCATTTTCTAACTTCTGACATTTGATAAATGCACAGGGGCACAGCAATGTTAATTCAAGAGAGTTAACATACTGTTAAAGTTCGATGAAACAAGATTTGAGTTAGCTTCAGTGTTAAATCAGTTTAACATTGTGTTAAAATGTAACATCTATTGGTGTAACCCGCCCTTTATGTTAAAAAAATCTGATGTGTTACACTCATATGACTTTCTCTACTCTTGTACAAACTATTTCTACAAACGCTTATTCTCCATATGCTTCATGTTAATCTTATTGCTAATTTTCCTGTAGATGCAAGGGGAATATGGTGATATTTAAGCGATAGTCAAATGTTTTAAGAGTTGGTTGCTATGTGGCGCATTCCATTCTCTTTGCATTACCAGGACAAAAAAAATCTGATGTGTTACACTCACATGACTTTCTCTACTCTTGTACAAACTATTTTTACAAACGCTTATTCTCCATATGCTTCATGTTAATCGAGATGTCAATCTTATTGCTAATTTTCTTGTAGATGCAAGGGGAATATGGTAGCTTTTAAACGATAGTCAAATATTTTAACGCTGGTTGCTATGTGGTGCATTCCATTTTCTTTGCATGTCCAGGACATAAAAAAAATGAATAACGAATTTGAGAAAATGTATAAGTATTGGAAAATTTAAGGGAATAACAAGCAATATTTCGAAAAGGGTTCACTCAAAAAAAAATATACATATAACATAAACTGTGTATTTTAACGCGATCTACATTTTTTGTGTAGTAAAATTTTGTCTATCTCTTATGGTTACCACTTATGCAAAAGTCGTTCAGAATGAAGAATACTTTTGGAGACATTCCCAGAAAATTCAATATATACATTTCATTTGTCATGAAAATATCTTAAACATATGATATTTTAATCAAAATCGTTAGAGCCATTTTTGAGAAAATTTAAATTTTCGAAAAATGTTCCATGTAAATGGTACTCTGGGGTGGGGGGAGTTTCTTGAAAACCTTCGTGCCGCATCTCTGGAAGATACTGAACCTAAATACCAAGTTTGGTGTTTATCGGACTGTTCGTTTCTGAGTTATGCTGTTCACAGACACACACACACAGACACGGACATGTTTCCAAAAATGCTTTTTTTGGATTCAGGGAGTCTCAAAACATGTATTTCCGGTGAAATCTCGGTATCGAAATTTTGGGTGGAATACAATACTTCCCCTACTTACTATACGTAGTAGAGAAAGTAAAATGAATAACTAATTTGAGAAAAAGTATAAGTATTGGAAAATGTAAGGGAATAAGAAGCAATATCTCGAAAATGGTTCACTCAACAAAAGAAATGTATATCACATAAATTATGTATTTTAACGCGATCTACATTTTTTGTGTAGTAAAATTTTGTCTTTCTCTTATGGTTTACCAGTTATGCAAAAGTCGTTCACAATGAAGAATACTTTTGGAGACATTCCCAGAAAATTCAATATATACATTTCATTTGTCATGAAAATATCTTAAACATATGATATTTTAATCAAAATCGTTAGAGCCATTTTTGAGAAAATTAAAGGGTAATCTGGGTTGGGGGGATTTTCTTGAAAACCTTCGTGTCGCATCTCTGGAAGATACTGAACCTAAATATCAAGTTTGGTGTTTATCCGACTGTTCGTTTCTGAGTTATGTTGTTCACAGACACACACACGGACATGTTTCCAAAAATGCTTTT
Source organism: Deroplatys truncata (assembly GCA_030765065.1). Taxonomy (NCBI): domain Eukaryota; kingdom Metazoa; phylum Arthropoda; class Insecta; order Mantodea; family Mantidae; genus Deroplatys; species Deroplatys truncata. The sequence goes on from CM060985.1 coordinate 173,159,322, forward strand.
TTTTTTGGATTCAGGGGGCCTTAAAACATATATTTCCGGTGAAATCTGGATATCGAATTTTTGGGTGGAATACAATACTTCTACTAAATATACGTAGTAGAGAAAGTAAAAATTTGAAGCAGGGAGCAGCATCAAAGTTGTCGCAACGGACGGCCACGCCTGAAGGGAGCTAGCAAAAGTATTCGTGCCTATAACCCGCACAACATTTTTAATCCCCACTTCCGTTTGGGGTACTTTCTTGCGGTACCACCCGCACAGTAGTTTTACTCTTGTCCTAAAAAATGTGTGCAAAGTTTGGTCAAAACGAGTGAAAGGATGTAGAAGCCTATAAGGAACATATGCAAACAAACAATTTGACTTTTATATTAATAGATCTGTCCTAAAATGTTACGTCAGGCAGTATTTGAGCTAAATACTTCTAATCTAATATCCAATGTTTTGGAGTAATTTGTCTGAGACGGAGAGTAAGGAAAAGTAAGAAAATATTTAGGCCTTAAGCCATAGGCTTAAAGTACCACGCAGTGGTATATAAAAGTGAACTGGCGGGAGAACAAGAGAATCTTGGCTCTTAAACTGTTTGGAATGGGGACAAAGGTGCACCTTCCTAGATTCTGTAGCATTGACCTACTTTCGTGCCCTCTTTCTATATTTTTATCTTAATTACATACCAAGTTTAAAACCGTAAAAATCTGATGTTGCATCCTCATGACTTTCTCTACCCTCTAGCACTTATTAGTGGTATACACATTATTGTTATTAAAGTTTATTTGCCTATCTGCTTCATTTTAATCGAGGTAAACCTTTGCAGAACAGCGACAGTCAAATGTTTAACAACTGGACACTATATACTGGCCTTAAAATTCCATACTGTTTCCATGACATCGCGAGAAACAACTGAAAGTCGATAGGGCTTGAAAAGAATGCACAGTTTTGAGCAATTCGAACCATTAATGATGGTTATCTCGGAAATGCCTTATACCACAATAAAAGCTTTTCGAAATAAATAATGTTGCATTTTTTGTGTTGTACGTCTTCGTCTATCACTTAACGTTTTCCAGTTATACAAGATTATACAAAATTCCTTCAGAATGAAGAGGACTTCATAGGCTATACCCAGAAAATTCAAGATATACAGTTTCTCATGTAAATATATTTAATATGTGGTATTTTAATCAAAATCGTTGTAAACATTTTTTAAAAAATTAAAAATTTCGAAGGATATTCCATCTAAAGGATAATTGGGGTTGAGGGGGATTTTCTTGAAAATCTTCGTGTCGCATCTTTAGAAGCTACTGAATCTAAATACCAAGTTTGATGTATGTGTGACTTTTCGTTTCTAAGTTATGCTGTTCCCAGAGACATACACACGGACCTTTCCTTAAAAATTCCTTTTTTTTATTCAGGGGCCCTTAAAACGTGCATTCCTTGTGAAATCTCGGTATCGAACTTTTGCATAGAATGCAATGCCTTCTGTATCTACTATGTACGTGGTAGAAAAAGGAATAGTGATTTTGCAATTGAAATATACAGATTTAACATTTCAAACCTGTAATAAAGAATATCTTGGAAATGGTTAATGCCACAAAAAAAATAATTGTTTGATTTAACGAGATGTACATATTTTGTGTAGTAAGTGTTTGTTTCGTACAGTTTACAAGTTATGAAAAAGTCATCCAGAATAAAGTGGACATCACAGGCTGTTGAGAGAAAATTCGAAATATACACTTTATTCGACATGCAAATATCATGAACATATGGTGTTTTAATAAAAATCGTTAGCCATTTTTGAGAAAATTAAAAATAGCAAGAATTTTTCATCTTAGGGGTAGTTTGCAGTGGGAGCTTTTGTTGAAAATGCTCGTGTTGCATCTTTGGAGGACATTTCGTTTTTTAACACACACCTTCACACGTTTTTCTAAAAATTCTTTTTACTTTCTCTACTACGTATAGTAAGTAGGGGAAGTATTGTACTCCACCCAAAAATTCGATACCGAGATTTCACCGGAAATACATGTTTTGAGACTCCCTAAATCCAAAAAAAAGCATTTTTGGAAACATGTCCGTGTGTGTGTGTGTGTGTGTGTCTGTCTGTCTGTCTGTCTCTGAACAGCATAACTCAGAAACGAACAGTCGGATAAACACCAAACTTGGTATTTAGGTTCAGTATCTTCCAGAGATGCGACACGAAGGTTTTCAAGAAAATCCCCCCACCCCAGACTACCCTTTACATGGAACATTTTTCGAAAATTTTAATTTTCTCAAAAATGGCTCTAACGATTTTGATGAAAATACCATATGTTTAAGATAATGTCATGAGAAATGAAATGAATATCTCGAATTTTCTGGGAATGTCTCCAAAAGTATTCTTCATTGTGAACGACTTTTGCATAACTGGTACACCCTAAGAGATAGACAAAATGTTACTACACAAAAAATGTAGATCCCGTTAAAATACACAATTTATGTCATATACATTTCTTTTGTTGAGTGAACCGTTTTCGAGATATTGCTTGTTATTTCCTTAAATTTTCCAATACTTATACTTTTTCTCAAATTCGTTATTCATTTTTTTATGTCCTGGACATGCAAAGAGAATGGAATGCGCCGCATAGCAACCAGCGTTAAAATATTTGACTATCGCTTAAAAGCTACCATATTCCCCTTGCATCTACAAGAAAATTACCAATAAGATTGACATCTCGATATCTCGATTAACATGAAGCATATGGAGAATAGGCGTTTGTAAAAATAGATTGTACAAGAGTAGAGAAAGTCATGTGAGTGTAACACATCAGATTTTTTTTTTGTATTCAGGAATCTTCAAGCGTGTATTTTAGTCAAATCTCGTTGTTTAATGTTTGGGTGGAATACAGTGCTTCCCCTACTTAACTATAAGGGCTACAAACTGAAGTTTACATTCAAATCCTTATGCCAGTACATAATACGTTACAGTACCAATTTCTCTACTGTTTACGTATAGTAAGTAGAGGAAGTATTGATACAGAAATACCCGAATAAAATCGAAAAGTCTGTTAAATACCAACCTTGGTAATTAAGTTCATCTTCTAAGGATGGGAGGCGAAGATTTTCAAAGACTCCCCCCCACTCCAAACTAGCCTTTAATTTTTATATTTACGAATTTCTAAAAAAATGCTAAAGTTTTTGGTTAAAATGCCATACGTTTATTATATTTCGTGAGAAATAAAATGTATGTCTTGAATTTCGTAGGAATAGCCTGTGAAGTCCTCTTTGCATAACTTGTAAACTGTAAGAGATAAGACAAAATGTTACTACACAAAAACGATAGATATGATTAAAGCACGCCATTTATGTCAAGTCACTTTTTTGTAGCCGTAACCATCTCCGAGATATTCTTTATTATTGGTTCTAACTTTTCTTCCATCTTCCCTTCCCGAGAGAACTTCAGAAGGTATTTCTGGTGAAATCCCTATATGAAAATGTTGGTTGGAATCTCATATGGGAGCAGAGAAAGTGGTAATGGTTCTAGTCACCAGATATGGGGTTCATGTAAATGTACAGTTTTATTGGTATCCAGTTTAAACCAGCAAATGTAGGGCAACTGTTGCTGTCAGGAGGCCATGGAACAAAATGGAGTAATTGATACTAAACAAAGGGAACCATAAATCACAATGAGGGTCACAAGGAGCTTGTGGATGAGTTATAAATACAGTAAGGCCCTGCTTAAGGAAAACCCTCTGGTGATATTTTGGTTGAAAATTAAAAATTTCACACTTTTTTGTTTTTGTATTTTCTAGTAATTTAGAACCTATAGCAACATATTATGCCGTAGTATTTCCATTTACCGTCTAAATGGAGCATCTCGTGGGTCCATATCAAGCCCAGAAACTCAAAATAGTGGCTTGATTTTCTGAGATACAAATTTTTCCAAATTTTTCAGTACATAAAATGTCTCTCACAAAGCAATTTTTCACCTGTCGCTAGCATAGGCATAGGAAGTTAAACAATTATTCAATTTAACATTCTTCCTCTAAAAAGGATTAAACCCCTAGATATACAAAATATAGATAAGGATCTTGGAAAATCCCTTTTTTGAAATATGTGAATGGTTCCTTGTGAAATAAGTGAAATTTTTCTGCTGTAGAACAGAGGGGGGAAAAGGTTTTGTCTATAGTTAAATAAATATGAAAAAAACTGCTTTGTTATACTCACAAATGACTTTCTCTACTCTTGTACAAACTATTTTTACAAACTCCTATTCTTCATCTACTTCAAGTTAATCGAGATAAACATTTGGAGAACGTATATTATTGCTAATTTTCTTGTAGGTGCAAGGGGAATATGGTAGGCTTTTAGCGATAGTCAAATGTTTTAAGAGCTGGTTGCTATGTGGAGTATTCCATTCTCTTTGTATGTCCAGGACATAAAAAAATGAATAACGAATTCCCATTTGAGAAGAGGTATTGAAAAATTCAAACAACAAGGAAATCCTCGGAAATGATTCACTGGACCCCCACCCCACACACACAAAAAAAGAATGTAATGAGATAAATTGTGTGTATTAACGAGATCTACATTTTTTTGCGTAGTAAAATTTTGTCTATCGCTTACGGCAAGGGTGGCGAAAACGACTTCCTTCCGCGAGTCACCATATATGCAACACTCACTGCATCACTCAGCAACATGTGAAAAACAAACGGGACGGTTGCAGAGAGGGAACGGCGCCTGCATGACTCGCGAGTCACGTTTTTGCCACCTCTGGCTTACGGTTTACCAGTTGTGCGAAAGCATTCAGAATGAAGAAGACTTTTAAGGACATTCCCAGAAAATTCAAGATACACATTTCATTTTCCATGAAAATATCTTAAACATATGACATTTTAATCAAAATGGTTACAGCCATATTGAGGGAAAAAAAATTCGAAAAATGTTCCATGTAAAGGGTTGTCTTGTGTGGGGGGATTTTCTTGAAAACGTTCGTGTCACGTCCTTGGAACATACTAAACTCAAATACCAAGTTTGGTATTTATCCGACTTTTCGTTTTTGAGTTATGCTGTTCACAGACACACAAGCACACACATGGACATGTTTCCAAAAATGCTTTATTTGGATTCGGAGCACCTCAAAACGTGTACTTCCGGGTGAAATCTCGGTATGGAATTTTTTAGTGGAATGCAACAGTAACTAACTATACGTAGTAGTAGAGAAAGTAAAAATTGACGCTCAGATTCGCGCTGACAACGTTGCTGCGACAATTGGGAATGTTCTTTTGCTCCAACCCTAAATTCGAATACAGGTACTTGGTACTGTATGGAGTCACCCTCACCCCCTACCCCACATTCCAAGAAATGTACCGTTAAAGTGCTAACTGCTTGCACAGGCGTTTAATGTTATTTTACTGTTTTCGTTGGTCAGTGTGGTGTATTTGCGTTTAAGTCAGCAAAAAGAACACATGCTTTAATAAGCATTGAAACTGGAAGCCGACAGATTATGATAGATTCAAAGCATTAGAGGTAAGAAGGGCTACAAATTCGTATTGAAATTTTAACGCAAGTATTGAATTACGGACTAGCAATAACACAAAACGTTTTGGTTTTAGGTTTCCTTGCATTTTGTAAAACAAAGCAGTGAATCTACACCAACAGATGTCGTGCTTCTCAAACGGTGACGTGTTGTAGCTGCTTGCAAGCGTTTGTTGCGAGAAGAAAATTCAGGGAAAAAATAAATACTGATCTTATGAAACAGTCCTTGTAAATATCGTAATGCATATTTTAATACTCTATATAGTAGTTCATTATGTGGAGTACAATATGTGTTCTTTAGCTGCTTAAAATGATCACAATCGATTATCTGGAATTATCCGAAACGGTCAAGCGGGGTTCTACTGTATGTCTCTATATTTTTGAAAATCCTCGTATAATTTTGTTTAAAATAAAATGGTTTTCCTTCACACTGTGACAGAGTGGCTCGCATTCCACCCGCCGCAGCTCGGACTCCCGCCGTAATGGTTATAATATCCTCGTAACCGCCTTAGGTTCTCATACTTACAATTACAATGATAATAAGTACATACCTTATCATGTTGTCCTTCTCTGTCCACATGTTTCTGACATCTCAGGAAATTTGCATTCCCATTCGAGAGTTAAATATCTGAAATTGCGTGAGTTTCTCGCCTGATTTTTCAAGTTCCTATAGATAAAAATCACACTCAGTTAAACCAGGGGATCGTGAAGACCATAATTCTCTACTAATTATCCTATCTTAAAAAGTTTTAATGAAAAATCCATACAGACAGTCAACATCGGCCAGCTCTTCAAAAAGTAGTGTAAGTCATTGTTGTACCTCTGTGCATTAATTTATTGTTTATTCAAAAAAATATAGTTCTATTATTCTGTATGCATTTACTGCACACCGATTTTCGCGCCATGCAAGGGAATCTTGTGTGTAAAATCGGGTTTCTCTGCACTCCAATAGCTGTTATTTTACGACGAAATATAGTCATATAAATGAAGCCATGCTTTATCAAAGAAGAATATTAAGCATGGGTCAATTACTTTTATTTCGCCAAATCCAGTTACAGAAATTTACCCGACTCTATAATGATCACATGTGAAATAACTAAAAGAAAACATCAGGCGAGAATTGAATTGAATTTAATTTCATTTATAGGCGCTGTTTAATTGCTGTGGTCCTTAGCGTCCCATTCTATATTGGGCGTGAAAGACTGGTAATTTTGCTCAGAGGCCTCTTTATCAGGCTTGAGGTTCTTGTACGTGCTGTAAATCTACGACACGGGACCACCGGCTTTACTTCCCTTCCGAAGGAAGCCATGCTAAGGATTTTTACGCCCGAAAAAAAAATCCATCGCCCTCCGCCAGATTTGAACCCGCGACCTGGGGAACTAGAGGCTATCATGGTAACCTCTACACCACGGAGGACGACTCAGTCGACAAATTCACTTCTTTCGGATATTGAACTCTCGAGTGTAAATTAAATTTTTCTGAGAAAAAGCCGGATACAGTATGTATTATCGTCGTAACTGTAACTCTGACAACGTGAGGCGGTTACGGGGATATTATAACAGTTTCGGTGGGAGTCCGAGCTGCGGCAACCGACGCACAAGCCATGGTGCAGTGACCACAGTGTGAAAGAAAAACTGTGTATTTTATCTCCTTACCTCACTTATATGCAGCCAGCAATAAAATTTGAACGGCAAACCCGCATTTCTCACAGTTTTGCAACCATTATACAAACATACAAGTTGTGGACAGGCAAGAGTCGCAGTAAATTTATCTGAATTGCAATCTAAAACAATTTGGAAAATTTATTTTGAATCTACTACATTAATACCCAATGTGGAATCAAACGTCATGATTCAGTTGAAGTACTTTGCTTACCAGCTTTAAAATGTATACTACTTACTGCAACTGGAATGCAAGAAAGTGTATAAAAAGTAGTTTTGTCTAAGTTTCTTCTCTGATTCCATCCATGTTGTATGCCATCATCTTATAAGAAAACGCAGAATGAGGTAGGCTATGTCTGTGCTTGCAAAAGCCACAGAAGTAACGGTGTTGTCGGATGTACCTGGTAGTTGCGGTGAAGAAGCGGACAGAGAGAGATGGTTTCTGTTCATGGTAGTTCAACATTTAGTCCAGGAAACATCTAGGTGTCGGAACCGTTTAAAAGCATTCTCTCCTGTTATTCTCGTCCATCTCTAAAGCCATACAAGAGTGGCTGAGTGGCTACGTCCTTGCCGATCGATCTTCAGCAGCTTTGAGCTTGCTCGGTATTTGGACGAATGACCCGGGCATGGCTCGAATTCCACGTTAAGCTGTAGGTCCTCGGTGTCCATTTGGATGTGTTTCCCAATTAATTAATTAATTAAAGCCATACAAGTGACTGCCCCCTCGCGTCGTGTCACGCATTCCTGACCTTTTTAAGCAACTAGACTGTAGCTTAGTCATTGACGTGATCATGAATGATGGAGGGCTGCGTAAACAAGTCAACTAGGAAAGTGTTCGCAAATCCGGATCAGTTATAAACCACTTAAAAAGGAACGAGAAAAAAAATTGATGTACGACATTCATATGACTTTCTCTACCCTCTATCGTTTATTAGTGGGTATACAAACTATTCCTACGAAAGCTTATTACTCTATCTACTGGAGATAAACCTTTACAGAAACAGCTACATTACACATTTCGTTATAGATACAAAGAGAACAGCGATAGTCAAATGTTTAACAACTGGACGCTATATGCTGGCCTTAAAATTCCATACTGTTTTCATGACATCGCGAGAAACAACTGAATGTTGACAGGGCTTTAAGAGAATGCCCAAGTAATGAACAATTCGAACCATTAGTAAAGTGGCTTATGCTACAACACAGTTGAAATAAATTGTGTGTTTTAAAGAGATCTACGTTTTGTGTGTAGTAAGTTTTTGTCTATATCTTATGGTGTACAAATTATACAAATTTCATTCAGAATGAAGATGATTTCACAGGCTATTCCGAGAAAATGTAAGCTGTACATTTTTTTTTCACACAGATACCTTAAACATATGGAGTTTTAATAAAAATCGTTAACCATTTTTGAGACAATAAAAATATCGAAAATGTTTGCGGTAGGGAGGATTTTACTGTATACTTTTTTCTTTGTAGCATTAACCATTACCGAGAAATTCTTTGTTACTGGTTTGTATATTCAAATTTATTCATATGGAAAATTACATGTTTACTCATTTTTCTGTTCCTTTTTATTTTTCTTCTCCATTCATTTCGTCCTACGTGGACTAGTGGTACCGTGCTAGCCTCTAGTTCACAAGGTCGCGGGTTCAAACCCAGCGGAGGGCGATGGATTTTTTTCGGGCGTAAAAATCCTTGGCATGGCTTCCTTCGGAAGGGAAGTAAAGCCGGTGGTCCCGTGTCGTAGATTTACGGCACGTAAAAGAACCTCAAGTCTGACAAAGAGCCCTCTGAGCAAAATTACCGGTCAATATAGAATGGGACGCTAAGAACCACAGTAGTTAAATAGCGTCCATAAATATTCATCCCTGTCATTTAATTCCTCCTCCAGTCATTTTGCTTTCATCCGCGTCTTCTTTTCCCGCATCCAGTATTTCTTCATTTTCATCTTTTATCCCAGGTGTACATGATTCTCAAGATTTTCTAGGTATTCTTTCCTCTGGCATTCTCCTGATGCGAATTCTCAAATTGATATGAATTTTCAAATCTTTTTAAGAGCAATCAATTTGAAAGCCATCACATAGTCACTCGCTTTTTAAAATTTTGACAATGACTTTAGTTAGTGTTTTTTTTAGGGGGGTCTTAACATCTCTCTCTCTCTCCCTATGTTTTTGTCTTAATATTTAAGGTTATTTCGGTGGCTTCATCTCTGTAACAATTGCTCAAAGGCAAGATGCTCAATCGTTTACTATTCTGTTCATCTTTGTATTTATTTACGTTAGGTTTATCTTTATAAACACTAAATTCGTACACACATTTCCAGATTGTGATACTTCCAGACTCTAGAGAGAAGAGGGAAACAATTCTGGCTAAAGATAAAATTCCAATCTTCTAGCCGGGAATCGAACCTGGAAGCTAGCTCGCTAACCACAAGACCACAGAGGCAGCCAGTCGCCTACTTTCTTCTTATACCTTGAGAAAAGTATTTTTTAGCTCCACGTGTGGGCGCCAATTTGAAGTAGATATTATCTTTACGTATTGAAAGCCAGTTTGAAGAAGATGTATTAAAGTTGTATTATATTTCAACTGTTGGGGAGCCGAACTTGAAATTCGTTGTAATCGCATGTATAGTAGCCGGTTTCCGGTAGCCTTCGCCCCAAATGTACTTTGAGGTGCCCTTTGTCCCAGGTTTAAAAATATTAACTTTGCAATTTAACTGTTTCTTTAAATATTATATATTTATGTTTGTCTCGGCTGCGTTAGTATTTGTTAGAGACACGTTTCTCTTAGCAGGGGTTTGGTGCGACAAGAATGTAGGCTTACACAGATTTTTAGTTTTAATTCACTCCTTTTTATTAATCCTTGACACAAATTAAATAGCACTTCACTGATATAGAGAGCTGTGAGATTCTTTTATTTAATACTTGCACTTTATAACACGTAAACTATTTTCGTCTCACACGAATACGTATTAAATTTCTCGAGGACACATCTCGCGTCCGGTTATGAGCACTGTCTAGAAGCAACACGTCTGGTTATGAGCACTGTTTGGAGGCAACTGAACTGTTTTCCACCTCTTAAATTTCTGTATTTCAAGTTTCTGATTGGCTAATCCTAGTCCAATAGAATACCTTCATTTAACTAAAGCTTTTTCTGGTTGTAGATTGACTATTTTTTTTAAACTGTCTCAAAATTTACATTATTGCTGCTCTAATAATGACTAGTAGCATTTAAACTTCCTTACTTATTATTGCCTCAAGGCTACCTCATTGTTAGCAACTTTAAACCTATTTCTCACAGCTCCTACATTATTAAATTACGTAATACATTTACATAACATTATTTCACATGGATACAATAATATAAACATATACAATGACTGTAATATACACTTTTTAGATATTGTTAAATACACACATTGTTTTAAGGCGTGCTGTTATTGAATTTACTTATTCATATAATTAGACTGAAATTATTCCAGTGTTAAAAACACTGCCTCAATCTACACTGAAACGTGTAAATGAGTAAGGGAAGTTGACAAGAAGTAGCTAGAAGAATGACCTGTTGTAAGAAGAGTGAGTAGAGAAAGTGACGTGAATGCAGATATTGTTACTCCCTTTGCTCGCTGGTAATACGTCGATGACATTGAGTGCAAGCAATGGATTCGCTGCAGTGGAGATCTTTGCTTTCCGTTAGCACATGCACTTGAGCGCTAGACAATAACCCTTACGAGGGCGGTTGTTTCCACTTCTTGCAATTGTGTGCAGGGGCTGTAAGGACCTTCATTGTTAGCCCCATGCCATCCACTTGCTCAGCTGCACATGGGACACAATTTACAGAAACATCTAACAATATAGCATGACAGAGAATAGAAGCATTCATTGAAATATTCCATCTTGGCAGATTTCCCTCCGACTTGCAAAGGTTTGATTCACGTTTCACCTACTTTTTAAGGGTAGATTAAACGTCCTACCACACCAAGGTTAAATCTACTAAATTCATGCCCCATTATCTCAGAAAGTGTTTAATAAAACCAGAGGTGAAACATGATTTTGTGAATAATTTTGGCACTGGTTGTGGATACTTGCTTTTGTAAGGGAGTTCTAGTGTCATATTTTGTCGATTGAGGCAGTATTTTTAACACTTAAATATTCTTAGTCAAATTATATAATATATAAATTCAATAACAGCCCGCCTTGAAGCAATATGTGTATGTAATAATTTGTAAAATGTATGTAACAGTCATTGTATTATGTTTATATTATTGTATACATGTTCAATAATGTTATATGAATGTATTATGTAATTTAATAATGTAGGAGCTGTGAAATAAGTTAAAAGTTGCTAACAATGACGTAACCATGAGGCAATAATGAGCTTTAGAGTTTAAATGTTATTTGTGATTCTTGGAAGCATTAATGTAATTTTATTGACAGTTTATAAAAATACCCAATCAACAACCAGAAAAAAACTTTAGTTTAATGCAGGTATTCTATTGGAGTAAAAATAGCCAATCAGAGACTTGAAATACAGAAATTTACAAGTTTAGACGGTTGAAACCTAGTCAGTTGCCTGCAGACAGTGATTGTAACCGAATGCAAGATGCGTCCTCGAGAGATTTAACATGTATTCGTGTGAAGCGAAAAATAGTATTTGTGTTAAAAAGTGCAAGGATTAATAAAAAGGAGTGAACTAAAACTTAAAATCTGTGTAAGCCTACATTCTTGTCGCATCACGCCCTACCAAGACTTCCATGTCTCTAACAATAATACTGACGCAGCCGAGGCAAACATAAATATATAACTTCTAAAGAAACAGTCAAATTACAAAGCTATTATTTTTAAACTTGGGGCAAAGGCCACCTAAAAGAACATTTGGAGCGAAGGCTACCGGAAACTGTTTACGATACGTGCGGTTGCGACTACTACAAGTCCGGCTCCCCAACAGTTGAAATACAATACATCATCTTCAAACTGACTTTTCATACGTAGCAGCAAACAACGTAAAGAACAATTCTACTTCATATTGACGCCCAAAGCGTGGTGCAAACTCCTACAACAAATGCTACTAACAAATTGGCTTCCATACGTGGGGCAGAAACCAACTACTTCACGATCGCACTGAAACAAGATTGGAATACTGTTAGTTTTGACATTTCACATTTGCACATTGAAAACTTTGCAGGTAACTTTTAAATTTTCCGTGTACAGTAATAAATTGTGCAAGAATATAAGTTGGTATGAAACGTTTATAAGAAATCCTATCAAAACCTGAAGGAAAAAATAAATTCTTGTTAGTTGTTCATTTAAGCTGCTTAACCAGAGGATATACCACTTCCACCATTTTTTTATTTAGAATTTTTTGACGTAACCAATAACCAAATTCCAGGTTTGGGTTGGCAAAAAAGTTTGGGATCTGATCAGCTCTCTTTGTTTCCAACAATTCCTTGGCATGGCCCATAACCCACGATAGGCAAACAAGTTTGGTATTTTGAGTAATACTCTTTCTAATTGTATTTGCCAGAGGATTGTTGTGCTTGTCTTGAATGGCTAGGAGATATGCGTTTGAATCACTGTGAACGCATGTGTTAAGTTCATTTTCAATACATCTTATAGTTTGATCTAAAGCAAACATTTCTGCTTGAAAAATGAAGCAATTTATTCCAAGTAACTTTTTCTTTGGCAAAAGCCATTTCAGAGATATCAGTTATTTTTGGTCGAACTGTTCAATACTTCGTTATTCTTGTAAATTCGTGTCAACATTCAGATGTTTCTCGCAATGTCATGGAAACAGTATGGAATTTTAAGACCAGCATATAGCGTCAGTTGTTAAACATTTGACTATCGCTGTTCTCTATAACGAAATGTGTAATGTAGCTGTTTCTGTAAAGGTTTATTTGGATTAAAATGTAGTAGACAGAAAAATAAGCTTTAGTAAGAATACTTTGTATACCTACTAATAAACTATAGGAAGTTAAGTGAATGTAACACATCAGAAATTTTAAAAGTATTGTCACTTTTCAGTTGCTCCCGCGATGTCATGGAAAGAGTATAGAATATAAACATCCGACTATCGATTCCGTTTCGTGTATCTCTCTACAACGAAATGTACAATGGAACTATTTCTACAAAGCTTTATTTCGAAATAGATGTCCTGCGCTGTGGGCTAGAACGTGGAGCCCGGGTTCGATGGAGGTGCGGATTTTAACCCTCTACCGCTACATTTGCCGCTCTTCCTCCAATTCCCAAACTGCCTTTTATATCACCGGCACCGCAACCGAAGCGATTTGAAAAGCCGTGATCGTTACAGTGATGCGAAATGGAGGGCCATCCATTCAAAGCCCAACGTCGCGAGTTCGATTTCCAGTCAAATGTGGCTGAGGTAAAGGAAGGGGAGCGCCCACGTAAAATAACCGGTGTAATGACACACTTGGTTCTGACAGGGTTACATTTGACTGCAGTCGCACGGATTTTGCATGATTATTTTAAAAATATAGCTTTATTGAATAAATTTAATATTTTTACAATATAAAACAGCTATAAATAGCTTAGTTTTATTGGTGAAGGTTACTATACTTTGAAACTAACAAACAATGTAAACCTTTACCTAAACATCTTGCTGCCAATGGCAACGCTATGCATCAGAGGGTTGAGTCCCGTGTATAGGACGGGTGCCCACTCAGTATTATGATGAAAGTGAGAAGCTGCGATAGGCAGCGGTCCGGACCTCCTTAGCCAAATCACCTCCCCGTATCGGATGATCTCCCACCTTTGCAGTACGTAAGTGGGCATGAAGCCTTCGCGAGCTAGTGCCACAGGAATTATTTTAACGTGAAGTAGATAAAAGAATAACGTTTCATAGGAATAGTTTGTAGACGCTATTTATAAACGATCATGGGTAGAGAAAGTAATGTCAAATAATTCCCCCTTTGTTTTTAACTTCTCTACCACCCTGAATCCAAGTGAAGCGACACGAAGGTTTTTCAAGAAAATTCCCGCACCCCAATTACTCTTTACATGGGACATTTTTCTAAAATTTGGCTCTAATGGTTTGGATTAAAATGCCATATATTAATGATATTTACATGACAAATATAATGTTTATCTTGAATTTTCTGGGAATAGAATTTTCTCTTCATTATGAAGTAATTTTATATCACTGATAAACGAAAATACTTCCCCAAAACTGCAGATCTCTTTAAAACACAATTTATTTCGAATAAGTTTTTTGTAGCATTAGCCATTTCTGGGACATCCGCTATTAATGGTTCCAATTGTTCATTTCTTGGTTAGTCTTTAAAGCCCTGTCAACATTCACTTGTTTCTCGCGATATCATGGAAACAGTATTGCATTTTAAGGCCAGCATATAGCGTTCAGTTGTTAAACATTTGACTATCGCTGTTCCCTTTGTATTTATAACGAAATGTCTAATGTAGCTGTTTCTGTAAAGGTTTATCTCGATTTAAATGAAGTAGGTAGAAAAATAGGCTGTAGTATACTCACTAACAAACCATAGAGAGTAGAGGAAGTAATGTGAATGTATTACATAAGTTTTTTTTATCTTTGTTTTGATAGGCATCAAATTTGGAAATATCGACACGACACGTATATGGTGGTGTTTTAGCATTATGTAAGTTGATGCGTTAATTGTAGATGACAGTGAACGCTAATGGGTGTCTTTTGTTACAGGTACGTGGTTTCAGCGCTGGCTGTTTAATGACAGATGTCACTGGCAATTCAGGTAACCTGCTTTCAAGCCGCTTTTACTGACTGGTACAGACTCGCAAGGTATGAGAGTTCATTTACTCTGAATAAATAGTCATCCTATTACTATAGGGTATGTAATGGAGGTGGACACTTCGCGCACTGCGTGCGACCTACGTTAACATTTATTGCGGCTACCACCCCCAGGAGGAAGGGGTGAAGTACGGTTAATATCTTTACGTTATTTGCACCACGCTTTGGGCGTCAATTTGAAGAAGTTCTGTTGCTTCACGTATGGAAAGCCGATTTGAAGTAGGAGTTGTATTGTAGTTCAACTGTTGGGGAGCCGAACTTGAAATAGTTGCAACCGCACGTATGGTACCCGGTAGCCTTCGTCAAAAAAATTTAATAATATTAACTTTGTAATTTGACTGTTTCTTTAAATATTTTATGTTAATGTTTGCCTCGGCTGCGTTAGTATTATTGTTAGACATGTTTCTCTTTGCAGGGTTGTGGTGCGACTGAAGAATGTAGGCTTACACAGATTATAATTTTTAATTCACTCCTTTTATTATTAATGCTTGACACTATTTAAATAACGCTTCACTGCTATAGAGAGAGCTGTGAGATTTTTTTTATTAAATACTTGCACTTTTTAACACGTAAACTATTTTCGTCTCACACGAATACGTATTAAATTTCTCGAGAACACATCTCGCGTCCGGTTAGAAACACTGTCTGCAGGCAGCTGTACTCTAAATTTCTGTATTTCAAGTCTCTGATCGGCTATTCCTAATCCAGTAGAATACCTTCATTTAACTAAAGCTTTATCTGGTTGTTGATTGGCTATTTTTTTTATAAACTGCCACTAAAATTACATTATTGCTTCCAAGAATCACAAGTAACGTTATTAAACTCTCAAACTCATTATTGCCTCAAGTTTACCTCATTCTTACCTCATTGTTAGCAACTTTTAACTTATTATTCTCACAGCTCCTACATTATTAAATTACGTAATACATAACATAACATAATTACACGTGGATACAATAATATAAACATATACAATGACTGTAATATATACTTTTTATATATTGTTACATACACATATTGCTTTAAGGCGGGCTGTTATTGAATTTATATATTATATAATTAGACTGAAATCATTTAAGTGTTAAAAATACTGCCTCAAGGGATCACACAGGAGGCTACCGACACAGAGGCGCGGGAAGTCGACGTTCTTGCCTGGAAGACCCGTCGCACTACTGGAGTTGCCCAGGTAGAACGAACCTTGCAACCAGACAGCCCCCAAGTGTCCATCTTTCCTTAGACAAGCATCTGCGCCACGAGACCTGAAACATGAGAGGGAAACGGAATGAAAGGCAAATCGTGGTACATGAGAAACCACCCCAGCATTCGCCTATCGAACACGGGACCTCCCACGTTACTACGGAGCTATCTCACTCATTTGCTCGAACTCAAATACTAAAATTGTTCCTTACCCGAGTTTTCGTTTTTGAGTTGTGCTATTTACACGGACCTTTTTCTAAAAATAATTCTTTTGGGATCGGGGTGTTTCGAAAGGTGCATTTCCGGTGAAATCTCTGTATAGAATTTTTGGTTGATATGTAGTAGAATGTGTTACATTCACATGACTTTCTTACCCATGCTTCAAGAAACTAATCCTATAAAAGGTTATTATTGTATTTAGGCCATCCTGATCGAGACAACCATTTGTAGAAGTGGTTTTATAACATATTTCCTTGCAGGTACAACGGCAATAGGCGAATACAGTAGACTTCAGCGATAGTGCTATGTGATCGCTTTGAAATTCCGGTCTCTTTTCATGGCCAGCAGAAAAAAATGAATAACGAGTTCATTTGAGTAAAGTATCTATTACCTGAAAATTGAAACTAGTAACAAGGAATATCTCGGAAGTAGTTAATTAAAAAAAAGTATTTGATATAAATTGTGTGCTTTAACGAGATCATTTTAGTGCAGCAAGATTTTGTCTATCAGTTTACCAGTTATACAAAAGTCATTCAAAATAAAGACGACTTCACAAATTAGTCTCAGAAAATTCAAGATACCTATACATTTCATTTGGTCATGAAAATATCTCAAACCTATGTTATTTTAATCAAACTCGTTAGAGCCATTTTTGAGAAAATAAAATTTTTGGAAAAAAAGTCCATGTAAAGGGAGCTTGAGGTGGGGGATTTTCTTGAAAATCTTAATGCCGCATCCTTAGAAAATGTTAGGGGAGATTTCACATGTTTTGAGGTGTCCTGAATCCAAAAAGAGCATTTTTAGAAACATGCCTGTGTGTCTGTGAACATAACTCAAAAACCCCCAACTATCTTTTACAAGGAATATTTTTCGAAAATTTTGATTTTCTCAAAAATGGCTCTGACGATTTTGATTAAAATATCATATGTTTAAGATATTTTCATGGAAAATTAAAAGTGTATCTTGAATTTTCTTGGAATGTCCCCGAAAATTCCTCTTTATTCTGAATGACTTTTGCATAACTGGTACGATAAATCGTAAAGAGATAGACAAAATTTTAGTACATAAAAAATGTAGATATCGTTATAACACACAATTTATGTTACACTTTTTTTTTTTGAGTGAACCATTTCTGAGGTATTCCTAGTTTTGAGTTTTCCAGTACTTATACTTTTTCTCAAATTCGTTATTCATTTTTTTTTTGTCCTGGACATACAAAGAGAATGGAATACTCCAAATAGCAACCAGCTGTTAAAATATTTGACTATCGCTTAAAGCCTACCAATTCCCCTTGCATCTACAAGAAAATTAGCAATAAGATAGCTTCTGCAAACGTCCCTCCTCTGAAAATGCCTTTATTTTGTCTCAAACATATGTACATATTTCCAGAGAAAAAAGAAAGCTGCCCCTGTGTCTGTTCAACCCCAAAAGTGCACAACCTGACTAATTTAGATACGTTTCAGATAAGAGTGAAACATTTGAAGGCTATTTGCGACTCTCAAAAAGCAATCCCATCCTTATTTTCAGTCCCTTTGTTACAGAATATATGCACATAAGAGATGAAATACTTGATCTTCTCATCGCTTGCGTGCATGTAAGTTACATTTGCTGATGAAGGATTCATCACGTTTGCCTAGATGGCAGCGCACAGGAAGGATGGTGACGCGCTAAATATTTCAGCTCAACGGAGGAACCTGCTCAATATTTCACGCATTACTGGATGCGAGAGCTGACTTCCTGAAGGCGGAATTCAATTAGGGGAAATGCTGGCACACATCTCGAAGAAACTATAATGCGGTCGAGATGGCAAACTTAAGGAGACAAGGTAGTCAGAACACTGAAGTAGAATTATAGTTTAACTGCCCCACGTATGGGAGCCAACTTGAAGTAGTTCGTTTTGTTGCGTAATATATTTTACGTAAATTATTAGCTTCTCGCTTTGGAAGCCTAAATTAAAGAATTGTTCTTGCAGTTTACTTTGTTTAAGAAGTTTGCAACACGCTTTGGGCGTCGGTTTGAAGTTGTTGATTACGTAATAGTTACTATTAGGTATGAGAAGCTGATTTTACATTATAATATTTAACTTTGTTATTAAAACTGCTTCTATATATTATTTATGTTTGAATTTGCCTCGGCTGCGTCAGTAATGTTTGTAGAGTCATGTATATCTTAGGCAGGGTGCGGTACGACAATAATTGTAGACATACACAGAATTTAAGTTTTTAAATTCACTTCTTTTATTAATCTTTGCACATTTTAATAAAGCACTACACTTTTTAAGAGCTGTGAGATTCTTTAATACTTTCACTTAACGCGTAGACATATTTTACGATTCACACGTAATATTTCTGTAAGAACACATCTTCCATCTGGTCACTACCAAGGTTTGCCAGCAACTGAACATTATTTCAACTGTTAAACCCATAAGCTTCGGTATTTCAAGTCTCTGATTGGCTAATTCTAGTCCAATAGAATATCTGCATTTTACTTAAAGCTTTTCTTTGCTGTTGATTGGCTACTTTTAAACTGTTACTGAATTTTACATTATCGTCGCTGTAATCATGACTAGTAACATTCAAACTCTTAAACTCATTATTAGCAACTTAAAACTTATTATTCTCACAGCTCTTGCATTAGAGTATGTAATGTATTCACATAACATTATTAAAACATGTTTACAATAAAAATAAGCATTTGCAATGACTGTCACATACAATTCAAATAATTATTACATACATATTGTTTCAAGGCGGGCTGTTATTGAATTTACTTATTGTAAAATACAATTGAAATAATTCACGTATTAAAATACTGCCTCAACACATGGAAATTACACTTTAAACGTGTTAAATTACCACTGCTCTTAAAGTTCTCAATGGTTTTTCCTGAATTCTTTATGAATTATTCTATAAATCATGACAATTATTTCAAGTGGTTGTTTGCATTGATAGCTTATGTAGTTGAGTCCATAAAAATGATTTCATTCAGCAGAAAAATAATAAAAGTTGCTCTTAAAACATGTGAATTCATGTACCTTTTTCTCTGATACTACTTGCAATGCAGAATCACACTTTTGCATACTTCTTCTTAGTATAATCAGTCATCTTCCGAACCTCAATTATTTAGTTATGTGTATCAGTTCACTAGAAATTGAAAAAAAAATTATTTGCAAAGGCAAAAAAGTAAAAATGTGGAAAATTCGGAATGATGTTGCTTTCTTAATATCACTAATATACATTATAAAATTATGATTGTGGTTCAGAAAGTTTAACTGTGTGTTGTATACATGTACTGAAACTTTCAGCTCTCCACCTCTCATACTTTTTGAGTAAAAGGTACATAAGTATCCAAAAAGTTTGTTTTGAGAAAACTGAATATAAAGTTTGAACGTTAAAATACCGATACACTTCAGCTTTTCTGATGGCCTTCTCTTGGTCCTGGCCTCTTTTGTTAATTGCTGAAATGCTCGCTGGGCATGATATAGTCGTTCGTTGTTGAAAGATACAAAAATGTTCTAACAGAGGGCGTTGTATGACACCTTTAAAGGAATGCAGACTAGCATGTCTTAAAAACCTCTTAACCCCCAATAGTATATATTTTCTGACACTGGAAATAACAGATTTTATTAGTGCCTAAAACAGAAAATGTGATTTTTGACCATTTCAGAGTACGTTGTCCCCTTAACCCCACTTCGGCCGAATGCTCCACGGTAATGTATGTGCCTCAATCAGAGAGGTCCCTGGTTCAGTTCCCGTAGCCTGCCTACTCCGACCTTGAGTTTTTCGTGGTTTTCTCGGGTCCGTAGGTGGTTTCTCATCTTTCAGGTGCGCTTCTAGATTTCGTGGCGTATGGCGGTGCCGGGCAGATGGCGCTTATGCTTCCTCAAAGGAAATAACATACTCACCCTTACATTAGAACCCTACTTGGTCGATGGGTCGTTTATCGCCCTCAAAGCGGTTCTAGCAGTGGGACGAGTCTTCGAGCCTGTAAATCGCAGTTTGGGAGAAGTCGCCCTCCGTTTTATTATTTATACCTACTGTAAATGACATCCCAACTTTATAACCAGGTACGGCACTTTGTCTCGGTTCACTGCGAGGTTCACTCATACTGTAACAGTAAGAGCAGGCCATCGACAGCGCGCGACTGTTCGCTGGTATGAAACAAACGTGCAACGTTTCTACACGTCGTATATGCCTTGATTATTCATATGTTTACAATATAGTTGTACATAAGTATTTGCAATCTGAGTACATGATTTATACGAGGTGGTTACGCTATACAGGGTGGATCATTTAAGTTGAAACTATACAATATCTCCAAAATCAAGCGTTGTAGAAAGAAATGTCTGTGATAAAAGTTGCTGGATATTATGGGGGAAAGTAAATGTAATTAGTCGTGTTTTGTTTGGAGGACGTTATGATGGTCATTTTAGTGTCAATTAGATTGTTTTTAAACGGGAACGTACATTTTGTATGCTGTTTTCTCATTTGAAAATGGTTTATAAAAAGATGTTTCATTTGTGATGAGCAATAAGGAAACAAAATAAAAAATCTGATGTGTTACACTCACATGACTTTCTCTACTCTTGTACAAACTATTTTTACAAACGCTTATTCTCCATATGCTTCATGTTAATCGAGATGTTAATCTTATTGCTAATTTTCTTGTAGATGTAAAGGGAATTGGTAGGCTTTAAGCGATAGTCGAATGTTTTAAGAGGTGGTTGTGGAGTATTCCATTCTCTTTGCGTTATCAGGACAAAAAAATGAATACCGAATTTGGGAAAAAGTATAAGTATTGGAAAATTTAAGGGAATAACAAGCAAGAACTCCAAAATGGTTCACTCAAAAAAAAAAGTATAAGACATAAATTGTGTATTTTAACGCGATCTACATTTTTTGTGTAGTTAAAGTTTGTCTATCTCTTATGGTTTACGAGTTATGCAAAAGTAGTTCACAATGAAGAATACTTTTGGAGACATTCCCAGAAAATTCGAGATATACATTTCACTTGTCATGAAAATATCTTAAATATATGATATTTTAATCAAAATCGTTAGAGCCATTTTTAAAAAAATTAAAATTTTCGAAAAATGTTACATGTAAAGGGTAATCTGGGATGGGGGGAGTTTCTTGAAAACCTTCGTGTCGCATCTCTGGTAGATACTGAACCTAAATACCAAGTTTGGTGTTTTTCCGACTGTTCGTTTCTGAGTAATGCTGTTCACAGACAGGCACACACACATGTTTCAAAAATGCTTTTTTTTTATTCAAGGGGTCTCAAAACATGTATTTCCGGTGAAATCTCGGTATGGAATTTTTGGGTGGAATACAATACTTCCCCTACTTACTATACGTAGTAGAGAAAGTAAAAATTAAATTGGCCCTAAAATGACCATCACAACGTCCTCCAAACAAAACACGACTAATGGCATTTACTTCCCCCTATAATATCAAGCAAGTTTTATTCAAGACATTTCTTTCTACAATGCTTAGTTTTGGAGATATTGTACAGTCTCAACTTAAATGGTCCACCCTGTATAACAATGTGCTTTTTTAAGTGAGAAAAGCTGAAATTAATCTGTTTTCATTGTACACTCGGTCGAACTAGAAGTGGCCAGTCACTTGAGCAGTTATTTTTTTAAAGTCTCTTCGAGTTAGCGTGCGGTTGACTACCGTCAACTTCTGTGCGCCGCTTTGACTAACTCTATAATCTCCTACAAGCCAGAAGGCACTGATTTGGGTCGCCTCCACTCCGTGCTTGGCGTTGAACAAAGGTTATGCTACGTAACTTCTACGTAAACAGCTGTATTTCGATTCTCCGTAGTGGATTGTTATTTTAGATGTTGGTGGAAGAGAAATCATGTCCAAAAGTTATTTATTTCTGTGTAATTATTCTTGTTAACATCTAACTTTACAAAGTCTGGAGGAGGAACAATGAAAATATAAAACTTTTTACAAAGCAACAATATGAAGGATAATAAACAAGAATACAAAGAGATACAAAAACATACATAGAAGTACATGGAGAGCCAAAAAACTACGAACCGACTGCTCGATGCTTTTCCTATCCGCGCCCTCGGCGTTCGTTACCGTCTGCCGCTATCATAGAAAGGCGCGCATGAAACCATACAACATTTTTAAAACTACTTTTAAAGGCTTTACTTACCAACTTTATGAAAGGAGATGCTGAAACTGGCCACCGTTGTTGTCCATACATTTTTGGCACCTCTTTAGGAAACTATCCATCACTCGCCAATATTTTTCGAGTCAACAGTTGAAGCCCGTGCTTATGTGAATACAATGTTGCCCCCCCTTTTTTTAGAGAATTAACAGCCAGGGAGCGTGATTTTGTCTTGTTTTGAACAAGACTCTGCAACAGCTTATACGTCCAATATTTCGATGAGAAAAATTGAAAGTGTGTTTGAGGACAGAATTATTAGTAGATATTTGTGGCCCCCTCGGTCCCCCGACCTAATCCCCTACGATTTCTATCTCTGGGGTACAAGACAAACCCACACACCCTGGAAGAACTGAAACAAAATATCTGCCAGGAAAATGCCAGCATTTCTCAACGTGAACTACAGCAAGTGATGGATAGTTTCCTAAAGAGGTGCCAAAATTGTGTGGACAACGACGGTGGCCAGTTTCAGCATCTCCTTTCATAAAGTTGGTAAGTAAAGCCTTTAAAAGTGGTTTTAAAAAATGTATGATTTTATCCGCTCCTTTCCATGATATCAGCAGACGGCAGCGAGCGCCGAGGACGCGGACAGGAAAAACACCGCGCAGCCGGTTCGTAGTTTTTTGGCTCACTCTGTATAAGGTACTGCCAACATAAACAGGTTAACATAAAAGTTCTCAAGTTAAGTAATGTTGTTTGTGTTTTACTTTCAAATATAATTATAATAATGGTGAAATTGTGGTTATAAAATTAAATTCACTGAGTGTGAAACCTCCGAACGATAAATTAATGTCATGGTTGCTAGCTACCGGTATGACATACCACTAAATAAACACCACAAACAAAAATGAAGTACGCGTGTACTTTTACTCGTGTACTTAAAATGAAAAGGGGGAAAATTGACTAGCTCCACGTAGATTTGAATTGCAACCTCAGAAACACAAGCGTGGCATTGTATCGATCTTTAGTTACACTCCTTTTGAGTGTGTGTTTTGGTTACAAATATTGAGTGTTGAAACACTCGTATATGAATTATCTTCTCGGAAGACTTCTGTCATTATAGTTGTGTTCCCCATTATAACTACTACAAGTCTCTAGACGCCTGCTAGTTTCGAAGTGACCAGTATACTGCGAGCAAGTTCGCAAGATGCTACAGTTGCATATTTAAAATAAACACTGTTGTCCACGTTATTGAAACCAAGCTGCGTGCTGTTTATCTTCCACACTTCTCAATATCCAGGAACCGAATCCTAAACAAATGAAAGCACGTTCGTTCTACGACGCAGCAGAAACAGGTTGTCCTTTCCTTTGGCCTCCGTGAGGTGAATATAGGCAAGCAACTAATAGCCTAAAAGACATCCACACTAGGACAAGGTGTTGTCCTTATTTGTAACAGAGCCTATCACTGGAAAAACCGAACGGCGAAGCACAACTGTGGTGTCTAAAACCCTTCACTACTCATTTTGGTTTTTGTTATGTACACCGAACGTTATTTGCTTCAACCTGGACAGTCATAGACCTCTGTTTACCTGATCATCTCCGCAGGCGGGCAAAAGTATTCGCATAGAGTTTTAATAATTCTAGTAGCCAAATTAATGAAGATAAAATTCTCAAGCCAAATAAAGTATTTCTGTAAACCCGTCCTTGTGTCTGTCTATGAAAGTTTAGTATCTCTTGATTTTCTTAAAAATGGCTCTAAGGATTTTGATTAAAATATCATGCTTTAAGATATTTTCATGGCAAATGAGATGTATATCTCGAATTTTTTGCGAATGTCCCCGAACGTCCTCTTAATTCTGAATGACTTTTTGCATAAATGGTAAACCGTAAGAGATAGACAAGCTTTACTACACAAAAAAAAATGTAGATCTTGTCAAAACAATTTATATCACATACTTTTTTGTTTTGAGTGAAGGATTTCCGAGATATTCGTTGTTTTTTACTTTCTCTACTGCGTATAGTGAGTAGGGGAAGTATTGTATTCCACTCAAAAATTCGGTACCGAGATTTCACTGGAAATATGTGTTTTGAGACCCGCTGAATCCAAAAAATGCATTTTTACAAAAAGGTGTGTGAAGATCATAACTCGAAAAACGAAAAGCAGATAACTACCAAACTTGGTATTTGAGTTTAGTTTCTTCTAAGGATGCGACACGAAGATTTTCAACAAAATTCCCCCACCCCAACTATCCTTTACATGGAACATTTTTCGAAAATGTTGATTTTCTAAAAAATGACTATAGCGATTTTGATTGAAGTACCATATATGAAAGAGATTTACATGAGAAATAAAATGTATATGTTGAATTTTCTGGGAATAGCCTATAAAGACCTCTTCATTCGGAAGGAATTTTATATAATCTTGTATAACTGGTAAACGTTAAGCATAGACGAAAACGTACTACACTAAAAATGTAGATATGTTTAAAACACACAATTTACTTAATATAAGTTTTTTTGTGGCATGAGCCTTTTCTGAGATATCCGTTATTAAAGGTTCGAATTGTTCAATACTTAATTCTTTTAAAATCCCATCGATTTTCAGTTGTTTCTCGCGATGTCATGGAAACAGTATGGAATTTTAAGGCAGTATATAGCGTCCAGTTGTTAAACATTTGACTATCGCTGTTCTCTTTGTATCTATAACGAAATGTGTAATGTAGCTATTTCTGCAAAAGGTTTATTTGAATTAATATTCAGGGTGCCTGAAAACATGTATTCCGGTGAAAACTTTGTATCGAATTTTTGGGTGGAATGCAATACTGCTGCTTATTTGCTACAAACAGTACAACGGTCTTGGACATTTTGTGTTGCGGATTCATCCCGTGTGTAGCGTTGAGGCATAACTTAGTGACCGCGCCCATCTGATAATAATGTAAACCTGACACGAACGTTGCACGAAGGAAAAAAGGTTACGTTAACGAGATTGGTTCCCGCATTCTCTTCATTTTACCCCAACAGCATAACACCCGAGAATATAGTGCTTCCATCGTGGTCTGTGTTTCGTTACTGTGAATCTAGTGTATGGGTTCAGAATCTCCCATTTGCAGGTTAGATTGCAACTTTGAGATTACCTTTTCTCAGCTGCTATTTGAGAGGTTCAGTTGAGTTAATCGTCAACTAGAGGAATATCTAAAGCTCATATCGAGCATGAATGAGGCCGCTAAAATCCTGCACATTAACCTTCAGACTGCTATGCGGGGTCCAGTGTTAAACTTTTTAGTTTTTATGACTGAAATATATATCTTAGAATTTTGAAGTTTGTGTAATGTGTTACAAATTTGATCAGCTTTATTATCATAAAATAGTTCAATAAAATGTTCAGTAAATACAGTCTAAAAAAAAAATAAAAAATACAACTTGGTGTCCACTTGGACCTCTCTTAGCAGTTCATGTCTCAAAATGTTGTGTGTGTTGGCTGTCTTGTGTTTTTCAGTTATTCTAGCATGCATTGTTGGTGTGAAATTGTGTGGAAACAAGTTAAGTACTCTTCTAGTGAGCATTGTAAGGTGTAGTCATGTCGAAACGGAAAGTTGAAACTTTTAACAGGCCGATGTCAGTTATGTCCAAGAAAAAATGATAGAAAAACTAGAACAAAGTGTGATAGTTGCAAGAAATCCATTATAAGAAAATGCAGCCGTAGTGTGTCTTGTATGTTACACTTAGTGAACATGAATTGTAAAACCCCATGTAAAAAACTTAAATGGTACTGGTAAATTAAATTAAATTGAGTTTTATTTATGGACGCTCTTTAAGTGCTGTGGTCCTTAGCGTCCCATTCTATATTGGGTGTGAAAGACTGGTAATTTTGTTCAGAGGCCTCTTTATTAGTCACAAAACGATGGAAAATATACCAATGAGCCTTCTTTCTCTGTGGAAGCAATTTCTGCCGTACTGTAGTCGCCAATCAATACCAAAGGATGACAAAGAGGCCTAGAGGGGACACGCCTGCCGTTTCTCTTTCTATTAAACGAGTGACTCTACCTGCTAAAATGCTAAAATAAAGCAATTTTTCCCCCTTCCTAGAATGTCTCGTTCCTACAACCAGACTATTACAAAATCAAACCAATCCTATGATACTTTATTTTTCATCCTGCATGAAAAAAATTTAATGAAACAATACAAATGTTAAAATGAGCACTTTTAGGCAGCAAAAACCACTTTTTACGTTTGTATTTTATATAAAACGTGAAGATATTTAATTAGTCTTAATTTATTCTTATACATAAAAATAGGTATGTAGCCTAAAAAGCGAGATGTAATCATTAAATAATCCCATAAAGCTCTACTGTACAAACTACAAATAAATGACTATGTATTGTATAGAGCATTGAAAAGAGTCACATTTGACCTTTCACTATGTTATATTGTGATAGAGTTGCTTTTGTAAAGATTTGAATTCTTCCGTTGCGTTGAAACACTTCTGCTTATGCGAGGGACGTTCTAGAACTCCCAGGCCTGACCAGGAAAACACATAATACATCTAGTCCAACACTTACCAACTTTTTAATACCCTCAGTAAAATAAGATTCCCAACAGAGCAAAATAAGCATCTGTCTCAGGTTCAACCTCATCATTTAATGTGAATTTTCTCCACCCAGACATTTCTTCAGGTTTGGGAACAAAAGGTAATCACAGGAAGGCAATTGCGGCGCATATCATACAGTTTTGCAGCAACAATCCCAGACTGTGTGATAAAAGAGAGCTTCATTTTTCGCAAACCGTGGACATTTAGACTGAATCGCATCCTTGAATTGGTCCATAGTGAAGTTTAATACTTCCTGGTGATGGTTCTGCCCTTTTGGAGGGCAGAACCCAGAGAATCCCAGAAAACCGTAGTTGTCACCCAATGTTTTGGCTGCTCCTTCGTCTCTGACGTCTAGTGATGAATTACCAATATGAGACGTCGCAGAAACTCACCAAAATTGCCTTTGAAGAAGAATAAACACTGTTAAGAAATGCTCATTCCAGTGCCAACCAATGCGATACCCGTAGAGCGGAAAGATTCAGTCAATCGGCGATCATTGAGTACGGGATTATGAAATCTCGTCGGAGGTGTATTGGGACGTCCTAAACGCTCGTCAAGACCCGTATGGTTTTGTTTACATGGTGAACTGAGTGGGATGGCTCAGGCGGTAACTTCTGTGGCCAGCAGGTGGTGGTTTCGATTCCCGTGGTCGTCCTTCTTGACCCATGGTTCTTTTTGAAGAAGATATTGTTCAACTTGTTTATTTATTTATTTCAACACTTGCGTTAATTTGAAGTAGATTGTTTGTTACGTTGTTTACGTAATGTGCTGCTACGTATGAAAAGCCTGTTTTTGAAGATATATTTTAACTTTGTTATTAAACTGCTTCTATAGATAGTATTTATGTTTATGTTTGCCTCGGCTGCGTCAGTCTTACTTTAGAGACATGTTTCTCTTAAACAGGGCGTGGTGCGACAAGAATGTAGGCTTACACAGATTTTAAGTTTAAATTCACTTCTTTTTTATTAATCCTTGGCACAAATTATATAGCACTATACTGATATTAAGAGCTGTGAGGTTCTTTAAGTTAATGCTTGCACTTTGTTATCACGTATACTTAATTTTCGTTAGACACGAATACGTAATATTTCTTTAGAGAACACATCTTCCATCCGGTCACTACCAAGGTCTGCCAGCAACTGAACATATTTCAACCGTCCAAAACTCGTAAGCCTCTGTATTTCAAGTTTCTGATTGGCTAATCCTATTCCAATAGAATACCTGCATTTTATTAAAGCTTTTTCTGTCTGTTAATTGGCTATTTTAAAAACTGTCACAAAGTTTACATTATTTCTGTCCTAATCATGACTAGTAGTATTCAAACTCATTATTGCCTCAAGGTTACCTCATTGTTAGCAACTTTAAACTTATTATTCTCACAGCTCTTACATTATTAAATTATATAATGTATTCACATAACATTGTTGAACATGTTTACAATAAAAATAAGCATATGCAATGACTGTTACATACATTTTTACAAATTATTACTTACATATTGCTTCAATGCGGGCTGTTATTGAAATTAAATTTTATACAATTTAATTTAAATAATTCAAGTGTTAGAAATACTGCCTCATTTTCGGGTGGCCAGGATCATTACATCCCCCTAATTTCCTGTCCCTCCATTTCATCTCCATTCTCACTAAATTTCGCCTTTCATTTACTTGGTTTCTTTCGGGGTTGCAAGTGTCGGCGGAAGGTCTCGGCATGTACATCACAGGAGAAAAGGATGCTCTAAATAAACTTTCGTCCCTGGGACTGCGAGCGGTTTGCAGGTTACCCGCCAGGGGCTTAGGTGCAAAAGATCTACGTAGGTCGAGGTGCTCAATTCCCCCCTACCGCTTCTATTCCATCGTATCCTATTTACATGGGCATGAAGAATTAAGAGTGTTAATATACACTTTGTTAAAAGGTGTGAGAGATGTGTGGCAGCACAAGGTCATGATTTTCAGCAGCATCTATGAAGAATGTATGTGATATTTGTAGTTAATATTTGCATAAGAAATCCATGCGCTTGAATATCGACACTGTCGGCGGCAAACACCGTGCTTCCCGCTGCCAAGAAATTTCCACGCGTCCAAACGAAGTACTGTTAAAATTACAGACGAATATTGGTTTGCGTTTTTCGTCTGTTAAATGGCGGTGTTGAATATATGGGTAGTGGGGGAAAAAAGAAGCTTTTATGATAATTTTACACCGCCAGTGCCTTATAATACGGTTGTATGCAACCTTACTAGGATTAGCAGACCGATATGCCTGGCTGATGCAAAAGATGACAGTTGTAACCGCACCCTCTCCCTCTCTTTTTGGAGAACAATGGAACTAGGATATGCGCATTTGCTCGAGATGTGCATGTGGGTTATTTCCTTACGCATCGCACTGATTGCTGCACTTCCTGGGCGGGGCGAGGTTGGTAGCACTGTGTTCCGGTGTTGAGGTCTTGGGCAACTCCGTGGAACGAGAAAGAACCGGTCGCGACACGGGATACGGTTCGTAACCCGAGAAGATGATGGTCTGTGTCAGTCTTGAGTCAGAATCTCGCTCGTGATGATGGCGCCTTCGGAGTTACTGCTGCTTCTCCCAGGTTCGTACAACTGACTGTTGTGAACTAGTTTTGTATAGTAGAATCTAGGGCTGTGCATCAAACAGTTTTGGTCATTAATTTGTGCCATTCAAACCTTCGAACACAAATGAGCTCGTGTGTACGGGCGAGTTGCGTAAACTGGAGTTCGAACTATGTCCCTCTCTCAGTCCATTCCGTTTGGTATACCGAACGAGTATGTTTCTCATTTCCTTCCATCCCAGTCTAGTTCCCGAGGTCGCGGATTCAAACTCGGCGGAGGGCGGTGGATCCTTTCGGGCGTAAACATTCTTAGCATGGTTTACTTCGAAAGGGAAGTAAAGCTGGCGGTCCCTTGTAGATTTACGACACGTAAAACAACCTCAAACCTGATAAAGAGGCCTCTGAACAAAATGTCCGGTTTTTCACGCTCAATATAAAATGGAACGCTAAGAACCATAGCGGTTAAAGAGTTTGCTCAAAAAGAAAAGATAAACTCAATTTTCACTGTGAACGCCCAGTGTGACCAGACTCAAGGGGAAAGCTCAGTCTGTTTGCTTCGGTGATGTTGCCGCACGGTGCCTTATGGGCGTGAAATTCCTGTACAAGGAAAATGTTCTCCTAAAATTAAATAAATGGGTTTATCAGTTAGAACATAAAACCGGAAGAAGCGGTATATGGAACGCCTCAGGTTTATTGTGGATCGAACATAACAATATTAATAACATAAAGAATTATTTTTAAATTACCATTTAAGAACACACTTTCTTTTTATTTTTATACTATTTGAGAATTCGTACCACCTATTTATAACTTTAAGGTGCTCTTCCATTAGAGATTTTTGTCATTACCGAGTTTATTCTCAGGTTTGTTAATTTGTATCTCGTTAAAACAAAAAGTAAATTTACCATTAAACTAAAACAATTTTTGAGTTAATTAACCTTAATTTTTGTTAAAGTTGTCAGTAGCATACGTTACTTTGATGACATTGTGCGGTTTATGGAGTTTAAAGAATAATCATTATTTAACTAAAAGTTTATACACATTCACTCTGAATTGCTTTTTACCTTTTCTACTACGTATAGTAAGTAGGGGAAGTCTTGCATTCCACCCAAAAATTCGATGCCGAGATTTCACTGGAAATGAGGTGCCCTGAATCCAAAAGAAGCAATATCTCCGTGTGTGTGTGAACGGCATAACTCAAAAAGGAAAATGAGGATAAATACCAAACTTGGTATTTGAATTTAGTATCTTCAAAGGACACGCCCCAAACTACCCTTTACATGGGACATTTTTGTAAATTTTGATTTTCTCAAAAATGGCTCTAACGATTTTGATTAAAATATCATATGTTTAAGATATTTTCATGACAAATGAAATGTATGTCTTGAAGTTTCTGGGAATGTCCGCAGAAGTCATCTTCATTCTCAATAGCTTTCGCATATAACTGGGAAACCGTTATAGATTTTACTGCACAAATAATGTAGATCTGGTTAAAACACACTTTATGTCGTATACACTTTTTTCGCCGAGTGAACCATTTCCGAGATATTCCTTGTTATTTGTTTGAATTTTCCGATGCTTATACCTTTTCTCAAATAGAATTCGTTATTCATTTTTTTTTGTCCTGGTTATGCAAAGAGAATGGAATGCGCCACATAGCAACCAGCTCTTAAAACATTTGACTATCGCTTAAAGCCTACCATATTCCCCTTGCATCTACAAGAAAATTAGCAATGATAGTTTCTGCAAATGTTTATCTACTAACATGAAATAGATGGAGAATAAGCGTTTGTAAAAATAATTGTACTACAAGTGTAGAGAAAGTCATGTGACTGCAACACATCATTTTTACTTTCTCTACTACGTATAGTAAGTAGGGGAAGTGTTGTATTCCACCCAAAAATTCGATACCGAGATTTCACCGGAAATATATGTTTCGAGGCGCTTATTAACCCAAAAAATGGCATGTTTAAAGAAAAGGCCTGTGTGTGTCTTTAAACAGCATAACTCAAAAACGAAAAGTCGGAAAGTATCAAACTTAGTATTCAAGTTCAATATCTTTCAAAGATGCGACACTAAGATTTTCAAGAAAACTTCCCCACTCTCTAATACGCTTTTCTGGAATATTTTTCGAAAATTTTGATTTTTTAAAAAAATGGATGTAACGATTTTGATTAAAATACCATATATTAAAGATATTTACATGACAAATAAAATGTATATTCTTATTTTCTGAAAACAGTCCTCTTCATTCAGAAGGAATTCTATAAGCGATAGATGAAAACGTACTACACAAAAAATGTAGATCTCTTTAAAACGCAGAATTTATTTTCCAATAACGTTGTTTGTGGCATCCGTCATTTCCGAGATAGCCCTTAGTAATGCTTCGAATTATCAATACGTTGTCATTCTTTTAAAGTCCTGTCGATTTTCAGTTGTTTCTCGCGATGTCATGGAAACAGTATGGAATTTTAAGGCCAGCATATAGCGTCCAGTTGTTAAACATTTGACTATCGCTGTTCTCTTTGTATCCATAACGAAATGTGTAATGTAGGTATTTCCGGAAGGTTTATTTGGATTAAAATGTAGTAAATAGGAAAATAAGCTTTGGTAAGATTAGTTTTGCATACCCGCTAATAATCAATAGAGAGCAGAGAAGATCATGTGAATTGACATCCGATGTTTTTTCTATCCACTTCATGTTAATCCAGATAAACCTTTACAGGAGTAATTTCATAATTCATTTCTTTATAGGTACAACGGGGATAGAGAAAACTGACTCGATAGTCACGTAATTTTACACTTTCCATGACTGCGAGAACCAAATGAATAGCGACCGCACTGGAAAAATATGACCAAGTACTGAAACTGTCTCGAGAATGGCTGATGCCATAAACATTTTTATTTTAAATAAACTGTGTGTTTTAAAGGCATTATATATATATATATATATATATATATATATATATATATATATATATATATATATATAAGTTTACAGGCTATTCCCAGAAGATTTAAGATATACATTTTATTTGTCACGTAAATATCTTTAATATATGGTATTTTAATCAAATTCGTTGACTGCTATTTTTTAGAAAATAAAACATTTCGAAAAAAGTCTCCATGTAAAGGGTAGTTGGGCGTGGGGGGGATTTTCTTG
The DNA here is from genome assembly GCA_030765065.1 of Deroplatys truncata. Classification (NCBI taxonomy): domain Eukaryota; kingdom Metazoa; phylum Arthropoda; class Insecta; order Mantodea; family Mantidae; genus Deroplatys; species Deroplatys truncata. Next base: position 173,192,138 of record CM060985.1, read on the forward strand.
AAAATCTTCCTGTCCCAGTTTTAGAAGGTATTTATCCGATATTTTTTAGTTTCTGTTCACAGATATGGGTTGAATGGAATACCTTCTCCACCTACTATGTACGTGATAGGGAAATTAAAAAGCTTAAAAGCTAACAGTTTTTGTGCATGCTTAATGCATATTTTCGTGCAGACAAATCGTCTGTCTAAACATACGAGATATCGTTCAGTATAAGCTCTTTGGCTGCAACCTTCTCAGAGCATCGTTATGATGTTCGGAATTTTGTTTACGTACCGTTACGAGGTAGTAGATTTTCTATGGACGAAGAAGTACGGGAAGCGGTGCATAAACGAAATCCATTTCTTCTTGGAATAGATACGCCGGTCCCAGTGTTGCCAAGTGCAGGATAATTATGCTACGCAAAAGTAGCGTAATTGTGTGTTTTAATTTAGCAATTCAGATAGCTGTCGGTGTGCGGTGCTCTATAAAAGAGAAGTAAACATAAAGGTGACATAAAAATTTCAGTCATCCCTTGCCCATCTTCTAAAGCCGTCATATTACATCTATGACAATTTTGGCACATACTCCACAAAGTATGCAAAAATTTTACAAATTTTGAACCCTTTATTACAAATACTATACACTCACTTTAGTGAAGTTGTAATGGCGGTTTCTAATCTGAATAAAAACAAAAACGTAACAATCGATCGTTTGTTATACTCCGCCAGTGATCCTCTCGTGCGCACGGAGTTCAGAAGAGTATGTCATGCTGTATTTACTCCTACTTTCTCTACCACGTGCACAGTAGGCAGAGAAGGGGAGGGGGGATCCAATATCAGATTTCACCCGAAATACATGTTTTGTGATCCCCTGAATAAAAAAATTAGTTTTATTTTTTCTACCAAGTACCTAGCAGGTAGAGAAGGTATTGTATACCACCCAAAAATTCGATACCGAAATTTCACTGGAAATATGTGTTTTGAGGCCTCTGAATATAAAAAAAATGAAATACGCGGGAGTGTGTGTAACTGAGTGTCTGTGAACAGCATAAACGAAAAGTCGGATAAATACCAAATTGGGTATTTATGTTCAGTATATTCTAAAGTTGTGAAACCCCACCCCACCCCAAACTACCTGGAACATTTTTCAAAATATTTTATTTTCTAAGAAATGGCTCTAACGATTTTGAATAAAATACCATAATATATTAAAAATATTTACATGACAAATGTATATCTTGAGTTTCATAGGCATAGCCTGTGAGGTTCTGCTCATTCGAAAGAAATGTAGAATCTTGTGCAACGCGTTAAGTGATAGACGAAAACGTACTACAAAAATGTGGATATATTTAAAACACACAATTTATTTCAAATAACATTTTTGTGGCATCAGCCATTTCCGAGATATATACGTTATTAATGGTTCGAATTGTTCAATTCTTTGCCATTTTTTTAAAGTCTCGTCAACATTCAGTTGTTTCTCGCGATGTCATGGAAACAGTATGGAATTTTAAGGCTAGCATATAGCGTCCAGTTGTTAAACATTTGACTATCGCTGTTCTCTATAACGAAATGTGTAAGGTAGCCATTTCTGCAACGGTTTATTTGGATTAAAATGAAGTAAATAGGAGAATAAAACTTTGCTAAGAATAGTTTCTATATCTTTTAATAAACGATAAAGGGTAGAGCAAGTCCTGTGAATGTACACATAAGATTATTTTTACTTTCTCTACTACGTATAGTAACTAGGGGAAGCATTGTATTCCACCCAAAAATTCGATACTGATATTTCACCGGAAATATATGTTTTGAGGCCCCCTGAATCCAAAAAAAACACTTTTGGAAACATGTCCGTGTTTGTGTGTGTGTGTGTGTGTGTGTGTGTGTGTGTCTGTGTCTGTGTGTCTGTCTGTGAACAGCATAACTCAGAAACGAACAGTCGGATAAACACCAAACTTGGTATTTAGGTTCAGTATCTTCCAGAGATGCGACACGAAGGTTTTCAAGAAAATCCCCCCACCTCAGATTATACTTTACATAGATCATTTTTCGAAAATTTTAATTTTCTCAAAAATGGCTCTAACGATTTTGATTAAAATATCATATGTTTAAAATATTTTTATGACAAATGAAATGTATATCTCGAATTTTCTGGGAATGTCTCCAAAAGTATTCTTCATTGTGAACAACTTTTGCATAACTGGTAAACCATTTTCGAGATATTACTTGTTATTCCGTTAAAATTTTCAATACTTATTTTCTCAAATGGAAATTCGTTATTCATTTTTTTTTGTCTTGGATATGCAAAGAGTATTAATCTGTGGCAAAGAGAATGGTGCTGCACCTAGCAACCAGCTATTAAGATATATGTGTATGCTTAAAGGCTACTGTATTTCTATATCGCCCTTGCAAATACAAAACAAGGCGAACATAGTACGCCTTAAGCGATATTCAAATATTTTTAGAACTGGTCGCTATGTGTAAAATGTCAAAAGATCGTTTCTGCAAATGTTTATTTCGATTAACATGAAGCATATGGAGAATAAGCGTTTGTAAAAATAGTTTGTACAAGAGTAGAAAAAGTCATGTGAGTGTAACACATCAGATTTTTTCACATGGCACAACAGTAATTTCAATACGACTGTGATCACTTTGACAAATTTGTGTGAAATGGAAGAATGTGAGCTTTAAGCGTGTATGAATTTGTTTGCCTTTTCTTAGTTTAAATACTTTTATCAAGACGAACTATGGCCAGTAGATATGCTTGCTTTCGGGGCGACATTTAGACCAACAGTTAGGTCGCTTGGCCAAACTTGAGTCTGCCTTGTAGAGACAATACAACCGCTTCTGTCACTGTGCAAGTGTTGGTCATGAGAAGTAGATAGAAGTGCCTAAATATAGACATATGAGCCCAAATCAATCTTACGTAAATGAGAGAGATGGCAGCGATTTCAGAATCTTCTAAAATAATTTTCCTGATTTTTCAAAGGAATTTCTTTCCATTCAACAATAATGGCTGTTGAGTAGAATGGTTATGATAGTAACAAATCCGATGTGTTACATTCACGTGACTTTCTCTACCCTATAACCCTTATAAGTGATTATATAAACTATTCTTACTAAAGCTTATTTTTCTATCTACTTCATCTTAATCCAAATAAATGCCAAGTCCTAAACTATTTGAACCTTTACTAACGAATATCTCGGAAATGGCTAATACCACAAAAAGTATTTGAAGTAAATGTGGTTTTAAAGACATCTAAATTTTCTGTGTAGTACTTTTCGTCTATCATTTGGTTTACCAGTTGTACAAGATGATACAAAATTCTTCCGAAAGGACAGGACTTCACATGCTGTTCCCAGAAGATTCAAGGTATACATTTCATTTGTCATGAAAACATCTTAAAGTTGTGGTATTTTAATCAAAATCGTTAGAGCCATTTTTGAAAAAACAAATCAGAAAGTCTTCCAATTTAAGGGTAGTTTGAGATGGAGGAATTTTCTTAAATATTGTTGTGTCGCAACCGTAGTGGATGCTGAGCTTAAATACCAAGTTTGGTGCTTAACCGACATTTCTTTTTGGGTATGTTGTTCACAGACACAACAGATGCATCTTTTTTAAAATGCTTCTTTTTTGGTTCAAGTGCCTCAAAACGTGTATTTTCATTGGAATCTCCTTATGATTATTTGTGTGGAATACAATACTTTCTCTACTCACTCTAAGTAGTAATAGTAGTGGTGGCGGTGGCGGCGGCGGCGGCTTTTCCACCTTTCAACACCCTCAGTAAAATAAGATTTGTCCAGCTGTGCAAAATAAGCCTCTGTCTCAACTTGAACCTCATCATTGGGTGTGAATGTTTGTCTCTCCAGCCATTTCTTCAGGTTTGCGAACAAAATGTAATCGCTGGGAGCCAGATCCGGTGAGTATGACGGATGTGCAAGCACTTGGAAGCGAGGGTCATGCAGTTTTGCGGGAACAATCTAGACGTGTGAAGGCGCATTATCATAATGAAAGAGAGCGTTCTTTTTCGCAAGGTGTGGGCATTTACCCAGAACAACATCCTACGGTTGGTCCAATAGTGAAGTGCAATAGTCTCCTGTGACGGTTCTGTCCTTTTGGAAGGACTCTATGTGCACCACACCTTGAGAATCCTAGCTTTCACCTAAGTCACCAACCTTTTGGACGGCTCCTTCGTCTTTGGCGTCGTGTAGTGATAAATCCATGGTTTGTTTATTATGAAACGTCGCAGAAACTTACTGGAATTGCATGTATACAAGACTAAACATTCTTGAAAAATGATCATTGGAATGCACTTTTGGTCCATTGTTTACAAACGCGGCACACATCGAGCAGAATCTCGTACCCAAAACTTCGTGTAAAATATAGTGCACACGGCCTATCGAAGTCTTTGCAACTCGCATGTCTTCATTCGGCTATCACTGAATGCGACATTGTGAATTTTTATCTCGTCGGTCGTTGCGGTTTTGGAGCTTCCTGAGCGCGGTTTTCCTTGAATGGATGTACGACCGTACTTAAATTCAGCAGCGTGTTTTTAACCGTATAAACTCCTTTAGTATTTCTGTAGGGGTTTAATCTTCAAAACGAAGTACTCTATCATAGAGCTCATATTTCAGTTTTGTGAACATGTTAACACTAGTCTGTATACACGCTCGTCACAAACAAGTGATGACTCGCGTCGGAAACTTTACAGCCTGTCACCTAAACGATATTACGAGGGCATCCCAGAAGTACCCGACCTGATGTATAGATATTGGTTGTTTCAAACAAATGACTGTGGTATATTACTTAAGTTTGAAGTTTAATGATGCTACGTTGTTTAGTAATTGTTTGGCAGCCATTATTAGTGAACTATCTCAGCGAATTTGTAAACATGAATAAAACTGGCCATCGTTATGTGATACAATACTTTCATTTGAAAGGCCTTAGACAAACTAATATTAAAGCTGAGCTAGATTCTACTCTGAGGGAGTCTGCTTCTTCGTTTACAACAGTAAAATATTGGGTGGCAGAGTTTAAGCGAGGCTCTACGAGCTGCCAACACGAACATCGCAGTGGTCGACCAAATGAGGTGACCAGGCCAGAAATTGTGAAGAAAATCCAAAAAATGGTATTGCATGATTGTCGACTGAAAGTGCACGAGCTAGCAGACTTCGCAGGCATTTCAAAAAGTGTTGTACATCGCATACTGACTGAAAATTTGGACATGAGAAAGCTATGCGTAAGACGGGTGCCGCGTTTACTCACAATGGAACAAAAGCAGCGTCGTGAAGATGTTTCAGTCCAGTGATTGGGAAGTTTTGCTGCAATAAAGCCGAGTTTTTGTGTCGATTCATAACCATGGATGAAACATGGGTCCATCACTTCACACCTGAGACGAAGGAACAGTCAAAACAGTGGACTGAAAGGAGAGAAACGGCTCCAAAGATGCAGGCAAGGTCCTGGCGTCAGTTTTTTGGAATGTGTGTGGAATATCATTGATTATCTTCAAAAAGGAAAAGTAATCAATGGTGAGTGTTATACAAACTTATTGCAGCATTTGAATGATGAAATCAAGCAAAAACGGCCGCATTTAGTGGAAAAGAAACTTTCGTTTCATCAAGACAATGCACCAGTTTACACGTCCATTATCGCCATGGCCAAAATCAATGAGTTAAAGTTCAAATTGCTTCCTCATGCACCTTATCGCCAGACTGAGCCCCCTCTGATTATTTTCTCTTTCCAAAGTTGAAGAAATGGCTTGGTGGTAAAAGGTTTGCCAACAATGAAGAGGTGGAGTTTGCAGTTGAAGATTATTTTGCAGAACTCGACGGCTGTTACTATAAACAGGGTATGGAAGCTATTGAACATCGCTGGGAAAAGTGTGTCGAGCTGAAAGGGGACTATGTAGAGGAATAGATGTTTTCTCCCAAAATTTTTGTGTTTTCTTTATTAGGTCGGGTACTTCTAGGAAGCCCTCATAGCTATCATTAGATGACGGGTTTTTTTTGTTGGAGTTTTGTCGACCTCCCGCTGCTGGCTGTCTCGCGCAGTAGAGAGAGGCCGCGAGTGGGTTCGAATATAGTTTAACTACCCTTTAGTTATACGGTTGCATTAGTTAGGTCGAAAACATGCCAAAAGGAAAACATTGCAGTGAGCAGGAAAGAAACCAACTAAAAGAGTTGGTGCTGAGATACAAAGACATTGGACGCTGTGTGATGTACTGGCCTTAAGTGGTATTTAGTCGTGGACTGTTTTAAAACTAAAATCCTACTTTCTAACGTAAAGTGTTAGTACGAGCTAGAAGTATTTGGAATATGCGAACTGTGTATATGCATGCATGCATGGGGGCACATCACAAATGTAGTTACTACACCGTCTAGCAGTAATCAGAAAAACAAAAGTACGCAATAGCTTACAATATTTAGCTTTAACAGCGGTTTTACACGCGAAATCGGCAAACTTCTGTTCAAGATTTTGATAACCCAATGTATATTTGTGAATTAATGGTAAAGACATGTGACTTGTTAGGTGATTCGTTGGAGTGGTGGTAATTATGCAAAATAGGCAATTTGATCAAGAAAAACACTGCAGAAATGTACTTTAGAAATATTTCCACATTTTATTTTTAAGATTTTATTGAATGATTCTGATAAGTGCAGCGGAATCTCGTGTTCTAGGGACCTAAGGACTTTGGACAACATAAATGGGAAAACGTCTGAACATAAAACATAGGGATAGTGTCATAGCACTGAGATTCTGTACATTATCTTTTCAAGTAAGCCTGTTTCACGTTGCGACTTCATAACCTCTGTTTGTTAAGGTTACGTTGTTTAGCAGAGGCATTAGATTATTGCAACAGCAGCTTTGGTAAACTGATATCACTTCTTAAATTCAGCATCCCTATGTGTTTCAAGTGAATCCTGCAAACCAAGCAGATTTGTTTATTAATGCGCAGTACAATTCCGTTATCAAATTCCATATACTCCACGAAATCGCTATTATCGTTAACCTCCGTTGTAGGCAGTTGATACAAGATGGCGTGCTTCCTTATATGAATAAGCATTTCCTTATTCGCCTGAAAGAGTAGCGTCTGTGTATTGAAAACCGCTGCTTAAGGACATCCTTGAAATAAGCGAAGACTATGAATTCGACCCTAATGGCCGTGCGCACCATCCTCGTTAAACAAATCCTTCAGGAACCTTCAGCTTACCACGGTAAGAATTTGACCGGGGTAATCATCACAGAAGCGGTGCACCAATGTTCACTGTGGTGTCGTCCTCCGTGGACTAGTGGTACCGTGCTAGCCTCTGGTTCCCAAGGTCGCGGGTTCAAACCCGGCGGAGGGCGATGGATTTTTTTCGGGCGTAAAAATCCTAGGACGGCTTCCTACGGAAGGGAAGTAAAGCCGGTGGTCCCGTGTCGTAGATTTACGGCACGTAAAAGAACCTCAAGCCTGATAAAGAGGCCTCTGAGCAAAATTACCGGTGTTTCACGCCCAATATAGAATGGGACGCTAAGAACCATAGTAGTTAAAGAGCGTCCATAAATAAAACTCAATTTCAATTTCTTTCGGCGTGGTTATGTGGCAGCCGCTCACCTTGGTTGAGCGCACCGTTCATTGGAGGTAAACTCTACTGAACGCACCCGGATGTACATCACGTCGTCTGTTTTTCACTTGTTCTACCTCTTTGCTGAAGCGCATGCATGTAGTTCAGCGTGCAATGGAGGAAAGCAAAAGCAGACCCAAGTTTCTCTATTGCGTTATTAAATTCAATATCAATTTTTAACAAAAGATAGAAAGTGCAGAGATAGAAGCAATAACTTTAAGCTGGACACGTGGGAAAAGCTGGCCTTACGAATGATTAGAAAAATATGCTCAACTATTATAGACATTTTTCACTTTTCACACTGACTAAATTCCAGTTAGCTTAGCCGATATTCCTGAAAGACGGGCAGGAAAAGAAAGGAAAAAATCTGATGTGTTACACTCACATGACTTTCTCTACTCTTGTACAAACTATTTTTACAAACGCTTATTCTCCATATGCTTCATGTTAATCGAGATGTTAATCTTATTGCTAATTTTCTTGTAGATGCAAGGGGAATTGATAGTATTTAAGCGATAGTCAAATATCTTAAGAGCTGGTTGCTATGTGGAGTATTCCATTCTCTTTGCCTTACCAGGAAAAAGAAAATGAATAACGAATTTCCATTTGAGAAAAAATTATAAGTATTGGAAAATTTAAGGAAATAACAAGCAAATTCTCAAAAATGGTTCACTCCAAAAAAAGAATTATGACATAAATTGTGTATTTGAACGCGATCTACATTTTTTGTGTAGTAAAATTTTGTCTATCTCTTATGGTTTACCAGTTATGCAAAAATCGTTCACAATGAGACATTCCCAGGAAATTCGAGATACACATTTCATTTGTCATGAAAGTATCTTAAACATATGATATTTTAATCAAAATCGTTAGAGCCATTTTTGAGAAAATTAAAATTTTCGAAAAATGTTCCATGTAAAGGGTAATCTGGGGTGGGGGATTTTCTTGAAAACCTTCGTGTCGCATCTCTGGAAGATACTGAACCTAAATACCAAGTTTGGTGTTTATCCGGCTGTTCGTTTCTGAGTTATGCTGTTCACACACACACACACACACACATATATATATATATATATATATATATATACATACAGACACGGACGTTTCCAAAAATGCTTTTTTGGATTCAGGGGGTCTCAAAACATATATTTCCGGTGAAATCTCGATATCGAATTTTTGGGTGGAATACAATACTTCCCCTACTTACTATACGTGGTAGAGAAAGTAAAAATGTTATTCCCAAACAAGATTTGAACCCGGAACGTGTATAGAAGGCGCACACGCTACCAGATACCTATATCTCTTAATTAATGTACTTAATATTGCTGAAAATGTACTAATTGCACTAAATCCATTCATTACTCTCCTTATGTCTGCCTTGTTTTTGGAACTATGCTTCAGCTGACATGACTGTGATATGAACGTCGTGATTTTGTGCATTTGCGTCACGTCTTCGGGTCAGGATCTATAAGACATCTGTCTCACAAAAATGCCTTAAAGCATTAAAAATTACAAAGTACATTTAAAGTAATTTTATCAGGATGTATTCATTGACGAAAATTGTGTGTGTCTATTCGTTGGGAATGCTAACCTATACCGTTCCGCCATTTTAGCATTTCAGCACAAGTAAAGTTAGAAATAATCGAAGAAAACCGGCCGTTCATGGCCGGTCAGATTTAACCGCGGTAAAATCCTCGATCAACTTTTACCGGCGTCGATGCACCGTTCACCGCGGCAAAGTCCGTGTTTTACCACGGTAAAATCTTGATCGAGAATGTTGCACACGGCCACAAGTGTCTTTCTTGCCAGGAATGAGCAGTCAAACAGGATGTGCGAGGCAGTTTCCTCATCCTTTTTGCTCATAGTACAGATTGGTTCATCCTTGTGGAGACCTACTTTACGTAGAAGTTTCCTGAAGTGACCATATTCAGAAATTAATGCAACTACTTTGCTTATTCCTGTTCTATCTAATCTCGGGAGAGGTCAGGAAAGTGTGTTGCATAGATCTAAGATCAGTTTCCTTGCTTGTCTTTGTCCAGGATAGGTTTGCCACCCGAGTTGACGTGCTTCCCTAATCCACGCTATTACAGAGGTTTTGGCAGAACGTGTAGTGCGTCCAACCATAAGTTCGGGGCCAACATAGGGTGTCTCAGTACCTGTTTTAGCCAGCAGATCAGCTGTTTCATTTCCATAGATGCCATGATGTCCCGGCACCCACCGCATTTCAAGCCTGTTACAAAATGATAGGGCATTTAAGCATTCCCAAACCAGTTTAGATTTTACCTAGTTTGGAGAGAGTGCCTTTAAAGCACCTTGACTGTCTGCAAGGATGAGAATTCGTTTGCCATGGTAACCTCTTTCAAGACCTCTTAGAGCACAGCTCAGGATAGCTCTAATCTGATCTAGTTGTTAAACTATCATAGTAATGTGGCCACCTTCACGACATCTGTGAGTGAGGCCGAGAACTTTTAAATCATACGACTCGAGACCCTAATGGCACAGTTGGCGTTATTGGCAGACCCACACGGTCTATAAAATCGATACCATAACAGAAAGTGCCTCCATTCATCAAAGGCAAAATTAGTTAACGTATTTAATTGACTTGACCTTCTCGATGAAGCGCGACGTAAAAGGTCATATGGCAGGGGTCGCAGCGTAACCATGGTTACCGACGTGGGCTGTGGAGAAAGAGGGTTGGAGGTGCTGTATTGAGCCCACATTCAAATTCAATTTGTACACCCTTGGGAAAAATGGTAGTTTCGATTCGTTATATTTTAATTAGTGGGTATTAATCAACGAGTGTGTAATTATGTATTAACTTTTGAACACTCCTTAATTACGAGTGTTGTAAAAAAGAAGTCTTACGTGTTGCTTTCACTTAACTCTCACCACTCACTCCTCTACCAACTATTCTTATAGCAGTTTATTGTTTGATTTACTTTTTGTTAATCCAGATAAACTTTCAATTTAAATATACGCATTTCGTTGTAAGCTACACTAGCTAAAGCGATAGTCAGATTTCTATAGAGCGTGACGCTATAAGATGGCTTTGAAATCCCATGTTCTTTGCATTACCACGACAAGGTAAAGGGGGGGAAAACGTGATACATTCACAATACTTTCTCTAACCCCTATCGTTTATTATTGAGCATACAAACTATTCTTACTAAAGCTTATTTTTCTATCTACTGCGTTTTAATCCAAATAAACTTTTACAGAAATAGCTACATTACACATTTCGTTATAGAGAACAGCGATAGTCAAATGTTTAACAACTGGACGCCATATGCTGGCCTTAAAATTCCATACTGTTTCCATGACATCGCGAGAAACAACTGAATGTTGAAAGGGCATAAGAAATGAACCGTTCGAAACATTAATAATGGATATTTCAAAAATGACTTATGCAGCAAAAAACTTATTGGAAAATAAATTGTTTTTTTAAAGAGATTTACGTTTTTTGCATAGTCCGTTTTCCTATGAAAATGACTTCAGAGGCTATTCCCAAAAATTTAAGATAAACATTTTATTTGCCATGTAAATAGACTTAATTAAAGCCATATTAGCAAATAAAATTTTTTGAAAAATGTTGCATGTAAAGGGTAGTTCGGGATTTTCTTGAAAATATTCATGTCAAATCACTGCAAGATACTGAACTTAAATACAAAGTTTGGTACTTATTCAACTTTTTGTTTTTTGAGTTATGTTGTTCACAGATAAACATACAAACACACGGACATGTGTCCAAAAATGCTTTATTTGTATTCAGGGCGCCTCAAAACGTATATTTCCGGTGAAATCTCGGTATCAAAATTTTGGGTGAAACACAATATTTTTCTACCTACTATCGTGGTAGAGAAAGTAAAAAGCGAAGAGACCTACCACTAGAAAAGAGTATAAAGTATTTGAAAATTCAAATCAGTAACAAAGAATATCTCGTGAATGGTTAACGCTACCAAAAAGGTGTATTTGACATAAACTGCGTGTTTTTAACCAGATCTATAATTGTTTGTGTAGCAAGATTTTGTGTATCTTTTACGGTTTACCAGTTATACAATAGTGATTCAGAATGAAGAGGTCTTTACATGATATTTTCAGAAAATTCAAGATATGTATAGATACATTTTATTTGTCATGAAAACATCTTAAGGTTGTATTTTAAAGAAAATCTTTAGAGCCATTTTGGACTGCATCACAGATAACAAGCACATTTCCTGTAAAGGATAGTTTGCAGTGGGGGAATTTTGTTGAAAAACTTCGTGTAAAGTCTGGGATAATGTTAAACCTAAATACATACTAAGATTGATATTTATGGGACACTTCTTTTTGGGTTATACTGCACGCGCGCGCGCGCCCACACACACACACACACACACACACACACACACACACACACACACACACACAGACCGAACCTTTTTCTAACAGTGTTTTTATTGGATTCAGGGAATCACAAAGTGTGAAATCTGGATATCGAACTTTTGGGTGGAATGCAATTCTTCCTCTACTTATTATAGGTAAGCAGTGGCAGCTGAAACGTGAATGCAGTCGTAGTGCCAGGAACACCTCCCCGAAATTGCTATATGATGTAATACGTATACTATCACCGACTCGTAATTTAACAACTTCAGAAGATTTACTGCTTGTTAGAAAGTATCACATAAATGTTCACTCTCTACAAACAAGAGTAACGGTACACCTCCAGTGACAGAGCTCAATTCTGGTCTTGTAAGTCAAACCTGCAGTTCAATTTGTAATCTGCTGTCTTCAAATAACGGGTATACTTCCAGTAGTTACTGACCTAACAAAGAAAGTAAACATTTTGGGGAAAAAAAACATCTTTATTTCTCTACATGGTCTCCTTTCAGCTCGATACACTTTTCCCAGCGATGTTCAATAGCTTCGATACCCTGTTTATAGTGAGAACCGTCGAGTTCTGCAAAATAGCCATCAACTGCAGACTCCATCCCTTCATTGTTGGCAAACCTTTTACCACCAAGCCATTTCTTCAACTTTGGAAACAGAAAATAATCAGAGGGGGCTAAGGCTGGCGAATAGGGTGCATGAGGAAGCAATTCGAGCTTTAACTCATTGATTTTGGCCATGACGATAATGGATGTGTGAACTGGTGCATTGTCTTGATGAAACAGAATTTTCTTTTCCACTAAATGCGGCCGTTTTTTGCTTGATTTCACCATTAAAACACCATTCATTTCGCATAATACTCGCCATAGATTGCTTTTCCTTTTTGAAGATAATCAATGAAAATTATCCCACGTGCATCCCCCCCCAAGAAAACTGACGCCATGAGCTTACCATTTTACTGTTGTAAACGAAGGAGCAGATTCCCCAGAGTAGAATCTAGCTCAACTTTAATATTAGTTGGACTAAGACCTTTCAAATGAAAGTATTGTATCACATAGCGATGGCCAGTTTTATTCATGTTTACACATTCACTGAGAGAGTTCACTATTGATGGCTGCCAAACAATTACTAAACAACGTAGCATCGTCAAACTTCAGAGTTAAGCTTTATAAGGTTGGTACTTTTTACCAGTCATTTGTTTGAAACAACAACCGCTATCTATACATCAGGTCGGGCACTTCTGGGACTGGCCTCGTATTTCAGGGGAAGTTTTTTTATATAAATCATTCAGATTTTATTGATTTATGTTTTCGGAATTTCCTCAAACATATATCCCTTGTGGCATTTAGAGAAGTGCCGTTTGAAAGTGAAACGCCTTCTAAGGGGTTTGCAACATACGTACAGTGTGAGTTAATGATACAACCAGTATATATTATTTAAGCTCGCATATCTTCAAGGTTATATTGCGACCACATTTGAAGTAGGTTGTTGCTTCACGTATGGAAAGCCAATTTGAAGAAGGAATTGTATTGTAGTTCAACTGTTGGGGAGCCGAACTTGAAGTAGTTGCAACCGCACGTATGGTACCCGGTAGCCTTCGTCCCAAATTTAAAAATGTTAACTTTGAAATTTGACTGTTTCTTTAAATATTATATATTTATGTTTGCCTCGGCTGCGTCAGTATTATTGTTAGAGACATGGATTTCTTTGCAGGGAGTATTGCGGCTAAGAATGTAGGCTTACACAGATTTTAATTTTTACTTCACTGCATTTATTAATCCTTGATACAATTTAAATAACACTTCACTGATATAGGGAGAGCTGTGAGATTTTTTTTATTAATTACTTGCACTTTTTAACACGTAAACTATTTTTGTCTCACACTGAATACGTATTAAATTTCTCGAGGACGCATCTCGCGTCCGGTTAGGAATACTGCCTACAACCAACTGACTTCTGAGTTTGTAAATTTTGCTATATTGCAGTTTCTGATTGGCGAATCCTACTCCAATAGAATACCTTCACTTAACTAAAGCTTTTTCTGGTTGTTGATTGGCTATTTTTAAACTGTCTCAAAATTTACATTATTGTTGCTCCAATAATGACTAGTAGCATTATTAAACTCTTACTCATTGTTGTCTCAAGGTTACCGCATTGTTTCCTCATTGTTAGCAACTTTTAACCTATTGTTCTCACAGCTCTTACATTATTGAATTACGTAATACATTTAGAATAACATTATTGCATGTATACAATAATATAAAAATATACAATGATTGTAATATACACTTTTTATACATTGTTACACACATATTGCTTTAAGGCGGGCTGTTATTGAATTTATATATTATATAATTAGACTGAAATCATTTAAGTGTTAAAAATACTGCCTCAAATTAAACACACAAGTTACAATACAGAGAAACAAACAGTACTTCATCTTAACATTTTAGAGTACATTGGTTGAGGGTGTTGACATTAGACACAATTGATACATATAACAATTAGAAATTGGGAGTCACAATAAATGGTATACAGAAATGTTTGTTAGGTAGTTCTTCACTGCAGAAATATACTGTTTTTCATTTAGTGCTGTGGATACGTCATTTGGTATGCAATTTTTCTTTCTAGCTGAATTATATTGTGGAGTATGTGTTTCACTGCTAGAGGACATTTACACGCAGAAGGTTCCTCTCTTAAAAATATGTAGCATTGTGATAATTTTAACCTGATGTCTTTTTTCTAATGAGATTGTGGTGTGAAGCTGACAAGGGAAGTTCTCGGTCCAGTTATTGATACATTGTTCTTTTATTCTCTTGTTAATGATTGGAAAAAGATCTTGATGGGGCACTGGAATTTGGCTACTGTTTCATATGTACTACTTTTCTTGGCTGCACGGTCGGCTTTTTCATTACCCCCTATTCCACAATGTGAGGGAACCCAGGTAATAATTATTTCTTTTCCATTTGCTTGAAGAGATGATGATTTGTGTTTAAGGGCGCTCAACTGCTAGGTCATTAGCGCCCTTGTTAAAAGGATCATGCAAAGGTCAGAGATAAATATCGATATAAAAATCACAGCACACGTCAGAAATATATATGAATATGTAAAACTAAACCGAGAAATATAAAACACCTGCTATTATCACGACTAAATCCGCATTTGGAAATTTACGTTTGGCACAAAATTAGAAGTCTATCAAGCGCTTGCTTATCATCCGCTAAGACCTCTGCAAGACTATCCGGCAGTTGCAGAGTCCCGATGGTGTTCTAGAGAAATACACTCTAGTAATACGTGACGGACGACTGTGTGGTATAATGTTTGTATCAGTTTTTGTGTTGTCCAAGAATTTGTTATAGTCATTATCGAGCTCATGAAATCAGAGATGATGAATTTGTTGTCTTTATTTTGTATATGTAATAGAGGCTGTTTAAGTGTGTGCAATTCACATGGAAATATAGATAGGGTTCCAGATAGTTTGAAGCATTTTATTTCCTTTTCTGTTGTAATGGCGTAGCCGCAACCTTCAGTGAATGTTGAGCCATCTAGAGCGCAAGTACACCCAGTAATGAAACCAAGCCAAACACCACGGTCCCTTTTCAAATCGGGCGCTGTCTGTAGAGTCTTTACTTCTCATCCAATCGTTTTCTGGACTGCTGGAAGTGCCGGCAGCATTATGGAAAGTATTAATTTTAAGTATAAATAATGAAAAATGACATCACAAAGCACGATTTTATGCAAATATATACCTGCAAGAGACTAACACCTTACTTTTCACTTCCCAGTATAGCACACTTTGTCGTAGGTGTACGAAAAAAAGTTGATCGTATGATTCGAATGTGCTGCCAAGATAAGCCGCGACAGGTACTAACTGGCACGAATGTGGGCTATCCTCTTGCCCCTCCAATCCCTGCTGCTAGAGTCGAAGAATAAAGCTTGGAGACTTACAGTTTACAGTGCTTCCTATAGCTTTTATGGCTTTCTACTGTTAGACAAGTCATTTCATTGCGCCTTTAAAAATAATATGCATGACCGCATTCTGGGTGGAATAATTTCAAATGCGTATTACTTCATTTTATTAAGGTAGTGCCAGGCACAGACGCACTAGTCTAATACAACATCCATTAATGTTTCATAGTCATTTGTGCAAAATATCAAGGATTTTCACCAGGTGTTAGGAATACCATGGGGTTATATGAGATTACAGTTATAAGGGATATTTCACCATGAAAATGTGCTACTTAACTTTACAATAAAGCCTTAAATGGCCATCTGTGCAACGACGGCTAACTCAGTCGGTTGCCAATATAAAGTCAACTCAGTGCGACCTCGAAAAAGACTTGTTTTGGTGAGCAAATTAATAAGTTGCCTACTGACGTAATTGCTATACCCATTGAGAGATGGAAATGCAGAAAGAAAGCGGTCAAGAGCACCAAGCAGGGACCCCGAACTTGGTGAAGGAGCTCAAGACACTCGCCAGCGCCTACACTCACTGGTAACACACTTAGCTTTCTGCAAGAAAGTCTTGGTCCTACATTTCTTGCTGTAAATGTAGGCAGAAAGCATTCTTTACATCTTCATACTGGACCAGAAGCATTTAATGATGCAGCAAATCTTCTGCAAATTGCTATTTGGTCTTCCTTTATGGGATCCTTAAGCCCTCATCCACGTAACTTTGCTCCGTAACACTGTACGGTCACGTGCACTAGCTACCTGTAGTGGAATAGGTTGTTATGCAATTTAAGCTGTTCTTTCTCCACCACGTACATGGTAGGTAGAAAAGGTATTGCATTCCGCCTAAAACTTCGATCAAGATTCACCGGAAATGCATGTTTTGAGGCACCTTGAACCCAAAAAAACAATTTTAGTAAAAGGTTCGCGCGTGTGTCTGTGAACAGCATAACTCAAAAACGAAAAGTGTGATAATACCACACTTGGTATTTAGGTTCAAGCCTTCCAAAGATGCGACATGAAAGTGGCCTTCATTCGGAAGGGACTTTGTATAATCTTGTATACTGGTAAACGTTAAGTGATAGACGAAAACGTACAACACAAAAAAGTGTAGGTCTCTTTAAAACACATTTACTTAAAATAAGTTTTTCTGTGGCATAAGCCGTTTCTGAGATATCCGTTATTAAAGTACGAATTGTTCAGTACGTGTTCTTTTAAACTCTCATCGATTTTCAGTTGTTTCTCGCAATGTCATGGAAACAGTATGGAATTTTAAGGCAGCATATAGCGTCCAGTTGTTAAACATTTGACTATCGCTGTTCTCTTTGTATCTATAACGAAATATGTAATGTAGTTGTTTCTGTAAAGATTTATCTGGATTAAAATGTGCTAGATGGAGAAATAAGCTTTAGTAAGAATAGTTTGTATGCAGGGTAGAGAAATCATGTGAATGTATCACATTAGAATTGCTATTCGCTTTAAAATTGGCACACCTAGTATCAGTAAATAAAGAAATGACTGTGCAAATAAATTAAATATGTTTAATTAGCGAAAAAAATGTAAATTTTCTAAAACTGCCCTGCGCATTCAAATTCGTCAGAAAAGTATGTTGGCGACATTTTCTACCACTCTAACACAGTGAAAATAAATGGAAGGATTTCATTAAAGTGAATGTTATTAGTTATAGAGATTTTTTTTGAAGTTTTTCTTGTTTTTCAGCATCAGAGCTGAAATTTAAAGCTCAAAAATGTAAAATTGAGAGAGAAAAAAAAACGTACAGAAAGGGTCAGTGGGGTTAAACGGCAGCACACAGATGATTTAAACGTGCATCTGTGTTTTAAAAATGCCGGATGTTTGTTCAAAATGATTCACAGGCTCTGTACCATATGTTAATGTATTCGAAGAGTAACTGTCAAATTCACATTTTCATAACAGCATGAATCAAGTATGTTGTGTAACATCTGTAATGAATGTAAATTCTTATCAACAAATAGATTGGAGGATTCTTCGATCTAAACCTGCCGCACGTGCATCTATCATGACAGTGTTTTTATCG